>OX422220.1:37199296-38449296 GCA_949130495.1 Sambucus nigra
GGGAGATTCCGACCAAACTCCGCGGGATTCGACTCGAGGTCGCCAGATTTTATCCACGAGGCAAGTGTTTACTTTCTTTATTCATTTAAGTGTGTATATCTCATATTCTAGTTGGTAAATTAGATGATTTTGGGTTAGAACCCTTAAAATGAATTTGGGAAAATTTGATTTTTGAAATGAAATATAGATGTGTTATTAACTCTTGATGATTTCTAGTGGTAAACCCATATTTAGGACGTGTATAAATGGTTAGAAATGGGTTAAAATGATAAGTTAGGATTTTTGTGGTTTTAGGGTTTAAATCTAAGAGAAATGGTTTAATTCCACAAATTAATTGATGTGTTAGTTGTAAAACATAGATTAGAATTTTGTAGTGTTGTTGGTTGGGATTAGAAACCATAAGAATGGAGATTGGATTGAGTTGTGGGTTTTGGGGTTATATATAAACCCTAAGCAGATTTGGGATTTTAGACCAGCCAAATCGATTCGGAGAATTCAAATCGATTCGATATGTGACAGTTAGAAAGTATAACCATTTCGAATCGATTCGGACATGCCGTATCAATTCGGTGGCCAGTGAATCGATTCGGACAGGCCGAATCGATTCGGCTCTGGCAGATTTTTGAGGTTTTCTCCTTTAAGTTTAGGGAAATTTAAACTATGGTTTGGAGATTATTATAGGGAATTCTAGTTATGATATTAGGACTCCTAGATGATGGTATTTAGGGTAAGTAAACCTCGAGAGGAAAGAGGCAACCTCAGATTAATTTAGGGTACGGTCGGGGGTATGGATTTAATGAATGTTTGGGACGAGAGACATTCGAGAGAATCATTCGGCAAGCGTGTATGGATATATTCATACAATTAGAATAAATATGGGCTGATTATAATCGAGCAAATCCTAGGATGAGATTCGGATGGAATTTAGGGTACGGGCTAAGGAGAATTGAGCGGATATCGTATACGTCTATTGACAACTAATACTATAGGTAACGCGATACCTATAAGATTAAAATAAGTTGAGAGTATACTTATTAAATTAGTATGAATTGGTATATATAAAGGGTAAATATATCCTAAAAAGTGATTAAGGTAAAAGTTATATATCAAGTGAGAAAATACTTCTGGGTTTAGTATCGAAAGTGTGCGAGTACTTAAATATTGTTACGAATGGAAACATTCGTGGTTATTTGCTATCGCTATATGATTTTGGCAATTATAGCCATATGTAGATACTGAGTAGTGATATATACTATTTATACGGGAGTTGTTACAGTATATATATATATATATGGTATAATTATAAATATATCTGTGTATGAATGGTATATTTATGTGAAGCATACCCCCTCTAAGCTATCATGGGAAATTGTGCGATGTGGGTGAGGCCCCTGGCTTGAGGAGCAGGGAGCGTATAGTCCCCAGGTCATAGCGTCCATTTTATATTGTGTGATTTTTTTATTAGGGATGAGAAGCGGTGGTTGTGTTTCGTCTCATTTCTGGGGAGGAATTATGATCGCTTCCCAT
Source organism: Sambucus nigra (assembly GCA_949130495.1). NCBI lineage: Eukaryota > Viridiplantae > Streptophyta > Magnoliopsida > Dipsacales > Adoxaceae > Sambucus > Sambucus nigra. The sequence goes on from OX422220.1 coordinate 37,200,824, forward strand.
ACGTTGTGATTTGGTTTTTACTAAGTAGGTGTGAGAGTCCGACCGCTGGTACCCATGATGGTATATGAGTAATTCCTTGGAAGATGATAGCATTAAGAGACTTCATCCTCCAATTATAGCTCGGTGGGATGATGATTATACTTGTTGTGTATAGTATATTACCTGTATATGAGGATGAGATATCATATATCTTTAACTAGAGTAAAGAGATAAATGAATAAGGATTTATTCTCATTCTGGGATATTTTATCCGGACTTAAATTGTGATTTGTATATTAAAGTGAGTATTATATGTATGAATTTTTTTTGTGAGTATATAAATACTTGTTGTACTGAGGGCCTAATGGATCTCGATGATCGACATTGCCATGTAGTAGTGTATTGGGGGCTTCCTTGTTTGGATTTCGCTTCGTGAGACACCCCATGCACGAACGTAGCGCAGTGTTGGGACTGGGGAGAAGTTTAGACCTTAGAACTCGGGTTAATTAGGATTTTTAGAGATTGGGTGGAACGGGTTTAGGTAGGCAAGGTAGCTTAACTAGGTTTTTTAGAAAAGTATGCGATAGGTGTGCACTATTAGAAGAGGTGTGAGGGGTATCTCATGGGAGAGAGATACCAATTTAAATATTGGATAAATCATATTTTAAAAATATAGCATTTATGCACTTGTAAAATATTTTCAACTCGGCCTCTGACCTGTTTATGTATTTTCCTCTCTTTTGCTATATATGTATATATATTTAGGTGTCCAGACACAGGGACGCTTGGATGATGATTCCTTTGAGTCAGACATGTGCTGCAGCAGTTGTGGATGCATGCAGACTTATTTTAGATTCTTCTATTCTTGTGATCTAGATATGATGCATTGTAGTAACTCTCAGGCTGAAAACCCAATTGTACTTATTTATTCTTTTACCGCCTTTTTAGTGCGGTATTCGATTTGGTTGTATTATGTTAAACCGAGTGTTCGGTTATTTTTATTTCATTTCAGTTTGTTTAAAAAGACTAGTTAAAAAACAATTTGACACCAGCCTAATAGGTTATTAGTAATTAATTTGGTTTTCGACTGTGATGCTAAGAATGGGCCATATTAGGCTCCTGTTTTAATTTGGTACAAGATTGATCGCCTGATATTTTATTAGGCGGGGTGTCACACTTTAATTCCTATATTTATGCTCGTTAACATGACTACCTCTATTTTATATGTTTACGTGCTTTGTGTGGTATAATTGAGCTTTTGTATGTATTATGGTTCTTATCGGTGCAATTGGTGCTATTCAAAATGTAGTACGTAACTTTAGGGACATTTTCATCATTTTAGCATTCGAGCTTCTGCCTGAATTCTTCACGAAAGTTGTATCCTTTCGAGTCGGCTTCGCGTGGCCTCTAACGATTCATTAATTCGATTCCTAACGAGCATGTTATGACCATTTTCCTAGGGAGCTCTTTCTTGGTTATTAGGATAAATCGTTTTCTTTTCTTTTCTCTTTATTTCTTTTACCACTTACTATATAAGTGAGTTTTTGTTGTATTTGAAGACATCTTATTTATAGTTTATTTTTATCTTGTTTTATTTAGTTCTTAGGTTAGAGAAGAGGGTTTGGAGGGGATTTTGGGTGGAACTTCTCCCTCTCCTAGGGTTTCACCCATTTGGATTTGGAAGTACACTATTCATCACCTCTTTCATTAATCCAAGCTTCCATTATTTTTTTCTTGTTGTGTTAATTAACTTTCTTGCCCTGTTATTAAGTTCTTGTTGGTTAATTAGTTATTTTATTGTTCCTGCTATGTTTATTACCTAGCTTAAGAAGTTGGAGTCATATTTTCGTCATTAATGGGTCTCAAGCTTTGAAATATAGGTTTTGGGTAAAAACACATTTAATTAAAAACTCATGTATTAAGGTTAGAATATTAGGCGTTTAACTTTCTTTATCACGTAATGTTAGTGTTTATAGCGATATTTCAAAATTAATCCATTTGTGACCATTTTCGGTTGAAAGTTTAATCTTTCCTTGTTGAATTAATTTTCTTCATGTTTGATGTTTACAATTAATTGAATATGCTCGGCTAAATGTTTTCGAACCAAAACTCTTAATATGCATTGTTTGCCCCATGTCGGGGATGTGATCTTAATATCATTTTATTAATCTTGTTTAGTTTTAATTAGCGTAATTAACTCTTTCCCCCCTTTTAAACCATCATCACCTTTTACACTTTTATTTTAGAAGTAATAAATCAATTAAAGTTTGTCAAACATTCTCTATGGATTTTCGATACCCATATTAGCTGCTATACTCCATTTGAGTGTAGATAAAGTTTAGATTTTTTGTATTGCGATCGGAAGCCGATAACAACGATTGGCATATCTACACAGACGCTCGCCACATCGCCTATCCAAACAGTTCACTATGATACAGGTTTACAAAGCATAGATAGTAGACTTACTCAATGACTCATCTCCCTCACAAGCCTTGACATTCTTTAATATTCAATCGCTCCTCCATAGTGCAACACATGAATACACTTACGCAAGCTGCCACAACGCACGAGTCCATGCATGCCTCGGTATCCACTAATGAGGGTAACATTTTAGTTGTGGTAACCGAGGCAAAAATCGTGAGTAATATGATAGACTGGTGGCTTGATTTTGGTGTTACCAAACATATTTGCGGCACGAGAGGTGCCTTCACTACCTTCACTTCTATGGGTGAGGATGAACATATGTACATGAGAAACTCCTCTTCGTCTAAGGTTGAGGGAAAGGGAGCCGTTGTTTTAAAATTCACTTCAAAAAATGTTCTTACCTTGAAAGATGTTTTGTATTTCCCCGAGGTTAAGAAGAATCTGGTGTCCAATTTTGTCTTAGTTAAAAAGGTTTTAAAATTATTCTTGAGAGTGACAAAGTAGTTGTGGCTAAGGGGGTGTTTTTGTGGCTAAGAGATATGCTTGTGATGGTCTTTTTAAACTCAATGTAACCGTATTAGATAATAATAAAAAATCTACTTCTTCCGCTTATTTGATCGACTCTTGTGATATGTGGCATTTTAGGTTTGGTCATGTTAATAAGGCATTTATTAAAAAATTAATGTTTTGGGGAAACATACCAAAATCTGATATTTCTACCTACTCTAAATGTGAAATTTGTGTTGAATCAAAATAAAAAACCTTTTTTGAGTGTCGAAGGAAGATCAACTGTTTTAAGTTTAATACATTCGGATCTTTGTGATTTAAATTGAAATGTGACATGTGGTGGAAATAAATACTTTGTTACTTTTATTGATAATTACGCTCATTACTGTTATATTTATCTTCTTACAAGTAAAGATAAGAGTTTCTCAAAATTTATTTCTTATAAATTAGAAGTTGAAAAATAATTGAAAAAATCCATTAAAAACGTAAGATTCGATAGAGGAGGAGAATACACCGGTGATCTTGATAAATACTGTAAAAAAAAAATAATTCATCTTGTCAGTCCTCCTTACTCAGCCCAATCTAATGGTGTGTCTTAAAGAAAAAACAGAACCCTTAAAGATACGGTAAATTCTATGTTAATCACTTCGGGACTACCTTATAATATGGGGTGAACTTTTAGGCTTGAATCCTCCTTAAAGATTCGGTTTTCTTTTATACGAAATGATTTAGAATTTTCATAATAGAATTTTAAGTCGAATCAGATGGATATATGTACTTATGTCGAATGATCGGTTGGTCAGACAAGATGATTTTGGAAAAATTTGAAGTCTTCAACCATTTAGATTGTTATATTTTATTGAGTTTCATATTATGTCTTGTTTCACATCATGCGCATGCGATCCGTGCTATGTTAAGCGTGTAGGGACGGAGGCAGTGAGGGGCGAGGGGGGGGGGGCTGTAGCCCCCACTCAGTAAAAAAAACTATATATTTATAGTTATATAATATTTTGGGTGTAAACTAAAATTTAAAATAAAAACTGAGCATACGTTTAATTATAAAAACTTGAGAGATAACCTAATATTCTTATACCCATTAACAACATCTCTTAATGTTTGACCCACTTCTTTCCTTACTACTCTTCTCTCAAGCCTCAAGTCATGACGACGACACGGGCAAATCACAGCATCAACTCTTCTCTCAACCTCAAGCCGTCGTTGCCTCAACTCTTAATATTTAATTTTTGTTTAGAAAAGTAAATAATTTAGTTAGTGTTAATTTGTATTATTTTTTGTTAGAACTTAAAAAGACTAAATGGCGTTAATGTGTGTTAGTTCGCTAAATGATTAATTTGTATTAGTTTTTAGTTAGACTAAATGGAAAATGGCTATGTTAATTTGTGTTAGTTTGGTTTAAATATCAATTGGTTTAAACTTGATGTCGTAATAGTTTAAATTTTGTGCCCTAAAAGTTTTGGGGTTTACATGATTCGTAGGCTTTTTGATTGACAACCAGTTTACAGAGTGATTTAATTTACTCTCTCTTACATGGCGAATTACATCCCTCCAGAAGTTGTCATTCAAATCCTGTCATGGCTACCTCCAAAGTCACTGCTTCGCTTTAGGTGTGTATCTAAATCATGGTGTGCTCTTATTACAACCCCTGCTTTCATCACCCTGCACACACACCATCTCACTCTTCCCAAAATCACTCGTACACTCACCAGGCACTACTCCAAAACCCTAAAGAAAGAATTATATTTTGTACGTATCGTCGGAGTGGGGGGAGTGTTGTTGTTTGATTCTTTTATTTGATATGGGCGAGGAGTTTTTTCATGAGATGATGTTGCCAGAGGCTTTAGTGTATGAATCTCTTATGAACTTGTATACAACACTAGTTGGGGAGTCATTTTCTGTCATCCAATATGATAGATATGTGTTGGGTAAGATTTGTTATGTGTGGGTGATGAAAGAGTATGGTGTGGCTGAATCTTGGAGCAAGCAATATAATGTGGATCTAGGGGGAGGGCTGGGGATAACAATGGGTCTTAGGAGGAATGGTGAAATACTATTGGTTGCACGAAATGGGGAACTTGTAGCTTTTAACTCGCGGACCGGACAATGCATGAACCTTGGGATTGTAGTTGGCACATGAAACTCATTTTATGTGGACACTTATAAGGAGAGCCTCGCTTTACTCTTGGAAGGGAATAAAATTTGGGAAAACCAATCGGGTGACAGCGATTCTGATTTATCTGGTGAGGAGGATGAAATTGATGGAGTTTTAATGAACGAGTTATGGGTTCAGTCGAGTACGATTCATTTCCTCACTGCCTTATTTTCTGAACACTGATGTATGCATGATATGAAATGAACGCAATGTATCAAACTCCAGAAGTCCGAATTGCATTATTCTAATTGTTTTTTTAATGATTATATGTTTTCATTATTGTGTGCTTATGTGCTCTCTCTCTATATAAGATTTTGTTTTTGAATTTGGTGTATTTTTGTAGATAATTGTATGTGATACAATGATTCCTTGGAAACTTTATGCAGAATCTCATTATGTGTTTGTCTATGGATAATGCCAAGACCCCCCCCCCCCCCCCCCTCAACCCCCAATATTATATTTATTCCAAAAAGGGCCCACTTCCAAAAGATTTACCAAGTTGATCCACATATTAGGATCGATTTGGGTAATCTTACAGAGTTTCCTTCAAGTGCCTCTAGCGAGGACCACTTGTAGGAGGATAACTATTGGCACATCAATGGATCAATGTGGGAAATCTTTTGGAGGTGGTTTTTTTTGGACAAAATTTGAAAGGGGAGGATCCTTTTGATATTTTCTATTTTTCCTATTATATATTTTTCAGATCTTTGCACACTACCTATTTAATGAAATATCACCATGGAGGGAAAAACTTATAGTAAGTTCTTTCATTTCCAAAATGGCATTATATTCCGTTGGTGCTGTGGACTCAACTTCTACGGCAAAATGGCACTAAATTTTTTTACCATCCCAAAAATTAAAATTCGAGTTTTGGGATGCAATCAGTATTCAAATTGTGTTGCACTTGGAATTAAAATGGAATTAGGTGAAACCCTTGAGCCAAAGCATCTGAAGTCGAGAACAGTTGTCAATCACTGATACACCATTTTCATTGGCGCGTATATCGTTCTCCTTTCTTTTCTTTCTCTCCTCTAAAAATCTTCTTCCAGTTTTTTTCTATCATTTATTTGATCTAATTATAACCTTTTTTAATAAATAAAGGTGTTTTGTTTGTGTGCGTGTGTCTCTTTGGATATTTGGAGGAGTTGTCGGTGGTTGTGAAGCTGATAGTATCCACAGTGGTGATTTCTCAAAAGAGATTGGTAACATGTTTGCTATAGATTGACACAATCCTTTTGTTTTTTATTTTTTACTCTGGTTTAGATTTTTACAAAAGATGGGAAGTTAATGGTACATTATGATTGGTGTGTAGATTTTGATATTTTTTCTAATTCAAAGGTTTGGACAGACCTCCGGATATCTAAAGACGAAGGATTGGATACATTTGAGACTTACGTCTCGCAGCTCCATCCGTCTTAATGTTGATGTTACCTTTTTTTCTTCTCATTCTCTTCTTCCCTTTTCTTTTCTGCCTTTTTAACAGCCCAATTTTAATTGAGCAATTTACAATTAGGTCCCTTGGTAACAATTTTTAAACATTTAAGGACAATTTATTATTAGGTCCACTTGTTATGCCACTAGCGTGGACTTTTACAAGAAGAGAATTAGTGGACCTAAGTGTTTAAAATTTGTTTATGAGGGAGTTAAGAGTACTTTCGCCAATTTAATTTTTCCTTCCCTTTTCAGTATTTTTTGACGCTTCTTATTGGAGATCTTAACCTGGTAGCGCAATCGCCAACGTCGCCTCCATGGCTTGCGTCTGTTTGGTTAGTAATATTGGTTTGATATATATTATAACATTATAAAGGGAGAGGTTGTAATAAAGTTTGGCTCTCTTTAAGATATCCACGTGGCTAACTCCATTGTTCCCTCAATAAATCCATTAACATTTAAAAGTCTGCTTCGCTTTCTGCCAATACTTTTAGGCTTCCCAATCTGCTTCTTTAATAAATTCCTTCCACCAGTTCATTTTTCCCATCGTTTCTCATTCCCATGGAGACTTTTGACTTGTCAACTGTTAAAGAGGCTAATCCCTGCAGACCAATATCACCCATTCTCTCTCTCCATTTGTTACAGTGATACATGTATGATGGAGAGCTTTGTTCTCGAGTGTAAGGAAGAAGAAGAAACCACAATTGGAAATAATGGAATATCCGGATCTTTGATTGTCTGTCTTTGTGAGATGGCCCAAATATTGTTCAAGTTTATCTTCTTTGATTTTGTTTTCACTATGTTAATCTATTTCTTTTGTTTCATTCTTGATGCGCAGGTACAAATTTTGGATCCCCAAGAAGTTTTTGGTCCATGGAATGAGGGAATTAGGTTCGCATCCGGATATGAGGACGAACTTGGGCTTCTGAAGGAGGTAATAGCTTCAATCGCTACCACACCAAAAACTTTAATCTCTATTACAACAAAAACTTCAATCTCTACTCTGTTATTCAAAATCTTAGAGGCGTTATTTTTTGTGATTCATTACTTCGATGTTGGGCTTTCACTGGTTCATTCTATTACCCCTCAAAATTCAGCTCATAATGTTGCCATTGGAAAAGCTCCTGTAAAGAAACTGTATGGGGCAATGAGAATGTTGTATATAGTCCACTCTGCCTGGAGCGGAGGCCACTGCTACATCAAAATAACTAATTTGAAGCGAATTGTTGACCAATATCTCACCAGGTGTACATTATATAGAGGAGGTGAATTTGCATTTGATATCATATGTTGATCATGAAATATTTATTTGTTGTTGATACAATTGCTCGATTTGTGTTTTCTATGTTCGGTTTTGTTAATTTAAGTTAATTTCACCTACAGGGGAAAAACTTGATTTGGTTTACTTTTTGTATTTAGAATGTTGGAAGTTAGTTATTCTAAGGCTTTTCAAAAATGGCCTGCGAATGTGCTGGTGCTATTTTTTGTCTCCTGCTTTTGAATTGTTAGTTTACAATTTTTCTTCGTAATTGTGTAAGTATCCCAATTGGTTTCTATTATGGTAGGAAACTTCTAGTTCCCCTAAATCTAAGTTTTTACATGACTTGATAATTTTATTACATATCAATGGTTAAAAAATCTTGAATTCTGATATTTGTTAAAATTTGGTGTATTTGTGAACTATGGATTGGGTATTGGGTTCTATATTAGCAAACCATGGACAGAGTTTTTTTGGTCTGAGAGATAGGGTTGTTTTTGTTATACAAGTAAGAAAATGAGGATTTTAGATTTTTGTGGCTCATCAAGTAATCATATGTATTTTGGGAGGGTCACTTTTTCGTTTGTAGGATATCTATCCTACTAAAAAGAATGGTAGGAGTATTTTTTTAAAAAAAATTGTAATGCTCAAGCATTTTTGTTATTAAAATATATATTTAAAATTTTTAATACTAATGTGGTATAAGATTGAGATTGTTTTGTGCTTATTGTATATCATGCAAAGTTTTAGTAAACCTCTTGCAAATTTAATAGATACTGATCGTTTTTTCAAGTGAAGCTATATACTTATTTTTTTTAATAAAAAATGTGAATTTATTAGTTTTATTAGGATTTATAAAGCACATTAAACCGCCAACGCATCATGCAGGTTGAATACTAGTGTATTTTACTGTTTCGTAAAATGCTTTAACAAACAAATTGACTTGATGTTTACTTGACAATCCCAGAATTCTGGCTCCTTGAGGTGGCCGTAGTAATAAAATACACTTACAATCTTGACATAATTCATTAACCCTCACAAAGCGTCTTAAAATGACACATTATTGTGATGGAAATGAGAAGGGACAAATCAGTTCTTTTTGTTACTTTGTAGTTGTTAGATATTTTGTACTTTAGTGATGTATATGTACTTGTTAATTCTAGAAGCGTCTAACAAGTGGGAGCACAACTAATTGGTTAGTTAGTTATACCCACTTATGCAAGTGGGCCCACTTGTAGATATTTTTAGATTGATTCTAGAACCTTCCCTACACAACTATAAATCCCATGTATGACATCATTTGTATTCAACCCTTGAATATTGAGAATAGAGACTAGAGAGAGAAAGAAACCCATTTTATTTCTTTAGTTTAGTTGTTGTTGTTGTGTAGTATAGTTGTTGTGTAGTTAATTTTTGTGTAGATAACTTCTTCTTTTACGCTTCCGCACACTTGATTACATCAAATTGGTATTAGAGCCAAGTTTGTTCTTGGTTCAACCATGTTCGTAGTAGATTGGAACTCCCATTGGAGTCACACAAATACTGTTAAGACAAGCCCCAACCCTACATTAGCCACATCTAATATTATCGCCTCCGGTAGCCCCTTTTCACCGGAGAAGACAACTGAGATTGCCCAGATGCAGGGTCCACTGCAGCCGATAGCTCCTACGGCTTCTTCTGCTGATTGTTTCTTCCCGAAACCAATAAATCCGCCGCCAGAATGCACCGGCCAGTCAACGATTCTCAGCACAGCAGGCGCGACCTCAGTAGGAGGCTCGACTCGTCGTTTTTTCTCTGGATTCCCACCAATCTACCTGGAATCCTCTTTAGGTCTTCCCGAGATGATACAAGGCAGTTCCAACACAAAATTTCAGCCCGAATTTCAAAAAATCCACCAGAATTTCAAGAACCAACCCCGATCAAACAAAGAACCACCGAAAATTCAAGAAAACCTTAATCACAACCAAGATTCATGGCCTACTACTTCCACCCAATCCAATATCATTTCTAATGCTAACCGTTGCCAGATTCAAATACAAAAAAAATTGTTTCCAAACCCCATTTATCCCAAAACCCTAACCCTAATAAACATTCATATTCAACCCCCAGCAACTCACACCTCTTCACAAACCCTAATCAAATTGTCCCCCCACCCGGACCTCTTCAACACAATAATCTCCTACCAATTTCTGAAAGTTACAATTCAACCCCTACATTTTCTAAAAATTATAAATCTCCCCCAAATCTATCAAGACCCTACGATTTAATCCCTCCCCCACCCAAAGAGTACCTTTCTTCCAAATTATTATGGGATGGTACCAAATACGGGCTCGATATGAATGCATATTGCGATTTTGACAAGGTAACTTGTGCCATCATTAAGAAACTCCAAAGTCTTATAGATTCTTGGGCAGCGACGGATTCATATCTTTCTCAAAAGCTTCACACATTCGCGTATAGTGCTTACTCCATCGCGGAGTATTAGATGTACCGTCAAAACTTAAATAGGTGTCAAATCGAGTATCTTGAGATTGAGATGGCACATGAATAATGGGTACGTGCACGAGTGAGACATTTGGTCCAATATTTTGAGTACTTGTCCACTGGTGTACCTCCTCCTACATCCGATGTCATTCCCGCGCACACTGATCATACAATCTCTTCGATTATGCTTCACGAGGATGTCTCTGAGGTTGTTGAGACCCCGACGATGCTTGATAGTGACTATGTGCTCCTTCCTTGTGACTTTATTCCCGTATTCGATGAGGATGGGTGGATCACTCGTACTCGACATAGGGATTTGGAAACATTTGAGATTGGAGACTCCATTCCTATCTTAGGAATAAAAGATGATGGGTATTTTCTATGTAATTTTTTTGATTTATTTCTTGAAGATGGTTAGGAGACTCGCACTCACTATTGCGAGGTGGAAATATTTGATTTGACGGACTTCTTTCCCATTTTTGGTCACGATGATGAGGTTTGTGATGATGGTTCGGTGATTGCTTCCTTTGTGGTGTATATGTTGCGTGAGGTGATCACGATTGGTGTGGGTTTTGTGGACCCTTTTTGGGTTACTTATGAGGAGTGATCCACGACTCATTTACATGATTTGATGCTATTGAGGCTCATAACGAGGAATTTGGATGAAATTTGGTATCAATATCCCTCTCAGCGTCAATCTTGTGTTAACTCTTCATTTGGACGGATTAGAGGATGACTTCCTATTCATCGATCATGGCGTTCATTTGTGGTTTCTCTTCGAGGCTATTTTGCGAGTCGTTATGCGGGACGCTTCAAAGGACGACTTCCCTTTCAAGTAGGGGAGCCCGCTGATGAGGCCCTAGAACACACTTTTTTTGCTCGAGACGAGCTCTCTCAAGTAGGGGAGAATGATGAAAATGAGAAAGGACAAATTAGTACTTTTTGTTACTTCGTAATTAGATATTTTGTACTTTAGTGATGTATAGGTACTTGTTAATTCTAGAAGCATCTAACAAGTGGGAGCACACTAATTGGTAGTTAGTTATACACCACTTGTAGATATTTTTAGATTGATTCTAGAACCTTCCCTATACAACTGTAAATACCTATGTATGACATCATTTGTACTCTACCCTTGAATATTGAGAATAGAGAATAGAGAGAGAAAGAAACCCATTTCATTTCTTTAGTTTAGTTGTAGTTGTTGTGTAGTATAATTGTTGTGTAGTTAATTGTTGTGTCGATAACTTCTTCTTTTACGCTTCCGCACCCTTGATTACATCATATTGCTTTTGTATTACCTATATGATTTTTAGTTTTATTTCTTTATTTTGTAGGATTTTGATGATACCATTTCTTATGTTCTTGTAATTATTAGTGATGCATCCGGATATTTTAAAAATAAAAACATAATATGATATGAATCGAGGGCATAATTGCCATTTTTGGGTTATTTTTGGGCATATTAGTATTTTACTTTCTTTTGTTATTATTTTTTATTTTTATTAAAGCATTTTTTTTGTTTTATCTTTGTATTTAAAGGCTAGGAGTAGTAATGACATTTTTGTAATTAGTGCCTTAGCTTGTAGCCTAAGCTACTCCTCTCCTTTAAATATCCTCTTGTAACCTCATTTGAGGTAGACCTTGATTTTGAATATAGAAGAAGAGTATTTCTCTCTCTAAAGTGTGTGTTAGATATTTTAGGAGCTTTTTGACGGGTGGTTTACGTCAAATTGGTATCAGAGCGGGTGAAGCTCTACATTGGTGATTTTTTTTTCTTTTTAAAAAAAAATATCGTTCTCTACTCTCCAATGGCTCCTAAAAAATCCAAGTATCAACAAGAGGAGATTAATCAAGAATTACGGGAACAAATCGGGGAAGTAGCAAGAACACAACAAACCCAATTTGAAGCCCTCATGCAACAACTTGCTAAATTGCAAAACCCTAACCTTAGCCCCTCTTTTTACTACTGCCCCAATTAAAAAAAATCCCAAACCCTAGATTCTAGCCCTTACGAGTTGCCCCACCTTTATTCCTCCACCCTACGACCCCAAAACCCATACCTGGACCACCCTACTGCCCGACAGCCCCCTGCCGCCAACCCTTCAACCCTCGGAGGCCAGCCCCTACCAGACGATGCCCCAAACCTCACCTCTTGCCCAACCAGACCCTTCGAACCCACCCCCACCCCAGTTGGCCAAACCCCCATCCAAAAAAACTCACCCGAAAGGCCCTATTTAGACCCGGGGCGACCCACCTCCCCTTCTTGCTGCCCAAACTCCCCATTTAATCCTCCCCGAGCCTCGTCCGACCCTTCCCGCTCCATTCGACTCACCTCCAACCCTTACTACATCCCTAATGTGTCGTTATCCGACCCCAACCTCTCGACAATCCTAAAAAATATTCCCAACCAGATTTAAGCCCCCACCCCTATTCAAATCCGAATTATGGGCAATCCTTGCACTACATAGTCCCCAACCCATCTAATTTTTTTATGGATCCAACTCATTTTAGCCCCCGAGCCTATTTTACCCAACCACCAAACCCCATGACTCATCCTAGCACCCCTAAGGACCATTTATTTACCCCACACACAACCCCTCCATTCCCCATGACCCTCGGCTCGTCGCACGCTCTATTCCTCCACCGTCACACCATGCACCCTCCCACCACGCCCTCTCACTACTACATTCGAGTTCCTCTTCATCCTCCTTCGATTTTGGGGATAACCACACCAGTATTTTGGATTGGATACCTCCACCCACACCTGATGCTCCCCGTCCCCAACACGCCCCACTTCGAGACCGACACTGTTTGTATTGCGACGAACGTGGCCATTTGATAAGCGCTTGCCCTCATTATCCCTAGTACGGTCAACCTCTCCATCCACCGCCTGCACAGATACCTCCCCCTCCTGTTGATGCTGTTCCACCTGTGCCAGGCGATGTGATGGGTCTCGATGTTCGTTAGGACGAGGGTACCCTATCTATGGCCCTTCAGTTGTTCTCCAGAAACCTCCACAAGAATATCCGCATAGACGTGCCAATGTTGAAGGACGGTTCTCTCCAGATGCTACCATGGTTGATTGGTTAGCTTCGATGGAGACAATTTTTTAGTACAAGCGGGTCCAAGTCGCTCCTGTGTTCTCCTTGCGGCCACCAAGTTCCATAGATTTGCGCGAGTTTGGTGGAATGACCTCTGCTACTGCCGCACGGCGGCCAGATTGCCTCCTATATAGACTTGGCCAAAGTTGAAAATTTCTCTTCAGTCCTCCTTTATCCCACCTACCTACGAGCGCGACCTCTTTGCTCGCGTTTAATCTCTCAGACAGGACACCCTATTAATTGTGTATTATAAGAGCAGTTTCAACTTCTATTGACCAGAACTCGCCTTCCCGAGATGGAGGATTAATGGATCAACCGCTATATATTGGGGTTACAGCCACATATCCAGCACAATCTCGGCCTAAGGGAGATACTGACCTTCCTAAGGGTGGTTGAGTACGCGTCTAAGGTCAAGTCATGCCACACAACATCCACAGCTATCCCGACCTCGTGGGTTCCTCCTACTCCGACTCCGTCTTCGACTCCTGTCCCAGCTCCTTCGGTAGTGACCGCCTCAGTTCCTGCTTTCGCTACTCCCACTGCACGGCCTCCCGGACCTCCTGTTTTTCGGTGCTACAACTGTGGCAATATTGGGCATAGAGCTTCTGATTACTCTCTCCCATGACGCCGTGATTTATTGGTGATGGACCATCCATCTGAGTATTTGGACGCAACCGAGAATCTTCCTCAACATGCTTTATTACAGTTTTGGCGGGTGATTTAGTTTGTCTTACCCTTTGAGTTCGAGGACGAACTCTTTTCAAGGAGGGGAGATTGATGTGAATCGAGGGAATAATTGCCTTTTTGGGGGTTATTTTTGGGCATAATAGTATTTTACTTTCTTTTGTTATTTTTCTTTATTTTTATTAAAGCATTTTCTTTTGTTTTATCTTATTAGTATTTAAAGGCTAGGAGTAGTAATGACATTTTTGTAATTAGTGTCTTAGCTTGTAGCCTAAGCTACTCCTCCCCTTTAAATACCCTATTGTAACCTCATTTGAGGTAGATCTTGATTTTGAATATAGAAGAAGAGTATTTCTCTCTCTAAAGTGTGTGCTAGATATTTTAGGAGCCTTTTGACGGGTGGTTTACGTCATAATATTATTGGTATTTTAGTTATTTCACAGATTATTTATTTAGATATTGTTTAGGTAATTTTGAGGATTTATCTTTTAATTAGTTATTTATTTTAGTTAGGTTATTTAATTCTGGATTTATCTTTTAATTAGTTATTTATTTTAATTAGGTTATTTACTTCCCTTTTTAATTAGGAGACTTGCTCTCCAAGTTTAGAATTATCTATAAACAAGACCCTTGACCCTCTCTTGTAATCAGAATTATTATGCAGAATTAGTATTTAACAAGATTTAAGAGATGATTTGAGAGAAAACATGGTTTGATTATTATTTTTGTTCGTGTGTGTTCATGTGTGTGACACAATTCTATTGCGTTCCTTTGCTAAATTATCAGTTTCGTTGCCACGTTTCTTATAATTTATTAGTTGTTTTGGTGTTCTATATTTAATTGTAAATGAGTAAAGTAAATCTGAAATATTAGAAGTAGAAGGTAGCCTATATGAAGAGAATTTCCCTAAATTATGACTTAGTTTTCTCTATTTACATTTGAGAAAATTCTCAGGCATAAAAAAAAGTAACACACCTTGCGTCCGTGAGTTTACCATTATTTCAGACCAATCAAGGATAGGGCTGTAAACGGATATTCAAAAATCCGCATCCGTCCGATATCCGAATACAAATTTGCGGATATTTATCCGAAAATATGGAAACGGATACGAATATGGATACTCTATAAAAATATCCGAGAAAACGGATACGGATACGAATAGTACTAGTATCCGACATGGATAATCCGTATCCGATGCGGAGTATCCATTTTATCGGATATCCGTTTTACCGGATATCCGTATCCGTCAAACATATGTTTAAAATATTACTAATAATATTAGTATTAGTATTACTAATAAATAAATATTAAAAAAAAGCTTAATCGTTTATTCCCCAAAACAAAATAAACACATACTCCACTCAAAATAAAAACACCCTAAAGTTATTATTTTATTGGGTATATTATAAAATGTCATGTATTATTATTTTATTAGGTATATTATCATTGAGTTACACTAAAGTTACCATACACCCTATCACACAACGTACACCGACTAAAGAACATATACTCCACTAAAAAAAATAACTTCGTTTCATTTCTCTTTCGTACAAAACAAGACAAAAGAAACTCTCATGTGGTTGTTCGTTAGTTTTCTTAATTATAAATAAATGTAAGAGAGAAACAGAAAAAAATGTAAGAGATAAACAGAATAGAATGTAAGAAAGAAACAGAAAAGTAAAGAGATGGTTTTGATTGTGATGAGAACTAAAGTTAACAACATGTATATTATATACAAAATCAAAATGTATACTTAATAAAATAAAAATATCAGTATGTTTTGAAGACAAAAGGTCCATGAGGTTATCATTCTCAATAAATTTGATTAATCTAAAAGGTGCATATTTATTTCTACTGGCATGGAATGCGACTGTTATTTTTTTTGGATGGTTTTAAACTCATATGGTTGTAAATTATGGATGAATTTAAGCCATATTATTATTATGGAATTCATAATTGTTGATATTAGGAGGCAGTAATTTTGTTATATATTTATTTGGATTGGATTGGATTTCATTGGATTGGATATTTTAATTGTTATTTTTTGCGATGGCTAAATAATGTAAACGAATACGGATATTATCCGAATCTGAGGTATCCGAGCGGATACGGATATGGATAGTTGTTTTAACTATCCGGACGGATATGGATACGGATACGGATAATATATTCAAATAGCGGATACGGATATGAAAAACATGGTATCCGATCCGTATCCGTCCGTTTACCACCCCTAATCAAGGCAGTATCATCTGCTTCACTTGATTTTGTAATTTTTAATCGTGAGTTTGAGGTTTGGTTGCGCTATTTCATCACACCTGGATTTGAAGAGGGGGTGCATATAAATCTGCTTTGTGTATCGAGTGTGGCTGTTGCCACATTCAGGTAGATTACATTTTGACTTAGATTTTCAATTATTTTTATCCGTCTTCCTCTCCCCACATATTTTTAAATGAGAAATGAGTATTTTATTTATGTTAATATATATTCTGAAATGTATAGCGACTCACTATACTTCTCATTAATGTTTTTCAGTTTCTTTTACTTATCTTCAAAGCCTATACAATGCGCGCTGCTCTTATAACTTAAGTGGGTAAATTCTAATACGGCTTTGTGCTTCACCTCTTGGTATGCTTATATATTTAGACTTCTAGGCCTGTTTGCATGACGTGAAACTAAGGAAAATAATGTAAAATGAAAAACCATTTATCTCAAGGGCATTGGCGGTTAAGGCTAATTTGCTTCCGAATTCAATCTTTATACTCTCTTTCTTAGAGGGTATAAATTGAGTGGGTTATTTATTTTAAGTGATTTGTTTGCTCTATAATGCTCATAATTTCTTGAACTAGGGTTATTGGGGTTTACCCCTCATTTAGTTTGTCACATTCAGTTGGGTGGTTATAAGTTCTATGGCTGTCTTTGGCACTTCACCAAAGTCAAAAAGTGAAAAGTATGGGGCGATACTGAACGGGGCAGCACAAAGAATTGTGGGCACAGGCTAAATAACCCCCTCAAAATACAGATATTAGTTATAATGATCATTTTGTGAATTAAAATATATTATACTTTTCCCCACAAAATTGCGTATTCGTTTATATCTAAATATTGTTTAAACACTCACATTTATTATCAATGATATGAAATCAGTTTTGTTCATCTGTATTGATATTGGTCTCTATGGTTTGCTGTTTTTCTCTTCGTTTTCTTAACTGAAGAATTTGAATGGTTGAGATGAGTGAGTGATGAAGAAAACCTTGTTAGTTGTCATTGACCAACGCCGAATCAACGGAGTCAGCGTGACTGAGGCAGCAAAGTGGCTGGCGAAGCCAACTGTTGTCGTCATCAACGCAAATCACAAAGGCGGCGAGAAAAGTAGTAGGTGACTCTGAATATTTTGATTGGAAAGGTATATTTTCAGGTTCGTATCTCTAGAACACTTTGATTGGAAAGATATATTTTCAGGTATGTATATCTAATTATGTGTTTGGTTGTTGAGAAAAATGAGGAAAAGAGAAATTATTGAACTCAATTTAATTAAAGTAAAATATAAAATCTAAGATTAGTATATGAGGTGTATTTATTTCTAATGCCCCTAATTAATTTTTGTATTTTTGTTATTGAGTTACTCCGCTCCATTAATGTTCCCTTTTTCAGAGGAAATTCAACTGGACAATTTTTTTATTTTTTTATTTTATCATTGTATATTTTGTTCAGTGTTTGAATTGGTTTGTTAATGAGGAAAATCTGTCTATTTATCCTTATAAGCATGGACTTGAACAAATTGAAAGTTTACTCCCAATTCAGATGAACTAATAATTGAATTCACCAAATTACGAGTCCATTTGCCCAACTGAAATGTTTTTTGAAAATAGATGATTGTTTGAGTGGTTTAAAGATCCAGTGGTTTGTTGGGGACTAATTGATTCTGGAAATTTGGTCAACTATGGTTATGATTTTGGATCTTTGGTGGCTAATTTCGAGGTTTTGATTGTTTAGCTAAAAGAGGAGTGACAAACTTAGGAGTTTTTGCATAACCTTTTCCCGTGTATATACTTCTATTTTTCGTATTTTCAACCTTTTGTTTTATTATATTGAATAAATTCAAACCGTTCATCTGCTTAGGTTAGGGTGCGATATTTTATCAGAGGTGGACGTGGAGGAGGAAATGGGGAAAGGTGGTGGTGAATTCGGAGAGGGTGCACCTTATGTCCTTGATTCTTTATTTCCCAATATGTTGGAGTTGGTATAACATATGGTGGAATATTTTGACATCTTATTAACATCGTAGATTTATACGCAGTGGGTGGGAGGACTACAACACCATTGCACACTACCTCGAAGAGATCGACATTTGGCCTTTAACGGTCCCTAAATTAGGGTTTAATGGATTTAGATTTCGGTTAAGGGTTTCAAAAGTAAGGGTTTCAAATTTTTAGATATGCATGCATTTTTATAAATATTTACGCATCCCTTTTTTTGTTATTTATAACCATACAAGTATGCATGGAAGTACTTTACTTGTATTCTATCTGGCTTGAAACTTTTCATCTTCCGTTGACATCGCAAGTGGACTGAGTAGATGTATTGTTATTATTTATATATTTGGTAATTTGAGTTTTTACATTTTACACAATCTTACAACACCATACCTGCCCTAATATCACTTTATTTATAATACTGATTTTTTTATGATGGAAGTTGCAATTATTCTTGGCACATTTTTCCTTTAACGTTTATAGCGCTCACTCAGTCTGCGTCATTTTTCCTTTAAAGTTTACACAGATCGAGATTTTCATACTCCTTTCGATATAGTATGCAGTCATACACACAAGCATGAATCGATTTATACTTCATTCCCAGATCTTTCAAACTGCTCTTCATAACAGGATAGCTATTTAGAAGCGTATTCTCCTTGGGTAGCAAGCGCTTCACCCAATTCAGAATTCCTGTCACGCTATATCTAGACAAACCGTATTGGGTCTTCAAACTTTGCAAACCAACCATGTCATGTAAAGTTGTTTGATCTTTCTCACAGCCAGAGTATAACGGTTGGGTCGCCTTAAATTTTAAATTTTGGTAGTCATCGTCAAGGTTTATCCTGATATTTTCATGAGCACCTGAACCTTGTACATCGTCAGTGACCTTATTCTCTTCCACTTCATGAACTCTGTACGCATCATCAATTAAATCCTCTAACATATTATGGTCTACGTCGTCCCCTTGTACATCTATCCTACTTGTTGAAGGTTATTGTGAAGGTTGCTTGGGACAAAAGAAACTTTTGACTCCCCATGAAAACTCCAAAATCGATAACTATCTTGCATACCCCATCTTAACAAATGTAGTTCAACGACTTTTCACTCAAACACCTTACCATTCTCACACCTAGCACACGGACACGAAAACTCTTCATCATTATGACATCTCTTTGCGTATTTCACAAATTCATTAGCACCTCTACGAAACACATCCCCTAATCTATTTGTCTCACACATCCACTCTTTGTATTTAGGATATCCCATCACAGCTACTCCAAACAATCACCTATTATAGGTAAGAAGCGTATATTCGTAAATTAATATAAACAAAAGTGTGAACATTTAGTTCCCATTAGTATAAACAATCACTTATTACTTGTTGTGTAAAATTTATAGTATGTTTCATTTAATTATGTCTTATTTATATTCAATTTTTAAATTTCAATTTCAAATTCAATTTATAATATTAATTATTATTTCCTCCATCTCCTCTAAAGGACGAGTGGTCTTATCCTATTCAAGATCACATATTTCTGTAATATACCTATCAGCTCATGCACATTGTTCCAATTTGAGGAAAATTCGGCAGCATATCCCCATAGTTCTCCAAGTACACGACGTACATTCGCAAGTGTGAGTGTTATTTCAATTGATAATTGAAATAACACTTAACATCGCATCATCTAGTATGTACCCAGAGAACATTAAGATACGGCTGCAGAACTTCCTCCAAAAGTAACAAGTTTAAGCCATTAAGAATATTATTATATAGAAACTATGCAGTTCCAAACTGTCCGAACGGGACAATTCGAGAGATCTCATTACAGTGATTCTCGAACGGCTCTAAGGGCTATTGAATGCGTACGCATAAGATAAGAACTAGAAGGCTAGTATCTATGCGCACTATGTGTAATTTCAAGTATATTTCATTTAATTATCATAACTCCGTGGTCGTGCCACTCTCGAACGGGTTGTGACACAGTAATTTTAGAAAAAAGTTGAAAACTCCCCCTCCCCCCATTTTGACACTAATCCAGTGGTCGTGCCACTTTCAAAATTAACCAACCCAATAAATTAAGACAATATAATTATTTAAGGATTTATTAGTGTGAATTAAATTAAGAATTTAAAAAAAATTAAATAACCAACTTCCATATCCAACCACATCCGTCCAATATAATCCAACAACAACAACAAACCAACAAATGTGTATCCCAAACTCCTAATTCATCTACTCAATTAATTTAACTTTAACAATTTATAACCAATTTAAAACCTAAATAAGAATATACAAACAATATTTATAATGTCAAATTAATTTTATTCTCTAAACAATAAGATTCAATCAATATTAAAAATACCTATTAATTTCAATCCCAACTAACATCACCCAATTAACATTAACAATTAATTTCAAGTTCTAAACTAAAAATAAAAATACCCAATCAATATTTATAATTCCTAAAACCAAATTGAAAATCATACACACACACCCCCTGCCCCCCCTCACCACACACGCACACACCACCCCCACTACCCCTCTCCCTGCACACACACACACATATACAAAGGAAAGAGAGAGAAAAAAGTTAACCTGAAATCATAGAGAGAGAGAGAGAAAAACGGAGGGAAGTGAAAACGGTGGGAAAAAATAAAGGGAAAGGTTTTTTTTTACTGACAAAGTTGTCACAGACCTGTCACGGTCTTTGACCGTGACAACTGACAAAGACTCACGGTCATTGATCGTGACAAGTATAGTTGTCACGGTCTTATCACGGTCAATGACCATGACAAGTATTTATCACGGACTTATCACGATTAATGACCGTGACAAAAAATGCGTATTTTTTTTTATCACGGTCAATGATCGTGACAAGGTTGGCCGGCTGAAAGGTGACAATTTGACGTTTTTGGTGTAGTGGTTGATGAAGAGTTACGAATTTTGGAGAAGTATTGAGGAATGTTTAGAGAAGATGATGAGGGCTTCCATGGAGTTTGAAGTGGGTCTTACTTGGAAGCTTGGAATGAGCACATTTTGGAGCATTTTGAAGGATGCATTTGGTAACCCCTTGATGCCACCTTTGGAGGTGGGGGTTGCTCCTCCTACACCAATATTTCACCCACCATTGGAGGTATTAGAGGTGACAAACTCTTACTCTTAGTATTAAGACTCTGTTTTACATATTTTTAGTCTTGTAGTTAGATTACATGAGTAGGGTGCATTTGAATAAATGATGAAATTGATGTGTGGAATTAATAAACATTTTTATGAAATAAAAATGTTGGGAAAATGCTATTTGTTGAAAATGAGAATGAATAAATATTTTAAAGTTTTGAGGTATTAAAAGTTGATATTTTATGAAAATGGTGTACTTTCTAGGAAGATTGATGTTAAACATTTTATGAAACAAAATGATTGAAAATAATGATTTATTTTAGTAAACATTAGTCAAATAATGTTTCTTGCAAAAATGACGATTTTGTGAAAAATAGACATTTGTTGATTTCGAAGAAATTAAATATCTTTTATGCCTTAAAAATGTATTTTTACTAGTATGATGTATTTCTAGAATGAAAAATGTGTTTAACCCATTTAATAGGATTTTAAGATTTAAAGTCCATCCTCTCATGTATACTTGTAGTATTTTGGCACTAAGTGTATAAATAAGTTTAAAGAAGATTTTGTTAGGTTTAAACATGAAATAAGAAAAGTAGAAATTCTTGTCTTTAAAGTGTGTGAAAAATGGATTAAAAGTGTGATAAGTACAAAGTTGCATGATTACATTTAAAATAAGGGGAAATAAAGAAATAAAGATATTTTCAAGAATATTACTCCAAGATTAAAAAGGTGTTAAATTATTATTATTATTAATTTTTTTTTATAACCTTGAACCTTCACACGAACGAGCCCTTTGGACTCCCTCGTGCAAGCTAAACAGGGGGGACACTGCGCATGACCACCTCACACACGAGCCCCGCTTAAATACTGGCATACCCGTGGGGAATCGGTCCCAAAGCCATACGGATAACCCGCACCGCCCAGAGCCTGCCCTTACCACAGGCTAGGTAACCGCTGGGGGGATCGAACTCGTGACCTTAGGCCAACCGAGCGAAACCCTTACCACTGGACTAAGCCAGGGGGATCAAACTCGTAACCATACTAACTCCTTAAAACACTTCAGGAGTTAGTATGGTTAACTTAATATTGTTTTGGGAAAAATTAGAACTTGTGAAAATGGAGTAAAATGATGAGTTTGGAAACAATGGGTAAAATGGTAATCTTACTTAAAGTGGAACATTTTTATGAAATAAAAATGTTGGAATGGGTGTTACACAAATTGGTCCTAAATGAATATTATTTTGAAATAAAATCAAGGTTAAAGTATAAAGGACATGAAATAGTAAAATTTCAAAGTGTAACATAAGTTGGGGTGCAATCCCGTGTTTTGACTTCGAATGGGTAAAAGGATTGTTGGAATTATGTTGACGTTTGTAAAATGTTAAAACATATGTAAAGGAGCCCGAATGATACCGGGATAATTAAGGAGGTCCCGGAGCCCTGGGGTAAAAGCACTACAAGAAAAACACCTTTTTATGACGCTCGAAAAAATAATTTAAGGACATTTATTATAAAAATGTCATTTAAAGGTTAATGCTATTATTAATGTGACATTTCTAATATAAAATGTCATTTTATACATATTAGTATTATTTTTTATGACATTTTAAATATAAAAATCATATTTGATTATAGATATTATGACCTTTTTTTAAGAGTTTATAATATAAGTGTACATATTGCGACCCTTTTTTTCTCCTCCAAAATTTAGAAGCGGAGTTTCCCCCTCCCCCCCCCCCCCCCTCCCCCAACCCTAAATTTTGTTTGCACTTTCACAATACCCACACCCTCCTAAAGTCAGCTCAACGCCGAGACTCCCTCTCCCTCACGTTCTCCTCTCCCTCACTTTATCCTCCCTCACGCTCTCTCTCCCTCATGCTCTCCCGCTGGTACATTTTTCGACTATGTACTTTGTGAGTGATTGTGGTTTATTACGATTCATACTCTGTTTCATGTAAATTCTCGTTCATTGATCGTTTTCGCGCTGGTAATTTAGTTCTCTCTCTCACGTTGTAACTGATTGTGTTTAAAATTTGTATCAAGCTTTCAATAGATTTACACTTGTTGTGTTGCATCTAGGGCCGGAAAAATGGGTTAGAGAAGATGACACCCCCCACTTTCGCCCAAAAATTACTATGACAGGATCCTCTAATTTAAGCAGTAGGTCATAATGGGTTTAGTATCCCATTAAGTCGGTTTGAGGCGGGTTATCACGGGTAAAATATGGTTAAAAGGGGGGATCCGAAGGAGAAGAGGGGGATTGGGGTGAATAATGGTTTTTATCTCTACGATGTGGGCGGTTTTATAGCTTCTGGGTTTAGAACTTTTGCTTTTGTTCCAAACAGATTTTAGCTTTTGGGTTTATCAAACTCGCCGAGGAGAAGAGGGGGTTGGAGAAGGGAAAGTTGACCCGGAACCTACCCGTTTGAGCTCGAACCAAATCCAACCCAACACACATGCTGATTCATTTTGAAACCGTCCAAATCTTACCCGAACCATTTTCGAACCGCCCACATCCGCCCGTAACCATCAATTTGTCGGTTCTAGCTGCATCGTCCTTTTCATATGTCATCATCTATTGTGTTAAAAAGTTGCCATTTTCAATAGGTTTAATTTTTTTTGTTTTATTTCACTACGTAAAATCATATTTAATTAAGTTTTCGTAGATTAGGCACCTGTTGTGATAACGTTTCAATAGATTTACACTTGTTGTATTAAGTTTGGCACATGGATACGATAAAATGGGTGCAACACTGTCATTTTGATTAACGAGTTGGTCTGTCTTCTAATTGAAACGTTGTCGTTTTGTTTTACTAATTGGCCAAGTACTAATATATTAGGTTCTAATAAGTGAAAGGTTCAAAATTCATCTCATGACGTAGGAGGAAAGTTAAATGATGTCGTATCAAATTTGGAATTCGTCCACAAGCGTCGTCGGTTTAATTACTAAGCCATAGTGTCTTCTCAATGAAACGTTGTCATTTTTTGTTACTAGTATTGTGTTCTGATTGACCAATTACTGTTTATCTGAAAAATTATGTTGTTACAAATGATTTTTTGATAGATCGGCTATATAACCCATTCAACGCTTCCATCTTGAATGATCGTTTTTGAATGGATCCAATTCTTGATATTTTTCATTCTCATTGCCCCCCCGACACTCTTGTTTTTATCCACAAAGCCAATTTCGTATTGACGTAATATTTTTTTTAATAAATTCTTTAATGGTAATTTATCATAACTTATGATTAAATCACAAGGATTTTGGAGTATGTCAAGTCTGATTAATTATATCACACCACGATACAACACATATTGGGTGTCTCATACATTTATTAGGTCGCCTTAATATTCCTAAGAGATAAAAAAATATTAGGGGTATTGTTTTTCTCTCATGCTGGTATGGTTTAAAAGTTACAATTTTCTCACTGAGTTTCAAAGCAAATATTCGATATATCCGTGAATATAATAATGCATCACCAAAATAATACAAATCTTTTATAATAAAATAATGTTGTGTACGTCATCTGTTTAAATATAATTAATTTAGTTTAGATTGATTGTGTTATGTCTCACCTGTGTACGTCACCTGTTTAAATACAATTGATTGTGTTATGTCTTCCAAATTTAGTTTAAATTGATTGTGTTATGTCTCACATGTGTTACATCATATTAATGAGTTTAGTTTAGATTAATCTTACATCATATTAATGAGTTTAGTTTAGATTAATCAGCTTAGATTAATTAATCACTTTAGTTTCGATTGATTAATTAGTTTAGATTGATTGTGTTATGTCTCACGTTGTGTTACGTCATATTAATCAGTTTAGTTTAGATTTATTAATTAATCAATTTAGATTGATTAATGAGTTTAGTTTAGATTGATTGTGGTACGTCATATTGAGTGTTATGTCTCACGTTGATATGTGTTTCACGCGTCTCCTTCTTTCTCTATCTCACGAGTTTATAACACTCCATGATGTTTAGATTTATTGTAGGACGCGTTGAAGAAGCAAGTCCATGATAGGAGCTTAGTAACTCAAGGGACTTTAAACGTCTTAACCTTGGCACTTGGTACTCGAGAGTATAGTGGTCGAGTAAGGGGGATGGGAAAAGGAGTCACTCCTACAACTTACTTTCATATCCCTAGACGGGGATCGAAACAACATGTTGAAGAATTAAAGTCTAGACTTCATCAAGAAGAGGAGAAGGCTAAAGAAAAAGATCGACAACTTCAGGAAGCAATGGAAGAATTGAGGAAGTATCAAAGTAGATCACTTGCACTGTCGTTAATTGAGAAGATTTCCTCAAATAGTCAGAAAAATGATAATAAAAAATACGAGAAGCATTCCAATTATGTGAGTGAATCATGTGATTCTCCATCGAAGATGAAAAAGGAAAAGGTAATCACGTAATTGGTAAAACTTCATTACATTTATGTCTCACACTTTACTATACTTATTTTAGAATATTTCATGCGTATATAGGCCCAAAGCAATGTGAATAGACAACGTATAATTTCACCGATGGATCCTAAATCTAATATTGGGAAGGTTTGTAACAACTTTACTTATATTAGTGATGTTTATTTTTTTTAATTGTATATATATGTCATTAATTATTCATTTTGTTTTTATATAGGGAAAACAATGTAGATTGGCATTGAATTCACGTGCGAATGTTGTTGCGTCTGGAGTGTTTTTTGATCGTATTTCACCTAATGATACCATCAACAATGTTCGCTTGGGGGATAATTATATACGTGTATCAATAACTGACGTTCACTCTCCTAAAGCATATCTTCCTGTACCGGTACCTAACGCGGACATGTATGTTGTTAAAAAAGCACACAATTCACATGTTGCTTAGCCTAAAGAGTTTGTGTTGTCGTGTGTTAAGGTAACTTCCTTTTTTATACATTCCATGCCACATTTTGAATTCATTAGCCATACCACATTCAATAACTTGAGTTCATTATCAATGATCCAGAGAAGCACCTAAAAGATCAAACAAAATCATTTTGATTGTCCATATATTGAAAATAATAGCATAATTAATTAAGTAGAAATTATAATTAGAATGTAAAATGTTATGGTGCTACGTTTTCAACATAAACCTATTTCAATAAATCAAATGTTTTCACACATCAGATTCACAATAACAATAGCATAATATCTCAACTAGGCCCTTGAGGAGGGCTCTTTTTTATGGTGGGGGTTGGGGGGTGGGGAGGTGGGTGGAAATTTTAGGTTGGGAGAATAGACAATTTATGTAGTGCCTTTGAATATGGATCTTTTTGTGATGATATATTATTTATTAGTATCATTTTGGGGGCTTCCCCAAATCGAGTTTATAGCTTCGGCTCGTCGGGGGGAAATGCCTCGAGGACACTTTTAGCCTTTTTTAAACATTGATTATTATTAAATTGATTTAGCTACTTAGACATTCTGTTGAATTATTACATGCTAATGGTTGATCTTTTTATAATATTGTATCCAATAATAAAAGTCACCTCTATGCACTAGGCAGTCTCCCGTCGTTCGACTTCCCAAGGCTCTTTTTAGAATGTTGATTACAACAACTTCTACATTTGTTGAATGTAGAAGTTCGAGCTCAACATACTCGAATTATGCCCGAACACGTATCTGAACCTGGATATAGAAGGCCAAACCCTATTGGGTAAATGGGTTTTACCCAAATTACCGTTCAACATAGCCCAATTAGCCTTATTTAGACTAAAGTCATCAAATCTTGAATGTTAATTAGCTGAAATAGAGTTCCCCTGTTATGAAATAGAGGGCCCTGCAACCTGCATAACTGAAGCTGGAATTGTCCTAGTACCAGTTGCTTATACAATTGATGGCTCAGCTTGTTGTGATAGCCTGCATAGGATTTATGTCCCCAATTCGCGTGTCAATTGATGGGGGCCACATTATGGTACAATGAATATAAAGCACTTTCAAAATATTTGCAAGTGCATATAACATTTCCTAAATATAACGAATTTAGGGATGCATTTGAATGGCAAAGGCCCTCTAGTTGGCAACGTCCTCAAGCTTAAAATTTGTGGGATTACTGATCCTAATAGCGAAGATCAAGAAAGAAAATGCAAAGCTTGGCAAATGTTACAGAAACTTGAGATTTGTAGACTAACAAAACTAGAAGAATACAGTGCGGCATACAGTAGACTAGTTTGGATCTACGGTGACCCCACAAACAGGGAATTATTAAGATTATACTTCACTAAATTACCAAATCCTTGGGGTGAAGAATTAACTAATAATTACCAAGAAACTGCTATCCCAGACACAATTGGTCGTAGGATTCAATATGTGCGTGAAAAACTAAAAAAGTATTGTCTTGATTACAGATTAAAATAATGAATAAAATCAAGAAACAAAGAAATTTGCAGCAAAGTTGAATTACCAGCCTTACGGTTTGGCTGCTCAACAAGCAAAAATCAGATCAGTAGAATGAGAAATAAGTGTCCCAACAAAAAGAAAAAAGATGAAATCAAATCAATTGAAGATTTAAATTATTTTATCAAACAATGATAGTGACTATAGTATCTACGAGTTAGATCATTATAGTTCATCAAACGAAGAATATAGTTCTTCATACGATGATTCCGATTTATCTGAGAATGAATTCTCGAATTAGATATTCGGATGACCCTCAAGAACAGATCTAATTTTATTAAATCAGTTGGATCAATTAAAAGGATTACAATCACCAAGAATGTTTGAATTTGATTGGATCAAAAGCTTAAATCCTCAAGAAACTCTCAATCATGCGAGAGAAATGTGTCATTTCAAAGTTATAGATCGTCCTATAACAACTGAAATAACAACAAAGGTTGCTAGTAGTTCAGAAGAAGAACTTCTAAAACAAAAGATAAAAGTTTTAGAACTTCCAATTCAATTAACTGAATTACAATCTAAACAAAAGAAAAGTACACAAGAGAAAAGGTGAATTATGCTTATCTTCAACTAGGTGAATTTTCTGATGAAATTTACCAAAAAGAATTTAAAATAGATTTAATCGGACAGGTTATAAACCAAGATGATTTAAATCAAAATGAAAATATATCTTATTTATCAGAGTTCTACAACTCAGAAGATGATATCATCCGTACATTTTCAAAAAGATATATCTATCATTTCGATGATGATGATACCGATTCAATTTTCAGTAATGATTCTGACCAATAT
Organism: Sambucus nigra; assembly: GCA_949130495.1. Classification (NCBI taxonomy): domain Eukaryota; kingdom Viridiplantae; phylum Streptophyta; class Magnoliopsida; order Dipsacales; family Adoxaceae; genus Sambucus; species Sambucus nigra. The sequence continues at coordinate 37,229,453 of OX422220.1, forward strand.
TGGATGGCCTCATTAAAGAGTGTGAAACTAAGAAAATTTCAGTGATGAAGATGACCCTTCACCTGAAATTATCAAAGATAATCTTGAAGTTGATGAAATCACAAGAAGTCAAGATACAGATGACTATCTCATCAACGATAATCTTGAAGTTGCTAAGATCACAACAAATCAAGATAAAACAGATAACTTAATTAGTAATGATTTAATTATCAAATCAGATAATGAAGACACTGAAACCGTCAAAATTGTCAAAGAAACAACGTCTCAATACATTCAAACAACATTTTACTGTAATGGTTATCAACCATATGAAGTTTCTAGTTTGTATGATTCAGGTTGTACGCTATTGTTGGCAAAAGAATCTATATTCCCACCAGAATATTGGATTCAAGGTCCACCAAACAAGTTAGTTTATGCCGATCAATCGTTGATAATTAAAAATCCATGCCTAGGGCTGCCTAGGCGATATGCCATGCCTCTCCGCCTTTCCTAGGCCCTAGACCATTGGCCATAAACACACATACACACACACACACACACACACATATATATATATATATATATATAACCATGGGAAGGTTATGCCCTGCCCCTCCGCCTTTCCTTCTATAATCATCAATCTTAGATGAGTCTACTTTTGGTTCAAGGAAAGCCATAATATACAAATTGTGAATTCTTTTTAACTTTTTCATTCTTCTAATCGCATTGTTTTTAACAATTCATTGAATGTTCCAAATTAGGAAACTGATCTTTTTTTGTTGGTTGGTGTAGATAATTGTTATCGAGAAATATCATAATGTGTTATTTCCACAAAGTTGATATAATCAGACTACTTTATCAAAATCAATGCCCGTCTGTTGCTTTTGAAATTAATATCTGAGCACTTTGCTTAACATTCCTTTGGACATTGCAGATTGTGCTACTAAAATAAAAGAGTATAGGTGCAGCAAAATCCACTGCTCCAACACACGAAAAGCATTGGTCTCTGTTTGAACTTGTCATGAAATGAAAATGATAATGGTTTTGGATTTTGTCCAGCCCCCCTAATGAACCCAATTAATGTTGCGAAAATCAGGGGTGTCCTTCTAACATCATATATGGAAATTAAACACTTGTACAAGTCATCCCCATCTTTGTAGGATAAGTATAAACGCTCTACGGAAGCATCCCATGCTATCTTCTCACTGCCTCGGCTGCCAGTCAAGGTTTTTATCTTTGGCAGATCAACAGGAAGTAGGTGTGCTTCCAATGATGGAGGCTTTGATGCAAAGTGAATAGAACCTAATGTTGTAGATTCAGAGAAAGAAATAGGTATTATACGCCCATCAGGATCCCATTCTTAAGGTCCTTTACACCATTCCAATACTTTTGTTTGTAGGTATTTCCGTTGTCTATTCAATATTATTGTGTGATTGACTCATATTACATGTGTTAGGATGTATTCCCAGTGCTTTGATCATTTTCTTCGATTATACCATTGCGTGCCTATTTCTCGTGCTTGCTTTTATCTATATGGCTCGATAAAAGAAGTTTACCCTTGTTAGAAGTGGAATCAGTGGTCTAGGTAAGCCTTCCACCACTACTGCTCGACGTTTAACATGTCAGCGTTCTTCCATGCACTGATACTTTCCTGACAATTCAGTGGTAGAGTTACCAATTACTAAGCATTCCTCTATTTGCATGACTCGTGATGGCAAACCTTTATGCAGTTCTTTTGCTTCTTGACCCGTCCATATCGATAGGACCATCGATGTATCTCACCTACAGAGGACTATAAAGGCTGTCTTATGCGCTGATTGCACTTAATATCATTTGTCAGCTTTACATCTTTCACCATTCTGTGTGGTAAATGATACGCTTAATCGCTAATTCTACTCAAACATTATCATTAAAATAGAGGATCCACGTCCCTTAGCATCCTTTGTTCATTGTCAAGAGATTGTTCTGACTGAAGAGATGATTGCTGCCTATCTAAACTTAGAGCATGTTGATTAGTTAAAGTTTTATCTTCACCCCGAGCAAGGTATCTCTCACGATCGTCTTTTACGTTCTTATCTTGTTAACAGATTGTATAACCCGATGATATTTTCCAGTAGTGTGACATGTTACCGATGTATCTCATTGGATATCTCTTCATCATCTATTATTATATCCTTACCATAAGACTCATCACTAATATTATAAAGTTAGTCGCTTTATACATGCCATATTTGAGAGTTACACTATTGATCTTCCGTCTATCATATAAAATGTTCGTGAGGTTGTTTTGCTCATATAAAATGTTCTTTTTCTTCCTGCAGGATTTCTTGGATCATATCTGATTTGGATCTGAATACTTTGATCGATAATTTGGATGTGGAGCTCCATGAAAATGAGAAATGGGACAATGTCATAGACAAAATAACCAATCTTTTTAACGACAATGCGAAGTGTTGCAAACCAAAGGTTACTTATGCTCAATTACGCGACACACCGAGATGATAAAGATTCTTTAATTGTTAGAAACTGCCACACAACTTCACATCTCTACATGGCATAATATACTAGTCCTATTCATAAAATACATATAATTTGCCTTTTTAAAGTTTTCACATTATTCCTAAGCACACAACAGAGCGTGAGCCTAAATGGTGGGATTCTAAAATCGCTTGGAAGCATTCAGGTCTACCAGGAAGTTTCTTCTCAAAATTAATAGGCGGGGTGTTCTCACTTTGTCCTTTCGCCTCGAATCCCGATGAAGACGAACCAGTCATGAGATTAGCTCTGTTATTCCGTTCATAGTGTATGTCTTCCCACTGCTTTTTTGCCCATATTCAAATATACTTGAGTTAATACCACTAACAACCGAAAGAACAATCTCTTTCGCTCCATCATACAACAGCCTCGTTGAGCAGTCACCACTAAATACTCAAATGTATAGGCAGTCAAAAACATGGAGCGCTCTTGGAGGCTGTTTCGGAACAAAATGGCAGAGTCATTAATCCATTCCCAATCCGAAACATCATTCTTGGCAATCTCCTTTTCACTCAAAGGCCTCAACCTCACCAACACAAGAATCTTCTCCTCCCATGCATTCGCCAACGCTTGCATTTTCTCCCACTTAACCAACTCTTCCCCGCCAATTGCCCCCATTTCACACCTTCACCTAGTTCCTATCAATCTCAAATCCCCCACCAGTTACATCAAAATTAAATTACCCATATTTATATATTCCCCTAAAAACCTTATAATAACTAGCCTAGTAGTATTTATCATGGTACCAAAAATAACAAGACAGTTAGGATGTTAGAAGCATGGTGGTTGTGGTTCGACGATGGCATGCGTAACCTTTTTAATTTTGTCATTTTATGTGGATCGACGAAGACAAGCGTAACCTTTTTAATTTCTTATTTCATCACTTAAGACCCCTAAGAGGAAGCATAGTTTTTGGAATGCTCAGTTACTATGATTCTTACTTCTTTTTCACTAACTATGGATTGTTCATTTTGCACCAACTTTGGGATGTTTATAAAGGTTAATTTTTCTACGGGATGTGTATAAATGTTCGGTTACTATGATTCGTGCTTAGGTACCCTCCGAGAATACATCAACACAGGCTTTTAGACTGTAAGTACTTTTACTAACTATGACTTGCTACATGCATTATTAGGATATGTGTGATTAACTTTTAATTCATCGATAGTGAACTCAATAAGATGATCATTTTCAATCGGTTTGGGTTCTTCTTCATAATGGGTTAAATCCTAGAAACAAATTAAAATATGATTAGTGAAATTATAATATGCCCATCAGTTAAGAATAATTAATTAGGATATGTGTAGTTAAACATTTGTTATAATATTTAAGTCTAGAAATTCTTCAGTTTCCTATTCTCCTCATGACTATATATATGCTTCAGTCTCCTAAATTTTCTAGCTCATTGTGAGTTGCTTCCTTTTACTTCCACAAACAAGGTTTTGCAACTTATTTTTATTTTTACACATAATCATAATGATTCATATATGATCCCTAAGTTTGTATTTATGAATATGTAGTTAAAAACTATCAGAATAGAGGAGGGGGTACTTTTAAAGAGCTAAAATATATCCCCGTCTCAATATTTTTTTCATAACTAAAAGATTTTCTCTTTAATGTTACTGGTATTTCCAATTCATTACATATGCTCATGTGTTTTTCATTTTTCATTTTTGTATGTAAAGATGGCAGGGGGAAATTTTATATAATCATAATAGTTCTCGTTTTATCATTAATTTATGTTGTTGGACAAATTACTCCTCCACTTGAAGGTTTTCCTTCCATTGTTGATTTTTCTACTATTATGTCCCTCATTTTTAGGATTTATTTATATATGCTAAAATTATTGTTTATTATACTGCAGTGAGAGCATTGTTAGTGAGTCGTTATAAACTTCATGATCCATTGAAAATCTCAATAGCTTGAAAAAGAGTGACCTATGAACTAAGAATTTGGATGGGATACTCTGTGATTTGGATAGAAGTGATGGCTATTTTCATGTTAAAAGAGTTGCATGTGCCATATTTGTTAGAGTAGATTTTGTTTATCTATATTTTGCAAGCGGCTTTGTTAAATTTTACAGGGTTCTTACTTTAAAATTGATATAAAAAAGTCCAAAGATTAGTGGTGCAAGCTGCGCATTCAACAAGACAACCATTGATTCCACCCGATATATATTATTGTTGGATTTTTTTATTTCTTAAACAGGGTGGATAGTCCTATAAATAGAGGAAACTCTTTTTAAAGTCTTTAAATTTTTTTATAATTATTTGTGTTATAGAAATTTTTTTTGACATAAATTATGCATGTCTTAATACTTTAGAAAAACTGGAATTCATATGTTGTGTTTTATGCTTCATTAGAGATTTATATATGTTGTTTTAAACTTATGCAGGAACATCTACTTAGAGGGATGTGAAAGATGTATCATTATTGGACAATACGATCGTGATCGTTTTTAGCAATCAAAGGAAAAAGATCATTACTAGACTAAAAGAATGTTAAGGTATTTGTTCAATAAATTAAATTCAATATTTATTTATTCACATTTGATATGGGTAATATACTAATTTCTTTATTTTCAGGTCCCTAAACAACGAGGAAAAATTATGTGTGATTTTTTGGTATTAAAGTTCATGCGAGAGCTCTTGAAAAATTCATCTAAGTCTATAAAAATGAAGGTCACATATTTTTAAATGTTTTTTTACATTCCTTTTTATTTAGATGTGAAAAACTAAATGTGATTTTATTTGTCTTGTTTAGATAAAGGAGTTGGCAGGAAAGTCGTCATATTAAACTCATGAAATCAATGAGCTTCAACATGATTTGGAGCTTTTGAAGTGTTGCCACAATTTCGCGAAAGCCATAGAAAGACCGACGCATTTATGAGTGATTTTTGAATGTAAATTTTTTTGGAGACATTTTTTTTTAATGATGTACATAGTGGGTATATCTAGTTATGATACATGTATTATGTCATTATTGTTTCGTGAATAATTAATATAGATGGTGGGTATATCTATTTATATCTCATTATTTTTTATATGGACAAATGACTTGATTTGGTGCATTTTAGGTGTACTTGACTTCAAATACAAAAAATTCAAGACTGTTTTTATGTTATTGTAAATTTTGATTTGTGTTTAGATTTATTTGTCAACTATGACATTAATATTGATTATTAATTTGTTTTATTATATGTTTAATTTATGACTATTTATATTAAACCCTCATATGATGAAGTTTTTTATATGATCATTTTAAAATTTTGAAAATTGTTTATCATGACGCTTTTTAAATCAAATATGACATCTTATAGGGTATATTATGACCTTTTTTTGTAACAGATATGACATTTTTGAAAAAAAAAGTCATATATAACCGTTACCTAATATGACACTTTATAGGGCTATCAATTATGACACCCAAACTTATTACGCTTTTTATTAAAAAATAAAGCGTCATAAAATGCGTTTTATTACACTTAAAAATGTCATAAAAAGACTTTTTCCTTGTAGTGAAGACTCAAAACAACTGATCAGAGCATATGGTGCGCATAGCTGGCGGTGTGACGCCGTTGGAGTATGCGGTATTTGGAAGATTCCGAGAAAAGATAAAGGAATAAGGAACTTGTTAAGAAATGGGTTGTGTAATAAAATGTGTTAATACAACCTAACTTGAATGAATTAATAAATGTTCCGGTAAAGGTTAAAATGGACAAGTAAATGTGTAATTGATTAATGTCCATAAGGTAAGGAAAAAGATAAGGTAATTGGGTAAATAGGTGATTAATCAACCTAAGCGATTAACCCGTAATTAACATGAGAATGTGTTGTAAAAGGTTTTCAAAGGTTAAATGAGTATTTTTTAACATGGTGTTCGCATGTGTTGAAAGGGTGAGTTTCAACGAAAATACTAATATGTATTGGAGAAAATAAAAGGGACATTTTGGCAAAGAAATGGTTTCGGTTAAATCAAGTGTAGTGGTTTCAAGTATTGAACCGTGTGTGTCAAATAAAGCGAGAAATGCTAAAATAAGATAAGGAAGTCTTTTACAAGATTAAGTTAAATTAATATGGGTAAATGAGATTTTCAAAAGTAAAACTATTTTATGCATTAAGTATATGTATATGTATGTGTATATATGCATATAAGGTAGTTGCATGCGCACGTAGGTATAACGTGTTTGAGTTTCCTTTTTGTCGTTCGATTTTATACGGCATTCACATATTTCCCACTGAGCATTAGCTCACACTCTCACTTTGTTACGGCAGGTTGCAAGCGGTTTCGTATTTTGAAATCGTTTTACAGGTAAGTACTTTATTTATCTTACGTTAGCAGCTCTGTATGCTTGGACTCGGGGTGCTCCTCATGGGTCCCTCACGTAGTTTATTTTGAAACTGGAATCGCTTACTAAAACAGGTGAAATGTTAATTAAAATAAAACTAGACTACCAACATTATATAGGGTGTTTCATTGCACTTCACACTTAACGCTTGGGTCGAATTGGGTTGACTACGAGTAACCCATAAATTCAAGCTGGGGCGTTACATTCCATATAACCCATTTGTTTGGTATGTCTTTCCAATTTTCCTTTTATGTTAGCATTGGTGGTGGGCACACTCATCCACCCTCCTTTTTATTTCATTTAATAAACTTGCCTCCAAGTGAGTCTTAAAAAAAATACTAGATTATTTTCGTTCCAGATTATCCGATTATTGTATGGATCAAGGAAAAATTGCCAACTCCAATCCTATAAGTACTTGTTCCGCTGAATTCTATCTTATATGAACTATAAATTAGTTCATTCATGTATTTATGATATATAAATATAAGTGTGTATATATATATATATATATATATATATATATATATATATATATATATATATATATAATACATAATTATAATATATAACTATATATTTATATAATATGTAAATGTAACGTGTGTTTACATATACAAACAAAATAAATATATAACGGATAAATTATATTATAATTCAAAACTTAGAAATAAAAACGCTAAAATACAAATACAAGTACTAATAAACGGGCATGTTGGCTCGGATCTAATTCGATCAGGTCCAATATCATAGATCATTTGGAGAGTGACTTCCTTAACAAAAGTTCCTTACCAGATTCCATAGTTGTCAAAATCGTACGATTCGCGATTCGAATCGAACTATTCGATTCGATTCACACATAAAACGATTCGAATCGAGTTGAGAATCGCAATTGTCTAAAGAATCGAACCGAATCGGCGATTCACGATTCAAATCTTCCGATTCAGGTCCGATTCCCCGTTCGGATCCGATTCACAGTCTGTGAACAAAACCAATTTTTTTTACCTTACAACTATACATGTGTTTTAATAAAACAAAGAAAACAAGAAGCAAACAACAAAGGATACCGTTAAAATACCGAGTTTTAGAGAAAACATGTTCTCTTGGCTCAGTTATTATCAGCTAATTTTTCTTGTCTATTCTCTTCGCTGAGTATCTTCTATCTTTTGCTTTGTTTTATTACAAAGCTTTTGTATTTGTTATAAAATCTTTTATGGTATATTTTTTGTTGCTTTAAATTAATATGAAGTCTATTTTAAATTAATATTATTTTATAGTTAATCTTAGTATTTGTTTTATTGTTTTAAATTAATATGGTTTACTGTTTTAAATTAATTTTGTTGTAATTTTGTAAGATGTTTGTTCTTAATATTGTTAATCTTAGTAAGTACGCTGTTTAAATTTTTTGAAAATATTTGTTTTACAGTTTTACTGTTTTAAATTAACCTTAGTATTTATTTTATTGTTTTAAATTAATACGTAGGATGTTTTAAATTAATATGTAGGTTGTTTTATGATATATTTTTGTTTTTTACATTTTTAAGCTTAAAATGAATGAGAACATGTGCTACGATTAATTTTTGTGATATATTTTGGTATATTATCATGTGCTACGATTAGTTTTTTGTCATATTACACTTAATTACCAATTTTATAGTGTTAAATCCCATTTACGTATGTTTTACTACGTTTTTATCATTTGGTTTCGATTCGACCAATTCGATTCGTGATTCGGGGGGTAAACGATTCACGATACGATTCGCGATTTGACAACTATGCCTGATTCAATTTAAGTCAGAGAGTGGCTCCATCACTCACTCAGTTTTTTTTCTTCTATGTGAACAATCTATTTTCTCTATATAGTTTAATGTACAAAGTCAAATATAACTACTTACATGAGTAAGAATACTAATTTTTTTACCGGCTTGGAGAGTATATATTTTTTTGTTACATTTTTAATTGCAGCGCAGTTTCGATTATATTGCTAAAAATTCTAAATTCCTTGAAATTGATGAAAATAATATAGTCGGAACAATGATAAATCAAAAAGTTTGATCTCTCTCTCTCTCTCTCTCTCTCTCTATATATATATATATATATATATATATATATATATATATATATATATACACAAAAAAAAAAGTCTCCTGTAAGAACTTCTTACGGTGCAGATTCTGGTACGTACCATTTTTTTAAAATAGTAAAAAAAATGAATTTTTTGATAAAACTTTATGGATATGATCTTCACGGTGTGAAGATCATCTCTAATTTTTTTCATCAAAAAATTCAATAAAAAAAACCATTGAGATGAGGTGATATATAAAAAAAAGATAGTATAAATATGCATTTTCGACCGTTGAAATTTAGGGTGGATATGATCTTCTCACTGTTGAGATCATATTCATGAAGTTTCATAAAAAATTCTATCAAAAAGTGGATGAGATGATCGTCAAAATTTCAACGGTCGAAAATGCATATTTATACCATTTTTTTTTATATATCACTTCATCTCAACGATTTTGTATTGAATTTTTTGATGAAAAAATTGGAGATGCTCTTCTCACTGGGGAGATCATATTCATGAAGTTTCATCAAAAAATTAATTTTTTTTACTATTAAAAAAAAATAGTATGTACCGGAGTCTGCACTATAAGAACTCCGTATCGGAGGTTACCTATACACATATAAATCTTTCTTTTCCTCTCCATTCAGATTACCAATTTGAACCAAATTGAAACCAAATATTTACGTGGCAATCTCAAGTTGTTTCCACTCCACATAAATCGGACAAATAGTGAGGTCGCAAGTATTTTGTTATGAATAGTTATATTCGTTCCAAATATTCAAACCTCATTGAAACTGGATTCCTACGTCGCATTCCAACACAACACTTACCATTTGAACTCCACATTTTAAGGTAAAATGGGAGCCCAACCTTTGTACACCTACACCGGCGGTCTCCATTTGGTTCGTTACAACAAAAATTGTTGTTTCGTTATTGCCACGTCACATTTGGTTTGTATTTAGATCAAAATGGTAGGTTGAATAAAGTTTTCCGAGAATATTTTAGCGGATGTCTCGTACTAGCATTTACTTTTTTCGTTGCAATGCAGTGCATTACCGAAGTTGGGCCTGATCATTGTAATCAATTTCGTAGGGCATTGGAGAGCTTTAACTGTAAGCCAGAGGACAAAAACCAACTCCCACCCGAGTATTTTTGTTCCGAAGATTGTAACTTGTAAGCAGCGTGATGCTTTGAAGAACGAGTCGAAATAGCATGAAATGTGTACCGGGACACATTATTCTAATAGTTTAGGGGCTTCATTGCAATATTCGAGGGATATTTACAACTAATTAACAGCTTTTAGATGGTTTCTTGCATTTTCCTCTTTATTTTATATTATGTATTTTGGATCTCTGCTTTAAAAATTATTATGAACTTGGGATGACTCTAGTTTACCTAAATGGATGTTGATGAGGGACCTTTTGGATTTTAATCTGAGCAATTCAGATTCTGTTTAAAAAGGAGTTAAATAATGTTTAGTCCATTAAACGTTTAAATTAATTAAATTACACATTTAACAAAAAGCATGTAGCCTCCGGCACCAAACAATCCGTAGGTGAATATTTCGGCGGAAGGGGGAGGGATGGGTGGATGAGGGGGTTTTTGTTAAATGTGTAATGTGATTGGATTGAACATTTAATAAATAAAGTTTTAAGGACTTTTTGTTGAGTGCTCCTTAAAAAATATTTATTTCTAAAACTATCAATACATCTTTCAATAAATTAAAATAAAAAATCAACTCATGTAACCCTTGTTTCCGTGGCCATGTGGGCTTTCTTTGCACTAAAAAGTTCTTTTTAGCTGAACTATCGATTTGGTCTTTAGTTGATGTAAGTTTTGTTTTGCTAAATGAACTATTGAAAGAGGATATATGCTTGGAAATAGTCACAGAAAAGGATACTGGATTTTTTTTTACTGGAGTTAAATTGTTTCTCTGATATGCTCGTAAAATTATTAATAACGGTATTCAGAATAGTGGTTCAGTTGAAAATGGTCCTAAAATAAAATATGGTCTTTTAAGCAACATCGCACTTTGATAATACAATGTTAGACTTAATTTTAATTTTGATAATTTATTGGTAGTGGACCAAAATCACTAATTTCGCTAGACTCCCGTGAGATTCTTTTAGCCTTTTCACTAAATACCCTAAAAACCCTCCCAAACACATATGGATACTGAATTTTCAATGTATTTGATAAATTTCCTTCAATCATATAATTGGTTTACTTTAAACTAACTAAAAACATTTAGAAAATTCTGAAAATTGCATAATAATATTTTTAAAATCTTCAAGCAACTTGATTTTTTTTTTTAAATCTGAAAATTTAAGATAGAACAACAGTTGGAATTTTAGACAACAAATAAACAAACATAAAAAAAATATTAGGAGAAAATAAGAAAAATAATCTAAACTGAAAATTAAAAGTACTATACCAGCCCCAACCCACACACTTGCTGGCAACAGCTTTACCCTATCTCATCCCCTTGGTCCCCCCCCCCCCCCCCCCCCCCCCCCCCCCAACTCCGGGGGCAACACCTCATTATCACCACCATCCAATCAACCGCAAATATACACCCATCCTCCTACCATTGCAGGCCACTGATTACAAATCCCGTCGCAGTTGTCCCCACCAATGTTATAGCCAACCACCATCCTCATCAACCCTCATACTTACCACCACCGGCTCATTACCACTCCAACACTCTTAAAATTGATTTCATGCCACAATTCTAAAAAATGCGGTGCGTGATCAACCCTTAGAATCCTAGGCGGATCTTAGACGTTTAGGCATTTTTTAATATATTTTAATATTTTTTTAACTATGACAAGACTATTAAAAATACTAAAATGGTACATACCTTAAAAATATGTCTGAATATTTATAAATTAAAATACTATGTTTTAAAAATATTAAAAAAATAATAAATAAAAAACTCGCGTTTTTTAACGCCGTACTTATAAAAAACTCGTGTTTTTTCACGCCTTACCCCCATAAACGAGCGTTTTTTCACGTCGTCCTCCAAAAAACATTGACCACACCTTAATCCATGTCTAGGACCAACACTTGGCGTATCTAAAACGCCCCGCGCCTAGGCGCCACCTAATCGCGTTTTTTATAACACTGCTTTTTTTTATGTGAGTGTTAATGTTTGTTACAAACTTCTATTTATTTTTTCATTTAGAACCAAACAATGAATTTTTTAAAGAAATTATTTTCATTGCAGTATTAATTCTCAGTACATGCCCAACATGGTAAAACCTGAGACTTATCATGTGTTAGGGAAATAAGCTGGGAAATAATGGGAGTGTAATAACGAAATAAATGCTCAAATTTACAAGAGGGATCACAATTGCCGGATTTTGGCTCTTCCCCGTCACAATTGCACCCAATTTTACAAATAAACATTTGGAGTAAATACATGTGCAATTGAAAAAAAAAAGGTTACACATTAATAAAACCTAAAATTCCAAAAGTCATAAATATGGAAATTGGGTGAAAATGTACTAAAAAAAGGGCACTTTACAGATGGTAAAAATTAGCCATTTATACGAATTCATAGAATGAAAAAATGAGCTCTGACTCATGGAGCACTTTGAATGATGGACATGGCACACGCGAAACATGCACACAGCACTTGATATATAGGAGTAAATAACTAAAGCTATAGAAGTGTTTGTTGATCCTACCCGAATGAGAGTCAATATGACCCTCAAATATGATTGGTTTGAACATGAATAACTCGTGAATGAACCCCATGATTTCACAAATTCGTGAATCAACCAATCACATTTAAGGGTCATGTTAACCCCCACTAACTCCTAAAATTATCAAGTGCCGCAAGAGTAACAAACTTAAATAATCCAATTTCTTCATCCTCCTGTACAATAGCTCAACTACCTCACTTCTCGTGAATTTGTCCAGCTATTACGGCATTTTGCTATGGTACATGATCCTTTAAAGCAAATTTGAGAATTCAAATGTGACGAAGCAACCCACTTTTCCATCTTCCTTCAAAAACTCTCCAACGTAGCGAAAAATATTTGCATTTTAGTAAATGGCTAAAGAATCTAAGATGTAGACAAAAATTAAAAGAGTAAGCAAGGAGAAACAACTACCGTATGATTCAATCAGACAAGAAGAAACATTCTATTATTATATACAACAGCATAACGTAAACAAAAAGGAAGAAAAAAAGACTTGTCCATGTTGCATTAAGCGAGATGCAAATATTGAGTGCAACCGTTGTAAACATGACTAGGTGTAACGAAATAGATGAGAAGCGTTGAATCGGGACAAAATGGGCTACGAGTGGTTAATTTACCAATATACCATCACTAAAATCTGAATCTGTGATCGAATGATTCTCTTTCAATTCGGTAAACCATGTCATCGTTGCAACAGTTACACTCAATATCGTCACGAACATCTCTCCAATGATTAACTTCCTACATCTACGAAGAAACTCAAGCACGATGATCAGCATTAGTCGTTGCCCTTGTCTCCATTATTTACAGTGGCAGCGTGTTGAAGATCGGAGAGAGAAAAGGACCGCCACGACGAAAAGCTCCGTTGAGGAGGCGACAATGAAGACTCAATCTCAGGTGATCTTCTACTGTTTGGTGGCAAAGGAGGGCGAGACATACGAGGCGATGATGTGTTTGAGCTTGGACTCTCGTTATTCTTAATATCTTTCTCAGAGCTATTCATATTAACCACAGTTATCTTTGAGATCCCATTGATTGTACATTTCAAATGGGTTTTGTTCTTGTCCCAAAAAGTAGTGTGAGCGAGTAAGTTCTTGCGTTTCTTAGTGTAGGCATCTTCTGGCTTAGCAATGTCTTTCATTGAGGGACAAGACGTGACGACGTCAGCTAGGCTTGTAAAAGACTTTGATTTGCCACGATAGAATGTTGATATGCCTCTCCTATAACACAAAACAAATAGATTGCAGAAATTAGAGAAAGACAAAAATAACATAAAATAAATAGAAGACACTTGTAGATATGTCGAAATTGCATACCTGGACAGGATAACTCAAGAAAAACATAGACACCGGAAAAATGCAAATCAGAGAAAGGCCCCTTACAGATATTCTTAATCGAGTGAAGTCCACTTATTCTTTTACTACTCGAATAAAATCTTGGCTAAGATGGAACTTTTTTACTTGGTCCCTTCATGAATACGAGATTTTGAACTTTAAGATATTTTAGCAAGATTACAGATTAATTACGCTTAATCTGGAGGTATCTTGATTGTAAACTAATAGATAACACTATACTAACTTTAAAAAAAAAATATCTCCAATTACCTAATTGTGAAAAAAACTATATTTCTATTCACATTCTCCTCAGGTCAAACATGTACTTGAGCGGAAACTTAAAACCATCTAGTGTTTAAGGAAAAACACACTCAAGCTAACAGACAGGATACTGAATAAGTTATGCCTATTGTCGATGAACGACAAATTATTAGTCAACTAAGTTGCAAGTAGTACCAAACCTTCGAAGTTCTCTTGCATATGAAAACTCAAGGGATGTTTATTAAGACTAGAAAATCCATAAAAACACTTTATGCAAAAAAAAAAAAAAAAAAACTTCAACATGTAAAGAAAGAACTGCTGTTTCAGCATCCTCCCAATATTATGAATTTGCCTTAGTGCCACAATCTCCTACTTTGACTTGCTCTGTCAGCATAATCTTTTATTGTTTTTTATGAAATCCAAAAGAAAAATAAAGAAGAAAAGAAAAGAAGTTTGTGGGCTGATTTGCTGTTTAATTTTTTATTAGGGTTTACACTCAATTTCCTCTCTTTTAGAGTTGGCCAGCCCTAGAAGCTGACTCTATTTTGGCTAAATAATAGGGATTGGTTTATTTAGATAAGGGGCATTAGTTTCCTAGTTTTATGTTACTTCTTTTATTGGTTATCAATAGGGCAGCGGGGCCACCCTCACTTGAGGCAGGCTTTCCCACAGGGTTAAGGGCCAATGGTCCAAGCCGGAGCAAATTTGGGGCAACTAAGGTCTTTAATGGAAATCAACATGAGCACCGTTGGCCGCACAACATATTTCCGGCCCTTGTTAAAGCCTACGATTCAAAGGTGGTAACTCATGGACAATCCCGAATGTACACCCGTCAAGGGAAATACCCCGTGAATGCTAACATGGAAGCCGTGCTCGTCAAAGGATTACCACCACAGTAGATTTTGAAACACCTGTTGGATACTAGTCTTTCAATGCTGCCGTGAAGAGAATTATTGAGTGGGTACAACAATTGCAGCCCCAACACTTCAAATTTGATGAATATGATGGTAGCGGGGATGGGTACGAGGTGAAAAACTTTGACGAGTATAATCGTGGAGTCCCACTCACGTCATTCTTTTTATGATGATGACCATGTTGTTCCCCCACCACGTGAATACCATGGCGGTAACAGATGAACATGAACCTTTTCTTGTTCCTAGCAAGTAGCGAACTTGCTATCCTTGCAATCAAAGAGGTCATGCTGTTAATCTATGTCCGTTTAAGAAAGTGACAAAATCAAACCCTGCCAAAACATTAATGGCTCGTTTGGTTCGAGGTTTGGAAAGAGAATTTAGAATTCCAAGAATTTGGATATCCCCTCGTCTAAAAATTACAATGTTTGGATGAAAATTTGGGGGGAACTTAGAAATCCCACAAAATTGAAATTTTCCTTTCCCCCCTAAAATCGAGGGATTCCTATATTCCCAAACATTCTAGCTTACTTTTATGGTAAGACAAAAATAGCATCTCTCTCTCTCTCTCTCTCTCTCTCTCTCTCACACACACAAACACTCTTTCTCTCTCTCACACACACTCCCTCTCTCTCTCTCTCTCTCACACACACACACATACACGCATACACTTTTACATATATACACACAACCATATCCACACACACTCTCACGCGCGCACACGAAAATCAAGTAGAATGGTATTTTAGTTAAATGATATATATTTCTAATATGGGGAAGTAATTCTTCATGCCGGGAAAAAGAATTCTTGTTTGAACCAAACAGTGGAAAGGAATTCAAGATTCCAAGTACTTAGAATTCCAGGAATCAAGGATTCCCATCCCCTTTCCAAACCTCAAACCAAACGAGCCCTAAAAGTAATTCTGGGCACGCTAACATGGCCTGAAAACCTTGTGCTTTGGGACTCGTTAACTTAGATGATTATCTTATTGATGAAAAGGATGAAGGCTTGAGCAGAAATCATATGTTTATCATGTTGCGAGGGTTAGAAAGAGTTATGCAAGGTGATATTAGGGGTTGATGTACCTATGTTTACTGGTTACATGGATCCTAATAAACTTATTGACTAGATGGACTCAACTAAGAAAGTTTTTCATTATAAAAATATTTTTGGTTATGTGCGTTAAGTTGATGGCAACGAAATTGGAGGGATTTGCTAAAATATGGTGGAATGATCTCGTACACGATAAAGATCTCAATAATTTGCCTCCAATCTGCACATAGCTCGAAATGAAAGTCGTGATGGGCACCATCTTTATCCTTGAATCTTACGAGAGAGATTTGTTTGCTCGTCTTTAATGTTTGATGTAAGTTTCTATGTCCTTTAAAGAATAAAAAAGGTCATACCCAGTGCATAAGGCTCTGTTTAATGTCCTTTAAAGAATATAGTGGACAATCACAAGGCTCTGCTTAATGTCCTTTAAAGAATATAGTGGACAATCCCAACTTGTACGCATTAGGACAAGACTTATTGAGAGTTTGAAACAGAAAATTAAACATTATCTTCAAGGTTTTCAACAATGGTATCAAACAAAACTTGGTTGCGTTCAATCTCATCTTTGAGCATGGTTCAAAGACTCGACCAAGTCAACTTAAAATCAATCGAGTTCTCGGACTCGGCAGGCAACGGGATGCATTGAGGTCACGATACAAAAAAAAACTTGGAATCATATAATATCAGCTTAACTCGCCGATATATCTGTCAGTCCGAGATGAGTAGCCGATATATCATTTGAGATGAAGAAAAACGAGGCGAAGCAAAATTACTTTTGCAACAACAAAAAAAATGGACAGTAAGTGCAAATAATCTTGAAACTTCCGACTCTTTGTTGATGATTTGAGTGGTGACAAAAAATGTCACGGGTAGGGTGAAACTACCAAATCCCATCTATAAATCAACCCTTTGAGAGTCTCAATCACACAAGCATATTTGTCTCCAAAGCCCATAGCTGAAACACGTTCCTTCTGCGGCTGAAAACCCCCAAAATCCCGTTGGAGATGAAGCCCTATCCGACAATTTCTCTCTTTCTATCTTTTATGTCTTGTGTAGAAGAAGAGTGGGTTTGAAAGTTGGGTAAGTCTTTATTAATGAAAATTGTTCTTTTTTATGAAAAGAGTCAATTTGTTTAAAAGGGGTGTGAGCTTAGCATTTTTTTATTTTTCAAAGAAATGGTTGTTATTATATTAAAATAAAATTAAGGAAGCATGTACAATTAACATTTTTTCTTACTAAAAAAAACTTATAGTTGTATATTTTAAAGAAATGTACTAAAAAACATTTTTTTTTACTTAAAAAATGTACTAAAAATTATAAAAGGTCGTACCTAGTGCACAAAGCTCCCGCTTAACTGAAAGTTCTGGGAGAGACGGATGTCAATTGACCTTACCCCATATAAGGAGAGGTTGCTCCTATGTCTCGAACCCGAGACCAATTGTAGCGCAAGCGACGGAACTTTTCATCGGATAGTTATACATTTTTTCAAATAAATGTTATTTTTTTCCCCAAAAAAAATATAAATTTAAAAAAAAATAACTCTACTAAAAAAAATAACATCTGCATCTTTTTTTAAAAAAAACTTTGCTTTTAAAAAAAATGATGCAAATGTTATTATTTTAGTATAGTTAATTTTTTGAAACGTTAACTCTTGTAAAAAATAACATTTGCATCATTTAAAACAAAAAAAAAAACTCTACTAAAAGATAACATTTGTATCCTTATTTTGTAGAATGGCTCATAAACTAAATATTGGGTGGGAGCATGGACCTGCTCTTGGCGGAAATAAAAAGAAGGTTGCATGCAATTATTGTAACAAGGTCGTTAGTGGTGGTATTACCAGATTTAAAGAACAACTGGCGGGAGTGCACGGGAATGTTGAATCATGTCGTCATGTTCCTAGAGAAGTAGCAGTTATGAATAGAAAACTTCATATAGATGATGCGAGGAATCAGGCCCTTGAGAAGAGGAAGAAAGAGAAACAAATAGAGAATTTATGTGATCAAACCCAATACTTCGATGAAGAAGAAGACAACGACGATGATGAAAATGAAAATGACATCACCAATTTAGAATTAGCACAGTTAAAAGCTGATATGGAAGAAAGTTGAAGAATGGCAGGAGAATAACAAAGACATTCCGTTTCTGGGACAAGGCCATCCAAGTTTGGGCCTAAGCGACCACACATGTCAAGATTGTGGGCATTGAAAGAGGGGATTGAATGGACTGCTAAAGGAATTCATGTTTCGATGTTTAGGTCGAAGAAGTCCACTCAAAAATCAGTGAAGTCTATGCTTTCTATGGAGAGAGTGAAGATGGTAGGGAAGGCCATTAGCAAGTTCTCTCATTTTAATGCCACCCCATCATCAGATAATAGACCCCGAGTTCTTCCCATGTGATTTCATTTGCATTTTTTAGGAGGACGGTTGGATCACTCGCACCCAGTTCTAAGATTTGGGGATTTTTGAGACTGGAGACTTCTTTCCCATCTTCGGGGAAGAAGAGACGAGGTTCTTTATTGGGGATTTCTTCGACATTTTTTAGGAAGATGGTTGGGTGACTTGCACGCATTTTCACGAGGTGCAATCATATGATTTGGCGGATATCTTTCCAATTTTTTATAATGATGATGATTTTGATGGGGTTTGTTCAGTGGAGGGTGACCGTTACATTGGACGAACGTATTTGGAGATGGGTATGGGGACCCCATTTGGGATACGTATGAGGAGCGTTCCACGGTTCTTTTCCATGGCTTGGTGTTGAGGAGCTTCGTCATGGAGGACTCGGACCACATTTTTCATCGTTGGCCCTCCTCGAGGCATGTGTGCATTAGCTTTCCACTTGAAAAAGTTCAGGACCAAGTTCTCGTTTGTCGGCCATAGTCAAATTTTATAACTATTCTCCTTGTGCTTTTTGCTGGTCGATATGCTCGGCGCTTTCGAGGACGACTTTCCTCTGTCGGCCATATCCCTCATTTGTATTCATTCCTTATTTTTTAGACTTATCTTCGTTATGTTATTATTATTGTTGGTTGAAAACTAATTCGCTTCCCCCCATTTAATTACACATCAATAACACTCCCTAATTTTCAGTGAAATATAAATGTAGCACGCTAAACAACCCTATTCTAAATTTTGAAAGCACAAATAAATGAAAAAGGAGAACAAATTCAACATACTTTATAGGCAAAGCTTCCTCAAGATCGTCTAAATTACTAAAACCCCCTTTATACTCACTCTCAACTTCACCATCATCATCATCAACACCACCGTCCGATGAACCTCCGGTGACGTCACTGTTTTTCCCAATGGAAGACGAGCTACTAGACTCTCCCATATTCTCTACACTCCCGTAGATGTTACTGTGAATGAACGGTGACCGTTGGATCGGATTACTGGTGTTTGTGTTTGGTTTTAAAGCAATCGACATCATTTCATTTCAGATCAAGATTGTTTTTTGATAGAGATAAACGGTGGGTGCAAGAGATGGAGTTAAATGACACTTGGGTTTGGATATGGATATGGATATAATTCCACATGCAGTTAAGGAGAGAGAGGGGAAAGGAATAATCCGAGGAAGAAAGCCTTATCCCTTGTCGAGGCAAGTTTAATCTAGTCACAACTTGATAATTAAATAACATTATCTCGTTTATTTTTGTTTCAAAAATATTGGATTTGTACGGTACAATGCCTCGGATTCTATTTCTAATTTTGTTCACTTTTTATATTACTAGTTATGCGCACATGCGTTACACGTGTGGTCGTTTTTAGATATTAATATTTCACTGTAAATATATGAAGGACAAAGTAATAAAAATACTTGCAACATATTATGTAGAATCTGTTTTGTTAGAATATAACATAAAGTACCTAGTACGAAGCATCAATCATTACCCAAAAACTAAACATCCATTCAACTGTAAACTATACAAGATATTCTTGTGAATACTCTAAATATATAACAAACGAACTCAGAATTCCCTACTCAAAAACAAGAAGAAATACACACATACATGTATGTATATATAATCCGAATAAATATATTACAATGAAATTAGCTTGAAATGATTTATAGGGAAATATCATTAAAAACAAGAAGTTGAACAAAGCTTCAGCAAGCAAATTCCAAATCGCAGTTATTGAAAGATGACATTTGATAAAAACAGTGTGTAATCCTAAAAACTGAAAATTTAATGCTTAAATATGTTGCTTTTGACGTATGTTAGGATTCAAAGGTTCTTCCTCTTCAACTTTATGAGCGACGAACATGGATGACATTATCCGAATAACCTTTGTACAACATTTTTGTTTCGTTACGTAATCCAATTGATGGATTTATATTGCGTAGAAGAATGATTGGACAATTATGTTTAAGTTTCAATGCGTGTGGTGGCATTTAATGTCTTCGATTCTCCGGGGAACATATCAATCATCATATCATTGAGTGAGTCTACCTGCTCGTTTGTTGTTGAAAGAATTGCTCGATCTGTCAAGAAGTTTGGCGAGTTAGCATTTATATTTAATGATAGGAAGATAACGTCAATGAGAGACTGTTCGGGGCCCTCATCATGTGTTGATGCTTCCGTCCCATTGTCAATCCTTAGAAGGAAATCGCTAAGTGAGGAATTGATACCCAAATGTTTAATTACTTAATCATCACTGTGAAGTTAAACAGGGCATTAGTTCTTTTTAGTCATTACATTTACATAATATGATGGATGGATTATCAGTCTTAACATATCAATACAACAACTTTCAAAGATAAATTACGTGAGACAGAGAAACTGCATTCAAGTTCATTGAATAAAAATTACAAAATAATAAAGAGAATCCATCCGGTTAATAAGTATGGCCAAACCTAAGTTTCCAAGAAATTAAAACAATTTAATCAACAATAAGATGAATTGAAAACAACAATTGTAAATTAATTTTAAAAAATTAAAAAAATTATGGTACTTGAATAATTGCAATGTATTCCATAAGTATCCATAAATCATGAACTAAATAAAGTGACACTGAACAAACTGAAATTCTTTGAACACTATGTATCTAAAGATGCTAAGGATGCAGTTTAGAGTGTGTGTTTGAGTTGACAAAGATAATTCAACCAAGGCATTTAATTGCAGCTTCAGTAAGGTAATTTGGACTCATTTTGCTCACTCATTTGGTTGTTCTTGGAAGTTATGTTTTTCTTAGTTGGAGAGTTACAACCTGAACCGACGTAAGACTTAATAAGAAGAATATATGTATGTAGAGAGACAAAATGAATACATTGAACCATACAGTGTGAAAAAATTCCAACACAGAGGAACTTAGAATTAAATTAGATTATAAAAACACTAACAATCAAAAGATTTGAGATTTTGAATTCTGAAACCAAAAAATCTAACATCATGGTATTTATTTTAAATAAATAGAAAACTAAAAATATTCCGTTTATTCCTCTTCATTGAATATTTTACCTAAACATGTTATGTGTAATATGAAAGAGAACATTAAACTTAAACAAAGAGTAACAGTGTCTACTTAAGAACTATTATTATTTTATAACACAACTATACTCCAAATTACGAATTAATTATGGAGTTAAGTTTATATCAAACAAGAAGCATGTAGGAGTTTGTGTTTAGTACATTTGATCAAACATAGCATACACACATGATATATATAACATAAACCTAAGACATATACAACAAGATAGTAAGAAGAGCGAACTGAACATCATTATCTATCGAATAATGAAAATAAAAATGTCAATTGAAATCAGTTTAAAGCATATGATAGGTTAATACCTCCAGCAGAAATAACTCACAATCAATCCTCAAAATTTTCTCCTCGACAAACCACAATGAGACATTTAGAATCCTTATAACTGCAACAGATGTACTGCAAAAACTCTAGTAAAAATACCTCTTCCGAGTGATTGAGACGATTTATGTGGCTCATCAAATGGGTAAAAAATGAGGGGATGTTAATATGGAGTATAAAATTTGTTCGTACTTAGATCTGAGAAAGACAATTTTCTCAGGCTTAATAATTACTCTAGAATTAAGGATTTGTTACCCAACAAAGGCCCGTGGAGATTCGAAAATAAACCAATCTTTTGTTGAATTGGCCCTGTAACCCCAAAAAGTCAATAGAGGTAAATTTTGGCAGTTTGAAATTCCCCTAGGTTATTATCCTCTGAAATCATTTTCCAACGGGTCCAGAGTTTGTAAAGTGCAATTTTTTATGAGTGGCACTATGCTACCCAATCTGTTCTCTGATTCCCAAAACTCTTTCAGCTTCTCAAATTCAAACCATAAATCTACACTCAATTTGTTAGCGCTCAGATTAACATACTGAATATTAGAGCATACATCAAGAGAATTTCCTATCTCACCAGTTAAATTATTACTCCAAATATTCACAACAACCAAGTTGTCACAAATTCTAGGAAAATGTACTGAATTCCACCATGAATTATATTAAGTGAAAGATGCTAAGCTTAATAGTAAACTAACTTAGAAGACAACACATTATTATATTATGCATCCACTCAGGTTGATTTCGCTGAAAGAATCCTATCTTTTCTAGCTAAAATTCTAGTTACAGCAGCAGTTATTGTTCTTGCTTAGTCATTCATCCGTGCTTACTCCTCTGTGCCAGCCAGCTGATAGGTATCTGTAAGCAACATCAGCAGCTGCTGTTGTTGCCAGCCTGTCATGCATGTGGGTGATATCGACTGGTGACTGAATCCTATTTAGGACTCGAAGGCCTTCGTGGTATGACTAAATCCACGTGTGGGACTTTGTCTTCGGATGCTTTTTCTGTTTGACCGCGGTCGTAGAGTGGTACTAAAGTTTATTCTATAATTTCAGCCTTACACACATGGCATTGAGGTTATTGATGATCTTGAATTTCAGCAAATACACTTGAATAATGAATCAATTTGTAAATACAGGGGAAACAATAGAGGTGGTTACAGGGTCTTGAACCGTGTTTAGGCAGATGTTATAGTCGAAACCACCAGTCGCATTATTTTCCGTTAAGTTGGTGGATTGTTTTCTAACGCTTTCGACTTGATATTGGTCTACTTTTCTACCATACCAAAGAAATATGATTCTCATCATTGACTTTATTAATTGGGTACCTAACTATTTGTCTCTTTTTCTTACTACTATAAAAAATTAAAGTGTTTATTCACCATTTTTATAACTTACCAATCAGATGTACCCTACACTAATCACGTGGAAAAAAAAATTCTCTCCGATATAGGCGAAAGACGATAGTATTTTGCCAAGTGCTAAATTTTCAGGACTAAATAAATGGGATAATATGTGTCACCATCTTCATTATACTCAACAATTTAGGTCGCACCCTATAAAACCAATGATAAACCCATCCCCATTTTCTCTATATACGTATCCATCTAGTCTCCCATATATATGAATCCAACAATTATGACATAATGAAAATAGTTTGAAAAATTTAGGTTAAAAAAACATATATTCGGCTAATATAAAAATAAATTATGTATTAATACGTAAGTTTGTGCGTGAATGTCATTTTAAATTTAGTGGCCCCAAAATTCCACTCACTGAGTACCCAATCGTTCCAAAAAAGCCCACTAAATAATAAATCATCAAGAGTCTTTGATTATTTTGGTTTATAGGTTGTTTCATTTATCATGATATCAGAAGGTTTAATATGTATATTGCAATGACGTAATTTTATTTATCCAAATAATTATGTCCTTCATTATTTTATAAAAATGTGGGTGTCTACTTAGTTCTACTCTATAATTTGTTATACACACGTAGTTTGTAAATACACCCCTTTTACAGAACTATATCACCTCTTTCAGTATTAGGTACCATGTATGTATACATTTATATTTTATGATTCGCAAATCGGATATCCAAAATAGAAAACGGAGATAGAAATGTTAAAAAAAAGACATAGATGAATATTATCAAACACATGATATGCAATGGATTTCATTCATGCTAACAAAGTTTAATTGTCCGACACTCATAAAATAATAATACATAATTGGATCAAAGCATATACTCTAACCATATATATAATCATCTATTTATTTTACAAAAAAGTATTTAAGATTAGAAAATTGTTAGGCAAACGTATGAATGATTATCATCACGATTATCACGGACCTTACTTTTTCATTTTTGTTAACATAAGAGAATCTTATATAGATCAGTTTCTAAATGATAAGTAAAATAGCAATGATACATTAATCAATTGCAATTACCTCGTAAACCAAAGTGAAATTTCTTCACTATAAGATGGACAATCCAAGCTTTGACCACAAATATTGACAATATCCTAAAAAGTTTCAAAGGAAATATATGATAATTTCGAATATAAATTATAGAAAATATTATCAATATGGTATTAACGGGTATAGTTGACCACGCTCCAAAAAATCTTAAAACACTCCATATACTTTTTTAAAGCCAAACTTGCCATTTGCTCTAAAGATCAAACAAATATTTTTTTATTTGTTAATTTTTTTTCAATACAGAATAGTATTTTAAACAGTTTTTTAAAATATTTTTTTATTATAAAATTAAAAAATAACTGTTTTTAATCAAAATTGTTATGACAGTTTTAAAAACCTTTTTTTATTTAAAAAGATGTTATGATAGTTTTAAAAAAGTTTTTTTTAAGATAGATTTAAAAACTGTTTTTTTAAAAAATATTTTTGTACATAAAATTGGAAAAAAATTAACTAATAAAAAAATTGTTCTTTATATTGAAAACTGTTTTTTATACTTTTTAAGTAACACGGTCACGATCCAAATAAAACGCGACGTGACATAGAGTCGTATTATTTTTTATACCAGTGGCGAGGACCATTATTTATTATTTGAAAAATAATCTTTTTACTATTTAAAAAAATGGTCCGCTCCAGCGGTATGCATAGGCGGGGACCATTTTTTTAGTATCTTGGTACGCGTCAACAGTATGTATAGGCGGTATTATAAAACATTTTAAATAAAATGTAGAAAAAAAACTGTTTAAAATAATTTTTTAAGTGCCTAAAGATTTTATTTAAAAAAATTGTTTTAAGTAAAATCCAAGCATGAGAGTGTTTTAAGAAAATTGTTACAAAAATTCTAATAGTTATAAAAATTGTTACAAAAATTCTAATAGTTATAAAAATTGTTACAAAAATTCTAATAGTTACAAAAATTGTTTTATAAAAATAAAAAGTTAGTAGTTCCAAAACAGTAACCATTAGAATCTTAATTTTTATTAAATAAAATCTTTAAGCACTTAAAAAATTGTTTAAAACTGTATTTTTTTTTTGTACATTTTATTTAAAATGTTTTATAATACGCGACCAAAATAAAATTAACACGACAAGACACGACACACCTCAAAATCTTAATTTTACGTAAAATGAATATAACACGACACAAAATTCTTTTTTTTACGAAATGCGAACACGGCCCACTTGTCGTATTGCTTTTTAAGTGGGTTGTGTTAGTATTTGGTTAAAAGTGAGATTTCGTGTTGTGTCATATTACTTTTATAGGTGACAATAAGATTTTGAGGCGTGTCATGTCATTTTTATTTTGGTTGGATTCGTGTTTGGTTAAAAAAATAACATATATTGTGGCGTGACACTTTTACTTGGGTCGTGTTCATGTTTTGTAAAAAAATAATATTTCATGTTGTCTCGTGTCACTTTTATTAGGATCGTGTTCATGTTTAATTAAAAAAAAATTTATCGTCTCGGGTTGTGTCGAGTTGCTTTTATTTGAGTCGTGTTCGGTTATAAAAACAGTTTTCAATTTAAAAAACTATTTTTTATTTGTTAATTTTTTACCCAATTTTATGTAAAAAATATTTTTTTTTGAAAAAAAAAACGTTTTTGAATCTATCTTAAAAAAAAACTTCTATAAAAGTATCATAACAGTTTTTTTTAAATAAAAAAGGTTTTTTAAAACTATCATAACAGTTTTATAAAAAACAGTTATTTTTTAATTTAAAAAAATAAAAAAAAAATGTTTTAAAAACAGTTTAAAATACTGTTTTTTATTGAAAAAAAATATTTGTTTGATCTTTAGAGCAAATGGCAAGTTTGTCTTTTAAAAAGTAATTGGAGTGTTTTAAGAATTTTTAGAATCTTTAAAAAATAAAGATGAACTAGTTGTAAACCCGCGCGATACGCGGGCGAGGCGCAATTATTTGTTAGGAAAACCAACATGATCTTTATGGCCTAAGAAGGCTATGGAACAACCGGGATGGTTAACAGAAATCGAGTCTACTAATGTCCGAGGAAAGGACAATCCTAACCTGGTTAGTAGGACAGATGATAGGTGAATTATGTGTTGAGGTATTTTATGTGGAGTGAGATCGCTCACGATAATATGTTCCAAAGTAAGTATAAGGGCAAGAATACGGTGCCTAGTAAAAGGCAACGAGTAAAGTAATATTGTTTGGTTTGTGTAGACGTGTTACGTCCGGAAACCATTTGCACAGTCAAGACGATTGTCAAGGTAGAAGTGTATGTTGTATCCTCAGAGGATGAGGCGTGTTTATGTGACACGAGCGAGTCACCATATTTTGATCATCTCTAGATTAGCATGTGAGACGAGTTTAATGCATATAATTAGAAATGTTACCATTGTGTGAAATTTTTTCCTTAGTGCAGCGGGATTTTCTTTAGAGCTATCCGCGGAGGATGGGTGAGTATATTAATAGTGTTTTATACTTTATGGAGATTGCTTGTTGTAGTGATGCGATACATGAGTATGATTTTATCTTTGTTAAAATGTTATAAAAATGGGTAGTATGATAGTGGGCATTTATTGCGAGGCTATTGGAGTAGTTGCATTGGTGCAACATGTTTCATGTTTGTTTTGGCGAGGCTTACCTGTAAGAAAGTTGGACTCGCACTTATATTATCTATCCTAGAGACTTCGGAGGAGATAGTGGGCTCGAGATATTCGATGCCAATGTATGTATAGACTTTGTTAGTATAATTCCGTATGTATCGGGATTTACCGTTGAGCGAAAAGATTTGACTCAGTATTATGTTTAGCACTCCGGACTTAGTGATAGGAAGAGTGCATTGTTATATTTAACCTTTAGAGATGTGGGAGTTAATCTTTATACCCCTATTATTAGGGAAAGGAATTTCGAGAATTCCGAGTGTATGTATTCGAGGTTTATGAAATGCTATTACCACCAACCTATACTGAACAATTGTGCAATTAGTGAAATGTTCTTTGTTAAGCATAATTACGGGAGAAATTGTAACTTTTCTGTCAAGGGACAGAATAAAGGGGTATATACTATGGACGGAGGACCTAACGGATTTCGATAACCGACAATGCTAGGTAGTAGTGTATCGGGGGGTTCCTTATTTGGATTTCGCTTTGCGAGACATCCCACGCATGAAACTTAGCGTAAGGTTGGAAATAGGGAGACGTTTGGTCACTATTCCATGAGTTCGGTACCCTGGTCGAAATGGGATCAAGTAATTATGTATGTAAGTTGGAAATTGAATTTTGTTTTAAGGTCATTGGAGCCGGATTTTTGTGGTAGGAAAGCATTAAAAGTTATCCCCACGAGTTGAGGGGTGGAACGATGATAAGGAGAATTTAAGAACTTTGATTTATAGGGTGATTGAGAGTACCCAAATGTCATAACCGCTTACAGAACACAAGGTGAATAAAGAGTTGGAATGATTTTTAGCATGGATTATCTGGAAAGAACTTTATATTATACAAAAGAGATGACCTGTAATTATTTTGATGAATAGAGCGTTAGTGATTTATTTTGGTTGTTGTACCTATTTGGGAAAATTGTTGTACTTATCTGACGAAGGTTGAGAATTATTATTCCTCTTTTATTGTCATGGAATTTGAATGCCCTATCCCTTCTATTCCGTTGAATTTAGTTAGTCCTACAGATGAGTAGCACACCGTTCGCTCTCCCAGGGCGGTCGGAGTGTTGCAAAAATGTGGGCATCTTGGTTAACTACAGTTAAAATAGTACGAGTCGAAGGGACGTGGTAATAGA
Source organism: Sambucus nigra (assembly GCA_949130495.1). Classification (NCBI taxonomy): domain Eukaryota; kingdom Viridiplantae; phylum Streptophyta; class Magnoliopsida; order Dipsacales; family Adoxaceae; genus Sambucus; species Sambucus nigra. The sequence goes on from OX422220.1 coordinate 37,257,682, forward strand.
CGTGTGAAATATATGTTTGTGGGACCAGTATAACGAAGTGGAAGTGATAGAGTGGATTAAACGTCACATGAGGGGCGATAATCCATACATAAGTGTGCAATTAGATTAGCACGCCCTAACTTGATTGGAAGGCTGTGGGAAGCCATTCAAGAATTGGTATTCCTTGAATATAGTAGAATTTAATTATTATGAAGCACACCCGGAGCGGAGTTGTTATTAGTCAAATGTGAGAGCGACTTGCGCATACAAAGAGTAAGGATGTTAGTATGGTATAAGAGAACCAGAAGTGCGCTTCGTGGAGAGAAGAGCACGGGTCGGAACTTTCGGCCTACTCCAAGGAGGAAGGGGAGTATTACGTGTCACTTAATGTGAGACATTTCAAGGGAAGAATCAATGTTTAGCGAGACGTAGTGAGTAGTCTCTACATGCACCGCCCATATAAGTAAAGTTTGGTTGAAAGCGGAGAATCAACCAAAGAATTTTGTGTTTATCGACAATTCCTGAAATTGGAAGAGGTCGGTAAAGTTGGTACAGTCCTTGGATGGGTTGCCATCCTCAAAACAAGATCAAGGGTTTATCCCGAACTTGTGAATTAAGTCGCCGAGAAGGAAGTGATTGATATTCCTTTGGGCTGGCTTACAATATTAACTAGTATGCCCCAGACTTCCTTCAAAAGGAAGGATCGCGCCAGTGCATGGTCCGGCGTAGTATAAATTTCTGAATCAGGATGAGATTGGTGAATCCCACCTTTCAAATGGGATTTCAGGAACCAGCGGAGATAAGATTTCATTCGAGTAGGATGTATCACCCTTAGACAGGGAATAAGCGCATGGTGATTAAAGATTAGGGGAGCCACGTGAAGGAGATTTTGGAATCTTGGTACGATGATTTCAAGCATGCTCGGTAGAAACACTCGTACCTGTTTGTCGCGTACAAGGTACTTATTAAGGTTTTATTATGGAAGAACCTTGACTATTCTCCTTCCGTATGATTAGAGGAGAGTAGGTAATCAAAATTTTTGGATCGGTCAAGAGAACTTCCGATAAATGTGGTAGAATTCCACGACTATATTAGGCGAGCAAGAATGCGGCCTCATAATGTTAGTGAGATGATGAAATGTATAACGTATAAGCGTGACTTATGCGAATGTTGTCGGTTGGGAGCACAAGGTGAAGTATCTCTAATGAGAATGTAAAACAATGTTGCTGTGAAGAAAGGGCTATAGTAATTGAGCGCCATAATGTGTAGTTAGTTTGTGTACGGAAAAGGATATCCAGAATTGTGCTATCGGATAGGCCTTATTTTCCGAATTTCGGGACGAAATTCAGTTATTAGGGGGGAAGTATGTAATACCCCGTATTTTTATAGCTTTTAAAATTATGGGATTTATTAAATTTAATTGAGATAAATTAATTTAATTTTAATCCGGAATGTTGCTTTGAATATTTACTAGCGTGACGAGAGTTAGTAATTATTGGAAATTTGTTATTTGTTGCATATTACTGGATGAGTATAGTAATATATGAGATTTATTTTTATAATGTTGTCATGAGTGAATTAAATGACTATTTCGGAAATTTAAGTCGGGACGTGCCCGTGTCACGTCAGGACTAATTTTGTTAAATAAAAAGTGAATATTTTATAAGTTGTTCGTATGGTCGTTTTGAGTGCGGCAACGCGTCCGGAAGGGTCGAGATAGTCAGAAAAGTGTACCCAGGGGCTTAGTTTGGATCTCGGGGCATTTTTAGGCCTAATTGGTACCCCGGGAGGGCAATTTAGTCATTTCACCTTTTTGGGTAATTAAACCCACGAAGTTTAGCAACCTATATCAGCCAACTAGGTTAGTCTTTTAGGGTTAGAATATTCAGAAAACAAGTGACGGCCATTGGAGAAGAGAGGAGAGAGCTCCAAGGCAATTCAAGGCCAAAAAGTCACCGGTTTGCACCGCCGCCACCACCACCGCGTAGATCGCGATACGAGGAACGCAGCCATACCAAAATCAGCCGTGAATCAGAATACCAAAAATCCCAGGCAAGTGTTTAACTTGCCTATTTTCGTTAATGCAATCTTCATATTGGTTTAGGATTGATTAGAGATGATAAATTTGGAAGAACACCCAATTTGTGTTAGGAAAATGCATGTAGAAATGATTTATATGAAATTATGGAATCCTTGCCATGTAGAGGAATATAACCAACGAAATTTTGATGATCTTAAGAAAGAAATTATGGAGAAAGATTTGTTAGAAAACTCTTTAAGAAAATTCTAGGGTTCTTGATAATTGGATATAATTTTAGGTTGAAAATCCGTGTTTAAATGATGAATATGTACATGCCTCACGTTGGAATCATCAGGTATATTGTTATAATGTTAGTAGTAGAATTCTGGGACGATTGGAACTTGAAAATATGGATTTGGTGTAATTTTGGTGATGAAACCCGTAACTGCATTCTGCAGAATTTTTCGCAGACCTGCTTGATCGATCGATCGAGCTAGAGCTTCGATCGATCGAAGGTTCGATCGATCGAGCCCCAAGCTTCGATCGATTGACCCCTCCTGGCAGACTCCTAATTCCCTCTTTAAATGAGTTAAATTCAAATTGTCGTGATATAATTCTTGGGCATTCTTGATAAAATGATTTGGGAGACATTGAGGACCAGTAGGACATATGAATAAATGTTGAGAACGTTATTATAAGACGAGAATCTTATTTTTGGGATAATTATATATTGAACAATGAAACTACGTATTTCAAGTGAGAGAATGCGGCGAATAGCTACGATAGTAAATAGAGGTATACCTACTGAATTTTCCTACTTGGAAGGATAGAGTCAACAAATGTCGCGTATTAAGTGAGAAAACCCTTCGAGTTAAGGTTAGAGATGAAACCTTATACGTAATTCTATAAATGTGAAATTAAGGATAAATGGTATAATTATGGGTGACGAGAAGAACCTATATTAATATGATAAAGTGGTATAATTATATGATTGTGTGTACATATATTATATGCATGTGAAAAAAAAATATCGCGCTACTTGCTATCCTTGAGGTTACCGCGCTGGGACAGTCTTATCTCGATGGGACCTTTATGGGGGATATTGACTTGTACCCTAGAAGATAGATATCCTTGGTACAGGCTATCGAATCGATAGTTCAGACGGTCCTAAGAGACGCGAGTATGTGCCATCCTCTTAGAGACTTGGAATCTATTCTTCGCCTCGATATTGTTTGTGTATGTGTTAATACAGTTTGAGAGTTATTCCGAACTTGTATTCCCCTTGATATGAGTGGTATGGGGTTTGGATAGTAGAAGTATGCACGCACCATAGTTTTATTCGGGGTGATGTTATTTATATATATTATACTAGTTGTATATATATATATATGAGATTTGGAAATTTGAAACTGCCTACTGTGATTTGATAAGTAGGACATGGTTGATGACACATATAGTAGGTACTTGTTTTATGAGAGTATAATATGACACTTGGAAACTTTATATATGAATAAAAGCTAAAACAAGAGTTGTACTACTAATTGGAAGTATTCTTTTTAAACAAAAATATTGTTCGGATTGAAATCTTATGAGTAAGTTAAGATACGATAAATTATTGGGAAGGTTAGTATGATAAAATGATGAGTTAAATTGTTGGGAAGGTTAGTGCGATAGGTGTGCACATTAGAAGAGATGTGAGTATTTCTCAAGAGAGGGACGTACTAATATGTTATTGCATTGGCCTGTATCAATTTAAATACTTGCTAAACGTATTTTAAATCAAACACACTTTCGGGCTCTGACCCGTTTCTTTTTCTCTCTCTCTCTTGTATATATATGTATATATTTCAGGTGACCAGCCATAGGGGCGTCTTGCTTAGGATCCCTTGAGAGGAATGTGCTGCAGCTTAGGTGGGAGTTGCAGGTCACTTGCGTAGACGGCTTCCTTTATTGACTCCACTTCTAGCATTCTCATTTATTGGGCATGTATCGCCCTTTCCATTACTTCATTGTTGTTGGGACATTTATATTTCAGTTATTTCCAGTATTGTTCCATGGGATTTATTCAGTTTGGATTTGTGACTTTAAATTTCATATGTTGACATTCGATTGTCGAATGTATTATATTATCTGGTTTATTGTGGTGTGATTCTTAATTGTAGAAATGTTGTTTTTAAATAAATAAATCTTTTTCTTTAATTAAAAGTTGGAAAGTATGTATGAAATGGTTTTGACACTTAGCTTAATTATTTAGGGTGTTAAATTGGAAAATTTATTTTTATCGACAGTGATGCTGAGAATGAACCAACTGTTTACCTTGATTTAATTTAATAAATGAGTGATCGCTCGGTATTTAATTAGGCGGGGTGTCACAGGTGGCATCAGAGCATCAGGTTCTAGTGTCCTTAGGATCTGTACGGCTTATTATGCTTTCAGCGTTGCTTTGTTTGTTATAGAGCCCTATGTTTAAGATTGTTGATTCCCTTGACGAGATTTCGTTCTCCTGCTATAATGTGTATACACTAGTGAATTCTATTTTCGTTCGGATGTGTGCGTGTGCCGAGCGATGACGGATGTCAGAAGAGGACCATTAAGCGTACATCAGGAGGCAGGGCTCAGTTGATATTATGAAATATATCCGAGGATGATGACCGTAGTCGAGGTCACCTCCATTATGGCACGAGAAGCCACGACTAGAAAGGCGACTAAGATGCAACAATGATTTTTCAAATGCTGTTATAGTCAAATGAGGTGCGAGGGTAAACTTACCCAACGTATTACAAAAATGTGTAGAGACTGTCAATGGGAAATTTTAGAAATGCGAAAATTGTATGTGTCTTTACCAAAGGCGGTAAAGTATTCAAAGGATTAAATGTAGAACGAAGTGTGGCAAACCGAAAGTGGAAATTTAGAGAAAAATTTTCTTGGCTTTCGGGACGAAATTATAATGGTTGGAGACAACCACCAATTTTAGAAGTGGAATGCTATGCCTATAGGAGAACCTGAGGTACAGTGTTGACCGTATGTTCCTTCCTTAACTGTTCAGGATGAGAAGCAAATGTGGTTCTGAACTCTTCGAGGGAGGGCATATCAGGGGTCCATTCATGAATTTGAATCTTAACCGTTAGCCAATTTTGTATCAGAAGATGTAGATACAAGTGGGGGAAACGACTCCAAGTGGAAGACCAACTCGTAATAATAATTGATAAAACTCGAGGAGGAAATTCTGATGGACGAACGATCCAGAGGTTGACATTGTCATATTGTGTCAGGATAGATGATAACGCTTCTTTGTGGAGGAAGTTAAAGGAATCGAAGAATTTAGTCGAGAATGAGACTGAATGCAACGGTGGTGGTATAGCACCACAGAATGATGTGGATACACATCCGGAAAACCATTTAAATGCTTCAGACAGTTAAATTCTTACCAAGTGATGGTAAATTCAGTAAGTATTAGTATAGATAGTAACATGATCTTTATGGCCTAAGAAGGCTATGGAACAACCGGGATGGTTAACAGAAATCGAGTCTACTAATGTCCGAGGAAAGGACAATCCTAACCTGGTTAGTAGGACAGGTGATAGGTGAATTATGTGTTGAGGTATTTTATGCGGAGTGAGATCGCTCACGATAATATGTTCCAAAGTAAGTATAAGGGAAAGAATACGGTGCCTAGTAAAAGGCAACGAGTAAAGTAATATTGTTTGGTTTGTGTAGACGTGTTACGTCCGGAAACCATTTGCACAGTCAAGACGATTGTCAAGGTAGAAGTGTATGTTGTATCCTCAGAGGATGAGGCGTGTTTATGTGACACGAGCGAGTCACCATATTTTGATCATCTCTAGATTAGCATGTGAGACGAGTTTAATGCATATAATTAGAAATGTTACCATTGTGTGAAATTTTTTCCTTAGTGTAGCGAGATTTTCTTTAGAGATATCCGCGGAGGATGGGTGAGTATATTAACAGTGTTTTATACTTTATGGAGATTGTTTGTTGTAGTGATGCGATACATGAGTATGATTTTATCTTTGTTAAAATGTTATAAAAATGGGTAGTATGATAGTGGGCATTTATTGCGAGGCTATTGGAGTAGTTGCATTGGTGCAACATGTTTCATGTTTGTTTTGGCGAGGCTTACCTGTAAGAAAGTTGGACTCGCACTTATATTATCTATCCTAGAGACTTCGGAGGAGATAGTGGGCTCGAGATATTCGATGCCAATGTATGTATAGACTTTGTTAGTATAATTCCGTATGTATCGGGATTTATCGTTGAGCGAAAAGATTTGAATCAGTATTATGTTTAGCACTCCGGACTTAGTGATAGGAAGAGTGCATTGTTATATTTAACCTTTCGAGATGTGGGAGTTAATCTTTATACCCCTATTATTAGGGAAAGTAATTTTGAGAATTCCGAGTGTATGTATTCGAGGTTTATGAAATGCTATTACCACCAACCTATACTGAACAATTGTGCAATTAGTGAAACGTTCTTTGTTAAGCATAATTACGGGAGAAATTGTAACTTTTCTGTCAAGGGACAGAATAAAGGGGTATATACTATGGACGGAGGACCTAACGGATTTCGATAACCGACAATGCTAGGTAGTAGTGTATCGGGGGGTTCCTTATTTGGATTTCACTTTGCGAGACATCCCACGCATGAAACTTAGCGTAAGGTTGGAAATAGGGAGACGTTTGGTCACTATTCCATGAGTTCGGTACCCTGGTCGAAATGGGATCAAGTAATTATGTATGTAAGTTGGAAGTTGAATTTTGTTTTAAGGTCATTGGAGCCGAATTTTTGTGGTAGGAAAGCATTAAAAGTTATCCCCACGAGTTGAGGGGTGGAACGATGATAAGGAGAATTTAAGAATTTTGATTTATAGGGTGATTGAGAGTACCCAAATGTCATAACCGCTTACAGAACACAAGGTGAATAAAGAGTTGGAATGATTTTTATCATGGATTATCTAGAAAGAACTTTATATTATACAAAAGAGATGACCTGTAATTATTTTGATGAATAGAGCGTTAGTGATTTATTTTGGTTGTTGTACCTATTTGGGAAAATTGTTGTACTTATCTGACGAAGGTTGAGAATTATTATTCCTCTTTTATTGTCATGGAATTTGAATGCCCTATCCCTTCTATTCCGTTGAATTTAGTTAGTCCTACAGATGAGTAGCACACCGTTCGCTCTCCCAGGGCGGTCGGAGTGTTGCAAAAATGTGGGCATCTTGGTTAACTACAGTTAAAATAGTACGAGTCGAAGGGACGTGGTAATAGACGTGTGAAATATATGTTTGTGGGACCAGTATAACGAAGTGGAAGTGATAGAGTGGATTAAACGTCACATGAGGGGCGATAATCCATACATAAGTGTGCAATTAAAATAGCACGCCCTAACTTGATTGGAAGGCTGTGGGAAGCCATTCAAGAATTGGTATTCCTTGAATATAGAAGAATTTAATTATTATGAAGCACACTCGGAGCGGAGTTGTTATTAGTCAAATGTGAGAGCGACTTGCGCATACAAAGAGTAAGGATGTTAGTATGGTATAAGAGAACCAGAAGTGCGCTTCATGGAGAGAAGAGCACGGGTCGGAACTTTCGGCCTACTCCAAGGAGGAAGGGGAGTATTACGTGTCACTTAATGTGAGACATTTCAAGGGAAGAATCAATGTTTAGCGAGACGTAGTGAGTAGTCTCTACATGCACCGCCCATATAAGTAAAGTTTGGTTGAAAGCGGAAAATCAACCAAAGAATTTTGTGTTTATCGACAATTCCTGAAATTAGAAGAGGTCGGTAAAGTTGGTACAGTCCTTGGATGGGTTGCCATCCTCAAAACAAGATCAAGGGTTTATCCCGAACTTGTGAATTAAGTCGTCGAGAAGGAAGTGATTGATATTTCTTTGGGCTGGCTTACAATATTAACTAGTATGCCCCAGACTTCCTTCGAAAGGAAGGATCGCGCCAGTGCATGGTCCGGCGTAGTATAAATTTCTGAATCAGGATGAGATTGGTGAATCCCACCTTTGAAATGGGATTTCAGGAACCAGCGGAGATAAGATTTCATTAGAGTAGGATGTATCACCCTTAGACAGGGAATAAGCGCATGGTGATTAAAGATTAGGGGAGCCACGTGAAGGAGATTTTGGAATCTTGGTACGATGATTTCAAGCATGCTCGGTAGAAACACTCGTACCTGTTTGTCGCGTACAAGGTACTTATTAAGGTTTTGTTATGGAAGAACCTTGACTATTCTCCTTCCGTATGATTAGAGGAGAGTAGGTAATCAAAATTTTTGGATCGGTCAAGAGAACTTCCGATAAATGTGGTATAATTCCACGACTATATTAGGCGAGCAAGAGTGCGGCCTCCTAATGTTACTGAGATGATGAAATGTATAACGTATAAGCGTGACTTATGCGAATGTTGTCGGTTGGGAGCACAAGGTGAAGTATCTCTAATGAGAATGTAAAACAATGTTGCTGTGAAGAAAGGGCTATAGTAATTGAGCGCCGTAATGTGTAGTTAGTTTGTGTACGGAAAAGGATATCCAGAATTGTGCTATCGGATAGGCCTTATTTTCCGAATTTCGGGACGAAATTTAGTTATTAGGGGGGAAGTATGTAATACCCCGTATTTTTATAGCTTTTAAAATTATGGGATTTATTAAATTTAATTGAGATAAATTAATTTAATTTTAATCCGGAATGTTGCTTTGAATATTTACTTGCGTGACGAGAGTTAGTAATTATTGGAAATTTGTTATTTGTTGCATATTACTGGATGAGTATAGTAATATATGAGATTTATTTTTATAATGTTGTCATGAGTGAATTAAATGACTATTTCGGAAATTTAAGTCGGGACGTGCCCGTGTCATGTCAGGACTAATTTTGTTAAATAAAAAGTGAATATTTTATAAGTTGTTCGTATGGTCGTTTTGAGAGCGTCAACGCGTCCGGAAGGGTCGAGATAGTCATAAAAGTGTACCCGGGGGTTTAGTTTGGGTCTCGGGACATTTTTAGGCCTAATTGGTACCCCGAGAGGGCAATTTAGTCATTTCACCTTTTTGGGTAATTAAACCCACGAAGTTCAGCAACCTATATCAGCCAACTAGGTTAGTCTTTTAGGGTTAGAATATTCAGAAAACAAGTGACGGCCATTGGAGAAGAGAGGAGAGAGCTCCAAGGCAATTCAAGGCCAAAAAGTCACCGGTTTGCACCGCCGCCACCACCACCGCGTAGATCGCGATACGAGGAACGCAGCCATACCAAAATCAGCCGTGAATCAGAATACCAAAAATCCCAGGCAAGTGTTTAACTTGCGTATTTTCGTTAATGCAATCTTCATATTGGTTTAGGATTGATTAGAGATGATAAATATGGAAGAACACCCAATTTGTGTTAGGAAAATGCATGTAGAAATGATTTATATGAAATTCTGGAATCCTTGCCATGTAGAGGAATATAACCCATGAAATTTTGATGATCTTAAGAAAGAAATTCTGGAGAAATATTTGTTAGAAAACTGTTTAAGAAAATTCTAGGGTTCTTGATAATTGGATATAATTTTAGGTTGAAAATTCGTGTTTAAATGATGAATATGTACATGCCTCACGTTAGAATCATCAGGTATATTGTTATAATGTTAGTAGTAGAATTCTGGGACGATTGGAACTTGAAAATATGGATTTGGTGTAATTTTGGTGATGAAACCCGTAACTGCATTCTGCAGAATTTTTCGCAGACCTGCTTGATCGATCGATCGAGCCTAGAGCTTCGATCGATCGAAGGTTCGATCGATCGAGCCCCAAGCTTCGATCGATCGACCCCTCCTAGCAGACTCCTAATTCCCTCTTTAAATGAGTTAAATTCAAATTGTCGTGATATAATTCTTGGGCATTCTTGATAAAATGATTTGGGAGACATTGAGGACCAGTAGGACATATGAATAAATGTTGAGAACGTTATTATAAGACGAGAATCTTATTTTTGGGATAATTATATATTGAACAATGAAACTACGTATTTCAAGTGAGAGAATGCGGCGAATAGCTACGATAGTAAATAGAGGTATACCTACTGAATTTTCCTACTTGGAAGGATAGAGTCAACAAATGTCGCGTATTAAGTGAGAAAACCCTTCGAGTTAAGGTTAAAGATGAAACCTTATACGTAATTCTATAAATGTGAAATTAAGGATAAATGGTATAATTATGGGTGACGAGAAGAACCTATATGATAAAGTGGTATAATTATATGATTGTGTGTACATATATTATATGCATGTGAAAAAACATACCGCGCTACTTGCTATCCTTGAGGTTACCGCGCTGGGACAGTCTTATCTCGATGGGACCTTTATGGGGGATATTGACTTGTATCCTAGAAGATAGATATCCTTGGTACAGGCTATCGAATCGATAGTTCAGACGGTCCTAAGAGACGCGAGTATGTGCCATCCTCTTAGAGACTTGGAATCTATGCTTCGCCTCGATATTGTTTGTGTATGTGTTAATACAGTTCGAGAGTGATTCCGAACTTGTATTCCCCTTGATATGAGTGGTATGGGGTTTGGATAGTAGAAGTATGCACGCACCATAGTTTTATTCGGGGTGATGTTATTTATATATATTATACTAGTAGTATATATATATATGAGATTTGGAAATTTGAAACTGCCTATTGTGATTTGATAAGTAGGACATGGTTGATGACATATATAGTAAGTACTTGTTTTATGAGAGTATAATATGACACTGGGAAACTTTATATATGAATAAAAGCTAAAACAAGAGTTGTACTACTAATTGGAAGTATTCTTTTTAAACAAAAATATTGTTCGGATTGAAATCTTATGAGTAAGTTAAGATACGATAAATTATTGGGAAGGTTAGTATGATAAAATGATGAGTTAAATTGTTGGGAAGGTTAATGCGATAGGTGTGCACATTAGAATAGAGGTGAGTATTTCTCAAGAGAGGGACGTACTAATATGTTATTGCATTGGCCTGTATCAATTTAAATACTTGCTAAACGTATTTTAAATCAAACACACTTTCGGGCTCTGACCCGTTTCTTTTTCTCTCTCTCTCTCTCTCTTGGATATATATGTATATATTTCAGGTGCCCAGCCACAGGGGTGTCTTGCTTAGGATCCCTTGAGAGGAATGTGCTGCAACTTAGGTGGGAGTTGCATGTCACTTGCGTAGACGGCTTCCTTTATTGACTCCACTTCTAGCATTCTCATTTATTGGGCATGTGTCGCCCTTTCCATTACTTCATTGTTGTTGGGACATTTATATTTCAGTTATTTCCAGTATTGTTCCATGGGATTTATTCAGTTTGGATTTGTGACTTTAAATTTCATATGTTGACATTCGATTGACGAATGTATTATATTATCTGGTTTATTGTGGTGTGATTCTTAATTGTAGAAATGTTGTTTTTAAATAAATAAATCTTTTTCTTTAATTAAAAGTTGGAAAGTATGTATGAAATGGTTTTGACACTTAGCTTAATTATTTAGGGTGTTAAATTGGAAAATTTATTTTTATCGACAGTGATGTTGAGAATGAACCAACTGTTTACCTTGATTTAATTTAATAAAGGAGTGATCGCCCGGTATTTAATTAGGCGGGGTGTCACAATAAGTGCAGGTCGGGAAACAAAAGAAGTGATAGTAGTTTTGTATTATAACAAGACAGAAGCTGCTCGGGGATGTTCTTCTCCTGCCCTCTGATGAATGACCCAATGATACTTGAGGTCGTCAATATTAACCTCACTTTCTTTGGGTAACTTCTTTTTGCTTTCATCTGCACCAAAAATAGAATAAGTGATATATGCCACACCCATATTGGGGGCACCTAGGCCTAGTGTATTTTACCCCCTCAGGAAGGGGGCATACTACAAATTCTTCATAATGACACCATAACCCCAATAGTCCTTATTAGAATCTAGCAGGATGACCACCAAAGACCTATTGGCTTGTCTAGTCTTCAAGTAATAAGTGTTATCTGCAATAGTTCCCAATTTATAGCAGAACGTTAATTCAGAAATTTCGATATGGGTCCTATGAATCTTGTTTAACCTATTCACAATCCTCCATATATTTAGGGATATTTTCACCGGAATAACATCAAAATATTGACAGAACTGAATAAAAAGTGGGTTTGGGGGAAAAGTGCCACATTCTACAATGAACGTAGTAGGAATCCGGTGTTTATCAGCCAAAGAATACATATCAATAGGGCCGTGGGCAATTTTCAACCCTACCCAACTTGGAATTTTCCTATTTTCCCTAAATTCCTCTAAAGATTTGTCATCTACGATGTACACCATGACTCAAAGGCAGAAAAATAAAGAAAAGAAAGGAAAGGTAGCTTACAAAGTTTATAGAGATCGAAAAATGACAGTAGGTAGTAAGCAGTAAATAATGGAAACGAAATACTTGAGAAGGGAAAAAAAGCTAAGTGCAGAAGGTTTGAGGAATAGTGAAATGGAGGGAAACTTACAACCTTTTATAGGTTGCCTCGAAAATAGAAACAAAATGATTGAATTGCACGAACGTTTGAACTACCGTCGACTGCACGCTTTCCAATGCGCAAAAGGAATAATATACCCTCTTGCGGTTCGAAAAGATTTAAACTATTTACAAAAATACCATTATCAACAAAACTAGTGAAATTTTTTACAAGTCCGAGAGGTCGGCTACTGACTAATTTTCAGATGTCACACCAAGCAACATTCTGAACAAATACTCTATACTTTTGATCAATCATCAAGCATGGAGTATTGGGGGCTTTGTTGTATATAAAAATTACTCTTCTACGTGGACCAATGAAAAGTAGACACTAGTCCTCCTATATGGCCACTTAGTTATCTTGGTCGGCTTCAGAGACACCTAATTGACTAATATGCTGACCAACTCCCAAAAAGTGAACCAGTAGGAATAAATCTGGTGGAATGACAACCAACACTGAATATCAAGAGTCTCATTTATTGTATACATATGTAAGTGCCTGGAAATATAAAGACATTCCATCTCTTGGGTTCCCAGTCAGTATAAATATACGTTCTCCCTTAGCTCAAGGGGACGATTCAATCAATCATAAGTACACCCCATACTGAGCTTTTGTAACCACCTGAAATAAAACCAACAGTGAACGTAGGCCTTTTACAACTGAACCACTTTAAAAACCTTTTCTCTTGTGTGCTTGTTTAGATTGCTCAAACTTATTTATCTGTGATTATAAAATTGGACCTCTTCCATTTTTAGACATCAACAACAATAATAGCTAATTTAGAGTATAAGTTGTTTAAAGAAGGGTTTATATAAAGGGCTTTGGGTGTAATGTGAATCCCAAGTCACATGTTGCATGCTGACTGATCTAACCCTCTTTTATCCTACCACATTTCCTTATAGAATTTGTGCAGAATGCACGGTTAATTTTGTGCACACGCTTATATAGGTTAGAATTGCCTAAAATGCCCTTTCACGTGAACTCGGTGCTTTCTTAGCTTTCTGTCGCAATTAGGCCGACCCTATCAAAATCGACCCTCTTATGGCTGACCTTAAGAGGCTAAGGGTACAACGCAGAATGTTATGAAACCCTTGATTTTGTATAAGGTTATTTATATGATCATCATATACCATCCTCGATAAATAAAACAACTCTCTAGCTTGTGATGATAGGGGACTGCACCACATCGTCCCTTTCTATTTGCATGCTCCTAGTTCGCACACTACTTTAGTGGTTCCCTGCATCTCTAACTGGTTTGATCCATTTGGAGGTTGTGATGAGCTTCACCCATCCATAGCAGTAAGCCTAATCCTCGACCCAATCATAGAATGCGCGGGGATACATTTATGTGAGCATATATTCATTAACTTAATTGAATTAAATCACTAACTAACCAACTTATTTATTAAGTAACGAAATAATTCATTAAATTAACTTAGTTTAATTAATTCACAACTAATTTATATGTAAAATTATTAAAGATGCAATATGGGAGCTTGCATAACACGTGTATTGTTTGAAAGCCCAAAATCTTCAGTAGAAGAACTCTCGGTCGCGTGCACGAAACTCGCACCATGGAGATTGGTGTGTTGTCAATTGACAAACCTCCTCGACATCGTTAATACAAAAAGAAAAAGTAAGAATTAAATTAAAATGATTAGAGAGAAGTTTGGATGGTTGATGAACCGTTAAAACTCGTTGGTGGGCCTACTTATATGGACATCTTTTGCGGTGTTAGATCTCTGCGCAAGCTTTTCTCCCCTGGCACCTGGTCCACCTTTGAAGGACTACACATGGTCGTTATTTTGGATAAATTTCATATTTTTGGGGAGCAAAATGGTCTTGATAGAGGCACACTTAAAAAAAGAAGAGCATGTTACACTGTCGACCCCTGAATTTTATGACTCCTGAATTTTGAGCAGTGTAACGTTTTAATTCTTAGATATTTTTGTAACATTTAAGCTCCTAAACTATGATATTTTTTCACGAGCGACCCTTCTTTTTTCGTCATGTATTTTATGACCGCTCGACTCAAAGCTCGTAACCAAAATAACTTAAAATATATCTATACCCATTATTTGTAGAGTGATAATAGATTTTATTCATGTTTTTTCGTTATTTTTGATTATAATTTTTTTTTTGTTATATTGAGCTGGGGTGGTAAAGTGATAGCATATATAAAGTTTGGTTATATACGTACAAAATCGAAGTATAAACGGTACAAAAGTTTCATCTCTTTAAATTTTGTCCCCTCTTTTTGGTGTTATAAACTTGTTTATCGAGTTCGGATTTTGAAGACCCACAAAAAATAAATCCATAATTTGCTTAATTTTTGTAGTTTCAATTCAGTGAAATGGAGCCTAGTCCAATTGGGGAAGAACCCAAGTCGTGGGATGAACTATACAACATCAATTTAATGCCTTCTGAGTTGTTTCTCAAGTTCCGCAAAGAAATTGAGGGATTTCGTGTTGGTCTCAATTTGGAGGTATTTGGAAAAATAATTCATCATTTTAACTGTGTTTTTTGAGGTTTTATTTGGTAGATAGATGTTTTGTTTTCTTGTCTTGTCTTGTGATGAATAAACAAACTATTGTTGATAATCTTGGAGTGTTGAGGTCATGTGGGTTAGTCGTGTAATGTTTGTGGAAATGATTCTTTACTAAAAATTTAGGGTCTTTTGGTTTTGTTGTGCACAAATAAGGCAACTCAATCAACCAAATAGAAATATATAAGAACATGAGCGACATTGAAGATTTAACGCGGTTCACCCAATATATGCTATGTTTAACGGGGATGGGGTGGCAGTGGGGGGGCTGATATTCAAACACATATGCCTCTCAATATTTAATTTTGAGTAAATCTAGGGAGACTCTCAAATTGTACCCAAAATTCGGACCCGAATGAGTTGTCAAATACACAATGGTTAGTTAAAGTATCATCTAATGTGTGCTTGACGACTCAACCGGTTTGATTTTTGATAACAATTTGAGGGTCTCCTTAGAATTACTCTTTAACTTCAAAGTACAACATATATACAATTAGGGCAGGCAAAATGGATCGCAAACAGTACTGTCCACCCATTTCTACCTGCAATGGTTGAGAATGGGCACCATCATGTATGTTTCAAGCGGGTTGCATATGGATCACTAAAAACTAGCAGATTATTTGCGGGTTTAGGCGGGTTGACCCATCGTCCTTCCGACTCATATAAATTAGGGATTTGTAATTAAAAATTTTGAATGAGAAAACGGGTCGGCTGTTAATCCGGTCCAAATCCAACCCGCAATAACTATCAATCCGCTATTAACCCGCCCATATCTGACCCTATCCTGTTACCGACCCGACCAAATTCGCCCCACACCCGCCCATTTGCAGACCCTATATACACTTTTTGAATCATACCCCAAAATAAAAATCTCTCCGCATAGGCTTTGTATATGGCTTCCCTCACTTGCATGTTTGTTGAAAATTATACTCGCAATATATAAGCAAGACTTGGGGACATTGCATTTAATTTGGGCATGCCTACCTTGAGCTTTATTGTTGGCTACACTTGACTTATGTTGTCCAACATTTCCATCAGCCAAAAGCTGAAAAACATAAAAACATGCAGCCCACTTGTAGCGTACACATTGTGATTTTTGCCCACGATATCTTGTGTGCTGCTTTTTGTATTTGTGTCCACATTGTAAAAATTTTCTCGACTTTGGCTGAAATGGAGAGCCAAACTCTAACAGGTCTTTAGAATATATCACTTTATGTGCTAAAGTTTAATGAATGACAACTGGGGTATCATTTTCACTTTTTTCTACATATTTTGTGAAAAAAATGTCGCAAAAGGTTAATATGGTACCTAAAGTAATAATATATTAAACTGGTATCCAAAATGGCATAACTAAAGGTAAAAACATGCACATGTGTTGAATTATAGAATGTTCAGAGGACCAATTGAAGGTGTGACATTACATTTATTACAGGTGTTGAAGTATAGATAAGTCCTTACTGTTAATTAGTTAAAAAGGACGAGGGAAGATAAATGCAGTAAGCCTATGTCCATACAGGAAGAAACTTAATTTTATCGGTTTGAGTACGTTTGCACAAGTAGATAGGTTACTATTGTTATTGCCAAAATTTATTCAATACATGCGTATTAACCTACAAAGAGTGTGACAGTATGAGGTAGTGTCCTTTGTTAGTCCCTATTCTCTTGAAGTGGGGGAGTGATAACTGTCTTGTTATTTGCTTTTAATTAGTTGACACTTTTTCGGCCAGTAAAATCACCTGAGAGTGCTTGTTTAGGCCTTCTTAGTTACTGAGTTCCACTGAGTTCCACATATTATAGTTGTTATCGGATGCTCGTAACTTAAGCTTTTGTCCACTGAAATTCATATTTTGTCAAGAAACTGTTCTTGAGTAAGTACTATTGAGTTGTTTAGCCTACTAGATAATCCATACGCCTTCAGTCTTGCTCAGCAATTACAATCATAGTTACTCGGCTGCTCAGTTGTTGGGTGGATGTGGTGTCCAACTACAAGCCTATTTGTTGTTCTTGCCTCACTTACTCCTTGGTCTGGGCAATCCGAGCAAACATAGTTGTCAATTGGGCCCTTTTGTCGGACCTTTTGGTCTTGGTTCATGCACATGCTGCTCGTGATTTGATCATTTAGTTTTGCTCTGTTATATCCTTTGGCGTGGATTTCTTAATGTGTTCGTCCACGGGATAATGGGTGTGCTTGATTGACACAATTTTTTTTTTAATGACAAATAGTTGTTTTGATTCATGTTTTGCCTTTGTAGTGCCTTGATTGGAAATATTTTATATAAGAACAACACTCATTCACATAACAAATGCTCCATCTCAAATATCATTTTTAGTGGAAAGTATTTCTTATCCACCACCAAAGAATTGATTTCCATGACAAATAGAAAATGTAAGACCAACAACAACTCATATCTTTTTCTATTCATTTTCCAATTTCTCATCCAAATAAACTATTTTCCACGCATTTTCCATGTTTGCAATCAAACGCACCCCAAGTGAATGCAACTATATTTTACCAAATACATTATGTACATCCTTTTGATTTTTAATCAGTTTTTGTAGGGTTTTGGCTCCCATTAGTTATTTTATATTGATTTTGGCCCTTGTATTGTTCATATCTTGC
Source organism: Sambucus nigra (assembly GCA_949130495.1). NCBI lineage: Eukaryota > Viridiplantae > Streptophyta > Magnoliopsida > Dipsacales > Adoxaceae > Sambucus > Sambucus nigra. The sequence goes on from OX422220.1 coordinate 37,275,383, forward strand.
GGTTCATCCCCATTTTGGACGGAACCATTAGTGCTCACTTTATATTAATACCCATTTTCTCTCTCCATGTCCTGTTGACTTCCTCTTCCTTATTGTGCAACATTTTCTGTTCTATATATATCTTCTCATATGTATATATATGGCCTCTTCCGAGACACCTCCCCCTAACTTTCTCTCTCTATATTGACCTATATCCATATGGATGCGTATCACCTCTGGCCACCGCCTCAATTCCGCCAAATCACCTCAGACAGTTGAGCCAACATGGTAGTCTCGCAGCAACAGTGAGTGAGACCCACTTTGTAACAACATGGTGGTTCTGTCCCCCTTTCCCCAGCCCTCTTGGTAATCTATCTAGAACAAGGTAAGGTTTTTGTTGTCGTGGTTATAAAATGTATCTCCTCTCAATTTGTCAATATTTTCACAAATTTTATTCTTTCCATTAATTTTGCTATCTCCAGGTTTCTATTTCTCATAATTTTTTTATGTTTTGAGAGTTTACATTAAATTACTTAGATGAGAATAATTGAGAGACTCCACAATAAATTATAGGGTTATTTTGGGATTTTGGAAGATTAAAGGAGGGATATTTTGGGTTAAACAAAAGGGGTGAGCTGTCAAACAGTTTGACCGGACTAGACGGCTTTGTTTGAAGTGGGGATTAAGGGGCCAAAGCCAATATCAAAGATTTAGAGGGCTCAAAATCTCCAAGTCATCTTTTTATATCCATTTATTAAAAAAATTCAGAAACAGAAGTGTTCCATTGATTGCCAAAAAGTGTGAACAAAAGGAAAAAATTCAGAAACAGAAGTGTTCCATTGATTGCCAAAAAGTGTGCACAAAAGGGGATGAGCTGTCCATCTTTGTACTGCAAGACTGGCCGAAAAAAGAAAACACAAATAGTAAGGCTAATATATACTCATCTCTACAAACAGAACTGAAGATGAGAAGCAACTACCAAAAATGCATGCAGTTATAAACACACCCTCAATCTCAATGGCATATGGTTTCTTATGAAGCATTCCCCTTTCTATTTTTCTTCCACTGAACACACTTGCATTCCTTTTGCAGCTAATTTATCCAAAATGATGCAATAAAAATGCACATGGAAAGATTTTTTGGGTTTTCCTCCTCTGTCTGTCTTTCAAATCGTGGCACCTTAGCAGCACCCCATTGATAAATTCCCTAGAATTTTAGAGACCATTTTGCAATGTATTAATACATGATCCATTTGTTCATGTGAATTATAACAGATGATGCACTGATTTGGATAGAAACAACAATTTGGTGCTGTTTTTAGTTGCCTCAAGTTATATGTTAATGTTCACATTAGCCACTTATCAAGAGAGAGATTGTAATTTGATGGTATGTCATCTGGTAATATTAACTTAAATGGTGCAAAAGGAGTATTAGATGCAGAATCTGTAAAAAAGTTAAAATAGGACTTAAAGTAAATCCTTCCCCATCCAATGTCTACTACCTAACATCCTTATCCAGGATATAGTCTCACCCGCTCAACCGAACTGCTCAATATCATTGTCTTTTAGATTTTTTTGGAAACAATAACTTAACATCAATTATTCATTGTTTACAGAAGAAAGGTCCAATGTATTATGATTTTTATCGGATGAGATTCTATACAAGGATGGAAATTGGATTTTAAATGGAATTTTTCCTCTCCAAACATATTTTTCGAACAATGAAAGCGCCATATCTCACTTTAGAGGCTACAAATTAAAGGAAGAATTTCAATCTCTTGTATAATGCAAGTCCACGGGCTTCTGTATGTCTCCCTCTTGGGCATGTTACAGTACCACCCAATGGAGTAGTGTGTGAATGTTTCTTTAAAGGGTATCTCTATTCCCACACCTCTTCTTTTGAACTTTCATTATCCTAAAAAATTATCTCCCAACTTTCATTCCACACCCTCCAAGTCACACAAAATTATGCCCTCCACGAGCTTTTACTCTTCTTACCATCCCCTCTGCTCATGAAATACATGGATAAGAAATCATGCCATGAATGAGACAAAGCTCCCACAATATCCAACTCAACAAATACCGTTCTCCCGAAAATTCTGAAGAACTCACAATGTAAAACATTTTGGTATATATATTTGCAACTTCTCTCGCATAGAATACGTCAATGTGAGATAGACTTGAATTAGGTCTTTTGTGTTGCATCAAGTCAGAAGTATTCATCTTTTTGTTGCACTATCATACAAATACTTGGACTTTTCAAGGAGATTCACCTTTTTAATTCTTTAATTTGGTCCTGAAAAGGGACAAAAGGGGGAATCGACTATGATTTCAAAAAAGGATATACACGAAAAAAAAAACTAGATCCTTTCAAAAGAGAAGCCCCGTCAACTATTCCAATAAGAGATATTTTTTCCGATTTTGTTTTTTTATAAGAGTAACTGAAAGAAGAGCTCCAAGTGCAGATTCAGTCAATGACCTCTTGAGGTGAATTAAACAATCGATATAATTATGGAAACAGAGCAAATTCTGAATTCTCTTAGCCATGAGTCCTCTCATGATTTAATTTTCTTTCCCTTCCAAACATTAAGGCCTCGTTTGGGAGTTTGGGAGAGAAAAGAAAGGAAAAGAAAATTTTATTAGGAGAGAAAAGAAAAGAAGAGAAAGTTAATAGGAGAGAAAAGAAAAGAAGAGAAGAGAAAGGAGTTTGAGAGAGAAAAGAAAATAATTTTCTTTCTTGCGTTTGGGAGTTTGGGAGGAAAATAATTTTTTTTAGAGGAAGAAGAAGGAACAATTCATTAAAAAACTTTCCTTTCTCTCAATTTCTTTCCGATTTGGAAAGAAAGTTTTGGAGAGAAAGGAAGAGAAAGTTTTTTAAAAATTTTCCTTTCTTTTCTTTCCTTTTAAACTCTCAAACGAGAGAAAGTTGCTTTCTTTCCTACTTAAACTCCCAAACGAAGGAAAGGAAACACACTTTCTCTTCCTTTCCTTTCTTTTCTCTCCAAAAATAGAACTCGCAAACGAGGCCTAAGCCGGACATGTTTTAAGTAAAAAGTCCAACCCTTTAGAAATAGACTTCCATAGGTTACGAGGGAAACCTTATTATTTACTTTAGCACCCCCACCATTATTATGGACCCCTTATTTGCTTCTAGTGATTGAAGTTCAAAGAGTCCTTTTTAAAAAAAAATTATTATTACTATTTTTTATTCCTTCCTCGCTTCCCCACTTCTAATCCACCTTTCATTTTGGACCTACACACTATTTGGTACTTAACGGGATGATCATTTTTTCCCCTCCATTCACTCTTCCAACAAAAATTGTAATGATTTTTTTCATTTTCTTGGCTATGTTGATGTAATTTTAGTCGAACTCCCTTCTGTGTCATGTCAAAGGGGACTTAACAATTAAGTTTTGTTTGGTAGTGATGTGAGTTAAGGATGCGCCTATTTGTCATTTTTACATTTATTTTTCTTTTCATATCATTTCCCTTGCCTGTTTTTGTTATTAGTTATTAGTAGTAATGATGTAAATTACACGTCAATGGCCAGGAAAATAAATCAAACCCTAACTTTTAGAGAGAGAATCAAGAGATTTCTTATATTCAAAATGAAGAGTCCTCAAATGAGGAATACAAGGGAGTATTTAAAGGGGAGGAGTAGCTTAGACTCTAAGCTAATCTTCTAATTACAACAATGCCCTTACTAGCCTTTTGCTACTCGCTCTAAATACTACAAAAAGAAATATAATGACAAAATAAAATAAAAAAATAACAAAAATGCAATAAAACCCCCAAAAGGGCCCATTTTCATCACTCTCTCCCTCTTAAAACCAAGTTCGTCCTCGAGCATTCAAAAATAATTGGGGACTCGTGAGGAAATTCCAAAAAAAAAAGTGACAAAAACTTGTGGGGCCAAAAATAAAATTTCTGTAAGTTGAGGAGTGCATTCCACAAATTTCCTTCATTTCTTCTTCTTCTTACCAGCCCTAGATGCTTCCTCCTGGGTCAAAAATCAACATTTCGAGGCATCAAAAAGATGTTGGGGTTGAATTTTTTTGCTCAGGTGGTTTCCGTGCAGAGCTAAGGTAAAACCCTATGTTTTTAGAATCGTTTTGGGGTTGAGAGGGGTCCGCAACCACCTAGGGTGGTCGGCGGCCAGGAGGGAGTTGGGTTTGGGTCGGTTTGGGTTCGGGTGGGGTCTTTTTGGAGTCGGGGGGAATGAGGTTTAGAATGGCAGCAGCAGGTGGTTGCCAGGGAGGTCGGCAAGGGCAGGGGTGTTTGGGGCAGCGGGGTGGGGAAAAGGGGGCAGGACAGGGGTGGGGTTGCTGGGGTTTAGGGCTGAGGTAGAAGGTGTGGAGGGTAAGGTAGGGGATAAGGTGGCTGGGGGGTGTTAGAGGTGGTGGCTAGCCAGTGGGGGTTAGGGTTTAAGGAGTTTTGAAGGTTGGAGAGGAGTTGTAAGAGAGCATCCATTTGTTGTTGTTGCCTATCCAACCTTTGCATCAATTCTTGATTGATCTCTTCTAGTTGTCTTGATTTTTTTGGTGCCATTGGATGTAGTGCACGATTTAATAAAGACACATCGATACACCAAGCGCCAATGTTGGAGCGACACCTCGCTCTGATACCAATTTGACGTAAACTACACTTCAATGGCCAAGAAAATAAACCAAACCCTAACTTTTAGAGAGAGAATCAAGAGATTTCTTGTATTAAAAAATGAGGAGTGTACTCAAATGAGGAATACAAGGGGTATTTAAATGGGAAGTAGCTTAGGCTCTATGTTAATATTCCAATTACGAAAATGCCCTTAATTGCCTTTACTACTCATTTCCTCTAAATACTAAACAAAAAAAGAAATACAATGACATAAAAAAATAAAAGAAAATAATAAAAACACAATAAAATGCAATAAAACCCTAAAAAGGGCCCATTTCCATTAGTTTATCTTATGTGAGTCTATTTTCTTTAAGGGCCATTGACACCATTTACGTCAATTGCTATCATAAACAAAGCAACAATTGTGCCGAAGACAAAAAAAACGGATTGGGGATTGAACATGGAATCGCCCATCTTGAGTCTCTCAGCTCTATCATAGACAATTGGTCTAAATCCTAAGTCATGACTAGCAGCCTGTTCTAGCAGCTCGACACTTCCTTTCTATTCCATAGGTTTTGCTAGAGGGTTAGCCTCTGGTTTTCTCACCTCTACTGCCACCATCCACGAGCAATGCACTCATCTGCCATCCAAGAGACCTTTGTCCAACACCCATGCAAACCGCTGACGACCCTGCAAAGCCCTAATCCTTACTCTGATATCTCCATTCCCCATCGTCGCGAAGGCCAATAGCCTATGACTATTGGGGGGTGGGGGGGGGGGTGGGGGGGGGGGAGGGTGGTGTGTGGACCCTTTCATTGTTTCGACCTCTCCATATCCTTAGCTGACCCTACCACATCAAACCCTAGTCCACCCGAACCCGAACCCTAACCTGTACCACCAACATCGCGAGGAACCGTTAAACTCTCAAAACCCTTCGCCTGCACTCGCGAGCTAGTTACCACACCCTCACCATGGTCACGATCATATGCCCCCACCACCATCGACAGCTACTAGAGCATTCGCGGACCTTTGAGGTTCACTTCGTTGAAGGTCGAGCCAGGTTAAGACTCCTCAAGTTTCGTTCGACATCAGTTTGGCTACTAGTGCACTGGTTAATCTGCTAGATTTGCATGAAGTCTACAAACCGAATGTTCACGAGTGGATCCAACAACTACTCACTTTTTAACCCCAATTCAATTTGGGCGATTCAACGACGGAGAGGATTGCCCCCAACACATATGTCGTCGTACGATGGGGAATGAGTCCTGATGAGTGGCGTTCAAATTTGTTTCTTTTGAGCTCTGTTCTAAAAGGCCCGCCTAGGCTCCGCCTAGGCCCGCCTATGCTTGAGGCTTGGGAGAAACGCATCGCCTACGCCTTATTACGCCTTATTACCCCCTATTCTTAGTAAAAGGCTTAAGGCACACTTTTTTTAAACAAAACAAAGGATTAGTTGACAAATATTGGTTATGGAGCATGAATGTGAGAAAGATGGCTACCAAACATATGGATATATTTTCAAAATTCAAGGTATGTACTATTTTATTATATTACTAGCCTTGGAATAATTAAAATAATAAAAAAAGGACAAACGCCTTTTTACGCCTAGGCTTCGCCTAGGCGCGCCTAGGCTCCTAAGGCTTGAGGCTTGACCTCTACGCCTCGACCACGCCTCGCGCCTTTTAGAACCTTGCTTTTGAGGCAATAAGCGCGAGTTCGTCCCAGTTAAGATGCGACACTATTTTTATTTGCTTGGAGAGGCCCACCAAATGGTTTGGTGGCCCTTGAGGCGCAAAGATGAGAGCCTGATTCCTCCATGATAAGGGAGAGGTAGAGGTCCTAAGATTCATCGTCCCCTGGTCCTATCGAATTTGGGCGAGAACGACCTCTAACCATTAATGGCGATGTCGAGGATCCATTGGGACATCCACTAAGGAGGGAACATTTGTTGTATGTACTATGGTTCCTTGCTAAGAGCCTCCACCACAGGGACATTCACATCGACAATTCAATGTTTGACCCACCTGAACCCCGATGAATGGCTTGAATTAAAGGGAGAAAGTGTTCAATCGTGTCTCTCTGACTGTACGTGTGTTATGCTCGCCGCTTCCACTAAGTTTATGGGTTCATCAAAGTTTGGTGGAATGACACGGTTTAGAGGTGAGTGCTAGACCAACCACCCTATCAACTCATGGTTGCGAATGAAGGTAGAGATGCTATCGTTCTTCGTACCTTCCACTTATGAGCATGATCTTTATGCTCACGTTCTGTGACAGTGATGCGAAGTAGTTCCGACTTTTGGATACTCTTGCGCTCACCTCGGAGAGAGAGGATTAGAAAATCAACCACTATATTCATGGCCTTCATTCAGGCCTACATCGCTAGGATGCCTTCGGGGGATTTTGACCTTCGACAAGGTCGTTGAGTATTCACCAAATTTGAAGAACATTGTCGGAGTTCAACTGTCGCCTGGGCGGCAGCGGTAAGTATGGCAAGCTAACTGCTTGGAGGTGGGCATTTAGGAAAGTCGAGCCGATCGGGTGTCTTCATTCAAACGACGGTACAAAAGAACGATGGGAGGACTGAAAGAAACCAGCAACATACGGGAAGTTGTAATCCATTTTATCAATGATACACTTCAGAGTAACCAAAGTGAAATGTTACAAGAAGATCAAAGTTGTGGGGAAAATAATTATAAAAGGAGAGAAGATTTCGTCCACCACGGGGGACAGAGTGCGACCCCATCGAATTTGTTGAATAAGTAGTATTAATTATATAGATTCTAATATTCACAAATCAATTCAAATCAGCATGTTTGCTGCGTAAGGTATGATCGTGTTTGCACAAACATAAGAAATCAAAGTATTTTGGACCTCTCTCATAAGCCAATCCAAAATTAAATTGATTCAAAAAATTAGCTCACTGGTCTAGCTCCATGGCACCGAAAATGTATAGAGACTCCATAAAATACATCTCGATATCTTTCTGATGGATCACGAATATATAGTTGTCGACCTTGTGGGTTAGTCTTGGTTAAGATTATGTGGCCTCGAAGAGAGCACAACGACGCTAGTGGGCGTATCTTGTGCATTCGTCAGGTCTCTCTCTCCTGCAAGGCAACTTTGTCTTTTAATCCATCATTCATAAATTATATTATGGATTCCAAATGTGATAACTCGGGGAAAGAAAAATATGCAATAGAGTTTACTTGACATTACATTCAACAAGCAATTGGAGAAAGCAGACTATCCAGATTCACCCGGGGATGAATTGATTCAGTGGATGTCGAGTAGGTTCGAAAGCCAGTCCAAAGATTCCCATGCTTTTCTTGGTTGGACAAACCCGACCTTAACCCATTCAAGCCATGGAAGTTACCTTTTGGATTATTACCCCGCCTTTTAAGGTGGGGGCTGCTTCCACTTCGACGATGAAATGTTTTACCTGTGGTGACCTAGGTCGTTGAGCTCCGGAATGCTTAGGGAAGAAGAGAGAAGAGAAGGGGGAAGGAAGAAGAAGGCTGTTTTAGTGGCAGAAAACATTTAGAAGACACAGAACTCGAAGGAGAAGGTTCATCATGAGGCGTTTAAAAAAGTATGTGCCTAAGGATGTAAGTCTATTATTGAATCCTAATTAATTAAGCGTCCTCAAAGGCAAACTCCCGTTGCACAAGTTCCAATTTTACCATATAAAAAAATCAATCAGTCGACAAGATTTGGAGTAAAAACTCTCGCGGAAAAAACAACTATCACACCTAGCCCAACAAGTTCACTAGTAACTTATAGAGAGAAACGATTTACATACAAGACAACGATTACCGTCACTATATCCCAACCCTCCCATTATACTCCAATGCTTTTGCCCATACTAGCAATCAGCCGCTTTCGATGAACACAACTTGCACAACCCTCAGACTTGGTATCCACTGATCTCTGACTTGTGTATGATCATCCCACACGTGAACACGTGCTATCAACCCACATGCTAAAATCTTCTTTAGATGGAAGACTATGAGGATTGTCAATCTAAAGATTATTTGAAAAACATGGATTTGACAAGTATCAATACTCACTCACAAGGCTCTCTCAAAACCGTAGGGTTTTTGTAAAAATAGTTTGTTCTTTTTGCAATCACGTTTCGTAACTCTTTATACGCATAAGTGATAGAGAGTTGTTGAAACACGATTGCTGGGAAAAAATAGTTCTCGTTCGAGCCAGGTTAGTCCTTGTTCGAACAAGGGGACCTCGTGCGATACCTGCTTTCTTACAAGGGATTTCAGAAGGTCCTCGTGCAAAATTGACTTCTCACGAGATTATCTCGTGTGAAGTTGTCTTCGAACAAGGGATTTGTCGTTGCAATGATAGTCTAAAAAAGTTCCGACTCTTATAAAAATGCAGTTTCAAAACCTAAAAACGTAAATATCTTTCCTTTTTATGAAATGATTTTGTCCTGTCAATTCCGCAGAAAATAAAATTACGAAAACACAAAACCATAAAAACCTCCGATAGTTTGAAATCGTAAACTCTGGTAGTTCTTTGTCACGGTGTTATGTTTTGCTTCAAGATGTGCAATTACAACTCAAAAGTGGACAATACACCTCGACTTTTGTTCCAGAATAATGCTCAAACTAAGAACACGAGGAGTGTAAACTCCTATCCATACAACTTTGATTGCACGTCATCCCCTTCAATGGGATCAGAGTGATGTGAATAAAAAATGGGTTGGTTTGTCATTTTAACATTTATTTTGTCCTTTCATATCATGTCCTCTTATATGCTTTTAGTGTGGGCTATTTTAGAAGTAGGACATTCTAGACAATGTGTTGTCATGTAAGGGACCATCCTTAGTGATGTAAATCTTGTACATCCCTTTTGGGACAATTCATTCAGTTAATAGATATTTTGAGAGGTGGTCTTTTTGTCGAGTGTTTGAGTGCCATTGACACCAGTTTACGTATACACATATTGAAATATATGTAGAACCTCGAGGAAAGTTCATATTGGGCAAATTCTTCTACTTTGACGAGTAATTTTGTTGGGTACATAGAACACTCCATGGTTTTCATAATGCTCTAAAATCTGCAGTACATGGATATGACTTGTAAGGTTACATCCACATACTTACACAAAACATGTGATAGTGTCTTTTTGTATCATTATTGGCATTTCTAATTTTGAGTGTATAGTTAAGCGACATTATCAAATGCTGTGAGTTGTAATATTTTGATTTTATTGTTTTGGCTTAGTTCTACAATGCTCCAAGCAACGAGTTTGAGACAAAGCTGGTTTTGAAGCCTTTATCCGATGAACGTAGATGGAAGTTTGTGTACGAGCCTTTACATCAAGATGTGCGCATACTTTCCAAAAAAATCCCAATAAACAAGTTCCTAAATCTTCAGGTTTAAAACTCTTTCTCTCTCTCTCTCAAACACACACACACATTCATTCTCATATTCATATTCATGATATTCTTGAGTACAAGGGGAGAGCAACTGTCTATATTTATGCTAAAACTTGTCTTCATGTCCAAGACACCTAATGTCTCTAGAAATAATGTTAATGGATTAGAAATGTACCCCCCCTCAGACACACACACACACACACACACACACACAACAAAAAGAAAAAAAATAATAATTTGGCCAGCTTATAGAGGGGCCTGCCCGGATGCATCAAACACACACACACAGATGTTTATCCAAATTTAGTAGTAATTTTTCTCAAAATATTGCAGGTAGGCATCGGCCATAGTTTTCAATTGAATGCCATTAGTTGGAATTGGAAACTTACGACTTGTTTGGGTGGAGACGGTTTATCTCGGATCCGAAATAAGACATCACTTGGTTTGTGCCCTGGCATTGATTTTCGCTTTGGATGGAAAGCAGACTATGTTCTTCCAGAATTTAATGGGCAAGTTTCATTCTCATTTTCTGCATTCACTCTTCACGTGCATAAATTATTGCACAATTAGTTACAGATCCCCAAGGCTTGATCAAGTTTGTTAAAAACCCATGTTTTAAAAATTAGTTTTAGGTACCTGCTTTTATATAAATTTACTTTGCAATCCTTGGAAAATATCTGTGCACCTGTGAACACCTGTAAATTATCAGTGTGTACTTAAAATATCGGTGTCAAGGAGTGCTAGTGCAAAATCGTAAGTTTTTTTACTAAAATATCTTCATATCAGGGACATAGGTCTGAACAGTCCCTTATAATATTTAGATAATGTTTTATTTGATTTAATATTAATTTTCTGGGTTTGGTTAGCTCAAGGTTGAAAATGTGGCTTTCGCAGGGGTGTGGGAACTGGTGAACCGCTGTTCAACATGAACTCCGGACGATTAGACGCATCACTTGATAGAATTGAGACCATTTTAACCCATTCATCATAATTTGTACTTCTCAGGGATCAGGTATGCTTATGGACTCAAGTCCCTATGACTTGGTTAAGTTAGTAAAAAACTATGTTTTTAAAACATAGGGCATGTTTGGTTTGCAACTATAATTATGTTTTCTGTGTTTAAATACAATTCTGATAAAAATTTGTGTTTGGCAATCTGTTTTTAAACACTGAGGGCCTGTTTGGTTTGCAACTGTAATTCTGTTTTCTGTGTTTAAATACAATTCTGATAAAAATCTTCGTTTGGCAACCTGTTTTTAAACACAGAATTATAATATTCCTGTGTTATAATCAAGTTTTTTAGAAAACAGTTTTTGGGTGTTTTATAACGTCTGTTTTTTATTTTTCAACTCAGAATTATTCATTTTTAATATTTTAAAGCAATTATACCTTAATATATAATATACATGCATAATACATTAATGTGTGTAATTCTTATAAATAAAAAATATGTATGTACATATACACAAAATTACGCATGGAATAATATAAAGTTAAATAATATTATCAATAGATACATGATACTTATATATAGTTTTATACATGTATTATTAATGTATGGAATAATATAAAATATACATATAGTACATATGTATTAAAAAATACTATCAATTCATGTATGTATATAATTTTATAGTGAATTATACATGCGACATCATTATATATATATATATATATATATATATATATAGAGAGAGAGAGAGAGAGAGAGAGAGAGAGAGAGAGAGAGAGAGTTAAACTCCCCAACATACTTCATTAAATATACCTAAAAATACATGATATTAAATATACATGTATATAATTTATGCAAGGTTCTAAAAGGCGCGAGGCGTGGTCGAGGCGTAGAGGTCAAGCCTCAAGCCTTAGGAGCCTAGGCGTAAAAAGGCGTTTGTCCTTTTTTTATTATTTTAATTATTCCAAGGCTAGTAATATAATAAAAAAAATAGTACATACCTTGAATTTTGAAAATATATCCATATGTTTGGTAGCCATCTTTCTCACATTCATGCTCCATAACCAATATTTGTCAACTAATCCTTTTTTTTTTTTTTTTAAAGTGTGTCTTAAGCCTTTTACTAAGAATAAGGGGTAATAAGGCGTAGGCGATGCGTTTCTCTCGACCCTCAAGCCTAGGCGGGCCTAGGCGGGCCTTTTAGATTAGAGAATTTATGATGTATGTATGTATGTATATATGTATACATTCATGTATCATGTATGTATGAACGTTTTATGTATGTTTATATATACATACATATATATATCCACACACACACACACACACACACATATATATATATATATAGTTAAACTCCACAACATACTTCATTAAATATACCTAAAAATACATGTTATTAAATGCACATGTATATAATTTATGATGTATGTATGTATGTATGTATGTATATATGTATATACATTCATGTATCATGTCTGTATGAAAGTTTTATGTATGTTTATATATACATACATATATATATCCACACACACACACACACACATATGTATGATATAAATATACACATTTGCCAAATTTTCAAAAAACTGTATTTAAAAACAAGTTTACCAAACGCACACCAATAATTATAAACACAAAAAACTGAATTTTAAACCTGTATTTAAAAAACAGTGTTTAAATCGAATTTTCTGAATAGAGAACCAAACGGCCCATAGTGTGCACCACTAATATTGTAAAATTTTTAGCATGCGGCTACTCTTAAAATATTTTTGTTGCGTAAAATATTAGCGCATTGGTGAATATCTGTATCTGGAGACTGCACACTTAAGTTCCACGAATAGGGGTTTCACTGAAATTACTGCACACCAGGGATGAGAACTAATAGGCCTCTTGAAAAAAAATGATCTGGTGCATTTGTCTTAAATTTTTGTTTTTGAATTTACTAGTAAATAGTAATTAGACTTACCACCTGCATGCATAATGTATTAATGTACAAACAGGTTAGTGCACAAGGTACATGTATGCTGATAAGCATGAAACGGAGTGATTCTGATTATTGGAAAATTAGGGAATCACCTCTAAATGCCACATTATCTCATGTGGTAAAGTAAAAAAAACAGAAAGCAAAGAACAACTTGTTTTAATCAATTTTTGTGAAATTTAAGAGGATTTCCTTATTTATTGAAGGCTCTCCAATTAATATTTAGACTGTTGGGACAATGTATTGTTTTGCTTCTTGGGATCTAAAAAAAAAATTATTGCTAAATTTTTTTGATATCTAATGACAAGTTTAATGAGAAGTTTAAGAGGACCTTTAATATATTGTAAAGAGCATTTTGACCTCTATTTTCTGATTTCAATTTTTAGACATAATTTTCATTTTATTTTTCACCTTCAAGTTCTGTGCTTGAAGAAATTTCTGGAAGAACAATTACGGATTAGATCACTCTAAATTATAGGCGTGGATCTCGCTGAGGACTTTGATAATTGTACTTAATAAAAATATTATCAATCATTATTTAACTTTATATCTGGGAAAATTATTTTATTATTTCTGTATCCAAAAAGAAAGAGAGAAAACAAATTTTTGGGAAAACGTCGTTGTGTCATTATTTTATATTAACACTACATATTTATAAGGTCATTTTGATGTTATCCGCTATTTGGCTGTCATGTTCGACTTTAGCCATTGTTTTGTTTTCTTTTAGACTTTAACCACCATTTTGACTTTTTAGTGACATTTTCCCCCACTTTTTGCAAGCCTTCTTCCACCAGTATAAGGTAAAATGGTGGTCAAAGTCTAAAAGTAAAAAATGGTGGTTAAAGTCAAATAATGATAACTAAATAGTGGTTAAAGTTAAAATGTCCCATGTTTATGTTTGTTGGGGGTGTCAAAAAGTTAAAAAAAAAAAAAAAAAGATGTCTCACCAGTAATTTTTTTAAAAATATTTTTCTTTGCATGTAAACAGAGGAGGATGGTTGGAAGAAATCATGTATTGAGGTATATAGATCTGGTTTATTTAGTTTCTCATGTAACGTTGCTAAAAGATAGTGGTTGTAGAGCAGTTGATGGGGGATTCCAATGAGCAGAAGATTGTAATTGCCATTTTGTAGTGTTTAATGTAATCTCCAATTTGTTCCTTTTTTTTCCCCTTGCTTTAGTAAAAGTGGGTGATATAGAGAGATGAATTTTCAGTTTAAAATTTCCTTGGTGTGATCTTTTCACAATGGTTGATCTGATTATCTTAAAGAGCATCTGCAATCCATTATGCAATTTTTCCTTATATTTTTTTTACTTTAACCTTCATTTATTCGTGTTTACCTAGCAATGGTCTTGAAGTTTTTATTTTTTGATCTTTTACGCTCAAAATGACATTTTATGACACTTGGTCGGACTTCTCATCACACTTCATGAAATGGCTTTTGTTGTTTTCAGATTGATCCCTAATTTTGGACGGATGGAGTGACACCTTTAAAATCTATAAATAGATTGATCAATTATAGTATAAAAATTATGGGAGTAACAAAAAATTAGTTACATTTTCAGCATAATGAAATAAATCAAACGAGACAAGTAAATGTAACATAAGATAATAAAATGATGAATAAAACAAAACATCTCTGATACCATTTGAATAATATAATGAAAATCCAATTCTGGAATATAATACATCTCAATATCTCAAAGTACAACTCTGGATAATAAATACATCTTGTACAAATATTTGACTCGGGATCAATCAGAAATAATACAATTGATAATTCAAACATAAATGACTACAAAGATATAAAGAAGTACATGCTCAACCACTACATCCTAGGAAAGATGAGATGAACTAGTACGAGAGAAGTTCAATTAACAGCTCGAGCCTGACAACAATTGCGGTCTAAGACCTGTGGAAAAATAATTCAACAACGAGGATTAAACCTAACAAATCTATAACGTTTAAGAATATAATTGCATTTGGACCATCCATATTAAGTTGATTTTAAGTTATTTAAGTCATTCAACCTAACGAACCTAAATAAGCTTGCGGTTCTACTCCCAAACTCAAGTGAGACCCATGTGATATAATTTCGTCGTTTAAATTAAGTATTCTTTATAAATCTTAAGTTCATCTTATGGAATTAAGAATCTTGTACTCTACGATAGTCTTGTACATTAACATCATTTCCTTTATTGACATTATTATTATCTTATATTAACGATCTCAAGTTATGATTTTTAATAACTATCTCAAGTGTAACAATCATTAACATTCTCGAGTTATAATTCAACATATACATCTCTAGTATATTCTATCTCAATAGTCCCGAGTCATATTTCAAAAATATACATCTCTAGTATAAATATAACGGATACAATCACCTCATGTACAACAAAACAAAATCACATACAACAAAACACATGTGAGTATACTTAACTCACATCAAATCACATGCCTATGCTAAGTTCGTAAATAAAAGTACAAAGACCTAATCTCTAATGCCTTTGGGGATCATTCATGCCATATTAGGTATACTTGTGTAGGGCGTCTTAACCCTATAACCTCAAAGTAGCAATAAAGAGAAATTACTACGCCTTCCTTATAGGTTGTATGACCCCATACCTAAGGCTATACGAAAGGAAACCCCCGTTTGTCCCCCTCGAAAAACGGGTACGTTGGTCGTAGAATCATGATATATATGACCTAGGTAGAGCCCGTCTCAATCATTGGGAATATCATGCATGGTCAACGTCGTACGCGCCTCATTGATCCATCGTAGTATCTCACCCACGAGCGCACGCACACACACTTGATATGATTACACATAAATAAAATAAACATAACAAACCCTACGCAATTGGGTTATACATAAAATCTCTTTTAATACAGATTAACTGGCACATCAACTATAATCGTTCGTACACAATACTAGCCCGAACTCCTAAGGCCTCTAAAGTCTAGGTATCATTTCGCCTAACATTCCTAAGAATCATTCTACAAGAACTACTACCTTACTCAATGGTGAAGTTCCAAGGTTATATAAATTTAGATCAATTTTGTAGAACACACTTATTGAATTTTTTTTTATTAGTCCACCGAGTTGATACTAACCAAATTTTAATCTTACTTACTAAATCCTAAGTGCGCATGCAAGATTATACAAATGCAATAAGAAGGCACAATCACAACACGCTGATATACGAGGAAAACCCAAATGGAAAAAACTTCGGATGGCTAGGCCTAGACAAATTCACTACGAATATAGTTTTACAAAAAGACACAAGAGACTTACATACTTGACATAACAAGACCCGCTGATGCGTCTTCAATACCTTCGTCCATAGTACTCGAAAATCCAACGCGCTGTACAACACCTTTGGTGTCTTGGAATCCACCGAAAGCCAAAAGCCGTCTCCAATCCAAACTTGTGCGGAGATCCACCACATCCAATCAGGATGAATGTATGAGAGGATATGTTTGGGGGTTTTTGGTTCTTGAAAAGTGATCAAAGGATCATATAAAAATGTTGGAGACTTTTATGAAAAGGGATATGAATTTTCTCTTCAAGTTCAAGAAGTGTTCTTGTTACCACTTTCGTCTTTTGTGCAGTTACTTAAGTGAAGAAAGTGGACCAAAGCAGTTAAGGACAAAAACGGTAGAATTTTGATTTTTTTTTCAAAAAAATAAACGGTCTTTCGAACGACTTAACAATCTCGTTCGAACAACGACGTTTTAACGAGCTTCTAATGACAATTCAGAAAAAGATGTGAAGGAAGTCGTTGGAAAGTCGTTCGACAGGCTCGTTCGAACGACATTGTTTTAACGAGACTTCAAACGACAATTCAGACAATTCCAAAGAAGAAATCGTTCGAAAGTCGTTTGAATGACCTTGACAATTTTGCAAAATAAAATTTAATTTTAAATGACTTAAAATGATTTAAAAATTCCATAAAAAATCATTTAACAAAATTGAAAATGTCTCAAACAACATAGAAAAATAACGGGTCATATACCTTGGGAAAAAGAGCAATTGAAATCGGTTTGTTGAGAGATGAAAGCCCGAATGCTCTAAATCTTCAACGATGATAGATGTATGACACACAATGAACCTAAATATTTTGTCCAACGTAATTAGCCAATATTACAAATTGACTCAATTGGAAATTTGTCCTTACAAATCTCTCCCTTTGGCTATTCAGGAATAAAACATAAAGTAAAAAAACATCAAAAACCCTAGGTTTTGTGTTCTTCAACCATTATTCATCAAAAACCCAGATTAAATTCGGGGTGATTATCATACACCCTCTGATTTCTTATCCTCTATTCTTATCCTCTACAGAGGTTAAATCATACTACATGCAAATCCTACTCAAAACATGTGTTCAAATCATTCTTTTCTTCCAAGAACATCAATTTAATCAATATTTTTGAAACCCTAACAACATGGGTATTATAACTTCAAAAGAAGTCGCAAATAAACACTTGTCTCTTATGGAATGATTCTGATTTCTTGATTTGATGTTGGATTTGATTGTCTTCCTTCGCAATCCACGCTCCAAGGTTGATTTTGGTGCAAAAACACACTCGAATTTCACAAGAACTCTCTCGTAGGCTTTAAGAACGACTTATCCTTCTTTTTTAATGGTCTCCCTTTGATTTCTAACCTCTTAACCCTAGCCTCTCCCATCTATATGCTGATAAAGGTCTTAGAATTTCGTAGGTCTCTTTACCTTATTTTACCAACTGATTAAAATTCCCTCATACGTTGTCGGTTTGGTCTAAAATTGACCCGGAATCCAAACAATACCCACTGGTATACTATTTCGATTGTTTCGACCTTTTTGGAATTATTCGTGACCTCGAAATTGCCATCCGAGTCACTCTACAATAATATCCCACCTTATCCTCAATTAGTCTACACATGTCACTCGATGCAACGTATAATAATTTTTCACGTAAATTACTCCATCAACCATAATCATTTTCTCCCAACACATTTAATTTCATCAAATCACCTAAAAATTAAAATTCTTCGAATTAATTTATTTCTAATTACCCAAAAATACATGGTGTTACAATGTTCCAACAGACTTTGAAGGACACTGTTCTTCATTGATTTTTATCCCTCAAGGGATCCAGAATTCGCAGTTGGGAGGATGTTGCTCGTGAATTCATGTCACAGTACAAATACAACGAGAAATTGGAGGTTACACACCGTAATCTAGAACTTCTCAAATAGAACACTGGAGAATCTGTTAATAGTTTCATGGCAAGGTGGAGAGAGAACGCTGCCATTATGACCAATCGGACTTTAGAAGAGGAGCAAGTTAGTATCGTGAAGAAAAAATTCTTACCCCATGTCTGAGCAGCGATGGGAGGACAATATTAACCACATTTTCGAGTCCTCCAGGAAGAGGAGTGGAGATTGAAAAAAGTATTGCCAAGACAGAAATTGAGCCAAAGAAAGTATCCAGATAGTTCATTCTAAGAAAACATGAGAAGCCTACTACAATTTCGACCATCAACAACATCTCTCAGCCCGCTACCTCTTGAGTGCCAGAAAGTTGTGCTAGTCCAGTTAAAAAAGAGTACACCGAGCTTCATGCTCCCCTCTCTAAAGTCTACCAAGCCTCGTTGGGCCGTAATCTCATTAAACATTTGGACCCCCGTCTACTACCACTTCCCAAAAACTTTAAACTCGATGCCCGTTGTGATTTTCACCAAACTACCGGCCATACCACCGATCAGTGCTCCCATCTCCGGAATGTAATCCAAGGTTTAATTAATTGGGGTATCATTGCCCCACCAGCCAATACCAAACCCAACACCATTCATCATCCATCACACCTTTATTTTCGTCCAAACCCCTTAAAAACTGCCCATATTTTCTCCTACACCCCACCTGTTTTGCCGACCAAGATCTGTCGTTTCTCACAAGAGCGTGTATTGTCATTCGTACCCGGTCCAGAGGGAAAGATATGAAATTGCCAGCAGTACTGAACCAAATACTAGAGTTTGGACTGAAATTGCCCTCTAAAATGACCATTGACTGCCAGAAGTTCAACATCCTGTTCATGGAAGCCCGGAAGTGGGCTCGAGAGTTAGATAATTGGGTTGTGCCCATTGATGAAGTCAGTTTGGACGATGCAGTACAGATTGTGATAGATTTGTTTCGACAGACCAATGAGATTTGCAGTATATTTGAGCTACTCAATGCTTTAAAGCTACAAGGGCGGTTGGCCTCTTCACCTCTGCACCTCCCCGTTTTGTGGGAGGATATATATAAAGAATCCATTGAGGTTGTGGAATGCATTGACTTCTCATGGCAAGACGACATCGTTGCCAATGGATGAAAGGACAAGTTTGATAGCTCAGACAAAGAACCAAGCCAAGAAAATGTTAGTCCGGTAATCAATATGTGTGGGATGATATCTTTTGAAGATCTGCTAGGGGAAATCAGCAAAGTGGCCATATAACCCGAAATAGATGAAGAAACGGGGTTTCTGTTCTTCCCCTCCTTCGTGAACCATATGACAAGATCTGAGAGACACTACCAGAGTTCGAATCCTTAGTCATCAAGGATAGACAAAGGAAAGGGAGTTGTTGAGGAACACCCTATGCCAGAAATGACCATCGAGGAAAGAAAGATCCTCGACCAGCTCAAGAAAACTCAATCCAACATCACCTTGTGGGTACTTTTCATGTCTTCCTAGCTGCACCGAAATGCTTTGATAAAATTGCTTACCGAGCCCACAATCCCTCCTTCCACCACTCTAGAAGGAGCCATGAACCTGGTTGGGTCCTTAACCTCTACTAGATTGCTTTCCTTCTCTGAAGAAGAATTCTCAAAGTTTGGCCCTAATCATAACTATGCTCTCAATGTCTTCGTTGAGGTGATGAGGAAGACAATCCCGCTCTCACTTGTCGACAACAGATCAACACTCAATGTTTACCCGTTAAGAACCTTCAACTGCCTGGGTTTGATAGTGAGCGACCTTACTCCAACTTTTGCCGCAATGCGTGCCTATAACAACACTCGCCGAGAGGTGATGGGATCCATAACACTCACAATAGGGGTTAGCCCTATCAATCCTGTTACCAAGTTCCAAGTTATCGACATACCCACTTGTCTCAATCTATTAGTTGGTCGACCGTGGCTTAACAACATCAAGGGGGTATCTTCTTCTCTCCATCAGAAATTGAAGTTCTTCACCAATGGGTAAGTCATCCCCATCTTGGGAGACGATGATAGTACCAAAAATGCAAGCACCAATAATCCCATACTAAAGATACAACATGGGACGAGTTACATGCTCCTTTTCGGCTTCCAAGTCGACCCGCTTCTATTCCCAACAGGGGATGATTTCAAAGACCGAGTCTATCCAGAGCACAACCCTCACGACAATGTGAGTGTAATACAAATGCTCAAGAATATGCATCTCATACCCGAACTGGGGTTGGGACGACGACAACAGGGGATACTGGAAACCATAGTCCTGAAAAAGGCCTTTCCTCCATGTGGCCTAGGTTGTCAACCGTCACCAGTAGAGCCTCGAAGTTAGGCCCAAGACAACAACTCCAGCATCAGTACAATCTCTTCAACACACCGGATTCATGACAATACAATGAGGGCGACAAGCTCCACTTTACAACTGAGCTTTCTATCTCCTCATCCATATATATACCAACCAAGCTTCTAAGGTCTTCTCAGCTCAAAAATTCCAAAAAACACATTTTTCCTACTTTTTCCCAAAATAAATCCCTTAAAAGGGAAACTCTTTGCCACTATGCCTCCAAGGCCTCTCTTTATTACAAAAACACATTCTCTTACTTTTTCTCAAAATAAAAACTCAGCAACAAATTAAAGTGCATGTAGAGTAAGCCACTAAATCAAGATAATCAAACAAAATATACGTATCTTTTCGCCATTTTTCCTGGTGAAATGTCGCTACATCAAGCATGCAATATGGTCAAACGATGAATCTGCAAGAAAATCTTGAAGGGAAAAAAACCAAAATTGGATGTCACCTCATCTGACCCATAACCTTCTCTCCTAGATACCAAACGTACCCAAACTCACGCGCCATCAACCACTGCATCTGTGCATTCTGACCCGTCGCACCCATATCCCGAGGATCCATCCCTCAAGGGTGAAAGGTCACCTACATCCCCAACAAAGATTCAACAATCCTACCCAACGCCGTCTGCACCGCCTCCGGCGTCACCCTCAACGTGCGATCCACCTTTATTTGCACACCCTCGTAATTCGTCCTCAATAGCTTCTGAACCCCATACCGATCGACACCTGCCTATTCCTCTTCCCAAGGAAGCCCAGGTCCGTGCCATTGCCAAATGACAACCCCTACGACATGCCGGTCGCCATACCCCCTAAAATTCTCCGAAAAATTCCTAAAATTGCCAAATAAATATTGAAACATTTCTTCACAAAGAAAACCATTTTTCAAGCTCCCAAAATCCCCAGCCTGATTAAAACTACATCCTTATCCCCGATTTAAACCCTAAAATGACACGCTCGCATCCCATAGTCCACTATAATTCCCCAGCGGAATCCCAAAACCTCAAGTCATCCTCGGGGAACTTAAAACCTCAAAAAATAAAATGTTTCCCCAGCAAGACTACGTTGTATCCTACATATTTTCCTAATGGAATTTCCAAATTAAACTTTCTCCGAGAGATATTCCAACTTCCCTAGCGAATCTATAAGCCTTAGTAGGAGATCTCTCCCCAACGGCGTCTCAGGAGAACACACTCCCCAGCGGAACCGCATGTGCATCCAAACTCCCAAAGATAAATTAAAGAATCCCCAGAGAGCAAACCCCCGCGTCACAACTTTAGGCCTCAGAATTGACTTCGACCCGCAAAATTGGTCGCCCCTACTTTAGTTCCTCATAATTGACCTCGACTAGTAGAATTGGTCGCCACAACTTTAGGTCCTCAGAATTGACCTCGTCCCGCTGAATTGGTCGCCCCAACTTTAAGTCTTCAGAATTGACCTCGACTCGCAGAATTGGTCGCCACAACTTTAGGTCCTTAGAATTGAACTCGACCCGCAGAATTGGTCGCCCACTACTTTAGGTCCTCAGAACTCAGAATTGACTTCGACCCACATAATTGGTCGCTCAAACTTTAGGTCCTCAGAATTGAGCTCGACCCGCATAAATTGGTCGCCCCAATAATAGGTCCTAATAATTGACATCGACCTGCATAATTGGTCGCCACTACCTTAGGTCCTCAGAATTTACCTCGACTCGTAGAATTGGTTGCCATAACTTTGGGCCCTCATAATTGATCTCGACCCGCTGAATTGGTCGCCCCAACTTCAGGTCCTCCTCAGAATTGACCTAGACCCGCATAATTGGTCGCCCCAAATTTAGGTCCTCAGAATTAACCTCGATCCGCAGAATTGGTCGCCCCCAACTTTAGGTCCTCATAATTGACCTCGACTTGCAAAATTGGTCATCCTAGTTTTAGGTCCTCAGAATTGACCTCGATCCAAAGAATCGGTCCCCTCAACCTTAGGTCCTCAGAATTGACCTCGACTCTCTGAAATGGTCATGCTTGTCCCTTTGGTCCGCTGAATTGACCTCTTTCCCAAAATATTCATGTGGTGTCTATTCGACGGCTTCCACTTGTTCCAAGCTCACCCGTCTAGGGGATTTATAAACACCATATTATAGGACCCCTGAAGTCTTTTCTTAGGTCCCTAACACCTCCCCATTTACCATAAATCTTAGGCCATACTCCGAGTATCAATCTAAAGGTCATCGGGCGCTCCCGAGTCCCGTTTGACTCCAGTCGGCTTTCTCGTCTGAGTGAAAACTCAATAAATCTTCGAAGGGCTCTGAATGCCCTTTTCAATGGTCTGCCCCGTGCATAAATCAGCCTAACAGTTTAGACAAATGGTCCATTTTACTATCGAAAATCGATCTAGAGGTCACTGGCCGGGAACCTTGATTTGATAAACGTTAACACTAAACTTTACCCGACTTAACAAACTTCGACTCAAATCGTAAGGTCTTTAAACTAGGTCAAACCTACTGCCGATAAACTTATCTCAATTGATTACAAGCCCCAAGACAACTCCCTAATAAAATTCGTAACTGAACAACCCTCTAATCGAAACGACCCCGACCACTCACCAGAGTCAGATCGATTTGATAGCCCCACACTTGCCATTTTCGTTAACCCCTCCTCTAAAACGACCATAAATCAAAACCTTCGAACCCTAATGTATTTATAAGTCCAAATTGTCCATTCAACTTTACATATAAGTAACGTATGAATACCAGAAACCTATTTCTACAAGTTTTAGGAGATTAACAACTCACATAATGACCTAAGCTCGGAAATCATTAATGAAACCTTAGGTTATGTTCTTCCCGAGAATTGTTTAATTATCTTATGAATTAACATCATTTAGTATTTGTAGACACCACATTCTAGGACCCCTAGCACCTCCCCATTTACCATAAACCTTAGGTCATACTCAGAGTATCGATTTAGAGGCCATTGGACGCTCCCGGGCCCCGTTTGGCTCTGGTCAACTCTCTCATCTGAGAAAAAGCTCAATGAATCTTGGAAGGGCTTTGGATCCCCTTTCCAACAGTTCGTTCCGTGCACTAATAGGCCTAACACTTTGGACGAACGGTCCATTTTACTATCGAAAACCGATCTGGAGGCCACCAGGCGCTCTCCGACCATGATTTGGCCCCAATCAACTTCATCGTCAGAGCGAAAGCTCAATGGAGCTTCGGAGGGCTCTAAATCTAATTTCCAATGGTCCTCTCCGTGCGTGAACCGGCCTTACCATTTGGATGAACAATTCATTTTCCCCCGAAAATTGATCCGAAGGCCACCGGGCGCTCTCGGGCTTCGTTTGACCAAAGTCAACTCTTCTGATCAAACTAGACTAAATGAATCTTCGAAGGGCACTAAATAGCATTTTCAACGGTCTGCCCCGTGTGCGAATCAACTTTACGGTATGGACGAACGACCTGTTTTACTCCGAGGGGTCACCGGGCGCTTTCGAGCCCCATTTGACTAAAGTCAACTCTCCAAATCGAGCAAAGCTTTTTGAAACATTGAAGTGCCTCCTATAACCTTTCCAACGGTCTGCCCCGTGCACAATTCGGACTTACGATTTGGACGAACGATCCATCGTCGTCCGACGATCTCCTGTCCAAAGGACTGACGGGCGCTTCCGAGCCCCATTTGAACCAAAGTCAACCCCTGGACTTGGGAGCGGCACAAAGGATTCTCAAAGGTCTCTTAATAACCTTTCCAACAGTATGGCCCTTGTGAGATTTGGACTTGCGAATTGTGTTTTACGATCGTTTTTTTGAAAAATTTGCATGAGACTGTCAATTGGCAAGTCCATTTTTCTGCCTATCGACAGTTTGTCTAGGGTTACCCACCAATAGGCAAGACAAAGACAATGCCGATCGTTAGTCTCCTGACCCTATATAAGGAGAGCATGAGCTCACTTTGAAAGACACCTCAGAAACATCAAATTCAGTGATCTCAAAAACATTTTTCTGAAGTCAACGATGTTTCTTTATTTGAAACCTCTCTCCACTTTTCAAATCCATCACTTTGACACCCAATTTATCAAAATCCCCCTACATTACTCACCCACTTTCAAGGAAGCTCATCAACAATCAAGATCAATCTTCAAGTCTCCAAAGAAGGTCCAAACACTCTTCTCTCTCTTTGAATTTCTTTATTTCCGCATTAGTTATATAAATTCTTAATTTAACTTTTACTTTAAATCATACACATATTAATATCCAATCCTTTATTAGTAGTATTGCACATAATATATTTTCTATAAAAATTCCAAAATAAGAAAAAGAGGGTTACACTTATAAATTCCAAACGAGATTCTTCACTACACTTTCTCAAAACTAAAACACTTTTTTTACACACACACACACATAATAAAATTCCCATTTGAATTTATGGGATAAACCCCACCCTCGTGTCGCATGCGAACTACGTGGATTTTGATGCTATTATAGGCTACGTAGGCGTTTCAGACTAAAACTCGATACTCGAGTCATATTTTTCTATTTTCATCTTTTTCCTATTTTATCCATACATTATTTATCTATATTATAATTGTGATTCATATGTGCATCTTATTTAACACATATTATCGTTTCATCATAATGATCAATATCTTGATAAGTGCACACATCATATTTTTAATTACTATTTTGGGAACACTTCTATGGATGACCTCACTCACTACACAAAAAATAACAATCTGGGACGGTTTAAAACTGTGCTAGATCAAATCTGACACGATTTTGAACTGTGCCAGAATCAGGTGTTCCAAAATGGTCATTTTTTTCTGGCACGATTTAAAAGTGTGCCAGATTTGACCAAACAAGAATACTTTTGACACTTTAAAACTGTGCCAGATTGAGTACATTTTGGTACACTTTTGGCACAGTTCAAAATCGTGCCAAATTTTGATACACTTTTGACACGGTTTTGAACTGTGCCAAAATTTTTGGATCAAAGAAAAAAATTAATTATTTGAAAAAAAGAAAATTCACAAATTGTGAATCTCGAAAGTTGTTGATAAACTAATGTACATACAAACTTCAAAATATTACAAGTCTTAATAGTTCACAGACCAAAAAAATTGGACAGAGTTTCCTCTATTTTCTGGACATTTCATAACCTGCTAATATAAAACCTGCGTAACGTAAAGCCCGCACGACCATAAAATATAACAATAAATTACAAAAGCTAACAATAGAACTACAAAAGTCCGAACGACCATAACACAAAAAAATAGAATCATGAATATTAACGACATTAAATAAATAATCCCCTTGTTGTAAACCATTGACTTCGTGTGTTCCATGTGGATAAAAGGTAACGACAAAATGTTATCCTGCAAAAAAATAGGATACAAAAAAGATTTGATATTAGTAACCAAATAATTATAAAAAAATCTTATTCAAGCTGAAAATTTGCATATACGAGTTACAATTATTATTTTATTCTCAAATCGGAAGTCTTGTGACTACGTGGTCAGTTCCTACGAGTTACATTAGTCCTATGCGAGGTGTTAGTGCCTCGTACGGGGAGCTGGTTCGAGTTTTCACCCTCAAACGGCATGTTTTTAAGAATAATCTAAATATTTTTAAATTATCGTCATATTCTCAAATGGGGAGACCCGTGACTACACGATCAGTTACTACAAGTTACATTGGTTCCGTGCGAGGTGTTCATGCCTCTTACGATGGCGTTTGGAAGCTGATTTGGGTTTTCACCCTTTAACGACTTGTTTTTGAACCTAATCTAGATATTTTAAAATTATCGTCATATTCTCAAATCGAGAGACCCGTAACTGCATGGACAAATCCTACGAGTTACATTGAACCCGTGCAAGGTGTTTGCGCCTCTTACAGGGGCTAGTTTAGATTTTCACCCACTAACGGCATGTTTTTAAGCCAAAGTTTAGATATTTTCAAATTATCATTGTATTCTCAAACCATATGTCCTGTGACTACGCGGTCAGTTCCTACGAGTTACATTGGTCCCGTGCGAAGTGTTAGTGCCTCTTACGGGGCCGTTTAAGGACTGGTTTGAGTTTTCACCCTCAAACAACATATTTTTAAGAATAATCTAAATATTTTTAAATTATCGTCAAATTCTCAAACCGGGAGACCCGTGACTACACGGTCAGCTCCTACGAGTTACATTGATCCTGTGCGAGGTGTTCATGCCTCTTACGGGGGCGTTGGGGGGCTGATTTGTATTTTCACCCTTTAACGACTTGTTTTTAAGCCTAATCCAGACATTTTCAAGTTTGCATTACAATTATTAGCATTTTTATTTGTCTAAAAGGAAATGATTTTTTTTATTAAACATGTATGTTTTCTAATCTTTCTAGCTCCTTTAATCAGACAACTATAACCACAAGATGAATCAATCGAACATGAACATAAAGAAATTTACCAACCTGTAGAATCGTGTGTCGATTTCAACAAAGCCTACAGATTCCATCGTCTTGCGTATCTCCGATACAATCTACATAAGGAAAAAATAGATCAACATATGAATAATTTTTTTACTTTCACCCTCACTGTTATTTGAACTTTCGTAAACACTCACAAAAGCATCGCTAAAACTCACATAATGTAATACAAGGCCCTCAAAATGACACTTAAATAGATTTACCAATTCGTGATGATCTTCGCCATTGTTTAATTCCTTTGTTTCGAGGCAACTTGAAGGGGCTCCAGCTCTTTCTGCGTTTGGGGTCGCGAAAGAGGCCCGAGGCTAGAGCTTGCTGAAGCCACAACTCGAATTCGTCATCTTCATCCATCATTTCTGCTTCCAAATCCTATGGATATCTATTTGAGTTTGATCTTGGTGTTGATCTCTCCAATCCGACCATGTTTAGGTGAAAGCTTGGCCTATGGGTGTTTGGCCTACAACCCATTCCCTGTACGCAAAAAAAAAATGTCTAAATTAACATATATGGAACTGAAAAAAAACAAGGCCACATACATATCCACCGAAACAATACAGGGCTATACGATACTTTGTTAAGAAAAGTAAAACTAAAAATCAACACCTTTTTGTTGAACGTGTCACAAAAAGTGAAAATGAACCCCCAGAGTGGTAATCTATTGTGACAAGTTTGGCACGAGGAAATTTTATAGTAACCCATTTTATCGGACAGAGGAGGAGAAAATATACATTGCACTCGTACTCGATTTGTCCCCCATTAACTACTCACCATAAATCAAAACTTGTTATTATATCTGTACCCAGATCATTTTAGTATAACAGTTCTATTTTTAAGCTAACCATCATAAACCACTGACCTGACAAATAGCCCATTCTGACACGTTAAATAACTTGTTCTCATCGCAAACAAAAGCACATGGAATACCGACCTGAATGGCAAGAAAATCATTTAGCAAAATACGAAATACATCACAAGTAATGATAGCAGGGTAGCAAAATTAAAATGAATAAACAGTAGTTAGTAGTACTCGGGGAAATGGACGCGATGTAATAAAGCAAATATATAACTCTAAACAAGATCTAGACTTAAAAGAGTGCATGGAATTTATAAATACTATGGATACATGTATATTACCAAAAGTCGAGCCCCTAATAAGTTGAGCTAATGAAAAATAAGACATACGCCCTTCCTAAATTAAAGAGTCCTCTTTCCTTTTTCGGAAGTAATCAAGAAACCAATTTCACGATAGTGAAAAAGGCTTGATCTTGTCCATTGCTTGAATGTTTCCTTAAAAATCGTCATTTTTAGATAGGGACTAATAATTTGGGAGGTGGGAGTAGTAAACTGTTCTGAGCTGTAGAAAAAATGTGAAACATGTGATCCAACAAAGTAGGAGATCAAGAACCAAATGAAACATGGTATATTACTTTACTAATGTTCAAAACCATTTAAACAAGTGAGCAAAGATTAAAGAATCAAGTTCTCCCAGGAAGAATATACCTTTTGAGGCTGATCAAAGGCCAATGAGCCCCGATATTCAACCCATCCATCTCCATCACTGGCTTGATGATATACGTAACAATCCTAAATCCAAACAAGTAACATAAATTTCAAAATAAATTGGAGACATAATGAGATAGGGGGAGCAAAAGCATATTGTTTAATAACCAAATTATAAAATAAAATTTAAAAAAATTAAAAAATCCAACCTTACACCATCTTGCCTTGGCCTTAGCCCTATTGGTGCATACCCATATGTGTGAATTGCGACATTTCGTGCACTGAATACGCCTCGATTCTTCAGAGCATACTCAGGGCTATCCTGCTTATATTGGACGCATTGTTAAACAATTTTTTAACGATAAATCATTTAAGGTATTTTAAGTTACCTTGCAAAAAAAAAAAAAAAAAAAACTCATAAAGTAAGTCATTTAGGGTATTTTATCATTCCAGTTCCTGAAGTATTTCTAAGAGCAGCTTCATCGACTTCAAAAGGTATGTATAGACAAGCCTACTTCTAGATCACAATATGTTGCAAGTTTAGAGAAAAGATTACAAATGATTGATAAAAAGGCCAATTTTATTAACTAATACTATGAATATTAGCTAAGCTTCCTATGTTTCTATTTGAGATTTTCATGGTTATAATATTACAAGTTCAAAATTTAAGCATGTAAAAAATCCCACATCTTTATACCTGATGAGAAGTACCAGGAGACTTATGAAGGACACTCTTAGATTCTTCCTTTTGCAGTTGCTCATCATAATCTCTCCTCCTCGTAAAATCAGAAAGAACCTAGACAATGTATGCCATTATAAGTTGCACAGAGAACCAAATCCACAAGTTTCATTTCAGACATCCACAAAACAGAAATAAACTTTTTTTGAAGAATTTATTTTCTAAATACGTAATGCCAACTATAAGGAATAGATTCTTACCTCATATGCACGTTGAAGTTTCTTAAATGATTCACTTGCCAGTGGACTTCCCTTATTTTTATCGGGGTGCACAATAATGGCCTGAGGAAAGAGGCCAACAATAAGCCTACGAAACATTCTAATGGACATCATGATATCATATATCTCTCGCAACATATATATATATATATATATATATATATATATATATATATATATATATATATATATATATAGAGAGAGAGAGAGAGAGAGAGAGAGTTACAATAATAATATGCACCAAGCTTTCAGTGAATGTGAATGACTAGGAGAAGTCATTAGCATGCACACAACTAAAACTAGGATTACCTTTTCCCTATATTCCTTTTTCAGTAAGATAGCATCAATCTTTGTTCGGCGAGAAAGTCCTAGCGCTTCATAATGATTCAAACTACTTAAAATCCTTTTTATCTCATTAATTGAATTTACATCTTCTACGACTACATTAATCTTTGGGGATTCATTTTTCTTTTTGACAGAACCCGAAGTAGCATTTGTTTTGCTGGATGGCTTACATGGTCGCACTTTCTCAGCTTCATCCGTATGAACAGAATACTCACTATCTCCCGAGAATTCATCTTCTGTGAATGATTCTGACTCATTTTTCTCTTCAAAGATTGTGCTTGCACTCAAATTATCACAGCGTTGGAGCACGTATGTCAATATGTCATGAGAGAGGAATGAAAGTTTTACTGAGACAAAAAATCCAAGCTATCCAACTCGAACTTTAACACAATAGACATAATATATAGTTGCAATTAAGACCACCAACCGTGCATGGTTTAGGGAGAACAAATAACCTGCATTTCATAAATATATTTAGCTTAAGTAATGCATGATGAACCCAAAGATAAGCTCTACATTAGAAAGATCTATTTGATTAAAAGTGAAGCAAGATATGTTAAAAACATGGTAGCTATGACCTTGATGTATCCTAAATTCATAAATTATAACTTTGAAGACAACATAGATTAATTCGGGGTGATATACTTTTGCCCTAGGTAAAAAAAGTAATCGTAAAAAAGTGTTTGCAAGCTCACATATGCGGAGTTAAATTTTTGTGCACTATTGCGTCTTAAATCATGTAATTATATCGTGAAGTTCGTGCTAATGCTATTCAACATATTAGCACAGTATTGTTTAGCTAGGTGAAAGAAATTACATGTGTTGATCCTTACATGCTATCACATGATTATTCACATGCCTTGTATGATGAAAGGACCAATTCGTGAAGGCTAACCTTTCCATATGCAGAAAGTCAAAGGGCAGACCCCAAAAGGAAATAGTCTTTGATCTTTTTGAGCTTTCGCATTCGTTCTCCTCAAGTATACAACCCATCATAGGGTTTGGTGGACTTGCTGGACGTTGTCCTCGAGTATACAACCCATGTAATTGCTTTCAATAACAAAGCAATTACTCCCAAGGCATATTCATGGTACATCCCATTTATGTGTCATTGGTTGGTAATATAGACATTTCTCTATTAAGGATCTCAAAAAACCACATTATCACTGTGGGAACTTATGATCTCTCAATTCAAACTCCTACATCGGATTTCACGACCTCATCCGATGTAGGTCTTTTCACCTATGCTCCAACTGTCTTCCTTATAACTTTTCTAGGTCTCACAATTGCTAACGTAGTAGAGATCACACATGTATGAGTCTAAATTAAAACTCGTATTTCTAAGTAGTGATCAACCTGACTAAAGTCTATAGTATTTAACAACCTTAATCTACATACAACAGCATATATGCATACAAGAGCATATATGCAGCAACATATATGCAACGGCTGCATGCATATATGTTGTTATGCATATATGCAACATATATGCATACATCAGCATATATGTAGCAACTGTATGCATATATGCATACAAGAGCATATATGCATGCAACCGTTGCATATATGCTCTTGTATGTATATATGCTCTTGTATGCGTATATGCAACATATACGCATACAACTGCTGCATATATGCTGTAGTATGCATGTATGTTACATATATGCTGGCACGAATAAGAATATCATTGGCCGTAATTAATCCCGATAGGTAGTAAGTTATCTTGTTCTATCGATTTAGTGATTGGTTTAATGAGAGATATACAAAACTAAGTCGTTTAGACACGAAGTCGCGTCGTGTTCATATAAAAAAATGAAGCTTCCCTAGGTTCAACCCCTCATTTTTATCAAAGCAAGAGTTTCCAAACATCAAAATTTCTTAATACTTAATAATCAGAAGAAAAGGATATATGTCACACACTCACGATAAAAGCACATACATACACTAAACCATACAAGTTCAACTTAAAAGATGTCCAAAGCATATTCACTAAATTGAATAAACTAACAAACGTTTTTTTGTGTTAAGAATTGTATAGTCTGAGTTTGTTATGCTTAGTATAATGTAGTGCATTAAATTTGTAAGAACTCCTAACACATTACACTATGGACCTTTACACACTTTATGATATAAACCAGTCATGATATATTACTCTGTATATAAGTATCAGTTGAAACAGTGAGGTACAAAGAATGTTGTGTACCTTCAGATGTAGATAGACTTTTTGGATAAGCTCTTTGAAAATTGAATCTATTTCCAGGTTGATGCACTTCAAATGGTACTCATGCACTCCAAGAATTCGGCTCACAAAAATTTTGTGTAATTAAAGATAATTAGGAACAATAACTTATCAATTCTTGCTTGTTTATGAATCTAGTGATTATGTTATTCGGAGAAATCATTAGAGATCAATTAATCAAATTCATATTCAACATCCTTCTTCTTGGGCTATTACTGGTGAGTTCAATTATGCTCTTGGATCTCATGAACTTAAAGACTCTAGGTCCCTTTATCATAAGCCATTTGAGGAATTCAAACAAATAGATGAGTCTATAGATCTGCTTTAGATTGATAATTCTAGAATTTTTTATACATGGGTGTTATCCTTTAAAAGTGTTATTCAAAGAAAGGCTTGATAGGTTATGCAGCGAGACTTGGCTTGATATTTGGGATGAAGTCTCATGCTCAACTGGTCTTTGATTCTCTTATGACCATAAACCTCTTATTTTTAAATATGAAAGTGCTGGTCTGAGTAGTCTAAAACCTTTAAATTCATTTCGACTTGGATTACTCATGGCAACTCATTAAATAGTTAAACCGTTACGGGAACTCATTAAACAGTTAAACAATTCACATATAAATAACTTTTTATTTACATTGCCTAACTTAAGGGAACTCATCAAACAGTTAGTATGCAAATGGTCTCAAACACAAAAATAACGATGCTTTAGGATGCTTGTAGCCATATTCAATTAATTGTAACAAATATCATTCCAAAATTAAACCAAGTTCGGATAACACACTATAAAGTAACTAACATATAAACGGTCAATATCAAAGTAAGTAACTAAATGAAATTGTCACTTGGTTTAACTTGACAAAATAAAGTTTAGTCTTACTTGGCACTGCATAGTAGTATTTTTAATTTCAAACTATATTAATCCAATAATAGTCGTGCTAAGCAACCATGTTAACTTCCATGAATGCATAGTGGTCATTTAAGCAACCAAATTCCATATACAAAATCCTAGCTTCTTCACACAAAAAAAATCCACAATCATGGATCTAGATCGAAATGCAAAGAGAATAATTTAATAACACTGAACATGCAACCCAATCACCAAAAAATACAGATAAAATTTCGCGTAAAAGTGGATTTATGGTGTTAATGTAAGTGTCATTAAACCTAAGTGAAAGAATAGACATCATTGATGCACAAAGCTAAAAATTCTAAAACAAAGTTGCAACTCATTGTAAGCTAAAAATACTAAAGCACAATTACATGAACATTACGATGAATTAGAAACCTCGCCCTAAACCTTAAGCAGGAGATTTAAACTTATCATTCAGAAGGAATTGTCGTATGTAAAAAAATAATTGTATGGATGCCAATGCCTACATCAACCTCTCGATAATAGAAAACAATACAGTTAAACCGAAAAATTAGTATGAGATTTCATTCTTCCTGGTCATTTCCAATGATGTGAAAAGATATAAACTTAAAATCTAAAATCAATTATGAAATTAATAGTTAAATATTTCCAATGATGTGAAAAGATATAAAATTAAAATCTAAAATCAATTATGAAATTAATAGTTAAATACTCGTATAACATCCTTAAGTAGTAGCATTATCCATCCAAGATAACCGTTTTACCCCACAACGTGAAATGAATTAACAATTTCATCATAACAAGAAGGAAATGAAAGAACTTTGAACATTATTCTCACCTCAATCTTTAAATTTCCTTCACTAGTGATTAGCACCCTTTTCATGAAAAGATAAATTAAGTATATGACCTGTAATAGAACATCGAGATGTTGCTGTGTGTAAATTCTATGAACAAACAATGTTACTTTTTGCATAGGAGCACATACGTTAGATCGACAAATGAAAAAAATTACCGATAATTAAAAATGATAAAAATTACACCATTTATAGCTCCCTTTCTAGTGTGTGGCCAAGTTAGTGATCTAAAAAAATTAGGAAATAATAAATATACACCATTAAACAGAAAAAGAGAAATGAACCAGTTTGAATGGATTCAAGTGCAAATAAAATAACAACAAAAAATATTTTGAATTACCACAACAATATTTTTCAAATAAAATGACAACAAAATACACATGGCCACAATGAATTCACATGAAAAAAATAGCAGGAAAAAGGACAAAATGACAATATTGTTATATTGCACTGTTAATAATATAATTCATAAAAAATGAACATTGCAATACCTTAATTAAATATTAAAAAGGATGGAATAATAGATGACAATGTCAAAATCTCTCAAGTTAAATAGAACACTATCACTTGTGCATACCTGATCTAAGTACCCACAACATCAGATCTTGATCTGGAAAAGAAAAAATAAATAAAAAAACACAAAAACAACCAGATCCCAAAACATAAACATAAACATAAAAGTAAATAGATCTTAAAGAAAATGAATCAAAATCTGAACACAACCTAAATTACAAAATCCTGAATTACAAAGTCCTAAATTTATCAACAAACCCTAATTTCGTATTCATACTTTGGATGGTCTTTATAATGTTGAACTACAGCTTCAAACATCTTATAAATCTATACACAAATCCCTAAATTACAAATCCCTAAATTAGCATAAAATTAGTAGCATGTTGCAAATCACCATACCTCCCATGTATGTAACAACTTCAGACATCAAATCACCCACCACATTTCCATCCACAGAAATAAATCTCATCGATCCAAAAGAGCACAAATTTTCAAAATGTAAACAACATTTTTTCACAAATATAGAAAAAATCAAATCCAAAAGCTTAGATAATCGTGGGAGACGAACTCACGCTTGGGGTGACGGCCGTGGAGAAGGGACATAGAGTTTGTTGGTTGGAGAGATCTCTCCATGCTTAGATAAGTTGACTGGAGAGAGTTCCACGCTGATCGGAGAGGGAGATAGAGAGCTAGACGGAGAGAGAGAGCTGAGCCGAGAGAAATTGAACCAGAGAGGGGATGAGAGAGCTGGAAATCACAAAATTAGTATGATCTTTATTCAGAGTATTTTATATTTTAGTGAAGTGTACTCCATTTTGGCACACTTTTGAAACAATCCCAAATTTTGGCACTGTTTTAAAGTGTGCCAAATTATCATTAAATCGTGCCAGAATTTGGCACAGTTTTAAACTGTGCCAGATTTTTAATATCAGTGTGTGCGAAATTGCTATTTTTGGGGTAGTGACTCCATCTTTTTTCATGGCGTGAGTCGAACGATTCCGATCTCCACTTATATATACATGCACACACATTTCACGGAGAAATTAAGAAGAATAATAACATAAGACCATGAGAGACCTAAAGGGCGGGATGAGTTCCTAACACCTTATTATTCTGTAACTTAGCCCCCGAACCTCTGAACTAATTGGTTTCGCAAGCATCAATATGTCTTTGATGCCGTTCTCTTAAGGAGGAAACATATTATTTTGTCTGTTTTTTTGTGCAAAATAGGCTGGTGACTCTATCTCTTTACATCGCTCCAAAATCGACGACGACCAAAGCTCCCCAAGGAAGGGCGCGGGACATTTATCTCCCCCTCGCGCTGGAACACCCCCCCACGCAGGAGGGAAGATCTCGAGATGACAATAATATGATTTCATAATGACTTTTTACATATTAAAGCATGTACGATTCACATATAAAAATATCCAAGTCCAATTTCAGTTATTGAAGTCTCAATTGAATGATTATTTAATAAGATTACATGAGTTCTTTAATATAAAATTAAGTATCTTCAAAACATTATTCTTAATTACGAATTAAAGGGTTAATTATAGTCAAAATCAAATTTGTGATGTGGCCTTAACATATTTCAACACATTACTACCATTTTAACACAAATATAATTATATTCTTAAAAAATTAAACTTTCCTTGGATTTATTGTCGAATCATTCCCCAATTTTTCCCAATTATCTAAGCCAATTCCTCTACCCTCCAAGCTAGGCTTTCCTCTCCCTCTCCCTTAGTATCTAGGGTTCTCCTAAGAATGTATTATGATATTCTAGTTAAGCTAATAGTGTATATTAAATCATTATTCACAAAATTAGGTTAAGGCCCTAAAATAACCTCAACTCAAAAGGCCTAAGACATGCTCTAAATGTCTTAAAATTTGGTTTCCCGCTATAGAAAGCTGAACCGGACTTTCTAAGCATCTCACGAACCTACTACAAGGTTAACATTTTTTACAATTCAATAGTTTTATTAAGTTAATTAATTATCTTATTAAAATAATTAAATAGCCAATACACATAACTGTGACACCCCGCCTATTTTAATCACGGGTGATTAGTCCTTTATCAAAATAAATAGGAATCTCATTTAGTTCATTCTTAGCATCACCATCAATTTTTTTTAGTTACTAACCACCTAAGTTATAAAAAGCCAGTGTCAAATTTTATCTTTCATTAACATACGGTAATATGTGAAAAATAAAAATAATATAAACCATTCACACCATAACTAAAGTCTAGAACATCACAGGATAAAATAAATAAATAAGAAATGCCGAATGAACCACCGGCTCCAAATTCAACATCGAAATCATAAATCTGACAAAAATGAAATGAATCCAAATATAGAGTCTGAAACTAAAAATAATTAATGCAACTAAAAGTCTAAATTGAGTGGGAAACATGCCCAACTGAAATAAATGAATATGAACCCTAGATTAGGAATGAAATGACTAAAGCGTATCTTGCATGCCTCCACAAGTGCTGCAACTACGAATCCCTGAAATGAATCATCATGCCTAATATCCCTGTGGTTGGACACCAAAAAGGTTTGAAAATAGATTTGATACAAGTCAGAACCCAAAACCCTTGAAAAATATTTAGCAAGTATCTAAAATGCAGTAAGAGCAGTTATTATACACACGTTAGTTTCATGTACACTACCTTGAGTTTCTCATCTCGCAACTATAGTGCACTCCTAACGTCTCCTACTGAACCCACCTAGTTATTCTATCCCGTCTAACTAGTCCCAATAATCACCTATCTAACCATTAATACGCTTAACTCACCTATACCGCCCATATGATATCCTACCATAATCAATATTGGCCGAATATTATTATTGAACCATTAATTAAGTTTCTCCTACTTAAGTTACTTTAGATATACACTATCTATATCTTCTACCACTACACAAAAGTAGAACAAATCATAGGTGTATATATATCACACTAGCATCCCTGAAACGCGAACCCCGATGCATGCATACTCTGCTATCGAGTCCATGTATCTCACATACCCAATCAATGACTACCAGTTCGGGATCACATTCAAACTATAAATAAAATAAACACATAATGGAGGCGAACATAGTCCTAAGCCTTTGGGCTATGCTCATTCCTAACGCACCCAAATGATTGATCACACAATCATACACCCATATAGTGATTCGCCTGAAGTTTTATGTTTTAGGGAACACATCGAGACCTTGCTGGCATCGCCAAGGTGGGATCGCCCACTGCGCGTGACCTCCCATGATAGTAGGCAACATAGGTATCCTTATGCACATAAGAATGCACATAATAGGTATACACTCAACCTATAAATATATCTAGTACATTCTATGTATATCTCGAATACCATACATACTAAATATTCACATGTAACATTCTTTTCATATTTACCCGAGTATCACTCACTACCCGAAGGGTCTTAGTTATCCCTTAAGTAATTTCAATAGTTAATACATCACTAACCTACTCATATTAATTTTAGGTTATCATCTACGCTTCTCGTAACCCGATTTTAAAGTTTTGATACTTAACACAATCGTTTCATTTGGTCGGTTCAAATCTCATTTTACCTTTATTAAGACTAAGACAAACTTTAACTATAGGTCTACTGGTATTCTCCAAATCCTTGTTTATTTAATAAACCACCACCCAAGTCCCCCATAATTATTGGCAAAGAAAACCACATAAATAAACAAAGACCCCCTTTTCTGCAACTATCGATCGATCGACAAAATGGGTCGATCGATCGATCCTGACCAAGTCACTTATTCGAAAATATGTTTTCTCCATTTTTAATCTATTAAACCTTTGTGAGATCTTCCCAAACTCCTATACAAAGTAACCAATTATCAAATACATGTTTGTGGTCCGATTCTAGTCTAAACTTAACATCAAATCTTTAAAGAATCCAATAATAATAAGATTAAATTTTCCATCTTTAATACAAACCCTAGTACAATTCTTTTTACGTTTATTCATTACGAAACCCCAATTTACATCATTCTTTTTAAACCCAAATCTCAGATTTCATGTTACATTGACATGAGGTTGATTTCTAAGATGATATCCTAACAAAGTATGAATCAAATCCCCACATATATTCCAATTGATTGTGTTTTCATGCAATTTTAACCCTATACTATCATGGGTATTATAAATGCTAAAAAGAATTGCAAGTTTAAAAACTTACCTCAGGGTTGAGTAGTCTTATTTTCATTGGTAGATGATGGATGCGTCTTTGCCTTGCTCCGATATTGATTCCGACAACGATGGTGGTGAAAAATGGTATACGTTGGCTTAAGAACCCTTCTCCTACCCTCTCTTATGGCCTCTCTTCTTTCCCAAGTATTGTAACCCTAGCCTCCCCACCCAATTGGCTGATATATAACTGTAAAATTCTGAATTTTGCCAACCCTAAACTCCCAAATGACCAAAACACCCTCACGTAGTACCGGGTTGATCTAAAAATGTTTCGAGACCCGATTAATACACCAATGTACTCTATTCTACCAATTTCGGCCCATTCAGAATCAACCATGATCTCGAAATCGCCATCTGAGTCACTCTGCATAAATTTCTTATCTTGACCTTAGTACAGCCTACATATGACTTCTGGTTGAGATATAACATAGTACCATCAATATTACTCACCCACGTCTAGTCGTATACATTATGGTGACCCTATAGTACTCAAACCAAGGGCACAACCTTATATCACATCTTACGCTCACTATGATCAAGTATAGAAACTGGTCTCTCCTTGTAGGACATATCTGGCTGTAAGACTATCTCCTCTTTCGAAATGTGCCAAAATGCCCTTTCGCTGCTCTGGTACCTCTTCAGCGATGACACATGGAACACATCGTGAATCTGCTCTAAGTGTTCTAGTAAGCCTAGTTTGTATGTAGCTGGTCCCACCCTCTCGATAATCACTAAAGGTCCCCCATACCTCAGTGCTAACTTCCCTTTCTTTTCGAACCGTATGATTCCCTTCATAGGAGACACCCGTACCAAAATCTGGTCACCAATCTCCAACTATATGTGCCTCTTGTCTGTGTCGGCGTAACTCTTCTTCCTGTCCTAAGCTATACAGATGCATCCCCGAATAAGCTTAATCTTGGCAGTAGTATCCTGAATCATCTCTGGCCCTAACTGTTTGTTATCCCCCACCACTAAAAAGCAGGCGGGTGAATGACAAGGCCGTCCATACAGTGCCTCAAATGGTGTCATGCAAATGGTGAACTGGTAGGAGCTCTTATAATAAACCTCCACCAATGGAAGGTACTGCTCCCATCCTCCCCCGAAGTCGAGTATACACATCCTCTGTATATCCTCTAACATATGATTAACTCGCTCCATCTACATATCCATTGATGGATGATATGCAGTATTGAAATGCAAATCCAAGCCATAGCCTCTTGAAAACTCTGCTTAAAGTTAGACACGAAAATCTTGTCCCGATCCGACACAATATTAATCGGAATCTCATACAGCCCCACTATTTCTACAATGAACAACTGCACGTACTGCCTCATCTTAAAATCTATGCAAACTGGTAGAAAATGGTCCACCTTAGTAAAACGATCCACTATCACTCACACGGAGTTGTAACCTCTCTGCGATGTTGGTAACCTGATAATGAAATCCATAGAGATACTCTCCCTCTTCCACACTGGAACCTCTAGTGGCTGCAACATCCTTATTTGTCTCTGGTGGTGTACCTTCACTAGCTAGCAAGTAACACTTTTCGAGATAAACTTTTCTATGTCCCGCTTCATCACTGACTACCACTACTGCCTATGCATATCCTGGTACATCTTATCCATAGCGGGATTTACCGCACACCTTAACCAGTGAGATTCTATCATCACCATGTGCCTCAAATCCTCATCTTCCGAAACAGCGAGTCTCCCATTTAAGTGCAAGCCTCCCTCAGAACTGATCGAATAAGACTCCTCTCCCTTTGCTAACAACTAGCGTACTTTGTCCTGGAAGAACTAATCCCCTACCCGTGCTTTCACCACCCGCATACGAATCTCAGGAGTAATAACCAACACGAACATACAAGCTCTGGAGACCTCGTCAAGTTGAAGCTCACTCCACTTCGCCAATCCTCTGATATCTCCCCAGTAGGGCGTCGGCTCAACGCGTCTCACACCATATTAGGCTTTCCACGATGATATTGAATATCGAACTAGTAATCCTTCAGGAATTCTAACCGTCTCCACTGCCTCATATTCAGATCCTTCTACGTGAATAGATACTAAAGTGATTCATGGTCCGTGAACAAGGTAAACTGTGTAACATCGTGTATTTTTACGCATTTAAAAATTAATTAATTCGGATAAAAATTTAAATTACTTGCGTGTCGTAATTTAATTGAATTAATTATGGATTTTAATATAAATATTAATCTGGAGAATAAATGATTAATATATATGGGAATTAAAATTACTAGGTGGATAGTATTTAATTATTTCATCATAAAGTGT
This sequence comes from Sambucus nigra, assembly GCA_949130495.1. Classification (NCBI taxonomy): domain Eukaryota; kingdom Viridiplantae; phylum Streptophyta; class Magnoliopsida; order Dipsacales; family Adoxaceae; genus Sambucus; species Sambucus nigra. The sequence goes on from OX422220.1 coordinate 37,316,108, forward strand.
ATTAGTGATGTAGAACTTACTTTTCTCAGCCGGGAGTCGGATATAGACTAAGTTAGGTGCGAGATAAGAAATTTTGTAAATTAATTCGGATAAAATTTCTGAGTGCATGGTTGAGTCCGGATGCGCCAAGATAATCAAAAAAGAGTACCCGGGGGTAGTAAATGGGTCTCGGGGTATTTTTAGGCATAGTCGGGCCCACACCCTATTTGGGCACTCGAGCTTGTCCCATTAGGCTCAAAACGATATTTTTGTTTAATACATAAATTTGAGAGTAGGGTAACGACATAAACACAAATCTAAAACCTAAGTCTTTAGGAGAAAGCCATAAGAAGCAATTAGAGCCATTGAGAATCCTTTTGGAGACAAGGCTAGGAACAAAATTGGGTGTGTTCATCATCAAACTTGCCCCTACACCAACGGATCAGATTCTACGAACCCAAAAAGGAAAGTGGTTAACTTGCTGTGATATTAATTGATGTTATTCAATTCATTTTTTTTGTGATGTGAAATCAGAAATTCGTTTTGGGTACAAATGGGTACAAAACGGGGTTTTTGTATAAGGAACACTTAAATAAGATTCAATGTGGGAATTAATTGTGTGACATGGTTCTGTGATGATATTTTATTTACATGTGAAAAAACCCACTAGAAATTATAGACGAATTGGGTTAATTAGATGAAATTGGAACCTAACGAGTAAAAACTCGAGAATTTCCCCAAATCAGAAAGTAGAAATTTGTGAGATTAAATTTATGTTTGAGGTTCTATGAGAGGCCTGGTCATGTTCTTATATAGTTACGATGTTGATTGAGTTTGGGTGAGACCAAGGGAAAGGTTAGGAATTGGAGAATTTCGTTAATGAAGGAAACAACAAGGCAGAGAAGGCGACCACTTGTTCGATCGATCGATCGACGGTCGGGGGTCGATCGATCGACCCTTCAGGATTTTTGGCAGTTTGGCCTTGGGACTTTTGGGTGAGATTTTTAGTTTAAATTCCTCCAAATCTAATTAAAGGACAAAATTAATTAGGGGAGTTAAAATCCTCACAATTATAAGGGAATATAATTGGGAGTGGGGGGGAAAATTTAGTGCGACACATTGAGTATGAATTTTGAGAATAAATTCTGAAAAATAAAATAACGGACTGGGTGAATAAGTTCGCGTATGATAGTAGGGTGACACCACTCACTTAAATTAATTATTGATGAAAACTAATTAATTTGGAGTCGAGGATTAGACTCGGGTAATATCTTAATTTCGGGCCACGAGAGCAAGACCGAGTACAGTGGTTGGGTGATACCAAGATAATTGAATTAATTAATGTTCAAATTAATTAATAATTAGAGTTGGACCATAAACTCAAGATATACATATATGGTAATGTTACGGACTTGGTACACGGTAAAGCCGGGATATTTTATAATATATATATATATATATATGGTGTATGCTTATAAATATCTGTGACTGGATTTTATTAGAATATGTACTCTAGTGCTATCAATGGAAGGTTGCGCGAAGTGGGTGAATCCCCTAGCTTGAGGAGTAGGACGAGTATATCCCCAGGTCATAGCGTCCGTTATATGGGTGAGGGGCTTATCTCACTTTCAGGGAAGGGATATGACCTCCTCCATTATGTTTATATTTTTGGCCAAGTTAGTGAACGATTCTAACTTGGGGTAACTAGATGATGCTAGTACATCTAGTGGAATAGCACTTTAGAGAATACATTCGGTAAGTTATTACTTAAGTGGATGACTAGTGTTTATATTCAACATATGTGGGAATGTTGTAATATAGTTATACGTATATAATGGGATACATAGTTATATATGGGTAATTTAATACATGACGTGAATTGTATATTGTGTATAACGGGCGTGAACGTTGTATGAATTTAAAAAGGGAAATGATTAATTAAGTTAGTGCTAGTAATAAATTATAAATCATATATTTAATCATACTTGGTTAGAGTAGGGTGGTTAGAAAGGGTTATATCTATTATCTAGTTATGGGGCAGAGGACTAGGGGAGATATAAAATGGATTAATGAAGATTTAAAATTTAAAATTCCGAATTAATGAAGATTTAAAATTTGGCATCAACTTATGAATACTAGGTGGTTAGTAATTTTTATAAAATTTCGACAGTGATGCTAAGGATGATCCATTTGAGATTACTGTTTAATCAGATATATGACTGATCACCAGGTATTTTATTGAGCGGGGTGTCATAAATGGTATCAGAGCATCAGGTTTTAGTGTCACTAGGATCTCTATGGCGTACTACGGTTTAGCGTAGCGTTCGGTTGTTATAGAGCCCTATTATTAGGGCCGTTGATTCATTTTCCGCTTTTGAGATATCGTACTTTTGCTAATAGATTTTTGTATAAATTATGTACTTATACAATTCGATCTATTTTCAGATGCCACCGAGGAGACAACGAGCGAAGAGGGCCGAGGCGAGGGATGGGGTGAGGGAGGCTCATCAGGAGCCACAAATATCGCCACCCCCACCCCCACCCCCACCCGAACTAGTTTCTACTACTTAGGTGGCTGTAATAGTGTCTCAGGCAGTCGAGACAGCGATGAGGGCCATGGCAACCCATTTTCCTCAGCCCCAGGCACAACCCCCAGTGGCACCAGCAGTTCAATCCCCAGTAGGGCCACCTTCTTGGCAGCAAGTCAGGGAGACCTTTCAGAAGGGCCACCCACTCGAGTTTCGGGGGAATACTTATGTAATGGAAGCTTGTGACTGGAAGAAGAACATTCAGCGCCACCTGTACATGCTTAAGTGTACCGATGTGCAGAAACAGATGCTTGCTACATTCCGTCTGTCAGGGGAAGCTTTACAGTGATGGGAATCAGTTACCACCGCCGAGGAGAAGAACTTGATGACGATTTCTGATTTCTGGGTGCGGTTTGACCGCAAATACTTCCCACCGGCGGTGGAGTCAGAGATGAGGAAGAAATTTAGTGAGTTGGTTCAGGGTGATCGCTTAGTGGTTGATTATGAGGAAGAGTTCACCCGTTTGACCAACTTTGTACCAAACAAGGTGAGTGACGAGGAGCGGAAGAAGTCAAGGTTTATGGATGGCTTGGCCTAGAGGATCAGGCAACATTTGATCGGTAACCCAATTTTGGTGACGTATACTGATGTCGTCAACGCTGTTTTATTACACCGTCAGGATCATCGCTTCCATGCTAAAGGAAGCAAGAGGGGAGGGGAGACGATCCAGCAGGGCAAGCCAGTTGGTGGTGATACTACCTGTGTTCAGCAACAGTTTGGCAGTCAACAGGGGAATCAGGCTAAGAAATTTAAGCCTGGAGGTTTTCGACCGGGAGGACAAGGGTTTAGGTAGGTCCAGCAGGGCCCTAACAATAGCAGCAGGTTCTTCAGGGCCGTTAGGGCCAAGGGAACAATGGAGGAGGACAGTAGGGCCAGCCTCGTCAGGGCCAATAGGGCCAACGACAGGGAGACTTTCAGAGACGTTGTTTTGTTTGTGGCCAGACGGGACATTTTAAGAGGGAGTGCCCACAGAGAGGTAGGGGCGAGCAGCGGGTGCCCAATATGGGAAGCAGGGATAGATGCCGCCAGCAGCACCAGCTCCACCAGCCCCACAGCAGCAGGGACAGATGCACTTCAGGCGTGTGTATAACGTTCGTGATGTCCCCATTCCACCAGCTCCTTAGGCGTCACCAGTAGTTGATGGTATGTTTCCTATCTGTGGGCATGAGGGTAGGATACTTTTTGATATTGGGGCATCACATTCATTTATTAAAACCATATTTTCTAGGGCCTCCGGGTTGCTAGAGACAACGGGTAGTCTCCTTATGTGTGTAGAATCACCGATGGTTAGTGGTTCAATTATACACTCTATCTGTAGAGGAGTGGACATTTCAATTGGGAGATTGAGTTTAGTTGTGAACCTCTTAGTGTTATATATGGAGGGGTACGATGTCATCCTAGGTATGGATTGGTTGGCAGGGTACCGGGCGACAGTTGATTGCTTAGAGAGAACCATCGTGTTATCCATTCCGGGACAAGAGATGTTCCTAGTGGCGATGCCTCTTCCCGAGGGAGGATCATGCACTCATTTGTATTATATTGGGGAGGAGACCTCACAAGAGGTGGTGAGTCCATTGGATTCAATTCTGGTAGTGAGGGACTTCGAGGATGTATTCTAGGAGATACCAGGGTTACCGCCCAGCAGGGAGATTAAGTTTGTAATTGATCTAGCACTGGGTATGAGGCCGATTGCTCGAGAACCTTACCGCATGGCCCCTTCAGAGATGCGTGACCTTAGAGAGTAGATTCAGCAGCTCTTGGGTTAGGGTTTCATTCGGCGGAGCGCATCGCCGTGGGGTGCGCCCATGTTGTTCGTAAAGAAAAGGGATGGTTCACTTCGGTTGTTCGTGGACTACAGGGAGCTGAACAAGGTGACAATACGGAATAAGTATTCGTTACCTAGGATTGATGACCTGTTTGATCAGTTGAGAGGGGCAACATACTTCTCAAAGATCGATTTGAGATCAGTGGTTCATATCAAATATTGCATATTTCCGCCCGTTATCTTTATGCATTCTAGTGCTTTTATGGTACTTAATGCCTATATTTATGCTCATTAACTAGACAACCTTGGATTTGGATATATAGATGTTTTGCAGGGGTTAATTGTGCTTTTGTAGGTATTGGAATGCTAAAAGTGAGGATCAGTTGCATTTTGAGAAGTTCCATCGTTGGACGCTACTTCAAGGGCATTTTAGTCAATTCACATTTATTCTCCAGCTCTTGGAAATTCCATGGATACGTAGTTCGTCGAGCTAGTACCGCGTGGATGCAAACAGCACGTCGTTTGGAGTTCGAATGAAGAAGATATGTCCGTTTCCGTTTGCAATCGCATTTCCCCCTTTTCATGGACCAAGTGCTGCCAAAAACAGAGTGCCGGTCGACCGGGCTTGGCCCACCGGTCAACCGCAGTTTCAGATTTGGCCTACGAATTGAGACAGTGAACTGGGGCCTATTCGATCGATCGATCGATGATTTTGATCGATCGATCGATGCCCATCGATCGATCGATGGTCTTTGATCGATCGATCGATCACACCAGATATTTTGAAATTCGTTCCTTTTCTTTTCTTTTTCCTTTATTTCTTTTGCAACTTACTATATAAAGCAATTTTGTGTAAATATCAGAGATAGTTAGATATTAGATTTTAGAGAGTTGTAGGTTAGGGTTTGGGGGATTTCAGAGTTCTTCTTCTTCCTCTCTTGGTTTGACACCCTTTAGGGTTTGTAATTGGTACTTTCATCTTCCCTCTCTATTAATATAGTTTTTATTTCATTAACTTTTTCTTTCTAATTTAGTTTACATGCTTTATTTACTTGCTTTCATTTAGTTGCTTTCTAGTGTAAATTTACCACGTTTATTTACGTCTTTTCTTTATCGCGTTTTTAACATATTTTCTAGCTAATTTAGTCTAGGTTGTGTTTAGATGGAACTCACTCGGGTTGACGCGTTGCTTTGCTTTGGTGATGGTATTTACGGGTCTATTTCGGGTGCATTATCCTAGTTATTGCGCCTAGGAGATTTGATGGCGCATATCATGTATGTCCCGTGCTTACGACCTTGCGTGCATAATTTTTGGGATGTTTATTGACACCAAAATCTTATTAGGCTTTTATGCGGATTTAGGGGCGTGACAACCCTTTATTCAATTAACTGTCGAAACGAGAGGCATTCGTAATAACTCGTTGACCCATGTGACCATTTTATACGAATTAACTCAGGTGAGGGATATTCGACGCAACCTATAGTTTTATCCGCTTTCTTAATCTAGCTTTATTTTCCCACGCCTAGAATAATCATTTCCCTTTTCGCATCTTTTCCTTTTTAGTTTGTAATTTATCTTTTTTCCTTTTATTTCGGAATATTAAATCCTATAAATTCTAGCAACTCGTCCCTGTGGATTATCAATACCCGACTTACCGCTGTGCTTGCCTCGTAAGTGTAGTCGTAATTTAGGTTTTTGTATTATCGCGGTGAAACGAAAATAACGACTGTGCCCTTACACAAGCACACCTTTCGCGCGATGATCAAAATGGCGCTGTTGCCGGGGACTAGTTTGTTTTAGACTTTATTTAATTTAGTATTTCGTAGTATTTTCTTTCTATTTGTATTATTTGCTAACCTTTTTGCAGGACTTCCACATTTGGCACTTAGAAACGCTCGAATTTTTCCCCCGCGCACCTACTTTGTGGAATTTGTCACTTGAACCGTTTTTGGGGTAAGCATGTCTTATTCCAATTCTTTTGGTAATCATTGTTATAATTCTCAAAATTCTCGCAAACCTATGACTTTCGGTGAATACTTAGAATCCCAAAAAATTACAAATTCAAATATTACTTTGGGCGAGTATAACGAAAGTCAAAATTTGGGTTATTGGAATTTCGATGATGATGATAATGATTTTGGGGCTTTACCTCCTTATAATAGGAATTTTGAAACGAATTGCAATAGTTTTCAAAATTCCTATAATAATGAGTTTTCGTTTAAGTCCGATGGTAATTTTCAAAGATCCCATTTTCATGTATCCGCACCTATGACTTTCGGTGAGGGCTTGCATATGTATGAGAATGAGAAAATTAAAAATCGTTATCGGGAAGAAAATCGTTGTTGGGAACATGAGTTGGATTTATTATTTGAGTCCGACGATGATTTTTCTTCCGAGACTTTCGAAGTCGAAGAATGTTTTGAACCAAATGAGATCTTAGTGCCTACTTTGGAACAAACCATTCTAGACTTTTCCCATTACGTAATAGATATTGAAAGTGAGGATGAAAATTACGTAATATCTATTTGCAATGAAATGATTTCTTCTTTGTCCCCCAAAGGAAAGCATTTCATTGAAAATGATATTATTTTCTTCAAAACTCAATCTTCATGTGATGATGATTCATCTCATGAGTTTGAATTTCTTTCATCCCCATTTTCATTCTCTATTATCACACCGTCATAAGTACCCGATGATTCGGTTTCAAACTTTAATGTTTTAAACCTTTTCGCCAATGAGGAGTACTTGCTCGAGTCTCCCTCCACAATCGCATCTTTGACTTTGTGTGCGCCACGTCCCATTCCAATTTCTAAATCCTTGGGAGGATATTCATCTTTTCTCGATCCCCACATGTTTTTGTTACCCGTTCAATCCAAATCCCCCATCGTCCCTCCAAAATTGATAATTGGCGATGGTTCATTTCTTTCGCCTTACACTTGCCTTCCGTTTTTCAAACGAAATTCATATTTTTCGGAAGGCATGCTTGTATATGAGGGTACACCGGTTATCCTCCAAAGTCAAATCATTTTTTCGGTGGACCCTCAGCTATTTAGACTTCTAGTGTACAGTTAGTGTGAAGCCTAAATAGTAGGTTGTATATAGTTAGCTTTTTATTCTTTCTTTCTTTTTGTCTTTTCTCTCCTTTGTAATTTAGTCTAGTGTAATTAGTTAACTTTTTGTTATTTGTTTTTTCTATGCTTGGTACTAACTTGTTTTTGTAGATTCTTTGGACTTGTTCTTACGGAGATCGCTCCATTTTGGGTAATATCGCTCTTTTCCTTCTTTAACTTGGTTCTTAATTAACATTGAGGACAATGTCAAGTTTTAAGTTAGGGGGTGTGCGATATTCTATCCATTTCTTTGTTCGTCCATGTTTTTTCTCACATGTTAGTTACTTAGTTTGATTTTCTTAGAAAAATTAACAAATTTCAAAAAGATTTTCTTTCTTTTTTCTCCTTTTTTGGGCTTTTAGCCTTTGTTTTCAATGATAAATTTAATAATTGCCCGATCCAATAGATAATCCAACGATGCATGTTCTCGATTTTAGAAGTTATTAGACTTTAGTCTTAATTATTGATATTATGAATAACTTCATGAATTAAACTTTAATCCCATGAGCACATGCACTTTTATCGTTCTATTGATTTGGTTTAAGATTTTTATAACTCGGTAATCTTTTGTTGCATTGTATATACTTACACCGAGTAAGCTTTGTACCTTTCATAATTTGTGAGTGACACTATTATTTTCTCATTGAAATGGTTGAATTCGTTGGTAATCTCTCTATTCTTTCATTTGACCGTTCATTAATTGAGTTCATACCTGAAATGTGTTACTTGATCATGATTTTCATATATTGTTTTGACTTGATAATTGCGTAAACTTTTGGAAATGATCATATGCCATCTTTGTTATATCACCCATATTGACCTTGACCTCACCTTAAATGCTTACCATCGTCAACCCCTTTGAGCCTAAATATAGCCTTTTGTTTCATAACCCAAGTCCCATAACCAACTCCAAATTGGAGTTATAAACCATACATACACCTTCCATACCTTTGTTTGGATTATTACTTGGGATTGAATGTTGTTGTTGTGTTGCGGTTGCAATTTAGGCATATGAGAGTATGAAAAGTAAAGAAAAGAAGAAAGATGAAAAAAAGTGAAGAAAAAGAGAAAGCAGAAAACAAAAGAAAACAAAAGAAAAAATGAGAAAAAGAAGAAAAGAAAAAGAAAGAGAAGTTGTAAATGTTACATATAGTTCAATAAGCTTTGATTGGTCTCCCCGATGATATATGTAATGCCTTTTGGGAACTTGTTTTCCAATTTTGATATTTCTCGCATCTTCCCATTATTCCAAGTTTTCATCCCGGACACTTTGAATCCGTATATACATTTCTTTCATTTCGCACCCTAGCCAAACCTGCATTACAACCCTATCAAGTCCTATGTGATCTTAGGTTGATGTAATTCAAAAGTCATAAGAGTTTTGATAATCTGTGAAAATGCATTTTGCCTCTTTTTAATGAGCGGTATCTTTCATTGAGATTACAAGTTTTAATTTCATATATAGCGTTCTTCTTTTGTGACATGTGTGCAACCTAGTTTCCATTTACATTTACTCTTTTTACCAGCATGTTCCGTGTGTTAACTCCCTGTTTCGAGTGAATTCACTTGATGAGTGTAATGCCCATGAGGATTGAATGTATGCTTGCTTTTTTTAGTATCCGCTTTATATAAGTTTTTGTCAAATCACACTTTGCATGTTCTCGCTCCCCTCCCATATTTTAAGGTTTCAATTCTATGAGGTGCATTCTATAATGTTAATGATTCGGAATTTTGTTTGAATTCATTTAATTTGCTGATAATGCGTATGAAATACTTTTCACTTTTGTTGGGCTTTTCGCATGTTGGGTTGGGCATATTTTGAGGAAACCATGTTATGTTTGTGGGTATCATCCCTGAAAACCCTCACGAGACGACACTCGTCCACTAGGGTAACCTAGGGGTTTAACGGCTTATTGCATATGCTAAATGCAATCATGCTCCCTACGAAAGTGGCATTTATATTTCGATGCATATATACGTCTTGTACCGCCCTCTGTGGACTGGTTTTGTTTGTTTCATTACTAGGGACTAGAAATGTTTAAGTTAGGTGGTGTGATTCGTATCAAATATTTCATATTTTCGCCCGCTATCTTTATGCATTCTAGCATTTTTACAGTCCTTAATGCCTATATTTATCCTCATTAACCAGACAACCTTGAATTTGGATATATACATGTTTTGCTGGGGTTAATTGCGCTTTTGTAGGTATTGGAACGCTAAAAGCGAGGATCCGTTGCATTTCGGAGAAGTTCATCACTGGACGCTGCTTCAAGGGCATTTTAGTCAATTCACATTTCTTCTACAGCTCTTGGAAATTCTACGGATACGTAGTTCATCGAGTTAGCATCGCGTGGCCGTAAACGGCGTGACGTTTGGAGTTCGGATGAAGAAGATATGGCCAAAGGGCTGCCAAAAACAGAGTGCTGGTCGACCGGGCTTGGGCCCCCGATCGACTGCGGTTTCAGATTTGGCCTACGAATTGAGACAGTGGGCTGGGGCCTATTTGATCGATCGATCGATCGATCGATGGTCTTTGATCGATCGATCATACCAGATATTTTGCAATTCGTTCCTTTTCTTTTCTTTTTCCTTTATTTCTTTTGCAACTTACTATATAAAACAATTTTGTGTAAATATCAGAGATAGTTAGATATTAGATTTTAGAGAGTTATAGGTTAGGGTTTGGGGGATTTTAGAGTTCTTCTTCTTCTTCCTCTCTTGGTTTGACACCCTTTAGGGTTTGTAATTGGTACTTTCATCTTCCCTCTCCATTAAAATAGTTTGTATTTCATTAATTCTTGCTTTCTAATTCATTTTTCATGCTTTATTTACTTGCTTTCATTTAGTTGCTTTCTAGTGTAAATTTACCGCTTTTCTTTATCGCATTTTTAACATGCTTTCTAGCTAATTAAGTCTAAGTTGTGTTTGAATGGAACTCACTCGGGTTGACGCGTTGCTTTACTTTGGTGATGGTGTTTACGGGTCTATTTTGGGTGCGTTGCCCTAGTAATTGCACCTAGGAGATTTGACGGGACAGATCATGTATGTCTCGTGCTTATGAGCTTGCGTGCGTAATTTTCGGGATATTTTTTGACTCCAAAATCTTATTAAGCTTTTGTGCGGATTTAGGGGCGTGACAACCCTTGATTCAATTAACTGTCGAAATGAGACGCATTCGTAATAACTTGTCGACCCATGTGACCATTTTATACGAATTAACTCGAGTGAGGGATATTCGACGCAACCTATAGTTTTATCCTCTTTCTTAATCTAGCTTTATTTTCCCATGCCTAGAATAATCATTTCCCTTTTTACATCTTTTCCTTTTTAGTTTGTAATTTATCTTTTTCCCTTTTATTTCAGAATATTAAATCCTATAAATTCTAGCAACTCGTCCCTGTGGATTATCGATACCCGACTTACCGCTGTGCTTTCCTCGCAAGTGTAGTCGTAATTTTTGGTTTTTGTATTATCGAAGTGAAACGAAAACAATGACTGTGCCCTTACACGAGCGCACCTTTCGCGCGACGATCATTCAGGGTATCATCAGCTACGTATTCGAGAGAAGGATGTTCCTAAGACTTCTTTTCTATCACAGTATGGATCCTACGAGTTCAGGGTGATGCTGTTTGGGCTCACTAATGCGCCAGTAGTGTTCATGGATCTCATGAACAGGGTTTTCAGAGAGTATCTCGATTAGTTCGTTATCATGTTTATTGAAGACATTTTGGTCTACTCACGCACAGAGGAGGAGTACGCAGAGCATCTGCGTATGGTTCTACAGACGCTACGAGAGCACTAGGTTTATGCCAAACTCGAGAATTGTGTATTTTGGCTACGGGAGGTGCAGTTCCTTGGTCATGTGGTGTTAGACCAGGGTATTGCTGTAGATCCAAGTAAGGTATCGGCGGCGAGGGAGTGGTAGCAGACCAAGACACCGACCAAGGTTCGTAGCTTTCTGGGGTTAGTAGGGTGTTACAGGCGATTCATGAAGGGGTTTTCAAAGATCGCTGGTCCTTTGACGAATTTGACTCGCAAGGGGGTACCTTTTATTTGGAGTGATCATTGCCAGTTAGCTTTCGATGAGCTAAAGGACAAGTTGACATCTGCACCCATGCTTGCTTTGCCGAGGGGAGGACTGGAGTATTGGGTCTACATCGACGCATCCTTGCAGGGACTTGGGGGTGTGTTACAACAATAAGAGATGGCTATAGCTTATGCATCCAGGAAGCTTAAGCCCCATGAGAAGAATTACCCCACTCACGACCTAGAGTTAGTAGCGGTCATTTTTTCTTTGAGGATATGGAGGCACTATGTTCTGGGAGAGCAGTTTACACTATTCACGGATCACAAGTTACTTCAGTATATCTTCACACAGAAGGATCTGAATATGAGGCAGAGGCGGTGGCTAGAATTCGTGAAAGACTACCAGTTTGACATCCAGTATCATCCTGGTAAGGCTAACGTGGTGGAAGATTCGTTGAGTCCGAGGCCTATAGGGGAGATTTCAGAGGTCTGGAAAGCAAAGTGGAGAGAGCTTCGGCATGATGATGATGTTGTCAAGGCGTGTATGTCAGCTTTATCCATCACTCCCGATATCATTATACGGGTCATGAGGGCACAGGTGGAAGACCAAATCTGCCAGGATAGAGTACGTCATCTACTGGACGAGGTAGTAGAGGGTTATTCGATCAGCTCAAATGGAGGCCTACGCTTTAATGGGAGGTTGATTATGCCGGATGATGAGGATTTGAGGCACGCTGTTATGATAGAGTCCCATGGTTCGAGGTTTGCGGTACATCCTGGCGGGGATAAAATGTACAAGGATATGAGGAGGCAGTATTGGTGGGCAGGAATGAAACGGGACATTGCAGAGTTTTTCTCGAAATGTACCACGTGTCAGCTTGTGAAAGTCGATCATTAGAGGCCTTCAGGGATGCTACAGCCACTGGAGATTTCCGTGTGGAAGTGGGATAACATCTCCATAGACTTCATTACCGGGTTGCCTACATCTCAGAGTGGTCATGATTCCATATGGGTGATTGTGGATCGATTGACCAAGGTAGCCCATTTGTTACCGGTTCGCACAGATTTCAAGACGATGCGTTACGTATAGCTATTCATAGTGGAGATAGTTAAGCTACACGGGGTGCCGATAAATATTTTGTCTGACAGAGATAAGGTTTTTTTGTCCCATTTATGGCAGAGCTTTTAGGAGGCTATGGGCACAAAGTTACAGTTGAGTACCGCCTATCATGCACAGACATATGGGCAGACTGAGAGAGTAAAACAGATGCTAGAAGACATGCTAAGGATGTGCATTTTAGACTTTGGGGGAGGATGGGAGCGATATCTTCCTTTGGCAGAGTTCGCGTATAACAACTCTTACCAGTTTACAATTGGCATGGCACCATTCAAGGCATTGTACGGGAGACCTTGTCGTTCGCCCACCTGTTTGTTAGAGGTGGGGGACAAGAAGTTATTGGGGCCGGAGATTGTCTAGGAGACGACTGCCAAGATAGAGCTGACTCGGGGATGGATTCAGATAGCTCAGGATAGGCAAAAGAGTTATGCTGATGCTTTGCGGAGACATGTGGAGTTAGAGGTTGGGGATTAGTGTAATACCCCGTATTTTTATGCTATATTAATTTGGTGATTTATTAAATTTAATGTGAATTAATTATTTAATAAAAAATCCGGAAATTAATTATGTTATAATTATTAACGTGATGAGAGTTAGTAATTATGGGAAAATTTGTTGAATATTACTAATTATCAAAGTAATATATAATAGTGGTCATATTAAATGTCACGAGTGAATAAAATGATAATTTTAGAAATTTGAGTCGGGACACGCCCGTGTCGCGTCGGGACTAAATATTGATAAATAAAAGTGAATATTTTATAAGTTATCTGTATGGTCGTTTTGAGTGCGCCAACGCGTTCGGAAGGGTCGAGATAGTCAGAAAAGTGTGCCCGGGGGTTTAGTTTGGGTTTCGGGGCGTTTTTAGGCCTAATTAATACCCCGAGAGGGCATTTTAGTCATTTTGTATTTTTGGGTAATTAAACCCACAAAAATTAAAAGGGTTATATAAGATATCTGGGTTATCATCTAGGGTTAGAAATCTCAAAACAATAGAACGGCCATTAGAGAAGAGAGGAAAGAGCTCTCAAGGCATTCCAAGGCTCAAAACTCAACCGTTTGCACCGCCGCCACCGCCAACGCGTAGATCGCGAGACGGGGAACACAACCACACCAATTTCGACACCAAACCAGACTTTTGAAAATCCCAGGCAAGTGTTTATCTTGCTTATTTCGTTGATGCATCTTTCATATTGGTTTAGGAATGATTAGGATGAATTGTATGGAAGAAAAACCCAATTTGAGATAGGAAATTGCATGTAGTGATGACTTAAATGATATTCTGGAAACCTTTGGTGATGTAGAGAATTAAACCATGAAATTTTGATGTTGTATAAGAAGGAGATTCTGGGAAAATAGATTAGAACCATGATTAAGAGATTTCTAGGGTTCTTGAGTTTTAAATGAATTTTGGCTTGTTAATCCATGTTTAGTGACGGAAATTGACATGTTTTACGTAGGAAATGCATAATATTATGTTAGGATGTTAGTAGTATAAATCTTTGGACGTTTGGGAATGCAAAACTTGAATTTGGATGAAGATATGTGTTAGAACCCGTAACTGCAAAACGGCGGAAATCGCAATACCTGTTTGATCGATCGATTGAGTCCAGAGCTTCGATCGATCGAGCCCCTAACCTCGATCGATCGACCCCTCCTGGCAGACTTATGTTCCCCTTTTAAAATTGTTGAATTGATTCGAAATGAATAATACTCCTTAGACATCCTTGTTAAGATAATTTGGGAGATAATGATGACCAGTAAGATTCATTAATGAATAAGAGACCTTTAATGTAAGGCAAAATCTATATATTTGGGATATTTTGCATAAGGGACAATGTAAGTATATATTAAAGGGGAGAGACACGTAAGAGAGAGTTACGTTGGAACATAAATGGATATCTACTGAATTGTACATTTGGAAGAATAGAGTCCATGAGGGTTACGTAGTAAGTTGGAAAAACCCTTCGAATTAAAGTTAGAAACGAATCATTATACTTGATAAATAATAATGGGAAAATAAGGATAAATGTTGTGAATGTGGGTTATTGGATAAACCTAAATTGATATAATAAAAGTGGTATATTTATATGATTGTGTATGCATATATTATATACTTGTGAAAAACATGCCCGCGCTACTTGCTATCCCTGATGTTACCGCGCTGGGACGATCTTATCTCGTGTGCCTTATGGGGGATATTGACTCGTACCCTAGAAGATAGAAATCCTAGGTACAGGCTATCGAATCGGTAGTCACGGTCCTAAGAGACGTGAGGGTATGTACTGACCTCTTGGACTTGGAAACTATGCTTCGCCTCAATATTGTTTGTGTATGTATTTATACAGTTCGAGAGTGATTCCGAACTTGTATTCCCTTTAGTACGATTGATACGGGGATTGGATAGCAGAGTATGCCCGCACCATAATTTTTATGTGGGGTGCTGTTTGAATATATATATATTATACGAGTATTTAATATATATATATGAACTTTTAAAATTTGGGAAACTGCCTACTGTGTTATGGTAAGTGAGACATGTATAATGACCCAAATTGGAAATACTTGTTTTGAAAAGTATAGTATGATATTGAAAAACTTTATGAATCAATAAAGTTAAAATGAGCGTTTTGTACTAAATGAAATTTTCCTTTTAAACCATGATGTTGTTAAATCTTAAATCTTGAGAGTCACCTAAGATAAGTTAAATCCTTGGGGAAAGATAGTGTGATATATGATGAGATAAACCATTGGGAAGGTTAGTGCGATAGGAGTGAACATTAGAAGAGAGGTGAGAATTTCTCAAGAGAGTGTCGTACTAATATGTTGTTGCATTGGCCTGTATCAATTTAAATACTTGCTAAACGAATTTTTAAATCATATACACTATCGGGCTCTGACCCGTTTCTATTCCTCTTTCTCTCTTGTATATATATGTATATATTACAGGTGCCCAGCCACAAGGGCGTCTTGCTTAGGATCCCTTGGAAGGAACGTGCTGCAGCTTAGGTGGGAGTTGCAGGCCACTTAATTAGACGATTTCATTTACTTAATTCCACTTCTATCATTCTGAGTTATTGGGCATGTGTCGCCCTTTCCTCTATTTATCTGTTTTATTGGGACATTGTATTTCAGTTATTTTTAGTACCGTTACTTTGGGATTTATTCAGCATGTATGTTTTACTTTAAGTTTTAAGTGCTGGGATTTAGTTGTTGAATGTTAAATTAATTGGATTATATGTTCCAGGATTATTGTGGTGTGATTCTTTAAATATTGAATTGTTGTAGATAATTAAATCTTTATTTTCAAAATAAAATTTGGAAAGTAATGTTTAAAAAGGGTTTTGACACTTAACTTAATTAAATAGGGTGTTAAATTTGGAAGAGTTCTTTTTACGACAGTGATGCTAAGAATGAACCAACTGTTCACCTTGATTTTAATTTAATAAAGGAGTGATCGCCCGGTATTTAATTAGGCGGGGTGTCACAATTAGGTATTGGTCTGAGTGTCCTCTATAAAAGGGCTGATGAGGTTTGATAATAAAGGTAAATTAGCTTCGAGGTACGTGGGGCCCTTCCCTATTATTAAAAGGGTGGAATCGATAGCTTATAGACTGGGTTTGCCTGAGCACCTTCAGCGGATACACGACGTGTTCCATGTGGCATCACTAAAGAAATATCGGAGGAGAAAGAGGGCCTTCTGGCACGTTCCACTCGAGGATATTGACTTGCAGCCAGACATCTCGTATGAGGAGAGGCCGGTAGCTATTCTGGATCGTAGTGAGCGCAAGCTGCGATCTAAGATTGTACCACTAGTGAGACCATAGTGGGATCATCACAACGTTGACGAGTCTACTTAGGAGTGGGAGGATGATGTGCGAGAACAATATCCAGAGTTATTTACTGTAGGTACGACCTAATTTCGGGGACCAAATTCCCTTGTAAGGGGGAGCATGTAACACCCTGTATTTTTATGCATTTAAAAATTAATTAATTCGGGTAAAAATTTAAATTACTTGCGTGTCGTAATTTAATTGAATTAATTATGAAATTTTTACATAAATATTAATGGGAGAATAAATGGTTATATTTATGAGAAATAAAATTACTATAGTAATTAATTATTTCGTCATAAAGTGTATTAGTGACGTGTGACTTACTTATCTCAGGTGGGAGTCACATATAGACTAAGTTAGGTGTGAGATAAAAAAATTTTGAAAATTAATTTGAATGTAATTTCTGAGTGCACGGTTGAGTCCAAATGGTCCGAGATAGTCAGAAAAGAGTACCCGGGGGTAGCAAATGGATCTCGGGGTATTTTTAGCCATAGTCGGGCCCACACGAGGGTATTTGGGCCACTCGGGCTTGGCCCATTAGGCTAAAAATGGGATTTGTGTTTAATACCTAAATTTGAGAGTAGGGTAACGGCAGAAACACAAATCTAAAACCTAAGTATTGGGAGAAAGCCATAGGAAGCAGTTTGAGCCATTGGGAATCCTTTTAGAGACAAGGCTAGGAACAAAATTGGGTGTGTTCATCATCAAACTTGCCCCTAAACCAACGGATCAGACTCTACGAACCCAAAAGGGCAAGTGGTTAACTTGCTGTGATATTAATTGATGTTATTCAGTTCATTTTTTTGTGATGTGAAATCAGAAATTCGTTTTGGGTACAAATGGGTACAAAACGGGTTTTTTGTATAAGGAACACTTAAATGAGATTCAATGTGAGAATTAATTGTGTGACATGGTTCTGTGATGATATTTTATTTACATGTGAAAAAACCCAGTAGCAATTATGGACGAATTTGAGGTAATTAGATGAAATTTGAACCTAACGAATAAAAACTTGGGAATTTACCCAAATGAGAAAGGTAGAAATTTGTGAGATTAAATTTATGTTTGAGGTTCTATGAGAGGCCCTAGTCATGTTCTTATATAGTTATGATGTTGATTGTGCTTGGGTGAGACCAAGGGAAATGTTAAGAATTGGAGAATTTCGTTAATGGAGGAAACAGCAAGGCGGAGAAGACGACCACCTGTTCGATCGATCGATCGACGGTGGGGGGTCGATCGATCGACCCTTCTGGATTTTTGGCAGTTCGACCTTGGGACTTTTGTTTGAGATTTTTAGTTTAAATTCCTCCAAATCTAATTAAAGGAGAAAATTAATTAGGGGAGTTAAAATCCTCACAATTATAAGGGAATATAATTGGGAGTGGTGGGGAAAATTTTGTGCGACACATTGAGTATGAATTTTGAGAATAAATTCTGAAAAATAAAATAACGGACTGGGTGAATAAGTTCGGGTATGATAGTAGGGTGACAATACTCACTTAAATTAATTATTAATAAAAACTAATTAATTTGGAGTCAGGGATTAGACTCGGGTAATATATTAATTTTGGGTCATGAGGGCGAGTCCGAGTACAGCGGTTGGGCGATACCAATAAAATTGAATTAATTAATGTGAAAATTAATTAATAATTAGAGTTGAACCATAAACTCAAGATATGCATATAGGCTAGTGTTACGGACTTGGTACACGGTAAAGTCGGGATATATATATATATATATATATATATATATATATATATATATATATATATATATATATATATATATATATATATATATTCTCGGTGCGAACTTTGTCCTTTTCCTCACGTGGTCCCTAAGACATTTTGTTATTTTCTTTATATGGCCCCCCTCTTGTCTTATATTAAAATCTTAATTTAGGACTATATATTTAAAGGATTTATAATTTAGACCCAAATTGGTATCAAGACCTTAAAAGCATAAGAAACTCACCAAATTCCGACCAAAATGCTAATTCTGGTATCAGAGCCATAAGACGCTCCTTTTAGGCTTATAGAAAAAAGAC
The DNA here is from genome assembly GCA_949130495.1 of Sambucus nigra. Classification (NCBI taxonomy): domain Eukaryota; kingdom Viridiplantae; phylum Streptophyta; class Magnoliopsida; order Dipsacales; family Adoxaceae; genus Sambucus; species Sambucus nigra. Next base: position 37,334,577 of record OX422220.1, read on the forward strand.
TTTATTGGCCTTGAGATTTATCCCTCGCATTTAGAAAGAAATTTTTGGAACCATCCCAGACTACTAGCCTATACCCATAACTAATTATACCCAGAAGGTTGCTTAACCTCACACATAGACGACTGTTTACACACTGAACACATCCCAGCCAAACACGCAGATAGTAGACAAGTTACTGCTAGTGCTATTAATAACATAATGACCAAAATAAGTGTATACTCCTTATTTTAAGACAGTTAATAAAAGATACTAAAATCCTAGAAATCGAGGTAAAAAATATCTTTAAAAAATACGAAGAAATTATAAAGGTAATTAAGTTTATATATAATAACCCCCCCAAGCTGAATTAGACTCTCCATTCATTTTAACACATTTGGATAAAATATAAAAACTGTAGAAACCATAGAAGCTAGAATGGCACATGAATCGGTGCAAAATCAAGAAAAAAAGATGAGGTAAAAGACTATATTAATAAGATCGCTAATTCTCTTGTTAATACTCTTGTTAAAAATAATGAAGATATTAACAATAATGCGAGAGAAGAGAATAAGACATTTAATGAAGAAAGCCTTAGGGAGATAAAAAGACAAAAAGATTATTCGGTCTCTTTAGAAAGGATGGAAAAATGACTTGAACAAAAACAGGTAACCACCTATAAATGTAGAGAATCTCCTTATATAGGAATTAAGGAAGGAAAGATCATAACTAGAAGAATCATAAATGATGGATTAGATTAGAGTAGTAAGATAATTAGCCCTATCCCAAATATTGGACATAGTAATTGTATGCTCCAAAGACTTAAAGATTCATCCTCCAATGTTAGGACATGGTGGAAGGAGAGAAATTTTACCAATCCTCTCCAATGGAAAGAATGGGGTGAAGTTGACTGGAAGATTGTTGAAGATTCCATTCATAATGAACAGCTTCCAGCCGTTAGATGCATAGACTTGTTTAAAGAAGGTTTCACTCCTAAAACTCCTAATTACAACATGACCTATCATTGTAGAAATCATGTGTTAGACAAGTTCTATACCGAGCTTCAAGTTTTTGACTCAGAATGGCTTAGACCTAGAGGAACTGGTAGGAAGTCCCGGTTCCTAACCTTTGGACTCTTTCAAGAAAGAATCCAGGGATTACATAGATCTCAGAATAATATCAACATATTGTGTTGTTTAGTAGATTAAAGATGGAAAGATTTTGAGAAAAGCCTTATTGGGATAACCCAATTAGAAATGTCAGACAACATAGGATACTTTAATGTCATCCCCGCATTTACAGTAACCGTAGACACATCCAAACATTTTAAGTTAATCTTATATGCTAGTGGCTATGAAGACTATATTATCCCAAACGCTAATATAAATATAGAATTCCAAAAATATGTGAAGTTCTCCCAATTTCCTTATGAAGGAATGCAATCGAAAATTCCTAGCGGTAGACTTAATGAAGAAATCTTAGTTAGAACCAATATTTCAGACTACAATCATACTTACAGTATTAGGAATACTGGACTTATGAAAGAAAAAGCTAAGACCCTTTGGCAATTGCCAGAATTTTAAGAAACTAAGACTATACAAAATGAACCTTTGTTTATTAATCAAGACGATGTCACTGGAAACGTTACTATCCAGTTTGGCCCTCCTAAGATTATCAATAAGAATATCCAGACTGAAGAAGTTAAGTTTAGGAATATAGGAGAAGCCATAATCAATGATCCTTTAGAAGGAGAATGTAGTAGTAAGACTAGTTCTAGTTTACTAAGACAAGTCCCGATAATTAGACCTAGAAGATCATTTGAGCAGAAAGACTTGGTGAGAGAAAAAGCTAGAATCCAAAACTTTGGACATAATCCCTCAGAATTGGACATGAAGACATTTAAAGAACATCTTAATAGAAGTCACTCTGTTAGGATCCAAAAAAGAGATAGATTTAATATGATAGCTCAAGACAATATATTAAAATTAAAAGCATCTAAGAATACTAAAGAAATTCTTAGAAATTTAAGACTAATAGAAGATGGAGATGAAAGAGTAATTCCAGCTACACAAGTATGTCCTAATAAACAAGAGATAGGAAGTAGTAGTAGGCTAAAAGACGCTCCTAGACTGTTTAGTAAACCAATAGGAATAAATATTCCTATATACTCAAACACTATAGTAAAGACCAAACCTGATTATATATAAAAAATCCAACTAGTGACAAGAGTTTTACTTCTGTTAAGACCATGGCAAGTCAAGCCATAAATCCAGTTGGGATATACCTTAATTTAGACAATGTCCAAGATAAGAAGAAAGCCTTAGATGAATGGCGTAATCAGATGAACATGTATTTTGTATCAATGAACAATGGGATGCAAGTTCATGTAAACAATATGCCGAGCAATCCATCAAGGGTATTGCAAAAGACTATTAAGATAACTTAAGAAAGGCCACATATGGAGACTCCTTAGCTAAGATTGAAAAAATGAAAGAGAACCTAAACAAAAGATCAATTGAAGAATATATTCAATTATTTACATCAGAATTCATTGGAGCTGGACATTTATCTCAAATCGATGAACAAGACCTAGCAAAAACTAAGTTAGCCCTCCTTAGCATTTGCAAACTAGATAAGATCAATGAATATAGCAATAATTATGAGCAACTATATTACCAAATTAAAGAATTTGGAGATACCTTGAAAGATGAATACTTTAGGAAGATACCAGTCATAGGACAAATCCTAATTAATGAATATAGGAATTGGCTAGGAGTAGCTGGAGTTAAGCATAACTCCCTTGGTGAAAGAATCAATTTTACCAGAGACTATATCATATCTAAGAGACATGATATAACTGAAGGAAAGTTAATAAAAGAAACTTTCAAACAGATCCCTCCAATCAAAGATGAAAGAGACATTGCTCCAATCCAATGGGAATGTGAAAGTGAATCTAAAAAATTTAAAAAGAAATTAGAATAGAAACATAGGAAGTTTAAGACTAAACCTTTAGGATTTCCAAAGAAATATAGAGTTAGAACATCTACTACCTTTAGAGAAAAGAACTCTAAGACTAAGAAAAATAGATTTGACCAAAGAAGATATTTTAAGAAGAACACTAGTAAGTTTAAGAAGGTTCCTAATTATAGGAAAGAAAAGGAAGTAGCTCAATCTAAGACTACCATCAAAGAATGTTGGACTTGCGTCAAAGAAGGACACTTTTCTAAAGAATTCCCTAATAAAAAAGATAAGGAAGGTATTAAGATTATTATTACAATACAAGACTATGCAGATCAAGAAGAATTAGACATTCTATATGTTATAGAAATATCAGACATAGAAGATGATGATAATACTAGTATCTATAGGGGATGTACAAATAGTGATTCGAAAGACTATAATAGTGATACTAATGAGTATGAAGACTCTCAGGAAGCTTGGTATTAATGTATATTGAGCCCCTTTTAAAAGAAAAGATGGACATTTAGTAATACTGAGTTACTAACATATATACCTAGATGTTAATTTGATGAAAGACATTATTGGACATTTGAAATGAAATGTAGCAAGAAAGACTTTAGATGTGTAGAATGCTTTGAGACCATACAAACAAAATTATTTATGGTTTGTGTCATTTGTCAATTACACTACCATGAAAAATGTTGGAGAATTAGATTTAGAGAAATTTATACTAGCCAGTATGACGTTCAAATAGACCTAGATATCAAAACATATTATCAAGATATTGATAGAAATATAGCTAAAAGACTACAAGAAAATGAAGACTTAAAAGGAAAAGGAATTTCCTATGACTCAGAAGATAATTGCTCTAATAGTAGTACAGAAGACCTAACATCCTTAGATTTTATAGATAAACCTCAAAAAGGAATATCTATTCTAGAATAGAATAATTTAGGAATATCTATGATAAGCACCAAAAAGTGTCTATTTTATACACCGAATAGATGCATTTTAGCTTCTCGTTTTTAATAAAAATGGACTTATGTTCGTATTTATTTATTTCTCAGTTCAATACGCAGTTGTGCTTTAAATAATGCTAAATCAGTACAATTTCGACTCAATAGCGGTCAAAAGCTTGCATTGAAGAAATCAAAGGAGATCGCGAAGTCTAGAGTCCCATTTGAGCATGTCGAGATGTGTTTCGATGGCCCGAATCGGTCCCGTAACCTTAACCTAGCCCAGACCGAGTCCAGTTCATACCCCGAGCCTATTGTATGTTGAGTTTGTAACCTTTAGTATTTATTTTTTTAGATTTTTATTTGAGTCGTTTTATTTTTAGGAAATATTTTAGAATTTTCTAGAATTTATTTTCTATTTTTCTATTTCTTTATTTTGATTTTGATTTTGATTAGTTTTTAATTTTTAATCTTTATTTTATTTTATTTTTTTAGGATTAGATTTTAGAAATTTATTTTTTAGTTTTATTAGATTTTAATTTCTTTTATTTTAGTTTTATTAGGATTATTTTTTTTAGTTTTAATAGAGTTTTTTATTTATTTTTATTTTATTTTCTTTTTTCATTTTTTATTTAGTGTCTTTTAATTTTGAAATGTTAGTTTTTTTTTTAGGTTTATTAGATTTTAAGTTTTAGCTTTATTTTTTTAGGTTGTGTTAATTTTTAGGGGTACAAATTAAACACTCACTTGCACTCAATTTTCATACACCTAACCTACAATTAAACAAGATTTTAATGCGTAACATTTTAAAATTAATTTTCTGAAAAAGATTTTATTGAATTTATAATTTTAACGAGAGTTAGATTATCGAATTAATATTATCTCAAAATATGTCAAATTAATAAATTGAGAAATTAAAATAATTGAAAATGCAGTGTAATCCCATCTCTTTACCTTCTCACATTATTTCACACTCGGTTGCACATTTTTTTTCATTCTTTAGTCATTTTATAATTTTTAGCATTTATTAGTAAATTTTTCCCTTGAAATTGTAAAAAAAAAATTTCATAAAAAATTGAGATTGCAAGTTTTCACATAAATTGTTTCACTTTGGAAGTTAGATTGATACTCGTACTTACCGCAATACGAGTTATTTTTAGACAAGTTTTGTAGGTACTCAAGGAAATTTTGAGAGTGGCTTTTGAAGACAACGACCGTACGCAAAAAGCTATTTATCAATCTACTATACCACATGCTTGTTTTGTAGAGTTATTCGTGCAACACAAAGACTATCCTAAAAGACTTTCAGCTTTTATAGATAAAGGATGCTCTCAGAGTATTTGTAAGGCTAATGCCTTCCCTGAAGAATATTTTCTAGATAGTAAGAAGGAGATCCATGGTAAGGTAGCTAATGGAGAACCATTTACCTTATACTTTCAGACTATTCCTATTTATTTTAAATTAGGAAATCAGACTAACAAAACTGTAGATCATCAGTTTTGGATAATGGATCCTCGTCCTAGTTTCACAAGAAATATTATTTTAGGACAAGACTTTATTAGTAAATATCATCCTTATACTCAGTATAACAATAAGATATTAATTAGTGATAAATAGGAATTTAATATTAAAGCCCCTCTAATAGATCACAAGACTGCCTTTGGCCTTTTGCAGGTCAAACCCAATTATAGGACCATAAAACATCAGAGTTCTTCAGCTGAGCATAGTGGACCTAGACCTACAACCCAACAAGAAGCCCTAGAAATTACTAAACCCTTACAAAATAAATGTAAGTGTCCCGACCAAAAGTGTTATAAGAGAATAGCGCTTAGACAACAAAACATTTTAGATCACGCCCATGAAATCTTATTACCGATGCAAGCCATATCCAAACAAAAGAAAATTGATATAGAAGTAGAAAAAGAGAAGATTAGGCAATTAACAGAGCCTATTTTAGGAGAAAATCCCATCGCTAAGTGGGATAAAGACTAAAGTTATTGTAAAATTATCCCTATCAACCCAGATGCCACTATTAATGGTGGAACCTATAAGAAAGGATATTCACAAGAAGACAGGGAAGAATTAAAAAAAAACATAGATGAAATGCTTAAATTATGTATTATTAGAGAAAGTAAAAGCAGATATAATATCCTTGCCTTCTACGTTCAAAATGAATCTGAACGAAAAATAGGAAAAAGACGGATGGTTATAGATTATAGACAACTAAATAAGAATTGTGAATTTAATTCTTATAAGATACCAAACAAGAATAATTTATTCAATTTGATTAAAGATAGAATTATATTCAGTAAGTTTGATTGCAAATCAGGCTTCTGGCAAATCAAGATGCATCCAGACATTATTACTTGGACAACCTTTAATGTTCCCCATGGAAAATACGAATGGCTAGTAATGCCATTTGGATACTTGAATGCTACTCAAGTATTCCAAAGAAGAATGGATAATATATTTAGACCTTATTCAGAATTTTGTCTTGTTTACATAGATAGTAGCCAGTAAGACTGAGATAGAGCATGTAGACCATCTTAAAAATATTATTTTAGAACTAGATAAACATGGTATTGTTATTTCTGAAAAGAAAATGCAATTATTTCAGATTGAAATAGACTTTGTGGGAATGCATATTAATAAGGAAAAAATATCCTTAGCAGAATACATAACCAAAAAGTTCTTTGAATTTCCAAACCAACTCAAAGATATAAAATAATTACAATCATTTTTAGGATTGCTTAATTGTGCTGCAGACTTTATTAAAGACCTTGCTTAAAAAAGACAAAGCTTAACTTCCAAATTAAAAGGAACAGACAAGACTAATCCTTTGTATTGGACTAAAGATGATTTTGAAGTTATAAGACAGAGTAAAGAAGCAGTAAAAAAAAATCCCTTTACTTGAACTGCCTAATGTTGAAGACCAATTTATAGTAGAGACAAATGCATCTGATAAACAATGGGGAGCAGTATACTTTGCCATTTATAATCAGACAAAAAAGTAAAAACTTTGTAAATATAGTTCTGGAACCTTTACTGATCCAGAAATAAGATATACTGCCCATGAAAATAAAGTTTTAGCTGTAGTAAGGGCAATAGAAAAATATATATTTTTTCTTAGACCTAAATATTTTACTGTGTATACTGACTCTTCTTATGCAGTAAAATTCAGAGATTTGTACTTGTCCAAATTAAGGACTAATAGACTTGTTAGATAACAACTATTGCTTAATGGTTATGACTTCTCTGTTATACATATTAAGGGAAGTAAAAATACCATTCCAGACATTATATCAAGAGAACCAATGTTTGCTAACACTAATATGATTTCATGTTTTATGTTGCAAACATAAGACTTAGAAATCATGAGTTTATTTGGAACAAATAGACTGAACAAAGAAGACGTTGCAGACTATCTTAGACGTGTAAGACCAAATGTTGGTGTAGCACAAAGACAGACTCATATTCAGGACTCTCAAGAAAGACCAATCCTAGAGAACTTTGATGATATCTTAGTTCCTTCCGAAAAATCTAGACATGAGATTGTTTCTCAAAATAGACTCATTGGGAAGATGTATTTCCCCCAATATCGACCTGATCAAAGATATCCAGACTTGATCAAATTTAGATGAGAATTTTTAGATGATGAAAATACTCTTATAGAAGCTATATGGTGAAAATGGAGAATAGACCGTGGATAGAGTTCAAACAGAATTTAGTACCATTTCCAGATTCATGAGAACTCAAAGACTTGTAGTCACCCAACCCAGTGGTGCTTCTATTCCTAGACCGCAGACTCAGACTTATGCTCAGACTCTTGGAGAATCCTCCAAATTTAGACCTACTGATAATTTTTGTTATCAGAAAAATACTTTTAAGACTAAGATTGTTATACCTTTTGGTCATAATAATCTTCCAATATCATAAGATTATCAAAAAGACGTTAATAACATTATTGAATATTTTAATATGTTATTATCCAAAATTAATGGAGATGCCTTAATGTTCAGAGGTTTCTTCAAAGATGTTCCAAAAATTTATCTTTTTAGAAGGGAAAACATATCCCAGATCACCTTAGTAGACTATGGGTTCATTGGACTCGTCTAGATAAAGGCTGTAGAAGACTCTATTGTTCTTGGAAAAATAGTCCATGAGTATGTTAAAAAGGTCGAACATTTATTTCCCCTGTTTTCCAGGATCTACCAAATTTCTCCAAATCCTTGCGGAGGAATGAGAGTTGAGGGGTTTAGACTTGTTAGATTTTCTAATTATTCTTTTGAAGACGTGGAGATTCTATCCGAAGACGAGACTAAAGAGTTAATTGTTAATAATTTCAAGCTCTAGATTGCCCAAGCTATGGAGATGATAGAAATCATGGAATTGTTAACAGGTGAAGACCGATGGTATACTGCATACCATAAAAAAGACCTCATTATCCAGGCTGATGAGCCATTTAATGGAAGACTCAAGAAAGAATCTAAGGAAATGGTGGAGATTGCTTTGCCATCCAGCCTTAGAGTCGTAGGCCTCATAGATGAATTCTTCAACAATAATGCTCTACCAGACGAAGACAAAGACGAGGCAGAAGAAGACGAAGATAGAGCAGAAAAGAGACACACCCTACTCAACGAATTATTAAGGACCAAAGACTTAGCTATCTAGACTGATGATTCCCTTGCTTTATGAAAGCTTAGACCTGCCCCATATGGGCCCCAGACAGTTTCTTTTCATAAATAAAAAATAAACAATCAAAGACGTTAGGTTCGTAAGACGCCAAGACTTCTTTTGCAAAAGGCAGAAATGTGAAAGACTCAAAAGATGCCAAAGCTGTAGACCTTTAATAATTGTATTTCGCTTTAATTATTGTATGCTTTCAACCGGTTAGCTTTTAGCCTCAAGTTTCCAGTCATCTTGTAAGCTCCCTTGTTCTATAAAAGGGACAGTTAAGGTTGTATGTAAGGGGATTAGAAGAGAGAGAGAGTGTGTAAGCTTAGAGAGAGTAATATGTACATGAGTGAGTAAATATCTCATAGTTAGGGGAGAGGGGAGAGTTGTATTTACTTATGCTATGAAATAAAAGTATTTTTTTTCCATAAATCTCTTATGTTGAGTTGGTATTATTTTCCAATTGTCTCCAACTTTCTGTTCATAGAGAACTATTGTGTGGAACCTCTGGTATAGCACACAAGGTGTTATACTATTGAACCACCGTTAAGTGACGATTTGCCATGAGCTGTTAGCCAGGTGGCGTTAGGCGTGAAGGCGTACAGGTAGAAAATAGGTACAATGCCAAACTAGTGGATTAAGGTGAGATACATAAAGAGAGAGTTGCAGGAGGCCCATACCAGAGAAGAATAGTAACAAAGCTGAAGAGAAGAAGGAAGGAAGGTAAAGATATTGTAGATCAGAAGGATGGTATAACTCGAACCAAACCCTTAACTATTTATATATTATTATTTTAAAAGAAACTTGCATGAGCCTATAGATCACTACAGACTTTTTAGCATTTGTTAATCAAACAAATCTAGACTTAACTAGAGAAATTCAATATTGAAATCTTACAGACCCTAAAGATAAATAACTTATAGAATCTGATTTAACATACGCAGGTGGTACTTTCAAATATATAGACCAGGTTATTGAGTGGTTAGTACGTGAAGTACCTAGAATAAAAATAATTGGAAGATGGATCCGTGATCTCTTTAGACAAAAATTAAGAACTGAAGATTTTGCAGAAGAACTGTCAAGACCTGAAAAATATCAAGAATATACTAGAGTACTTGAAGACAGTATAGATGTATCAAAATATATTAGACAAAAAAGGCTAGCAGAAACCAAAGGTATTTTAATTAGAGCTGGAGGAATCCGTCCTCTCCTTAAAAATGTAGAAATAGATGCCCCTAGAACATATCGTAGATTTTTGCCATCCTATGGTGATAATGATATAGACAACTTTAGAGAAAAAGATATAATTGATATTGTTAATCATATATATAAAGAAACTAGACTGATAAAATTGCAATACCGTATAAGGTATTTAAGACTAGAATATTTTCTTTCAAAACCTCTTACAATTTCTAGACTCCCCGAAGAAACTATTTGTATAGACAATCCTCGCTATTCAGAATTCCAGTACGATAGTGACGAAAGAAGCTTGAGAAGTAGCAGTAGCCCTGAAACTTCTACACTAAGACTTACAGATTAATTAGGCTTTAAAATAAGTTTAAAAGACCTTAGAAATTATTGGGGTAGAAATTAATATTTCCAAAAACTTTAGAAAGATAAAGTGGTCCCTAGGCGGTCCATAAAAGATAAATGCGATCCTAAGACTCATTTGGATGATAACTAATCCGTATTCTATCGGCATAGAAAAATTCGCATAGGAGACAGACTCTCTCTCTCTCTCTCTCTCTATATATATATATATATATATATACGGTATGCGATAGTATATATATATGGTGCGTGCTTTTAAATATCAATGACTGGATATTATTATAATATATAGTCTAGTGCTATCAATGGGAGGTTGCGCGAAGTGGGTGAATCCCATAGCTTGAGGAGTAGGGCGAGTATATCCCGAGGTCATAGCCTCCGTTATATGGGTGAAGGACTTATCTCACTTTCAGGGAAGGAATATGATCGCCTCCATTATGTTTATATTTTTGGCCAAGATAGTGAGCGAATCTAACTTGGGGTAACTAGGTGATGTGAGTACATCTAGTGGGATATCACTTTAGAGAATACATCCGGTGAGTTATTACTCGGGAGGATGGCTAGTGTTTATATTCAACATATGTGTGAATTTTGTAATATAGTTATACGTATATAATGGGATAAATAGTTATATACGGGTAATTTAATACATGACGTGAATTGTATATTGTGTATAACGGGCGTGAAAGTTATACAAATTTAAAAAGGGAAATGATTAATTAAGTTAGTGCTAGTAATAACTTATAAATCATATATTTAAGCATACTCGGTTAGAGTAGGTTGGTTGGAAAGGGTTATATCTATTATCTAGTTATGGGGCAGAGGACTAGGGGAGATATGAAATGGCGTTAGGTGTGCACATTAGAGGAGGGGTGAGGATGTCCTCAAGGGAGTGCGACACTAACTTCAATATGAAGCGCATTCATACATTTTATATTAATGCAAGTTAATCATTTGTTAAATGTTTTCAAAATGTTTTGGGTTTTAACCCTTTCTATAAAATATTTTCAAAACCTTTTAGGTGTCCAACCACAGGGACACCAGACTTGATTCAGTCTAGGTATTCGCTGCTGCAGCATATGTGGATGTTGCAGAATTTGGATAGGCGCTTCTATCTCTTTCATTCTTAGTATAGGGATTTCCTATCAGTTACTTCGAGCATGTTGCTCTCAGTATTTATATAGTGTTTCATTTCAGATTCTATGAGATTGATTATTATCTGTCTTTATATTGATGTTGAATTTTAGCCGATAGTTAATTTGGTAAGACATTTTCATTATATTTGGTGATTGATTTTATTAGCATGGATGGTTTTATTTTATTTCCCGTAATTTATTTTTATCTGGATTAAAGAAGATTTAAAATTTGGCATCAACTTATGAATACTAGGTGGTTAGTAATTTTTATAAAATTTCGATAGTGATGCTAAGGATGATCCGTTTGAGATTCCTGTTTAATAAAATATAGGACTGATCACCCGATATTTCATTGAGCAGGGTGTCATAAACTTCTCCCCCATAAGGTAATGCCGTAAAATCCTCAAGTCAAACACAATCTCTTTTAACTCAAGGTCGTATGTGGGGTAATTATTCTCGTGGCTATTAAGCTTGCAATATAAATAAGATATAACCTTCTACTACTGCTGTAGTTCACCCCCCAAGTCCCTGCAAGGATGCATCGGTGTAAACACGACACTCCACTCCTCCTCTAGGAACTGCGAGCACAGGTGCTGAAGTCAACTTGTCCTTTAGCTCATCGAATGTTAATTGAAAGTTGTCATCCCAAACAGATGACACTCCTTTTCGAGTCTTCCTTGTTTAGTAAAATTATCCTCCCATTTGTGCAAGGTATCCGCAGCACTTTCCAGAGCGCGGTTCCGCTCAACATCCCAAAACTGATGGATACTTCCTTGGATAAATATTCGTCACATGTATCTCTACAATCTTTCAATCCATTTCTTATGTGATAGCTCTCCATGTTGTATACATATCCGGACTATCTTTCTCCTTGACAAGATTCATTCCATCTTTCTATTCCAAATTTGATTTTAACTCACCCATATGCATTCATTCACACATGCATTTCCACATCTTTTCTCATCGCAGATGATACTGAAAATACAATTAACTAGGGCATCTATACAACCTATATCCTGTGCATATCTGCACCATTATACAAAACGTACCATATTTATATCTAATTAGGCCTTATGATCGAGTGGAAAAATCGAGCGTCCGTGTAATACACTAGTCGTTGTTATCAGCTTCTAACCTCAATACAAAAAAACCTAAACTTGTAACTACACTCTTAAGGAGTATAGTGGCGAGTCTGGGTATCGAATCCACAGGGAATGTTTGATAGAATTTAACTGATTTATTACTTCTAAATAAAAGTGAAAAAGATGATGATGGTTAAAGAGGGAAAAAATAAAAAAGTTAACTATGCATGCATGAGCAAACTAATTAAGATGAATGAGAAAGTAGGTTGGAATGCAATCCCCTAACCCTAGTAATTTACCGTGTAGAATACTAGAATTATAAATTATAAATTTGAATGAATCCAGTCTTTATAGATCCTAAGCATTACGTATATGAGGTTCATGCCCGCACCATACGAAATCAAAGGTAAATATAAAGCGGTGCTAAATAATTATACGCACATCGTATTCTTAAATATCCCAAGTACCTAGGGCAAGAGAGATTAAAAGATCTACAATGGTTGTAAAATTGTCTCGAACGACTCTTTCAAAATTTTAATTTAAATTCTATTTTCTACATAAGTAATTTACATTGGGATGGGTTCATGCATCCCAACCTTTAAAAACTTAGCTAGGCATGATTTTATTAAATGAAAATAAATTCATAACAATGCATGTAATTGTGGATCTAAAAACAAAAATTACAAAACAAGTGATAATTGAGTTGAAAATAGAATTGAGATAAAATAAGAGAAAGGGAAATTGATACTTGTAATCAACACTAGGGAAAAGAGATGAAATTGAATCCAGAATACTTCTTGTTCCTCAAATTTACAAACTAGGGCTTTTCTAATAATATGAAATTTGTCTACTAAAAACTCTCTAAAATTTGACTCTCTCTCTCCCTCTAAAATTCGACTCCCTTGGAAGGATGTAGGGCTTGGCCTTTTATACACCAAAAAATGACTCTTCACATGCCTCTCCACGTTTTTCCCTTTTAATATACCTAAATGAGACTCTTCCCATGCCTCTCCAAGTTTTAAAACTAATAAAAATGAATTAAACAAGAAATTTCAAGAGTTGTCTCTTCAGCTTCCAGAATTAATTTCAACTTTTGACTTTCTGTCTCCAACTTTAAATGGACATAATTTCTTCACCGTAGCTCGGATTGGGGTGCCATTTTTGCCAATGTTCTTCTAATTTAGATCTCTTAAACTCTCTAGCTTTCCCCAACACCAGAATATATATGTAAAATTACGAAAATGCCCTTCAACTCCCCATTTCTAGGTTTCTTTCACTGTTTTGGATTCTCTTTCGCACTAATTTGCATGAAATACCTGTAAAACACATGAGAAATACACAAAACACGAAATACTTGCCAAAATATGGTAGTAGCATAAATACGAGACAAATACAAGCTATTTACACTACACGGGATCATAAAAATACCGAAATTAAGGGGATAAATGTGAAGAATATGTGCCTAATCACACCCCCTAACTTAGAACTTTGCGTGTCCTGAGCAATGTAAATGAATCCTATCAAGGCTCAACTCTTGAAAATCATTTTATTGGGATAGAATACCTTTTTCGCGGGCAAGAGATTGCATTTAGAGTATGCAACAAGCCTTTAAACCCCTAGGTTACCCTAGTAGGACGAGTTTTGTCTCGTGAGGGTTTGCAGTGAATACACCCACAAAATTCTTTATTGACTCAAATAAATATCAAAATACTTAAAAATTGTACAATTTAAACTTTTCAAAAAATAATCACCATAAATTCATATTCAAATGTCTCAAACTACAGTGTGTGTGTGCAAAGCCAAAAATTCAACCTCAAATTTCCACCGATTGAGCATTACGTTACTTTCCGAAAATTCGTTTTGATTCAAATTCTTACGGATGCACTCACAAACGAATCACTCGGATTATGGTTGTTTTCTCTCGTTATGCATGATATAAAGAGTAAATATAATGGACACAAATTCATGCATACAAAATTGAAAAGAAGGAAATATATGGTGAAAAGATCTTATCATCGGAGTACAGTTATTAGGAAACGGGAACATCGCCTCTAGTTCACACCATTTAATCTCTCATATTATCTTTTCATGTCTTAGCTCTCCACGCGGTAATCAATTTCGCAATTCGGACTCGATTAGGACTTTTCGGGTTAAAAAGTGTAAAGGATAAAAATGGGAATGGTCGGAGTGTTCGGAATTGGAAAATGTCCTTATGACGTCCATTAGTGCTTTTTCGGGGATTTGCTCATTTTTCTCTTTCTTTTTTCTATTTTCATTTTTTCTTCTTTTTTTTTCTTGCTATTTTTTTTGTTGCTGAGAATTTTTTCTGTTTTTCTCTTGCCCCTATTTATTGCACAATTTGGACTTACTTGATGAATTTTCTCAATTTTCACAATTCCGGGCTATTTGGATTTTTCGGGTTATCAAACGAAAGGGAAATATTTTATTAGGCTCAAAGTGGGTTGCAAAGGGATAATTTTTCACAGCTTTATTATGGCTAATATTTTTGGGTTAAACAAAAAAGAGGGCCTACTTCATTGTCCAAATTGCTAATCACATTACCATATGCATCTCGAGATTAATTAAGTTTAAAGATATATTTGCACGAATTTCGAGACAACAATTCACACATTTCCCATGACCGATCAAAATAAAGGATTGAGATCATCAACGACTTATTAAAATGCTGAAAAGAACTTTGAGTTAATCATAAACTCGGATTGATTTAAAAACTCATAAAAAATTGAAAGGCTCGAAATCTCACCGGGTTTGATCAATCTCCACACTTATTCGTTAAGTCGTCAATTTTCTTTCAATTTCCATCTTCGGTCAATTTTGGCTTAGTGTATTTAATTTTTACAATTTGAGACTTTAAATAGAATAAAGGTGATATTTTTGAAAAATTTAAATTCCAATTTTTATTTATTTTGAAGAAAAATATTTTTGGCTTTTTTTAAAAAAAAATCATTTTTTTTTTGAAATTTTCTAAAAAACACACTTGGAAATAACATGTGATTGAATCAATGAATCTAAACAATAAATGGGAAGAATATCCCACACCCCCTAACTTAAATGTTGTATTGTCCTCAATGTGAATCAAGAACACAACATAAAGAGAGGAAAAGAAAGATATTACCCAAAATGGAGCAATCCCCGATGAGTGCGAGTCCATTGAATCTACAAAACATGTTAGAACCAAGCATAACAAAAAGAATAACAAAAACTTTAACTAATTACTCTAAACTATAAAAAAAGATAAGGAAAAAGAAAAAGCTAATTATGTACAACCTACGATTTGAACTTCTAATAAGTTATATACTAGAAGTCAAAAAATTTGAGGATCCACCCAAAATACAATATGACTTTGAGGGATTAATGGTTTGCCCCCACTAGAAAGCATGCCGTCCGAAAAATAATAATTCCGTTTGAACAACGGAAGGCATGTGTAGGGAGAAAAAAATGAACCATCACCAATTAAAACATTGAGGGGGGTAATGAAGTATTTGGGTGCATAGGGGGATAAGTACAATTGAGATCCAAGAAAAATATAATCACCTCCCAAAGATTTTTCAAGTAGTATGGGGAGAGGGGCACACAAAAAGGAACAGTCCATATTAGAAAACAATTCTAGCAAAGTGTCTTTGTCGGTAAATGGTGTAAACGTTTCAGAATTTTCAACCAACTCATAGGAATCTAGCGATACTTCTAATGGTTCAATAACCGTGAACGAAAATGGTGCTGAAATAAACTCAATCTCAAGTGATTCATCATCACTTGGAGATTGAATTTCAAGGGAGAAAGACGCACTTTCAATGAGATGTTCTTCAAAAATTTGAGGTGATACACAAGTCTCAACCTCCTCTTTGTTTTCCAAAATAGAACGCACATCATCGCAAAGTGCGACCATTTCCTTCACAAGACCATAACCGATATTCTTTTTGCTTTGGGTGGAAAGAAAATCCAGTACTCTTTTGGTTAGAAAAAGCGTGTTTTCTTCTAAAGTAGGATCCCTTGGCTCTAAAACCTCGGATTCCTCATTTGGTTGAGAACCTTCTATAGTTTCACAAATATTGAAAGAAAAATCTTCATTGGATTCCCCAAAATGATTTTTTTTTCGATATTCGTTTTCAAGATTTACATACGCAAGATTTAGAAAGGCCTCACCCATGGTAGTAGGTCGAGGCAGAGATTCTTGAGAATATTTAATATAAATTTCTCTCCGATATTCATTTTCAAGACTTTCATACTCCAGAGTTAGAATGGCCTCATGAATGGTAATAGGTCGAGCCGCGGACTCTTGTGAATAAAAAGTTTGAAAACGATTACCATATGAACCATTATAATTACCGAACTCACCATGAAAATACATGATTACCGAATAGTATGTAAATGGAAATTAGAGTACAAAGGTGTGCGGTTGAGAATTCAACGTTTCTTGGCGCTCAATTGTGCAAGGCTACAAAAAGGTTAAAACAAAAAAAAATCCAAAGAAAAAAAATCTTTCGAAATAGTAAATCAATTATAATCTATAACAAAACATTCCCCGACAACGGCGCCATTTTGATAGAGTGGAAAAACCGAGCGTCCGTGTAATACACTAGTCGTTGTTATTAGCTTCTAACCTCAATACAAAAAAACCTAAACTTGTAACTACACTCTTAAGGAGTATAGTGGCGAGTCTGGGTATCGAATCCACAGGGAATGTTTGATAGAATTTAACTGATTTATTACTTCTAAAATAAAAGTGAAAAAGATGATGATGGTTGAAGAGGGAAAAAATAAAAAAGTTAACTATGCATGCATGAGCAAACTGATTAAGATGAATGAAAAAGTAGGTTGGAATGCAATCCCCTAACCCTAGTAATTTACCGTGTAGAATACTAAAATTGTAAATTATAAATTTGAATGAATCCAGTCTTTATAGATCCTAAGCATTACGTATATGAGGTTCATGCCCGCACCATACGAAATCAAAGGTAAATATAAAGCGGTGCTAAATAATTATACGCACATCGTATTCTTAAATATCCCAAGTACTTAGGGCAAGAGAGATTAAAAGATCTACAATGGTTGTAAAATTGTCTCGAACGACTCTTTCAAAATTTTAATTTAAATTCTATTTTCTACATAAGTAATTTACATTGGGATGGGTTCATGCACCCCAACCTTTAAAAACTTAGCTAGGCATGATTTTATTAAATGAAAATAAATTCATAATAATGCATGTAATTGTTGATCTAAAAACAAAAATTACAAAACAAGTGATAATTGAATTGAAAATAGAATTGAGATAAAATAAGAGAAAGGGAAATTGATACTTGTAATCAGCACTGTGGAAAATGAAATTGATTCCAGAATACTTCTTGTTCCTCAAATTTACAAACTAGGGCTTTTCTAATAATATGAAATTTGTCTACTAAAAACTCTTTAAAATTTGACTCTCTCTCTCTCTCTCTAAAATTCGACTCCCTTGGAAGGATGTAGGGCTTGGCCTTTTATACACCAAAAAATGACTCTTCACATGCCTCTCCATGTTTTACAACTAATAAAAATGAATTAAACAAGAAATTTCAAGAGTTGTCTCTTCAGCTTCCAGAATTAATTTCAACTTTTGACTTTCTGTCTCCAACTTTAAATGGACATAACTTCTTCACCGTAGCTCGGATTGGGGTGCCGTTTTTGCCAATGTTCTTATAATTTAGATCTCTTAAACTCTATAGCTTTCCCCAGCACCAGAATATATATGTAAAATTACGAAAATGCCCTTCAACTCCCCATTTCTTGGTTTCTTTCACTGTTTTGCATTCTCTTTCGCACTAATTTGCATGAAATACCTGTAAAACACATGAGAAATACACAAAACATGAAATACTTGCCAAAATAGGTTAGTATCATAAATACGAGACAAATCCAAGATATTTACACTACACGGGATCATAGTAATATCGAAATTAAGGGGATAAATGTGAAGAATATGTGCCTAATCACCTTACATACTTGGAGTGACAATAAAACAAGGGTATAATCAATTACTCTACCATTCACAATATAATTATTCTCAAGATTTCCCCATTGACCCGCTTGTGACGCAAACGTTCCATAATGCTTCCTACATAATATTACCCGGATCCACTGGCTTTAAATTATAAAATAACTCTCACTCATAGTTGTCCTCACATATATGCGATAACTAAAGTAATAAATCCACGCCCTACTCACCACACATCTCCCAACTTTCGACGCTCACTAAGGTTCATGCGTGGGACGTTTCACAAGCGAAATCCAAATAAGGAACCCCAATAGTACTATCTAGCATTGTTGGTCATCGAGATCCGTAGCCCCCAAAGCACATAATTGGGAAACCCAAAATCCTATCCCCACATGTATAAGTCTAATCCTCAACTCTTACATTTCTAAAGGAGTCGTACAACGCTGTGCTCTCCCTATCCATAAGTCCCCAGTGCTAAATCAATAACGAGCTCGATCTCTCGCTTAACCGTAAACTCGATATACCCTTATTCACATCGGTGAAAGTCCTTATGCACCAGGATCAAGTATAATAAGACATATATACTCTCCGAAGTCTCTTTTACAATATAATGTATATTCAAGATTGACCCTCTTTCATGTGATACCTTGCAAAACAATACATCCTATCATGGAATAACGAATATGATAGTCTTACTATAACAGTCTACTATCGTTTAAACCTTCCCTAACCAGTCAAAACTCAAAATAATAGTATGTTCTATCCATATAACTCTTAAAATGAGCAAAAATTTTACACAATATAAACATCCCCTTAGTGTCCCTACCCACTAACCTGCAGGCAGCACCCAACGGCCTTGCTACCCAATAGTAAATATATGCATAATAATAAGGCCGATACTGCCAACACACTCTCTAAACCCGACTCACCCATGAATTTTAGTGTTAATAATCATATATTGTGACACACCCATATCACTCGAAACTTACCCTATTTCCCCAAGGATAAAATAAATAATAACTATTGTATGTAAAAATTACTCTCCTATGTGGACCTATGAAAAATAGACACCTATCCTCCTACGTGGACATTCAGCTATCTTGATTAGCATGAGAGATACCTAGTCGACTGGAATGCCGACCAACTCCCAGAATATGAACCATCAAGAAATGGTAAAGATTGCTCGAATGGAATGGCGACCAACACTGAATGCCAAGAGTCTAATTTATTGTATACAGATGTAAATTCCTGGAGATATAAAGGCATTTCATCTCTAGGATTTTAGACCATTATAAATATACAATATCCCTCGGATCAAGGGGAGAATTCAATCAATCACAAGTAGACCTTACTAAGCTATTGTAACCACAAAAAATAATACCAAGAGTGGACGTAGGCTTTTTACAACTGAACCATTTTAAAAATTTATGGCTCTTGTGTGTTTGTTTAGATTGCTTTTGTTTATTTATATGTGATTATAAAATTGGACCCATTCCATTTTTAGACATCAACAATTTGGTGCCTTATATGGGAACGACTGCTTGTCCTCATTCTCTACCTCTTGTGTTTCTTTGTTCGTTCTCTGTTTTGAAGAATGACTAATATTTTGAAAAGTAGCCCGACTGCTATAAGTAACTACCCAAATCTATCTGCTCCCCTAGTGAGACAGATCTCCAGAGAATTTTGTTCAACTTGGATAGGGGATAAGAGGCTATCCAAGAGTCAGTTAGACAATTGGCTCGTATGATGCAAGACAAATCCTCTAATTTTGGGAGGGACATGCCACCCCTGCCAGTTAGGAATGAGATTATCACTCTAGGTACAGATTATACCATCCTGGAGCAACATGAGCATTATGGTCAACTGACTACTATAATGGTCGATCTTTCTCTAGTGAGCGGCCAAGTGTATTAGAATGGATGAGTAGGGAATTTTCTTTTGATCGTTTAGGTACCCTAGAAACCAGAGGTTATTGTAGGGAGCAAGAACGTCCTTGCGATCACATAAATGGGTCCGTAAGATCTAAAGCTAGCATGATAGCCTTTGTGCGTGTCGGGTAGAATTGTTAAAAAGAGATCTCAACATATGTGCACAACAAAGCGACAAAAGATGCTTCATCTAGGTCCAAGCCACAGGAACATTCCTGGAAGGGATCTATGAAACGATTAGAAGATCGGTTGGGAGAAATGGTCAAAACAAAAAATACTTTACAAAGAAGTTTTGTCAAAGGATCACTTTTTATCCACGCTATTGTGGACTACCCCACACCTTCCAATTTCAACCACAAGTTGTTACTCCTAAGTATAATGGAAAAACTGATCGAGTCCTCCATATTTAGCAGTATCAAGCTACTGCTGATATCTATTCTATCCCCGAAGAGATGAGGTGCAGAGCAGTTCCATCACAGGTCCAGGCCAAATATGGTAAAACATTCTTTCCAGAGGTAAAATTTCTAGTTTCCATCAATTGGACGAATTATTTATTGATAACTTCTACTTTGGAGCATATCCGATTAAGAGTGTTACTCATCTCTTGACCATGTGCCAAAAACCTGGAGAAAGGAGTATATCACACATTTTAATAATGAGAAACTAAAAGTGGTGGATTATGAAGAAAAGGCAACCATTGCAAACGTAATGAGTGGATTACTCACCAAAGATCTTTACTATGCTCTAGCGAAAAATCCACCCAAAACTATGACAGAGCCGATGGCTAAGGCTGGAAAGATTATGAACGCCGAGGAAGCTATGGCCACTAAAGAAGTTATGGAGACAAAAATTGAAAGTCAGAAGAATTATTCGTTCTAGAAAGATTAAAAGACAAGAATATTGATAAAATTAAGAAGTATGACGAGTATACTCCACTTACCAAAGGTTTCAATCACATCCTAGAGGAAATCAGGGGCAAAAAATACTTGAACTCGCCTGGGCAATTAAAGTCACCTCCCAACAGGAGAGATAAGTCCAAATATTACAATTTTCACAAAGATCATGACACACTATTGATAATTTCATTGCCCTAAAGAATTAAGTGTAAAATCTTATTCGGCAAGGAAAGTTGGCTAAATTTGTTGATCGGAATGGTAGTCGAAATGATAGAAGAGGATATGAGTCACCTGACCGAGGAAAGGATGACACTAAAAGGGCAGGCAACAACAATTATGAGGATGATTTTGACTTGCTGAAGAAACCTGATGAACCAGAAATGGAGGTAGGGATGATTTCCTTTAGCTGTCACTTCATTGTAGGAGGAGACGCTGGCGGGGGAGATGGACTTGTCGAAAGGAAAGATTACCTAAATGAATCCAAATTGTGTCATGCTATCAAAAAAATTGACATGTCCGAGAGAAATTATGTTCAACATAGGAAAGTCAATAAGGATAAATTAGTGACCGACTTCTCTAAAAATAATATGAGTGAAGTGATGTATCCTCATAATGATCCATTAGTCATCACTTGCAGGGTTCACTATGGTATAGTGGCAAGAATTTTGGTCGACAATGGGAGTTCTACGGACGTCATGTTCTATAACTAATTCAGCAGCCTAGGACCACGAGGCAGTAACCACAGGCCTCTCATAGGGTTATTAGGAGAGAGAGTATATCCCTTGGGAGCAATCAAGCTGGATGTGTTGGTAGGCACTTGGCCAACAAGCAGAAAAGAAAGAATTCTCTTCTTTATACTAGATGAGAATGTCTCTTCAACTTACAAAATAATTCTCGATAGAGTGGGGATGAAGCACTTAGAGGCAGTTTCATCTACTGTGCATTAGTACATGAAGTTTCTTACCAATTATGGAGTTAGCGTAGTTATTGGTAACCATATGGAAGTGAGGGAATGCTACTATACGTCATCCAACCAACAAGATGTACAGAGGGGTACAACTACTTTCCATATCCACACCTTTGATCCTCGGGAAGAGGAAAAATGGAAAAGGGATAAGTTATGGAAGAAATAGAGACTATCATACTTGATGATGAGAAGCCATAAATGACTACTCAAATCGGTTCAAGAATGATCCTTCTCTTAAATATGAATTGATTACATTCCTTAGAGAGAGTTAGAATGTGCTCACCTGGGGCCATGAAGAAATGGCAGGGATTGATCATAACTTCATCTGCCACGAGTTCAACATTTGTAAGGACTCTAAGCTTATTAACCAGAAGTGTAGAGATTTTAGTCCCGAGAAGAATATGGAAATCAAAGAGGAAGTAAATAATCTGTAAAATCATAGTTTATAAAAGATATCAAATATCCGACCTGGTTGGCCAATGTGGTGATGGTAAAAAAGAAGAACAACAAATAATGCATGTGTGTAGACTTCACTGACCTCAACAAATCGTGCCTAAAGGATCAATTTCCTTTCCCAAGGATTGATCAATTGGTAGATGAAACTGCAGGTCACAAGCTACTTGGTTTCATGGACGCTTATTCTGGTTACAACCAGATTAAAATAAAGCCAGAGGATAAGGAGAGCACGTAATTCATCACCAATTGAGGAACATACTGCTACAATGTTATGCCCTTTGAGCTAAAAAAAACTTGAGAAACATATAAGAGGTTGGTAAATAAAGTATTTGAATACCAAATTGGTAAGAACATGGAAGTATATGTAAATGATATGCTCACCAAGAGCAAGTTAGCTGCCGACCATATTGCTGATTTAGCCTAAACATTTTACCAGCCGGAGAAACAACAAATGAAGCTCAAACTAACCAAGTGTATATTCGGAGTACAAGAAGTAATGTTCTTAGTATATATTGTGAATCAAGGAGTAATTGAAGAAAAATAAAATCTTTACTGGAGATGCAGTCCCCGACTAGCAAAAAGGACGTGCAAAAACTAATAGGATGAGTGGTAGCTTTAAATTGCTTTGTTTCTCGCACTACATATATATGTCTTCCATTATTTAAGGTGCTTAAAAAGACCTTTGATTGGAATGATGAGTGTGAAAAAGATTTTCTATAATTGAAGAAGTATCTAAGATCTCCACCACTTTTCTCCCGATCAGTTTTGGGAGAAAAATTGTATCTGTACTTGGCTGTTTCAAAGTTCGTTATTAGCTCGACCTTAATCCGACTAGAGGGAGGAGTTCAAAATCCAGTATACTATACCAACAAATCATTTTGAAGAGCAAAAATTAGACACCCACGCTTAAAGAATCTAGTGCTGGCTCTTATTGAAGCTTCTAGATGAATGATACCTTATTCCCAGCCCATACTATTGTAGTATACATTGACTTACCATTGCGACGAGCTTTGCACAAACCTGAAAATTCAAGAAGACTGATATCTTAGGCCGTTGTGCTTGAAGAATATGTGATTGTTTATGAGTCGAGAACCTCCTTGAATGGGCAAGCAATATTAGATTTCATAATAGAATTCACTTATGCAGAGGTGCCAAGCAATCCAAGTTTTCCAGCCGAGTAGACTTCTTAGGAAAATAGCTCAGCTCAAAAGCAAACTGAGATGGTCGCCAACTAGCCAGAATCATTGGCTGTTCAAGAAAGAGCTTGGCGACTGAATGAACAAAGAAAGAAGGTATTCAAATATGGAGTGATGGCAGAAGAATACTTCAACAACGACATCCCAGTTTGGAACTATTCGTAGATGGATCTTCATGTGCCACTAGAAGTGGGTCTCGACTCATTATCAACACTCCAGACGAATTAAATGTGGAATATGCATTAAGTTTTCAATTTTAAGCCTCCAATAATGAAGCCAAGTACAAACCATTAAGCAAAGTACCAAAGTAAGGTTCAAGTATTTAATTATCGCAGTGAATTACTTCACCAAATGGGTGGAAGCTGAGTCCTTGATCGATATGACCTATCAGAGAGTCTTTCAGTTCATGTGGAAGCAGATCATATGTCACTATGGAATGCCCTATGCTTTCATCACTGATCATGGTACTCAGTTCAACAATGAGGAGTTTGAGGAATATTGCATCCGATCCAAGATTCAAAAACTACATTCTGCACCTGGACATCCACAATGCAATGGTCAGATAGAAATTACTAATAAAACTTTGCTCGATGGTTTGAAGAAAATATTCAATGACAATAAGGGGAACTGGATCAATGCGCTGCACAACATTCTTTGGGCTCATAAAACTATGCCGAGAATGACAATAAGAGAGACTCAATTCATGCTCGCTTTTAGTAGTGAGGCATTGGTACCAACTGAAATAGTTCTATCGACTCACACGGTGCTGAATTTTTATTCCCCTAAGAGTGATCTAATGAGGCGACTAGATTTGGACATGGTTAAAGAAGTGAAACAGGATGCTGCAATTCTGATGGTTGGTTATCAACAAAGGACTACTAGGTTCTACAATAGAAGGGTTAAGCCGCCCAACTTAAAACAAGGAGATCTTTTCCTCAAGAAAGTGATTTAGAAAAACAACAAGTTGGAGCCCAATTGGCGCAATCCATACCGTATCTCAAAAGTTATCCGACCAGGAACATATTGTATAGAAACACTGTAAGGCAAAGAATTTAAGAACCCCTGGAACGCCGACCATCTTCGTAAATATTACCAGTATTTTCATTTTTGATGTAATCAGTTATTCAATTTAATAAAATTGCACCTTTCTTTCAATTATGCTCCCTTTTTTATGTTTTATTTTTCGGAGTATGGTGTGATACCACCTCTTACTAAAAGGTTCTTTCTAGTTTTAGTTGACAGTTTTCCAACTACAAAAAGTTTAATTCGGAATAATTTATAATTCTAACTTTTTGACTTCAAAAACATTTAATTTCAAATCATTCAAACTTTTCCAACTTTAAAAAAGTTTAGTATGTGTAAGGACAAATTTCCAAATAGTGTCAATTTGTATATATTGGCATTATTCTGGACAAAACCACTTGAATCATATATATATAATTTATCTTGTCACGATTCCCATTAAGTCTGTGATCTTGTATTGAAGACGTAGCGGCCAAGCTTCGAAGATAAATCATGCCGTAGTTTTGGTGCACATTTCACGTCTTGAAATTTGATTTTATGAGATTCTCTCAGGTATGGATGCATATTGGTTTATGGATACTCGATAAATATTTTCTAAGGATGTTATTGTGTTTAAAATTACTTTAAAATGTTTTTAAATTATGTTTTTCTGAGATAAATATTGTTTAGAGTCGTATGAAACATATCTTGGAGTTTAGATGTATCCAATGACGTTAACAGTCGTTTAAACAACATGTGGAAGTCGTTCAAACAACATGGACTTCTCGTTCTAACGAGATATCCAGAGCATTCAAATGACATGCCAATATCTTTAAACAACGCGCCGACTTAAAGTTTTTATTTAAGGTGTCTTTTTGCTCAGAAAAATAGTGTGTGTGCAGAACATAAAAAACATAACAAAACTCATACGTTTTTATGCACTTGTTTAATAAATATTTCTAAAGTTAAAAACATCCTTTGTAATTACAAGATCCGAGTTTACATATCATATGTTATAGAGATCTTATGTTTGCACCACGATTTCATTCTTCATCATTTAAAGAACTTGTTTCAGGCGGTAGACTCCGTACTTGATGATTGACGGTTGCTGACTGTATCGGTGGATATCGAGGCACGCGTGGCCTCCTGTGTTGTGGACCTGACATAGGTGGACTCCTGCATTTCACTGTGGAGGAATGGTTGAAGAGAAGAAGAGGCGTTAAGGCTTGTGGGAATCGAGTCGTTGAGTAAGACAGTAATCTTGCTTTGTAAAATTGTATCATAGTGATTGTCTGGCTTGGGCCGTCTGAGGTTTTTATCCGTTGCGGTTTCCTCATACACAGACGTGTTCTCGTGTTTTATGAGCATTCTTTACTTTATATTCACACTAGATGCATGTTTAGGGTTAAGAAGATAAAACTGGTATAATTTAGTTTAGTACACATAATTGTTGCTAAATAAAATTGGAAAAAGTTTTTGAAAAGAAAAATTGTTTTCACCTAAAGGACACAGAAAAGGGCACCTACATTATGGAATTCTTTCTTATTCAAAGTTTACCAACTTCAGAAAAGTTATTATTTAAAACTTCATGCATGATTTCATCTTTGACAAATCAAGAACAAGACGTTAGTAAAGCCTCATGTATAACTTCAAGTTAAACATAAGAGGTTTTACCCAACCAGGTTAAACACAAGAATAACTATACATTCCTAATACACATGGTCGCCACTGATAAATAATGCAAAAACTTAGTTCAACAAAACTAATCACAGTTTTATCTAAGTGCATCAGTTGAATCTAAGGCATTACAAGAAGATTCAACCATGGATTAAGTATTTAACATTTAAGCATATTACTCAGTCGGCAAGATGATTAACTAATCATAAGGTACCTAGTTGACAAGTTGATTGAAATCAATCATAATGCTTAAATAAAAGCAAAAATATATCACAAGCATAATTATTGAAAAATAAGACCTTTTTATTCCAAACACTTGGTGTTACAATCAGAAAGAAAGAAAGTATAAAGTCTATCCTACTAAATGCTTTCCTTCTACTTTGCTCATCCCAGCAGGAGGCTTATCCTGGGTTGTCGGTAGGGTGGTGGATATAAAATACCTTAGTCTGGTGTGGCTGCTGCTATTCGGCCAATCTAATAAATGTTGGGGGAGAATATACTCATCCTCTCCTTCCAGGCCATAGTCCCTAATGTACTTTCTGATTAAGATTAGAGGAATAAAATCAGGAGGAATATAGCTAATATAAATCTTGAAAGGAGGATTAGGATAATTTAACATTAGAGGATCATGCTAATACCACAGTTCAGTACGCTTGGGAATCTTCAGTAGACCAAGAAAGTTCATCAAACCCCATTTATATCCGTCATTCTTAGCCTTCTCCATATGCTTATCCAAGTAGGTCAAAGCCTCATCGTACCCATCCATCCAAACAGCCTTCGGTTTCTTATGAAAGTTGAAGGTCAGTTGGTCCACCCTATCTTGGAGTTTCTTGATAGCCTTGTCTTTTTTTCTGGAATAGGGAAGCTTGGTCGACCAAGGCCTTCTTGGTTCTTGGTTCATCAACTATCGACCGAACAACCATATCTTGCCTGGAAGATTGGCCAGATTTAGTCTTCTTTCTTCTTCTTCTTCTTCTTCTTCTTCTTCTTCTTCTTCAAGTTTTCCAGCTCCTCCACCAGCATGGCATTCTCCTTCTCTAAGAAAGATGCTCCTTCATCCGGCCCATTACTAGCTGATTTCTTCAAAATCTTTATTTCAGTCATTAAGGCATTATTTTCTTTCTCTAAACGGGAAACAATTGACTGGGCACTCTTAATTTCTTGAGGAATGAAGCGAACAGGCAGTCAACATCAATAGAAAGTAAGAAAGATTGAGCAAATATTGTGCTTTCATTGATAATTCAGAAGTTACAGAGTTGATTACATTATAAAGAAAAGAAAAAAAAAAGAAGAAATGGAAAATACATAATGGAAAAAGCAAAAAGAAACTGGCTAAAAGGATCTTAACCTTCTCCTTATCCTTGGCCTTATCCCGGTCATCAGTAGGAAGGTCGGTATTGACTGAAGGCACCATAGAGGATTCCCCAGAACCCTCCTCCCCATCATCAAAATCTTTATCCAGGTTAGGAGGAGTTCCTGGGTAATGTCTCTGAAATAACTCAGAGTCTGCCTGGGTGCTGACCTCCTTCAAAGCCTCTGACCAACATTCTTTGAAGAACAACTTCTTGGAATACTCTATTTGGATGGATGTTACAACAAAGGCTTTCTCCCATCCCTTATTAGTGGCCTCTTCTTTGTCCTTCTTTCCATTGGCCTTCAGAGCATTGCTGTCAGCAATCACACTGTAAGTTTTATCTTCAACATGCTCAACTTCATCAAGTTTTTGTTCGTCCTGGGTAAGATGGTTATGAGATGATTTTCTTTGGTCTTCTGTAATGTTGGCCTTGTCTTCTACTGCTTTGACCTTGTCTTTCCAGGTCTTTCTCTCTTTCTCTAAAGCCTACCCAAAAGCCTTTAAGGATTTCTATAAACCCTCAAAATCTTCCTCCACATCAGCCGAGGAGGAGGACTCAAGTTGTTAATCTTTCTCCATTATTTGGTTGAAGTCAACCATGAAATGTAAGTAAATAAGTGTGTTACATCAGTTTAGAAGAAATGTATTGAATAGTAAATAATAAAAACATAAGGGTTATGAATTTACAAAGGCCAGAG
Source organism: Sambucus nigra (assembly GCA_949130495.1). Taxonomy (NCBI): domain Eukaryota; kingdom Viridiplantae; phylum Streptophyta; class Magnoliopsida; order Dipsacales; family Adoxaceae; genus Sambucus; species Sambucus nigra. The sequence goes on from OX422220.1 coordinate 37,363,076, forward strand.
TTTGGGAAACCCTCCCAGTTAATCAGGCTCTGGTAATGGGGGCAACAACTGACCTATCTGCTGGCAAAGTACCAGCCTTTATCATACCCCTAGCCAACCCAATATTAATCGCCACATCGGTATCCTCAATTCTGCCTTGCTTAGTAATAGACTCCTTGGATAACTCAGTAGATTTAGCTTGTTCAGTGGACTTTTTGGCCAGTTCTCGATGGCCAGGAAAACCTTTCTTCAATTTTTTACACTCAGGTTATTCAATTTGGGCCTCCTTAGTGGTAAGAACTTGAGGTCTCTTCTCAGTGAATTGAGACCTCTTGTTAGAATTAATGGTCTTCTTAGCAAGAGGAGGAAAATATCTAAGACCATCCAACAAGTTTGGAATATTCTCTTCACTATCTCAGCAGTAAGGGAAGTAGGGATGGTGGTAATATCAAAGGATTCAAAAGAGGAATATGTTTCTCCTTGAAAAAATATCTCCTTCAACTAACTTTATAGTTGAATAAGTGGATGCATGTTCCTCGTCTAGGATGATAGGAGATTGAGGCAAAATAAATGATGGTCGAGAAACGAATGAAGTAATTGAACTCTTGTACTCTAACAACATAGAAGCAAATATAGGATGTTCTTTTCCTGCCCTTTAATTAATTCCCCACAAATATTTGAGGTCGTCAATGTTAACCTCAACTTTATTGGGACACTTCTTTTTTGCTTTCCTCTCTACCAAAAACAAAATAAGAAAGTTAGTTAGAAAATCTCTAAACAGATAATAAATAGAAGAAATTTATGAATAAAGTTATGACCTATGCCACGCCCTTCCTAAGGGCACCTAGAACTAGTGTATGTTCCCCCCCCAGGAAGGGGGAATATTTTCAATTATTGACAATAACAGCATCATCCCAATAGTCTTTATTGGAATCCAACAGGTTGACAACTAAAGCCCTATTATTTTGCATAATCTTTGAATAATATGTACTATCCCCAATGGTTCCCCATTTGTAGCAAAACATCAACTTAGGTATCCCAATATGGGTTCCATATATTTCATTCAACCTACTCATTCCATTTACAACCTTCCATGTGTTAGGGATATTCTCGTTGGAATAACATCAAAGTGTTAACAAAATTGGATAAAAAGATGGTTTGGAGGAAAAGTAATGCCACACTTTGAAATAAATAGCGTGGGAATCCAGTGACCCTCAGCTAAGGAATACACATCAATAAAGCCATGAGTGATTTCTAAAGCTACCCAATGAGGAATTTTTCTCTTTTCCCTAAATTCCGCTAAGGAAATATCGTCTACGATATACACTATGACTGAAATACAGGAAAATCAGAGAAAAGAAGGGAAATATAGCTTACAGAGATCAAAATGAGATAGCAAAGAGCGAAAAATGATGATGGAGAGCAAATAACAAATAACGGAGAAGGAAATTTTGAGAAAGAAGAGAAAAATCTACAGTGCAAAAGGTTCGAGGTAAGTGAAATGAAAGGAAATTACAACCTTTTATAGGTTGCCTCGAAAACAAAAAAGAAATGATTGAACTGCCACCGACTGCATGATTTCCAAAGCGCAAAAAGACCAGCGTACATTTTAGCAGTTCGAAAAGTTTAAATTATTTATAAAAATGCCATTATCACCAGTGCTAGTGAGAAATTTTATAAGTCCTAGAGGTCGACTGCCGACCAACTCTCAAAAATTACGCCGAGCATAGTTTTTAACATATAATCCTCGCTTTTGATCAATCATCAAGCATGGATTGTTAGGGACTTTGTTGTATGTAAAAATTACTCTCCTACGTGGACTTATGAAAAATAGACACCTGTCCTCCTACATGGGCATTCAGCTATTTTGATTGGCATCAAAGATACCTAATCGATTGGAATGCCGACCAACTCCTAGAATATGAACCATCAGGAATAACAAAGGTTGCTCGGATGGAATGGTGACCAACATTGAATGCCAAGAGTCTCATTTATTGTATACATATGTAAATGTTTGGAGATATAAAGGCAGTCCATCTCTAGGGTTCCAAACCATTATAAATATACAATCTCCATTAGCTCAACGGGAGGATTCAATAAATCACAAGCAGACCATACTTAGCTATTGTAACCACCAAAAATAATACCAACAGTGGACATATATTTTTTTTCCATCTGAACCACATTAAAAATCTTTAACTCTTGTGTTTTTGTTTAAATTGCTTTTGTTTATTTATCCGTGGTTATCAAATTGGACCCACTCCAATTTCAGACATCAATAATAAAAATATCGTACCTTCCTCCGCCATTGGAACCGACTGTACGGATAATTCCTGGTCGTACTAATGCCACCAGAACTAACTCAAGAACTGTTGTAATGGTTTCCCTTATGGGACACCTTGCGGTCCTCCGGCCTTACTGTGAGCAATCTTTCTTTCGGTGACCATTCTCCCCACAATTAAAACAATGGCTAGTGAAGTTCTTATCCTTTTGGCCTTGCTGATCAAATCGAGGCTATTCCGTATCTTGATGTAGACAAGCTTGATGTGTGTGGCCCTTATTTCCACATATAAAAAACCTTCTTTTGAAATCCCCATTCTCCTGGTTCTGTTGGCCCCCTCAGGTTTTCCTGGGTTGCGAGCCTTGGTGGCCTTGGCTTTGCTGGCCATTTTCATTATTCCCTTGGCCCTAACGGCCCTGAGGAACCTGTCACTGTTGTAGCTGGTGCTAATAATAATGTCCTTGTTGTCCCTATCTAAAATCATTATCATTAGGATTAAAATCCCTTGGACGAAATCTTTTGGAAGAATCCCTCGGTAAGGAATCCCGCCCTTACTGATGACTAGTCTGCTGCTTCGGTGCTCCACCCCCATCGTTACCTCATGTCTTGCACGACTGGATAAATTCCCTTGTTCTTTTTCTCCCCATAATCTGAAAATGACGATATTGGAAGTGCAATAATGAGGTAGTAACTGCTTGTGCTATAATTTTATCCACCTCTGTGTCTGTCACCATGTCCTATGGTACTTGAGGTACCTGTTGAACCTACCCAGCATTAAATCTTCCAGCAATCCTAGCCTATCAGTCTCTCCTAGGTAGAATTTGGAACTAGGTCAAATTGTATGAGTTCACAGTCAATACAAAAATAATAGCAGAAGAATGCAATCTCAAATACGTACATATGAATGCAACAATCCAAGTAATAAGGCTCTATGTCAAAGGACGCTACGCTGAAATAGTAGTAAGCCGCACAAGATCCTATGGAAACTAGAACCTGATGCTCTGATACCATTTGTGACACCCCTCTTATTTTAATCACGGGTGATCAGTCATTTACCAAAATAAGTGGGAATCTAATTTGGTTCATTCTTAGCATCACTGTCGAAAACGTTGTTAAATTACTAACCACGTTAGTTAAAATAAGATAGTGCCAAATTTTATCTTTCATTAACATAAAGTAATATGCGGAAAATAAAAATAATATAAACCATTCACACCATAACTTGAGTCTAGAACATCGTGGGATAAAATAAATAAATAATAAATGTCGAATATATCATCAACTCCAAATCCAAAATCCAAAGCACAAATCTAACTAAAAAGAATAAATCCAACTAAATGTCTTAACTGAACAGGCAACATGCCCAAATGAAATAATTGAATATAAATCCTATACTAGGAATAATATGACTGAAATGTCTACTTAAGTATTGCAGGCCTCCATAAATGCTGCAGCTACGCATCCCTATAATGAATCATCATGCATTGTGTCCCTGTGGCTGGACACTGAAAAGTTTTGAAAATAGATTTGATATAGGCCAAAGCCCAAAACGCTTGAAAAATACTTAACAAGTATTTAAAATGCCGTAAGTGCAGTTATTATACATATGTTCGTTTCATGTACACTCCCTTGAGTTTCTTACCTCTCAACTATAGTGTGCTCGTAACGTCTCCTACTTAACCCACCTAGTTATGCTATCCCGTCTAACTAGTCCCACTGATCATCTATATAACCACTAATACACTTAGCTCACTCTTACCTCCCATACGATACGCTACCGTAAAACCATAATCAATATTAGCCGAATATTATTATTGAACCCTTAATTAAGTTTCTCTTACTTAAGTTACTTTAGATATACACTATCTATATCTTCTATAACCAGACAAGAGTAGAACAAATCACACGTGTATATATATATATATATATATGAATACAACATCCCTGGAATGAGAACTGCGATGCATACATACTCTGCTATCGAGTCCATGTACCTTACGTACCAAATCAAGGACTACAGGTTTGGGATCACCTTTGAACCATAAATCAAATAAACACATACTGGAGGCGAACATAGTCCTAAGACTTTGGTCTACGCTCATACCTAACACACCCAAATGACCGATCACACTATCGACACTTAAATAGTGATCCGCCCGAAGTTATATGTTCGGGGGCACACATCCAGACCTCACTGGCATCGTCAAGAGGGGATCGCTCACTGTGCGTGACCTCCCATGATAGCAGACAATGTAGGTATGCTTATATACATAAGAATACACATAATTGGTATAAACACAACTTATAAATATATCCAGTACGTTCTACGTATATCCCAAATACCCAACATACTAAATATTCACACGTAATATTCTTTTTTTATTTTTCGAGTATCACTCACTACCCGAAGGGTCCTAGTTATCCCTTAAGTAATTTCAGTAGTTAATACATCACTAACCTACTGGTATCAATTTTGGGTTATCGTCTACGCTTCCCGTAACTCAATTTTAAATTCTCGATACTTAACACAATCGTTTCATTTCGTTGGTTCAAATCTCATTTTACCACTATTAAGACTAAGCCGAGCTTTAACTATAAGTCTACTGGTATTCTCCAAGTCCCCGTTTAGTTAATAACCATTACCAAAGTCCCCCATAATTATTGGCAAAGAAAATCACAGAAATAAACAAAGACCCCCTTTCCTAGAACTATCGATCTATCGACAAAAGGGGTCGATCGATCCATATAGCGATCGATCGATATCCTTTGATCGTTCGATCGATCCTAGACATGTCACTTATTTGAAAATTTGATTTCTCCATTTTTAATCCATTAAACCTTCATGAGATCTTCCCAAACTCCCATACAAAGTAACCAATCATTATATACATGTATATGGATCGATTCTAATGTAAACTTAACATAAAATCTTTAAGGAATCCAACAATAATAAGATTAAATATTCCATCTTTAATACAAACCCTAATACAATTACTTTTAGGTTTATTCATTACAAAACCCCGATTTACATCATTCATTTTAAACCCAAATCTCAGATTTCATGTCACATTGACATGAGGTTGATTTCTAAGATGATATCCCAAAAAAGTATGAATCAAATCCCTACATATATTCCAATTGATTATGTTTTCATGAAATATTAACCCTATACTATCATGGGTATTATAAATGCTAAAAAGAATTGCAAGTTTAAAAACTTACCTCAGGGTTGAGTGGTCTTATTTTCATTGGTAGATGATGGATGCGTCTTTGCCTTGCTCCGATATTGATTCCGACAATGACGGTGGTGAAAAATGGTATACACTGGCTTAAGAACCCTTCTCCTACCCTCTCTTATGGACTCTCTTATTTCCCAAGTATTGTAGCCCTAGACTCCCCACCCAATTGGTTGATATATAACTGTAAAATTCTGAGTTTTGCCAACCCTAAACTCCCAAATGAGTAAAACAACCTTACGCGGTGTTGGGTTGATTTAAAAATGCTCCGATACCCGATTAATACACCCGCGTACTCTATTCCGCCTATTTCGACCCATTCGGAATCTAAAGTGGCCTTGAAATCGCTATCTGAGTTACTTGACATTAATTTCCTATCTCGACCTTAGCGTAGCCGACACACGACTCCTGGTTGAGATATAACATAATGCTGTCAATATTACTCACTACGATGTATAATTATTATCACATGTTATTTACTACACACTTAGTAAATTTATCCCAAAAATATTAATCATAATCTCTCTCAATCCATATTTAATAAACATATAATATTTTATTTTCATTAAATTACTGCACACGTGTAATTTAAAAATAACCAAATAAATTAAATTCTAAATGCTAAAATTTTTTGGGTGTTACAATGACTTGAGTCAAATCTCAATTATTAAATAATGAGATAGAGACTCGGTATTATAAGGACCCACTTCACGATCGGTGGGACCCAATGGCGAGAAAATAATCCAAATAAGGAAACTTCTTACGCTTAGCCCCTGACCCTTTCGTAGGTTCCCATAATACTAAAGCACTTAATTGTTTATCGTAATGGTTTATTATGAGTTTGCTGACATTTATAACAACATAATCAAATGCACACATAAGTCAATTACGTGAAACACATATGTGACACATCGCTAACCAATCGAAATTCTAACATCTCAAAATTACAGCATGACATACCACATGTCATATGAAATCAACAACTTAATATGTCTAATAATCAATTATAACAATTAATTAAATGCTTTAAATATACGGGGTATTATAGATGGTTAGTTAATCGAGTTTGAACATCAAATTCTTTTATATTTTATTAACCGAATATACCCCACCAATGAATATGTCATGTAACGTTCTTCAATTAAAAACAATCGAATTAATAAAAATGTTCAAAAATTTTTAAAATTTTGAAAATCAATATTTTCTTGTCTTTTTATTTTAAAATATAAATTAACTTAGCAGTAAAATTCGGTCATGAAAGTGTGTGGAAACCCCCAATTTTAAATATTCTTTTACTTTGAAATCAATTTCCTTGTGAAATATATGCGGAAGCGTTAGGAGACGGTTCAATAAAACAAATTACAAATTTAAATTTACTTTTTCAAATTAAAATTAAACCAAGTGAAATTAGATTAATCCATTAAAACATTTTCACTTAAACATAATTAATCCAAGTCCTAGAATTTGCCTAAGTCATATTTATCAATATTTCCAAATTAGGCACAACCAGTTTTAATAATAGACTAGAATTAAATAAACATTACCCAAATTTAATTAGCACCAAATTAAATTAAGTGTGACAATTAAAACCAACTTTATCTTGAATTATCCTAAGCATGCGTTCTAAGTTATTATGCAAGATAAAAGTAAATCAATCACACTACGCCGCGATGTACGAGGAAAAACCCACAACGGGAAACAACCTCGGACGACCCTAGCCTCAAATTCACTAAGTACGGAATTTACATTTACAAGATAAATGACTTACTTCCTCAACTCGAACCCTCTCAAGCCTTGACGCGTCTTCTTGTAACCACCTCTGCCTAGTGGATAACCACGGAGCTCCACCGCAATCTCGGAACCACCGATCGGACTATAGGTACACCGTCAACCACACATGGTGCCTTTCACCATGTGAGAAAGTCGCAGCTAAACAATTCTTCTTCTTCTTTGAGGGATTTAGAAGAAAACCCAAACTTCTCTTCAAACAAATGTAGAGGTGAAAATCGGTGCCAAAATGCTCCAAGCAAAGTATATGTATATATGAACTTGGAAGAAACAAACATGGGTGTAACTAAGTGTTTAAAGAATTTTTCATTATAAAATGAACACTCAAACTCATGAAATTTTTCATGGAAGAATCAACTCTCAAACCTCTCTTTAGGAGTTAGAATATTATGAAAAAGTTAGTTTAGAAAAAGTTGTTCCCGCACATTATAAGATCTGAGAAAAGTTAGTGGAGAAACAAGTGGGAAACATGGGTAAAAACTGCCAAAAAAATTTCCCGCCTGATATCTCGTTAAAACGACATCTCGTTCGAACGAGGATTCTAACGAAGTTCCAATGTGAACTCGTTAGAAATCTCGTTGGAAATCTCGTTCGAACAACCATCTCGTTCGAACGACATTTCGAACGAAGTTCCAGTGGCCAAAATGGGAACTCGTTGGCAAATGCGTTCGAACGACTTGTGGTTCGAATGACAATCTCGTTCGGACGACACTTACAGAAAGTTCCAAAAATATCATTTTTAGCCCAGAAACGTTTTATACTTTATATAAAAGTTTTTTAATAGAAAACTTTCTGAAAATAAATCACAGTTTTAAAACCTAACACCCAATAAACTTGTTCCAAGATCCTATATATATATATATATATATATATATATATATATATATATATATATATATATATATATATATAATGCATTCATACCTTGGGAGCATGGAACCACTGTTGATGACGTAGAAACGAGGCACATAAACTTGGCATTTGATGAAGCTTTATACTCTTTTCCGGTACGTCTTCAACTAAACACATCATAGGCTTGAATAGGTACACTAAAGCACTATCCTATGATATAAACATTTTTGTCTGGAATTGAGCCAAAAAAATATTAAGACTCAATTGGAGAATTGTGTCCTTACAGGTCAACTAACAAGTAAAATTGGGGGTCCATCTCCATTAATTTTGTTTTACGAATCAAACTCCAAACAAGCAAACTTTGGGGCCAAAAACGAAATAGCCGTATATGAAATAGAAAGTTTGACAAAAAAAGTTAGTTATGGGGCCAAAGGCCAAAAAGTGAAAAATTCAAGGGCTAGACTAGAGAAATACAAATAAATGGGGGTAAATTTCAAAATGATCCATTTTTTCAATGGGGCTAAAACATTTTCTTTAACTAATTATTTTAATGTGAAATCACCTTTTTAAGCAAATTTATGTAAAATGGAGGCTCCATTTGTGTTTTAAAAGTATTGTAAAACAAAAATCGGCCAAAGGTTTTGCACATTTATTTAAATTGTCAAAGCTAGTATTTGAAGTGTAATATGGTGTAGCACGATTGTCAAAGCTAGTCTTCATCTTGCATGTGTATATTACGAACTATTTCACACCCTTTTGATGTTGATTTAACATAGAGAGCATTATCTCCATTTGTGTGCCCAATTTTTTTCTTAAATAAAATTTAAATTTAATTAGAAATTATATTCATCTGGATTCATAAAACAAATTTAACTGGATATAATTCTTATATAGAGTTCATAGAAAAACTAGTTGTCTTTGTTTTTTAGTTAAAAAAAAACTTTGAGTTCTTTCATTCCACGCATAATGGTCTCAATTCTAGCCAAGAAGGATCCTTCTCTGAAAGGTTACATAGAGTAGGATAAATTATTATTCCATTGAGCTGAATTTATAAGTTTAGAAAATCTTTACTTATATTCTCCCACAAGATGGTAGAATTGAAATCACAAAAAATAAAGATCCTTATTCTCCTTGCATCTCGTTGTACAAACATGAACAACAAAAGAAAAAGGTTTTCATAAAATATTCAGAACATCACGTTAAATCCCTTAATCATGAACACATATTTTTATAAGCATGCTCCAAACAATGAGAAAAACTCAAGAATATGGATTAATGGATAACAAAGTTACCTTGATTGGAACACTACGAGCCTGTTTGGTTATCAATGATAATTATGTTTTCTATGTTTAGATATTGAATTTTAATATTTATGTAATATAATTACGTCTTTTCAAAAAATAACAAAAGGGTATTATTAATAAAAGAGGTATTGGGAAGTCTTCAATGAAGTGGAGGATTGCTCGGAGAAAGTTACCTTTTTATTCTTCAAGATTGGTCTACCGATAACATCTTTGCTACCCCCATTCCCTAATTAAGAAAGAAGCTAGCGCTATTGATGATCTCATGGACAGTATTGAGAAATACGCCAAAGTAAAAGACGTGGTTCACTTTAATGCAGCGGACAATGGTTGAGCGAAGGTAACCAAAGTAGGAGATAAGAGTGACACTCCAAAGAAAGGGAATAAGAACGGGGGAAATAACGACTCTAAGAATAGGAATAAGGATGATCCTTCAAAAGAGTTCCAGGGTTTTAACATAGTATTCAAGGAACCAATTTAAAAGATCTTGAGTAAGATCAAAGACCCACAATTCATCAAGTGGCCCAAGAAGATGGGTGGTGACCCAACGGAGAGGAATAATGCACTCAGATATGCATTCCACAAGGAGGGCGGTAATAGGACTGAAAATTCTAAGGCTCTGAAGTCACACTTAGAATATTTGTACTAAGCCAGGTATCTCAATGAGTACATAGAGAAGAAAATTGATAAGGTCGTAGCCAATGGCTATCAGAATCTGGACAATTTCTTTAATGACGGAATGGGATAAGAGTTCATGATGATCCATGGGGCATCAGACCTAAAGCAAATCCAAGGGAATGGTGTTTGAATGGAGGTGAAGAAGGTCACTTCTGTCATGGAAGCATTCTAGAAGACCCAAGCTGGCAAGCACCGACCATCAGAGGACGTCGACTACTCCAAGCACATTGTCTTCACTGAAGAAGATTTGGTCAGAGTGAGGACCCCACATCATGACGCACTGGTAATAACTCTCATAATTATAAATTGGTACGTTGACAAGCTACTCGTGGACCGGAGAAGCTCGTCAGAGGCGATGTACCTAAAATTGTTTTACAAGCTGAAGCTTAACCCAGCCGACCTCAAGGAGTCCACTATTTCATTGGTCTACTTCGCAGGGAAAATCACAATACCGTTGGGAAAGATAGTCCTGCCAGTCAAGGTAGACAACATCTCAAAGTTGATTGAGTTCTTAGTGGTGGACATAGAGTCCTCATATCACGCTATTATAGGAAGATGTTGGTTGTATTCCTTGAGGGCCATACCATATACTTACCACCAAAGGTTGAAGTGTATCACCGATCGGGGCGTGGTCAAAATTTATGGCGACCAGTCCACTACCAGGAAGTGCTTCATCACGAACATTTATCATAGGAAGGAGAAGAAAAGAAAACCAAAGGATGCTCAGGAGGAAGCCCAGGAGGAGGCTACACCCTCCAAGTAGCAATTACAGTACGATCGACCGGGGGTGGAGGAGACCAGGGTACACCCTATTGACAGGGTCGTTAAAAGTCTGAAGGAAGTTGGTGCCGATGACAACTTGCGAGAGAGAAAGTTTTTGATCGAAACCACGCTCACCAATCACGAAAAGAAAGAATTGATTGCCTTATTGAGAAGTAACCTAGACGTTTTCTCTTAGGAACCATACGATTTACTAGGGATTGATCCTAGTGTAGCCTGCCATTGTCTACACGTTGATTCGAACTTCAAGACAATCACTCAGAAGGCTTGTAAACGTCCCCCGAGAAGGCTAAATCTTTGAAGAATGAAGTGGGGAAGCTTTTGGATGCAGGATCCATTAGGGAAGTTTGGTTCCCCAAATGTCTATCCAACCCAGTAGTGGTATGGAAGAGAAACAGAAGTTGGAGGGTCTGTATTAATTTCACAGATCTCAACAGAGCATGTCCTGAAGATAACTTCCCACTGCCTAAAATCGATCAGTTGGTTGATGCTACAGCAACGTATGAAAGGATGAGTTTTCTAGACGCCTATTCAGGGTACCATAAAATTCTGTTATTTGGCCCCGACCAGGATAAAATATCCTTCATAACCCCCATTGGGTTATACTATTACAAGGTTATACCATTTGGCCTTAATAACACCGGGGCAAATTATCATAGGATAGTTATGAAGATGTTCAAGAAACAGATGGGAGACACAATGGAGGTCTACATCGACGAAATGTTAGTCAAGAGAAAGAACAAAGGTGACCACCTCACGGACTTAGCCAAACCTTTAAGATCCTCAGAAAATATTGGATGAAACTTAATGCAAGTAAGTGTTCATTCAGGAACGTTTCTGGGATATTTTGTAAGTAAAAGAAGAATTAAGGCCAATCCAGATCATATGGATGCGATCACTAGGGTCCAACTTCCATAGATATTGCGAGATATTAAAAAGCTCACTAGTATGATTGCGGCGCTCAATCGCCTAATCTCCAAGTCTTCGGAATGCTGACGATCATTATTCCAGCTTTTGAAAAAGGACAAAGGCCTCATATGGAATGAAGATTATTCAAGAGATTTGGAGGAGGTCAAATCCTACCCTAGTAAACCCCCTCTGATGGTGATTCTAGAAGATAGATACCCACTATATCTCTAGCTCGTAGTATTAGACCATACGGTAAGCTTGGCTCTGGTGTGTGATAAAGAGGGAGGACAAAATCTTATTTATTATGCTAGTACAAAACTTCTGGACGCAGAACAACATTACTTGCCCTTGGAAAATATTATCTATGCACTGGTGGTAGCCTCCAGAAAGCTGAAACATTACTTTGAAGCTCACTTAATAACGGTGATCACTTTCTACCCCCTCAATGTTGTTCTTTGAAAGGGTGACCTCTCTAGATGAATCTCAAAGTGGTTGGTGGATCTCGATAGATTCAATATCCACTTTTAACTAAAAATAGTAATTAAGGGACAAGTCCTGGAAGACTTTATCGTTGAATTCATGGGGGACCAACCTATCGACCAATAGGGAGCAGAGTAGTCAACAGACGAGGAAGCACAATAAAAGGACTGGACCCTATATGTTGATGGAGCCTCTAATTCCAAGAGGGAATGAGTAGGAAATGTCCTCATCACAACGAAAGACGTTGTCATTGAACAGGGAATCAAATTGGGATTTGAAGCCTTCAACAATGAAGATGAATAAGAAGAAGTGATCGCTGGCTTGCATAAGGCCCAACTACTAGGGGTGAAGCGCCTCAATGTGTTCGGTGATTCCAAACTGGTCTCCAAGCAAGTGAGTGGATATTTTAATACAAAAGATGATATAATGGTAGCCTACCTTGTCGTGGTAAGAGGTCTTATGGAAGGATTTGAGAAAATTGACATTCAACAGTTCCCTCGAGGGCAGAGCAGCCACGTGGACACCCTAGTGGCCTTGAGCTCAGCATTGGGCACTGATCTGAGAAGAACCATCCAAATAGAGTTCCTCGTCCAACCAATCATTGAAAAGGCAATCATAGACGAGCAATTACTCCTCAAAGAGAAGGTACCCAGTTGGATGGATATCATCTTCGCCTATTTATGGAGCGATATACTACCTGATGACAAGAGATTAACTCATCAAGTAAGGGTGAAAGTTTCCCAATTTTACCTCTTCCTAGGAGGATAGCTGTATAAGAAGTCATTCACATGACCTTACCTCTAACGCGTTCACCCATGTGACACCGAGAAAGTGCTTAGAAAACTTCACGATGGTATTTATGGCAGTCATGCAGGAGGGAGGTTATTGGCCTTTTGAGATATTAAAGAAGGTTACTGGTGGCATAACATGCAAAGGACACATACACTTATGTTCGTAGATGTGAAAAGTGCTATAAGCACTCTCTTATGGTCCACCAACCAGCTAGAGACCTGAAATCTCTGATAAGTCCATGGTCATTCATGAAATGGGGACAAGATATCGTGGGATCACTATCAACTGTATCTGGAAATCGCAAGTATCTACTGGTCGACACATATTACTTAACCAAATGGGTAGAGGCGGAACCATTTATGAACATTCACGACGATGACATGACTAGGTTCATCTAGAAAATCATTATAACACGCTTTGGGATACCAAGGACTATTATCACCGATAACGACATGCAATTTGAAAGAAGCTTCTTTTAAGGTTTTTGTGATGAGCATGGCATCAAGCACACTTTCAATTCTATTGCGTTTCCCCAAAGTAATACTCAGGTATAAGCTTCTAACAAAACCATGCTTAAGGGACTGTAAAAAATATTGGAAAGAGCTAAGGGTTCCTTAATGGATGAGCTCCCTCATGTTCTATGGGCTTATCGTACTATTCTTAGGAGACCAACTGGGGAAACACCCTTCGCGCTCACTTATAGAATGAAAGCTATGATTCTATTAGAAGTATGTCTCCATACTATGAGAACCATCTTGGCAGACCAAGGCCTTAATGATGATGCATTACGCAATGAACTTGACTTAGAAGATGGGTGAAGATAATTATCCATGATCAAGTTGGCAACCTATCAACAACAACTGGCCAAGTAGTACAACAAGAAAGTTAATCCAAGGAAGTTTATGGTAGGGGACTATGTCTTAAGGAAAGTACTCGACAGTGCCATAAAACCATCATATGGCAACCTGGGACCAAATTGGGAATAAACTTTTAGGATGATAAGGGACGACCTTCAAGGAGCATATCAATTGAAAACGCTGGAGGGCAGGGAGGTACCATGAGCGTGGAATGCAGCCAATCTCAATAAGTTCTCCTTTTAGTCTTCTTTATATTTTGTTATCACATTTAGTTTATGCAAATTTTTATTTGAAACTTATGTCGCTTGCAAGCTATTATTCAATGAATAAAGTCTAGGTGGTCCTTGCGCTTTGGTATTACATGTTGGATGCTTAGAATTTCTTGATCGCATCTCAGTATCACGCACCCTTTCCAAGTTATAACTCCCTCGTGCATAATAGATTCCTTGGGATTATAATAAGTTGTTCAAATTATTTCAATCAAGGAATCTCATGTGTCGAGAAGGACTTATAGTAATTATAATAAGTTAATAGAAGTGTTCCAATTACTACAACCCTCAGGTCTTTGTAGCAAACACAACAGACCTCATGAGTTGCCCCGCCAATAACAAAAGCCCTACAGGAGATCCTTAGGCAACAAAGCCAACTCAGGTTGGTTGCCAACTTTGTTGGTTATAAAAAATCCAACTTGGGCGGATGGACCAGCGACTAAGTAAATTCTCTCCATTATCTCACTTAGGCCTAAGGGAGTGTGACAACATAACCTAAAGGTAAAGTGGAAGGAATGATACTACTAAGGCATTTTGGACTGGCAGAATATTAAAACATATGATAATAAATGACTAACACTTGTTCTTAATATCTTTTAGTCCGCTGAAAGACCCACATTGATCAAACGTAAGTACTATCTCATTTAAATAGCAAAAAGCCTAAGATGGTCAAACAATATAGCTTAGTTGGCTATGATGTTGAGTAATTCACGAGCAACAAATCCTTCCCGTTCAAATATAAGTGACAGATATTAACTCATATTTAGTTAGCATATGGTGAAAATATGGAAAAAGTTAATAAATTAAGATTTATATTGACAAAAATTGGGAATTACAATTACATTAAGACCTAAAAAAGACCTAACATGGCCCAGGATAACGAGAGAGATAATTTGTGACGCGTGCTCTTCGATCGCCATCTGGGTTAGGGGCAAACACCTCCGTATCGTCTTCAGAGTAATTTTTCAAGATTTGGGTAGGGATAGCATCAATTGGGACCCATTTATCGTTCTTCAAGAAAGGGTTATGGCGGTGGGATGGAGACTCAACCTTGTACTTATACCACGTGCTAGACTCCTTAGGTGCCTTAACCACTCTACGGGCACTGAATGCTCCCTGAGAAAAATCAAGATCCTGTGCCTCCCTCAACCTTGCTGGGGCATCAGTCCAACCTTGATTATAGCCATTTTCCCAGGCTTCTCGAGGTCCCATTTGAAATAAGTGCCTCAGCCTTGTGACATCTCTCTGAAGTCCAACAATAATTATGGATGCTCTTCGAACATCACCCTTTATCACAACAACCTCCTTCCTCATACCATTAATTTTATCTTAGAGGATTTAACCTATTGAGCTCATTTTATTGGCCTACATGAGTTTGACCCTCATAGAATTTACCTTATCCTAGACAAAAGCACCAATCTCCTTCATAGCTTGAAGATCGTCCTTCGGTTTGGCGACCAGTTCAGACTGATCCTTATATTTCTCTATCCTCACCCTTAGAGATTTACAGATTTTCACAAATTTCTTGTGAGCTTTCACACTGATATTGGGCCCAAAGATTAACCCCAACCATGAATCAGTGGGAATGTAGTCCTCGTCAGACTACAAACAACTCGAAAAGTAAAACGACAAACATATATTGGAATATGTGAAGAGAGCAAATTAACATGAGCAAAATAAATTTCTATTTCATTTATTAATAAAAGGGGGCCAAAGGCCAGTACAATCAAAGCAACAAAAAAAATTACCATGCTTCAAAAAGTTGTACAAAAAATAAACTCCTAATTTAGAAGCCCCATTCTTTTACCTACTCGACTTCAACCACTGCCTTCCCCTTATCAGCAGCCATATGCTCCTGGCTGACATCCACTCCAACCTCAATAGACATATCCTTAATCTGGATGGCAGATAGACCAACGTTCTGCTCTTCCTCTATAAAGGGGTTAGACCCATGAAAATAAAGGCCAAAGAGTTTAGAGTAAGCAGGAGCTCCCGCAGCTCCTAAGGCATGGTCCCAGCCTTTCTTAAATCCCACCTTCTTTCCATAAGCAAGCCAGAGTTCGGTATCATCATATACTTTGTTCCATCCCTTAAGGTAACTGTTATCCTTTTTGCGAGGGAGCTCTTCCTCTAGCTTCAGGACTTTACCAGACATATTCTAGATCTCATTGGCCAGCTCTACTTTCTCACCGACCACCACCTTTTGGGATGCCTCCAGGTCAACATAGCCTTAGACGGCCTCTCCCTCTCTTACTCTTATGCCAGATGAACATTAACAAAAGCCTTTTCAGACCATTCCAAAGCATCTTTCAGCTCTTACTTATCTTTGGACTGGTCGCCATGGTCATCCAGAAAGGTTGTGAAGTCAAATAAAAACTTCATAGAAGAAAGAATAACAAGTTAATACAAAGAAGGAAAAATTAAAAAGAGAAATAATTCGAGGAAACGATGAAGAAAGTTACTAGGTAATTCCTCTAAGAAGATTTGAGGGCGAGTTGGGATGACCCCAACTTTAAAGAACGCTAACGATCAGCAAAAATTACAACCCCCTTTAGCATATAGGGGCAAAGGAAGCGGTATTATCCACGGTAGTCCTTTTAGTTTTGGTAGTGAGGAAGGGGACTACAAAAGCCTTCAAGACCAATTTTTCTTGGTATCCTCCCTCTTCCTCTTCTTCTTCTTCTTCTTCTTCTTCTTCTTCTTCTTCCTCTTCTTTTCTATTCTTCTCTTTCTCTTTCTCTTTCCCCTTAGCTCCTGGGCTAGAATCACTTGCCTCAAAGGAATCCACATATAAATTTTTTAAAAACTTGATCTGATCCAACAAAACTGCATGATTTTCATCATCATCAAGCCTTAAAATCCTTCTATTAATTGGGGGATACATACCCTCTTCTTCTTCTTCTTCTTCTTCTTCTTCTTCTTCTTCTTCTTCTTCTTCTTCTTCTTCTTCTTCTTCTTCTTCTTCTTCTTCTTCTCCTTCTTCTTCTTCTTCTTCTTCTCCTTCTCCTTCTCCTTCTTCTTCTTCTTCTTCTTCTTCTTCTTCTTCTTCTTCTTCTTCTCCTTCTCCTTCTTTTTCTTCTCCTTCTTCTCCTTCTTCTTCTTCTTCTCCTTCTTCTCCTTCTCCTTCTTCTTCTTCTTCTTCTTCTTCTTCTTCTTCTTCTTCTTCTTCTTCTTCTTCTTCTTCTTCTTCTTCTTCTTCTTCTTCTTCTTATTCTTCTTCTTCTTCTTCTCTATTCTTATCTTTCTCTTTCTCTTTCCCCTTAGCTCCTGGGCTAGAATCACTTGCCTCAGAGGAATCCACATATAAATTTTTTAAAAACTTGATCTGATCCAACAAAACTGCATGATTCTCATCATCATCAAGTCTTAAAATCCTTCTATTAATTGGGGGAGACATACCCTCCTCCTCCTCTTCTTCTTCTTCTTCTTCTTCTTCTTCTTCTTCTTCTTCTTCTTCTTCTAGTACAATTGGATAGGAGGGACCAACTTATAGAGCTTTCAAGCTGAGGACTTTATCAATCGGTTGAGCTATGAAGATGCTTATTATATTTTTATACTCAAGTAAGTAGGATGTCGACCTAGGATGATCACCATCATAAAGCCTCTCCCTAATGTTCCAGGCCTTCAGAAATTCAGGAACATCAACCTCGCTTATATCAAGCTTTTGATTTTTGTCATGAGCTGCAAAACAGAGGAAGAAGAACATCAGTCAGAGGACAAGAATAAAAAATATATAGCAAGTGAACTAAAAAAAAGGAAGAGACCTTTGTGATCCTCACCGAAATCTAAAATCAAAGGGCCCCGATGTCTTTCGCCGTCACGAAGAGGAAAATGTTGCCAATTTCTGGCAATAAACCCATGAATCCAGTAATCCTTGTGGGAATCTGGAAGGTTTACCACCAGGACCCTATCAGCTTTCTTGGTCGTCAAGTACATAATACAATCATTGGTTTGCCACCAAAGATAGCAATAATAGATCCCAGTAAGACCCAATTTTGTCCCAATAGTGTATTTATCCTATGCACCCCTATTAGCAATTTTCCAGACAATGGGGGAATATTGGTCGGGAACAATATCGAAGTATTTAAAGAATATAAGGAAGAGAGGGTGTGGCCATCCCTCCACGGTTTCCCTCTATCTCCGGGTATTAGCACTCACATGCACAGTGGAGAGAAAGATAGAAGGTCTCATTTCCTTTCTGGCAACGCTTTGGCCGTCGTCGATGTGGGGTGATAGAGTTGCCATCCTATTTTGCACAAAACAGGCAAAAGAACATGTTGCCGCCTCGAGAGAAAGGTATAAAAGACAAACTAATGGTTATCAAACCAATTAGTTCAAAGGTCCGTGGCCTAAGTAACGAAATAGGAAGGTGTTAGGCACTCATCCCACCCTTTCGGTCTCTCATGGGCTTATGTTACTATTATCCTTAATTTCTTAGTGAAGTGTGTGTGCATGTATATATAAGTGGAGATCGAAATCGCTCGACTCGCATCATGGGAAAAGACGGAGTGAGATCATCCATAGAAATGATCCCAAAATAATAATTAAAAATATGATATGTGGGCTTATTAAGATACTGATCGTTATGATGAAATGATAATATGTGTTAGATAAGACGAAAATATGAATCACAAGTATGATATGTGTAAATAATAGATGGATAAAATAAAAAAATAGGACTCGAGTCTCGAGTTTTAGCCTGAGACGCCTACATAGCCTATAAATGAATCAAAGTCCACGTAGTTTGCATGTGACACGACGGTGTGGTTTCTCCCATAACTTCAAACGGGGATTTGATTATATATGTGTGTAAGAAAAATGTGTTTTTAGTTTTGAGAAAATGTGATGAAAAATTCCATTGGAATTTATAAGTGTAACCCTCTCGTTCTCGTTTTGATTTTTTATAGAAAATATATTATGTTCAATATTACTAATAAAGGATTGAATATTAATATGTATGAGCTAAAGTAAAAGCTAAATTAAGAACTTATATAACTAAAGCGAAAATATAAAAATTTAAAGAGAGAGAAGAATGTTTGGACCTTCTTTGAAAATTTAGATATTGATCTTGATTGTTGATGAGCTTCCTTTCAAGTGAGTGAGGAATTTAGGTTAAATTTGGTGTGAAAGTGATGGAAATGAAAGGTGGAGAAAGGTTTCAAATAAGGAAACCTTGCTGACTTAAGAAGAATGTTGCTGAGATCACTGAAGTTGATGTTTCTGAGGTGTCTTTCAAAGTGAGCTCATGCTCTCCTTATTTAGGGTTAGGGGATTTTTGAACGCATTATCCATGTCCTTCCTATCAGCAGGTAACCCAAGACACATTGTTAATAGGTAGGAAAATGGACTAGCCAAT
Source organism: Sambucus nigra (assembly GCA_949130495.1). NCBI lineage: Eukaryota > Viridiplantae > Streptophyta > Magnoliopsida > Dipsacales > Adoxaceae > Sambucus > Sambucus nigra. The sequence goes on from OX422220.1 coordinate 37,382,634, forward strand.
TGGCAGTCTCATGCAGATTTTCCAAAAAAGGTCATAAAATGAAATTCCTAAGTCCAAATTGTGCACGTGGCATACCATTGGAAAGGTTATTCAGAGAACTTTAAGAATACTTAGGCCTTTCCTAGGTCCAAGAGTTTACTTTGGGTCAAACGGGGCTCGGAAGCTCCCATCGATCCTTTGGACAAGAGATCTTTGGATGACGATGGATTATTTCTCAAAACTGTAAGTCCGAATCGCTCACGGGGTAAACCGTTGGAAAGGTTATGCATGGAAATTTTGATGTTTCAAAGAGATTCGCTCAATTTGAAGAGTTTACTTTAGTCCAACGGGGCCTAAAAGCTTTTAGTGACCCTTCAGAGTAAAAACTGGTTATTCCTCTGTACCGTAAGGATGATTCATGTATGGGGTGGACTGTTGGAAAGGGTGTTCAGTGACCTTCAAAGATTAATTTAATCTTATTCGAGCTGAAGAGTTGACTTTGGTCAAATGGAGTCTGGGAGCGCTCGGTGGCTTCCTAATCAATTTTTTTAGGGAAAATGGATCATTCGTCCAAGAAGTTATACCGTTTCATGCATGAGGTGGACCATTGGAAAGGGGATTCATATCCTTTTGAAGGTTCATTGATATTTCACTTTGACGATGAAGTTTATTGGGGTCAAATCGAGGCCCGATAGTGCCCGGTGGCCTCTAGATCGATTTTCAATAGTAAAATGCTTCATTCGTTCGAACCGTTATGCCGATTCATGAATGGGGTGGGCCATTAGAAAGTGGATTCAAAGACCTTCAAATATTCATTAGTCTTTCTCTCTGACAAGAAAGTTGACCAGAGTCAAATGGGCCCTGGGGGCGCTCGATGGCCTATAGATCGGTACTCAGAGTATGACCTAGGGTTTATGGTAAATGGGGAGGTTCTAGGGGCATAAGGAGAGTCTTAGTAGGGTCCTAAAATGTGGTGTATAGAGAGCCCCTTGACGGGTGATCTTGGAACAAGTGAGAGCCGTCGAATAAACACCACATGGATGTTTTGGTAAATACGTCAATTTTGCAGACCAAAGGGACAAGGATGACCATTTAAGAGGGTCGAGGTCGATTCTGAGAACCTATGGATTAGGGGACCGATTCTATGGGTCGAGGTCAATTTTGAGGATCTAAAGTTGGAATGACTAATTTTTTGGGTCGAGGTTAATTCTGAGGTCCATAAGTTGGAGCGACCAATTCTAAGGGTCGGGGTCAATTTTGAGGACCTAAAGTTGGAGCGACCAATTCTACAGGCCGAGGTAAATCTGAGGACTTGAAGTTTGGGGGTACCAATTCTACGGGTTAAGGTCAATGCTAAGGACCTAAAGTTGGGGCAACCAATTCTGCGGGTCGAGAACCTAAAGCAGGAGCAACCAATTCTACAGGTTAAGGCCAATTCTGAGGGCCTAAAGTTATGGCGACCAATTCTATGGGTCGAGGTCAATTGTGAGGACCTAAAGTTGTGGCTACTGATTCTGCGAGTCAAGGTCAATTGTAAACACCGAAAGTTATGTTGATAAATTTTACGGGTCGAGGTCAATTCTGAGGACCTGAAGTTAAGACGACTAATTCTGTGGGTTGAGGTCAATTCTGAGGACATAAAGTTGGGGAGACTAATTTTGCGGGTCGAGGTTAATTCCGAGGACCTATAGTTGTGGAGACAAATTCTGCTAGTCGAGGTCAAATCTGAGGACCTAAAGTTATAGTACGGGCTTCCTCTCTAGGAGTCCTACATTTGGAAGTTTGGATGCACTTGTTGTTTCGATGGGGAATTATTTCTCTGAGACACTTATAGGGAGAGATATCTGATAATGGATTATAGCTCCATTGGGAAAGTTGGATTTAGAAGTTCCTCTGGGGAAACATTTGATTTTTGAGGTTTTGAGCTCTGCTGGGGATGACTCGAGGTTTTGGGATTCCACTCAGGAACCATAGTGGACTCTGGGGATGCGGGCGCACCGTTTTAGGGTTTAAATTGGGGATATAAGTGTGGTTTCAATCCGACCGGGGGATTTTAAGAGTTTGAAAAATGATTTTCTTGGAGAAAAAATGTTCCAGTTTATTAAGAAATTTTAGGAATGTCTCGGAGAACTTTTGGTATTTTCTGGGATGTTTGTACAAAATTTCAGGTGGAGTTCTGATTGGTGGGTGGCAGAGGTTGTAGTTTGACAATGGCATTTTGGGTTGACTTGGTAAGGGGAAGGGGAAGGGGCAGTGCCGATCGGTATGGGGATCATCAACTGCTGAGGATAGATTGCAACGGTGTGAAGATAGTTTGTGGATCGCACGTTGAGGGTGATGCCGGAGGAGGGGTAGTCGACGTTGGGCAGGATTCTTTAATCTCTATTGGGTATGTAGGTGACCTTTTACCCTTGGGGGACGACTCTTAGCGATTTTCTTGTAGATTCCTCGCAGATTGTGGGGGGCTAGCGTTGACCATCTTGCATGTTTGATGTTGCGGCATTGCACCTGAAAAGAGACTCAAAAAGGCAAAAAAATATGCATATTTTGTTTGATTATCTTGATTTAGTGTCTTACTCTGCATGCACTTTAATTTGCTGTTGAGTTTTTACTTTGATAAAAGTAGCAGAATGTGTGTTTTTTGGAAATTCTTTAAATAGAGGAAGGCCTTGGCGACTTGCTTGGTATATGGATTAGGGGAATAGAAAGTTGAGTTGTAAAGTGGGGCTTGTCTCCTTCATTGGATTGTGTTGAATCTGATGTATTGAAGAGACTATACTGATGTTGGAGATATTGCTTTGGGCCTAACTACCAGGCTTTTATTATTGATAGGGGACCTATTGGTGGACTCTAACCTGAATGCATTACAGCATGGATGTCATATCATTGCAATCTTGTGGCTGTGATACTGGCGAAGTCCTCGAACGGTCTAGATGGTTGGAGGGAAGGCTATTCTAACTTTTTTAGAGGAAGCCCGATTATGATGTTCATGTGGATGGCTGAGAGATTTCATTTGGTAGTCCCCCACCCTGAATCCCTTGGTAGTTGTACTAAATTTCTTAACTTGTTATTTTATCAGCTTTGGCCCATCCATAGAGAACTAGGTAAACTAATTCGTGGAGCACGGAGCTTGATGCCAGCATTGGTCGGTGCCATAGTAGAGGGAGCTGTAGCCCATTCTGGAACTGAGGGTGTATCGATATGCTCGGTTTATTAGCCTTCGACACACCTCATTCTATTTCCCCTGACAGATCCTACACCAAGTCAGATGGGAGAAGATAGTGCCTCCTCGAACACTAGACTTCTTTCCTATGAAGGACTTAACCTAATCCATGTGCATGAGGTTCGGATCTCTGTGGGAGAATCATCGGCCGTCAAACCTTCCTTCTCAATCCGTAGGTAGGTTTTGATATGTATTCAGGGATTACCTGAATGGTGGAAAAGATCTTGGCAGAGGAGACCGGACAAAGGTGGTTTGCCCTTTTTTATACTATAGAGGGGGCGTAGTGGTTTTCTCCAGGTTGGTCAGGGCATATCGCTCCATGGAGCACCTTCGGAATACCAATCAATAATAGGAAGTTTATGGACCTCAAGGAGCAGAGGATAGTGGGACTGGGTCTTTCGGCAGCTGCAAATAGGGTCTTTGTGAAGCTGTTGTTCATTTCCTGAGAAGTTTTTGTAATTGAGATGTGTTTGGTTATTTTTAGTTCTTTGAGAATAATTTTTGAAAGGCTTGGTTAGATTTCTTTAGGGACATTTTGGTTGGTGTGGGTAGTAGTTTTTGACTCCCTACGCTGATATTTAATGTAATTTGATGATGCTAAGATTCAACACCACCAGATAAGAGGTGGAGAGCTCAAATAGTGATAACAATGGCAGCCATAGAGATATATATGTGCAAGTCTATAGAAGGGGATGAGTATAAGAGGAATTAAGATAATGATGTATAGTGGTTCATCCAATCAGGCCTACATCCACTATGAGTGTGTGATCCACTAAATATGGGCACTAACGGCCTTGGATACAATGCACATAAGCTCACTCTCTTTACTGTGTGTACAAGCAGAGTTTTAGCTAAGGTTACAATTATCGATTCCTTTACAAGGTTGAAGATGACCAGTATATATAGGGATTGGGGGGTGTAGTGTACCCCCAAGCATGCATGGTGCATGTGAATGATGATCTAGCCAATCCCTTGCTGACACCTGGATGTGCGACTTGTAATTAATGATGACATAATATTCCCTCACGTGAGGGGATGATATTGTTATAACGGTTTAGTCCACGTGCTGTATGAGTCCCATGTGCACTGTTCCACACGTCTCCCAAGTTACGCGTTGTGATGATGTCACCCTCGGCCTAGGATGCCAACCCGAGGCTAAAGTTGGTATTGGCATCGGGCCCGATTGGATGTTAGCCTCGTACTGTCATCCCCTCATAGGGTTGTCTGGGCCAAGATGAAGGGTTGACCCCTTTAGGGGTCGTCTGGACCATGATGAGGGGCCAACCCTTTGAGGGGTCGTTTGGGTCACGATGAGGGGTCGACCCCTTTAAGGGTCATCTGGGCCATGATTAGGGGTCGGCCCCTTGAGGGGTCATCTGGACCATGATGAGGGGTCATCCCCTTGAATGGTCATCTAGGCCATGATGAGGGGTCTACCCCTTGAAGGCTTGTCTGATCTTAGTTTAGGGATCATCCTAGCCGATTTTTCCTGTAATGGAACTGTGGTCGTTGGGCTCATCCTGGCCTGAGCCCTCGTCTAGGTGGAGGACACCCTCGGCCTGGCCGAGGGTATATATGGGTATATCAATCACCCCCCAGTCCTTAGCCATCGATGTTTATTGAGATGGCTGAGGAGTAATGTTGCCTTGGAATTCTCAAGTGGGTGGTTAGATGGATAAGTGACATCTGTCAAGTTGCATATTGTCAGGTGTCCATCGTTGTTTCAGTTTCCCAGATGTGGAGGTTGTAAACTCAACTTGGGACTTTGTGCACTAATGATGCCTATCCTCGTGGGATGTGTTTTGCATTAATTATTGAGCCCACTAATAACAAGGAATTTAAAGGATTTTTGAAACATTTATTCTCTTCTTCTTCTTCGCGCGCTAGCTTTCCCTCTCTAATTCCTTAGTAATCCTAAACCGCCAATTCTAGTAACTTCAGTGTCTCAGGCCCTGCTCAGTCATCATATTCATCTTCATCCTCAGGTAACTCCTCTGCCTTACACTCCTCCATTAGCCTTCAATTTTTATTTATTTATTGCATTTGCATTTGGGTTTGTTTTTGTTTTTTCCTGGTTGCTTTGCTTTTTCGGCGTGTAGACCCACCTTGCAGTGGTGGTTGTAGGGAAGCATTTAGATTTTATGTTCCTCAGGGTTCATCCCCCATCTTTCAGTGGTGGTTTAGTGCCCCCTTATGGCATTTCTATGGCTTTCTTGGATTTTTCGGTATTCTTCTCCAGAGAACTATTTTCTTCTGTTTTTGGGTCTCATTCAACAAAAGACCTTTATTTATTTGGTTTGATCCAGAAGTCAACTTGGTCAAATACCAAACATGTTTGTAGTTAGTTTGAACAAATTGCTTAAGTAGAGGGTCTTCCCCTTAATGCTTAGAAGACTTTATGATTTAGCCGAGGAATTTCCAACCTTGAGGGATAAATTCTTCGCTGAGATCAGACGTCTAGAGGATAAATGCGAATAAAGACGAGGGGCCGACCCTAATTGGGTACGAACCATCTTCCCCATTCCTTTGACCATAATAGTTCCATCTGAGTCCTGTGGGTCTTTCTGTCGTCCAGCCGACAGTCAGTCATACGAGGGAGAGATGAATGAGAGAGCATCGTCACCAACAGGTGCTCGGCCTTCTGAGAGGAGAGAGACGTCTAATCTTAGCCCAAGCCGACATGACGAGGGCAGAGTACATTTTGAGGCCATCCCTGTAACAGCCTTGTCCCCTCTTGACTTCAGGATAGCCTTTCCAGATGGACCACCAAGAGGCGTTGAGGCTGAGAGATCTAGGGACGAGGGGCATGAGGACGATAGTGAGGATCTGGATGCTGATCAATTTGACACTTCTAGTGCCTCGGCTTATGTTTCATCCGTTAGGGATCGTGACCTCTTGATGTGGAGGCACACATTTGGTATAAAGCCCAATGTGACTATGAGGGTCCCAAACGCAGATAAGAGAGTCTTCCAGGGGAATGAGGGGGAAGTTGTTATTTATGAGCAAATGCTTAGGGAAGGTGTTAGGTTCCCTCTCCACCCTGCAATTGTTGACATACTATCTGCCCTTGGGGTTGCTCCCTCTCAACTTCCTCCTGACTCTTGGAGAATCATCCTCGACTATATCTCCCTCTGGAAGAATACTTTCATTGACGAGCCCTCGACTGATCTTTTTATAGCATGCTACAATATCACTTCCTCGTCCAAGCAACCTGGGTATTTTCATCTAGGGGAGAGGATGTCTGACAAAAGACTCCTTCACGTGGCCTAAACTTCAAACCACAATTGGAAGAAGAGATTTTTCTTCATCTCTGGGGATTGGTAATTCTTTGCTGAGGTAGAGCCTTTAGAAGGCAGCCTGAGGGTTCCAAGGTTATGGTCCAACCCTTCAATGAGAGCACGGTCAGACCCCGAACTCAGCGTGGATGAGAGGGACATTATTGACTACCTGAGGGAACAAGGGAAAGAGGGTGAACTTCACAAATTTAAATATTTGATGACCCCTCGTTGCCTAAAGGAAGCGGGTATGATGGTCGACCCCCTGACAAAATTATGTGAGTAGATTTTTGCTCAATTTTTAATTTTCTCCAAGTGTTTCCTCCTTGCCACTACATCTTTCTGATATATCATCTCCTTTTCAGGTCGTCCTTTAAATATATCTGATCAACTCTGGTACATGACTGCCCCAAGTTTACTATCTGTCTTGGGAAAGAAAAAAGGCAAAGAGCCTCAGCAGGCTCAGACGAAGACAAAGGCCGTGGGGCCGACAGAAGTGGAGCCGACCTCTGACAGTCGCAAAAGGAAGGAGCCCGAAGTTCCTGAGGGCTCTCGTCTTGACTCATGGACTAGGGTGAGGGTAGAGGTGTCTCAGGCACACACTGAGGGGACCAACTCCTCTTCTAGCATGGGTGCCTATTGGTCTCAGAATCTCACTTTCCTCAAGGTTGAACCCTCGTCCCTCATAGCCAACCTGAGGGCGGACAAAGCCTAGATGCTTTCTGCACCCTCGGCTGCAGATTATGAATTCTTATCAAAGTTTCCCCCAGCTAAGGTCTATGATTATGGTCTCCACACTTTGGCTTAGGTACCTCTTTTGACTTCATTCTTTTTTATTTACCACCATTTCGTGAACTGTTCCCTCGGCCCCTTTTAACATGTGTTTGTCTGTGCAGTCTGTCTGCGCTTTCACCTCTGCTACTACATGGATGACTTCCAATCAGCAAAAGTTCCATGAGGCCGAGAGAGCTATTCAACATGAGGATGACTTAAATACCGAGCTAGAGACTGCCAGGGCTGAGCTGGAGAGTGCAAAGACTGAGCATGCAAGGGTCCTGGATGAGCTGGTGAAGCAGTACGAGGCCGACCTTATGGTGAAGGACACCCTCATCAAAGAAAAGGAAGAGGCCTTGACCAACTAGGGGGCCCAATTCAAGGCTGAACTTGAAGAGGCAGTTAAGAAGGATGATGCCGATGCTGTGGAGGCTTACAAGCTCTCGGATGAATTCTAAGGCTTTGGCCTAGAGTATCTGGAAAGAGGGATTAAGACGGCCTATCGGTGGGTCGTCTTAAAATTTACTGATGCCGTGTTGTCCATCCGTCCCTCTCTTGAAGCAGTGGAGATGGAGGACCCCCCATAGCTGAGGCTCTATCCCATGCAGAGTCTCAAGTACACATAGAAAGCATCGGCACGTCTGAGGATCGGCCTATTTCGGTCACTGAAGAGACTCCTCTAGTGGAGATTGAATCCTTGCCTGCTGATATTGCCCAATAGGGTGGCTGTCTGTAGTCCATACCCTCTTCTTGTAAAAAATATTTTTGTACTTTATTTTTGTTGGACAAGCATTTGTAGCACTTGATTTATAATATAATGTATCTTCCCTTATTTTATGCTTGCCTCTTGCATGATTTGTCTTAGCTTATGATATTTGAATTAACCATCCTGTGAACTCCCCCTCATCTTTCTTGAGAGTTAATGGGGGGTCGTCCCCACCATTCACCCTCATCATTGCCGAGGGTGGTTACCACTAAACAAATGATGTTTTCAACTATTTCAAGTCCCCTCTCGTCTTTCTTGAGAGTGAATGGGGGGTCGTCCCCACCATTCACCCTCATCATAGCCGAGGGTGGTTACCACCAAACAAATGATGTTTCCAATTATTTAAAGTCCCCCCTCGTCTTTCTTAAGAGTGAATAGGGGGTCGTCCCCACCATTCACCCTTATCATAGTCGAGGGTGGTTTCCACCAACTTAATGATGTTTTTAATTATTTCAATTCCCCCCTCGTCTTTCTTGAGAGTGAATGGGGGGTCGTCCCCACCATTCACCCTCATTATAGCCGGGGGTGGTCACCACCAAACAAATGATGTTTCTAATTATTTAAAGTCCCCCCACGCCTTTCTTGAGAGTGAATAGGGGGTCGTCCCCACCATTCACCCTCATTATAGCCGAGGGTGGTTACCACCAAACAAATGATGTTTTCAATTATTTAAAGTCCCCCTCGTCTTTCTTGAGAGTGAATGGGGGGGGGGGGGAGTCGTCCCCACCATTCACCCTCATTATAGCCGAGGGTGGTTACCACCAAACAAATGATGTTTCCAATTATTTAAAGTCCCCCCTCGTCTTTCTTGAGAGTGAATAGGGGGTCGTCCCCACCATTCACCCTCATCATAGCCGAGGGTGGTTTGGCAAGAATTACCCCAATGTATCTAAATTGACAAACAAGATGAGGAGCTAAGATAATATTCTCATTAATATTCCAAGTGTTATGTTAGAGAAACACATTCATTACAACCATGGTTTGATAGGACACTACATTATTGATAGTATTTCTTCAAATGATCTGCATTCAAGGGGTTGGAAAAGGGTTCCCCCTCAAGGTTCTCTAGTCTGTAGGTTCCAGGGACAACTTCATAAATGACTCTATATGGGCCATGCCAATTTGGGTGGAGCTTGTTAGGCTTTTGCCAAGTCTTTTTGAGGACTAGGTCCCCCACAGCGATTGGCCTTTGCCTCACCCTCTGGTTATAAAACCTGGAAGTCCTTTGCTTATAGGCAGCTTGCCTTATCTCAGCGTCTTCCCTCCTTTCCTTGATCAAGTCTAAGTCAAGTCTCCTTTCTTCCATATTTATATGGGGGTCATACAATTGGACTCTGTGAGTAGGAAACCCAATCTCGGTGGGGATGACGGCTTCTGAGCCATACGCCAGCATGAACGGGGTTTCCTCGGTAGGCGTCTTGGCGGTCGTCCTGTAGGCCCACAGTACAGCGTACAACTCCTCAACCCATCTTCCTTTTTCCTCCTCGAGTTTTTCCTTGATCCCATCTAGGATTGTTCTATTTGTAACTTCGGTTTGCCCATTAGCTTGAGGTCGGCTTGGGGTAGAGAAGAATTATTTTACCCTCGTTCTTTCATAGTATTTCTTCAGGGATACATTCTTGAATTGAGTCCCGTTATCTGAGATGAGGGTTTTGGGTAGACCATATATGTATATAATATTTTCCAGATAACCTGGAAGGTATTCTACTCGGTAATCGCGACTATCGGCTCCGTTTCCACCCATTTTGAGAAATAGTCAATTGCTACGATCAGGTATCGATAGTTATTGACGGCCCTAGGCAAGGGTCCTACTAGATCGATTCCCCATACTGCAAATGGCTATGGGGATGTGATGGAGGTAAGAGGATGATGGGGCTGATGAGGGATGGTGGTGAACCTTTGACATTTATCACACTTTTTTACGTATAATGTGGCATCTTTCCCCAAGGTCGTCCACCAATATCCCTGGGTTACTATCCTCTTTGATAATGACCTACCCCTAATATGGCTTGAACATGACCCCTCGTGCACATCTTACAAGATGTGTGGGACCTCGGACGAGTGCACACATCTGAGCAAGGGGAGCAAGAACCCCTTTTTGTACAAGGTGTCTCCGATGACAGTGAATTTCGTGGATCTGTATCTCAACTTCTTACTTTCTTATTTTTCTTCTGGAATCTCCCTCTCTTTGATTTATCTAACTAAGGAGTCAATCCACGAAGCTCCCCTGTTGATATTTAAGCAAAAGTCAAGTGTCCCTTCTGCATCTTCAATCGTTGGTCAAAAAAAATTTCCACTGGGACTGTCCTCCTGATATTTGTTTTAGTTGCCGAGGCCAGCCTAGAAAGTGCATCGGCTCGGCCATTATCAAGCCTAGGTATCCTCTTCAACCTTACTTCTCCGAAGCTCTTCAATTGTGTCTTTACCCTTTCAAGATATTTGGCCATTCTCTTATCCTTAGCCTCGTATGCCCCTAGTATTTGATTCACCACAAGTCTTGAATCACTATGGACCAAGATCTGTCCAACACTAAGAGATCTAGCTAAGGAGAGGCCTGCTATTAGGGCCTCATATTCAGACTCGTTGTTGGAGGCTTTGAATTTGAACCTTAGGGCATACTCAATGTCTGTGCCGTCTGGTGATGATACTATTAATCCATCCCCACTTTCGCTCTCGCAAGAGGACCCATCAACGAAGAGGTTCCACACACCCTGTTCCTTTAAGAAATTTCCCTCAATGAGGGATCCCAGTCTAAAGAGATATCTTACCTCTTTATTTTCGACAATTTTTTCTTTAGCGGTGCTTGTCTCAGCCTTATCTATGGATGTCAACAATTCTGCCTTGTCGGGTACCTGTTTTCTCGAGGCTCTCATCTTTAGCCTCATCATCTTCCCAAGTGAATTCAGCCAAGAAATTTGTTGATGCTTGTCCCTTAATGGCCATCCTAGGTTGATATACAATGTCAAACTCACCCAGCTCTATGGCCCAGGCCAATGGCCTCCCTGATTTTTTTGGCTTGTGCAAGACCTGCCTAAGAGGAGAGTCAGTGAGGATGACCATTGTATGGGATTGGAAGTACGGATTCATCTTCCTTGATGCGCGGATTACGGCATAGGCTAACTTCTCCATCCTCGGGTATCTTTGCTCTGCCCCTTGGAATGCCTTACTGTTGAAATACACAGGCTTCTGTACCTCGTCCTCTTCTCCCATAATGGCTGCATTGATGGATGATTCTGAGATGGCTAGGTACACATGTAGTCGTTCACCCTGCACTAGTTGTAACAACATCAAGGGAGACCCTAGGTATGATTTTAATTCTTTGAAATCCTGGTCACACTCTTCGTTCCATTCAAAGGCCTTTTTAAAAATTTTAAAGAACGGTAAACACTTGTCTATGGCTCTGGATACGAATCTATTCAAATCATCCACTCTCCCTGTGAGTCTCTGAACGTCTTTAATGGTCCTGGGGGTCTTCATTTATGATAGAGCCTTTATCTTCTCAGGATTGGCCTAAATGCCTCTTTGTTTGACAATGAACCCCAAGAACTTCCCTGCTCTAACCCCAAAGACACGTATTGCTGGGTTGAGCTTCATCCAGTACTTGTCCATCGTGTTTAAAGTCCTCTCGAGATCGGCCACATGATCCTCGGCCTTCAAACTCTTAGTCATCATGTCATCTACATAGATCTCTATAGATTTCCTGATTTGGTCTTCGAACATTTTATTCAAAAGGCGCTGATACGTTGCCCCCGTATTTTTTAGGCCAAAGGGCATGACCCTATAACAATATGCCCCTTTATCGGTAATGAAAGAGGTTTTTTTTAGTCCTTAGGGCTCTTGAAGATCTGGTTGTAACCTGAATTGGCATCCATGAAGCTCATTGCCTGTGGTAGCATCTACCATCTGATCAATGCGAGGGAGAGGGAAACTGTCTTTGGGACAATATTTATTGAGGTCGGTGAAGTCTACGCACATCCTCCATTTCCCATTGGCTTTTGAGACAATGACCGCGTTGGACAACCATTCGGGATAGATAACCTCCCTGATAAACTCAGCATCTTCTAGCTTTTTAACCTCGTCCCTTATGACCTCATATTTTTCTCGAGAATAAATTCTCTTGTTCTGCTTTACCGGCTTTGCACCCTCTACCACGTTGAGCTTGTGGCACATGATTTTGGGGTCGATACCCGGCATATATGCATGAATCCATGCAACTACTAGAAAAATACCCTTTTATGACAGTTTTAAAATTCATTTTTATGACGATTTTAGTTAAACTGTCATAATAAATATGATTATTTCACAATTATAACCCTTTTTTCTTTTAAACAAATAATTATGACACATGTATATTTATTGGGTCATATTAATATGACATGTTATGACAGTAATATTTTAACTGTCATATAATATATTTAGGTTTTATGACAGTTTTATATACATGGAAATATTAAATATAATTTTATAAAATTAATATTTTTTAATAATTATTTACGACCCATTTTGAGAAAAAAATTAATAGGGAGAAGCAATTTGGAGGGAAAGAGGCGTAGCAATCTCAAATTTGGGAGATACCCACTTCTCCCCAACTCTATCTGTACGATTATCATGGAGTCGTCTCCCTTATCCCACAACAACTGCATCCCACCCTTCTTCTACCCGCATCGATCGTCTCCTGCTTCAGATTTTATGCAAGCATTCTCACTCTTTTGGAACTTTATTATTGTTATTGTCTCGGTTTATTACTTACGTTTTTAGCTTAAATCTGGTTCTACTCTTTTCAAATCCATAGTATGATTGATTAATATATAATAACAAGATTGAAGGTTGATTGATCTATCATGTAGTCAATTTCAATGTTGGGTAGTCATTATATGTTCTTAATTTCTTTTTTTTTAAAGAAGACTGAAGTGTGAAACTATTTTGAACTGGGTATTTGTTAATTGATTTTGAAGTTTCAACTGTTCTTATTATAATTTTTGGGGTAATTTATCTATTATATTTTGTGTTTGCTTAGCTTGTTATGTAAAGCATGTGTCCACAGTTCTTGTGGTCCGGATGTTTCATGATTGCCCTCTCGCTACAAAAAAAGTACCTTTTAAGATGAAACTTTTTGAGACGGCAAAAATTATAGTCCCTAAAACTCATTTTTTGAGACGGATAAAATTTACAGTCCTAAAAATTTTTACTTTTTAAGACGGCTGATTTTACCCATCTAAAAAAATATATTTAATGAGACCACATGTTAATAGCCATCTCAAAAGCTATATACCTTAAGGGACGGCTAATAATAAATTGGATTCCCCCTTATCATTTTTTCGTTCCCACTTTTTCTCCCCCTTTCTATTAGTCATAAAATAGAAAAAAGGAAAAGAAATATCTTTCTTCACTGGCAAAAAAATACACTCATAGGCCTCAGCCCCGCGCCCTAGGCGCACACCTTCACCGCCCTCACCCTCGCCGCCCTAGCCCTCATCACCCTTGCCCTAGCTTCTGGTTAAGTTGACAATATCGGGTCAGTCATAATTTTTTTATTGACCATTTCGATTATCTTTTATGCTATTCTTGCATGTTAAAGGGTTTATGTTATTAATTATATTGGTTAGAATATTGTACATGAGGATCCAACATAAAATATTATACACGGAGCAGAGTTTCAATATGTGGATTGATGTGGATAAAAGGTAATTTTAATTGTTGGTTATTGCTTGATATCATTAGTTTTTTTAATGGATTAATTTGTAGTGGTGATAGGAGGTTGAGGGTGAGCCAATTGAAAACTCGGATTGTCAATTGGATGTTGTTGTATAGTTTTAAGATTAATTTATGATAATATTTGTATAATTGTTTGGGTGAACTTTATTTAGAATTATTGATATATTTGTTTGTGTTAATTAATTCATGTCCTTTGCAAGTAGTTCATGCAATTACTTTGATTTATTATTAGATTATGATTTTATTTTGTGCTATATGTGATGGACCCAAATTAATTCAAACACGCATCACCGTTGAAAAGATCATCAATGTTATCCAACACCATATAAAATTGAAAACAACAACGAAGTAGCCCGAATAGAGAGATGGATACCCCAAAAGAAACCAAGGTAAAGTAAGAGAAGTCATTGTGTCCTCGTTGGACTCGATTTCGAAATTGATTAGTTACACTTGTTTTGGGGTTAAAAATATGATTTAAAGGGCAAAAACTAAAAATAGCAACCAAGTTTTTCGGAGAGAGTCACAAACTCCCGATTTTTCGAAATTGACTAGTAGATATTTGTTTTGGGTTTAAAAATGGAACTTAGGTGGGGAAAACTCTCAAAACAATCTTGTGGACCGAATAGAGTTATATATACCTTAGAGTTAAAAAGTAACTTGTAGGAAGTGGCTCGTCTCATCGGACTCCTGGTTTTTAAAATTGACTAGCTAGTCTTCACTTTAGGGCTAAAATGGGATTTAGAGGGTGAAAACTTAAAACAACAATCGAGTGGCCTAGACAGACCAACAAACACCCTAAGAGGTACATATGTAACTTATTGGAAGTGACAGTGTCCTCATCGGACTCCCGGTTCTGAAAATTAACTAGTAGACATTCGTTTTGTAATTAAAAGTGGACATTGGGTGTGAAGTAAAAACAACAATGTGAAGTTTTGATTATTTATATAATCGTTGATTTTGTTTAGTCACTTTAGTTGCTATTTTCCATATTTTGTATTCTATTGCCGTATATGATTAACTGGAATGTGAAGTTTTGATTACATTTTACCGTAGGATTAGTTGTGTAGAAGATGCACATTAGGTTATATGGATTTGTCACACAAAATTCATTTGTCATATTGGAACTAGTCCAGTCCTGTGTTTGAACTCTTATAGACCATAAATTATCAAATAATAGTATGAATGTGTGTATGTATTTGATATACTGTATATATATGCACATATTGTATGTGTACTACTCAGTGATATTTGATAAACGATAATTGAAATCAATTATACCTATGTTACAATGCCTATGTTACATATTTTTAGTGATATTTGAAAGTAAATGTGAAGATAAGTTTTGTTTTCATTCTCTCATTGTTTCAATTTTGATGTGTTTGATTGAATCAATTGACTGTGTTTTTCTCAGATTTGAGTTACTTGTGCTGTTATATATATGTATGTATATATCACTCGAGTTGCTTTTTCATTGTTGCGTTACATGCTAATGCATCGTTTATATGAATTGTGAAATTGAATTCAAGAGTAGGCTTTTTGATCTATTTTTAGATTGAATAGTGACTGCAACTCTTTGATTGTTTGATTGCTACAGTTTTGGTTCGGTTTACGCTTGAACTATTAATAACATTATTGAAAACTTTATTACAATGTGTGAAATCGAGTAGAAATTAATAAGAAACTTGGGAAAAATGAATCTAAATTGTGACGATCTACAGATGATATTTAGTTAGAGTCGAATATTTTTCTCCTTGAGCAGGATATCTGATATTGTCTTTTGGATGATTGATGGATTCGATTTCTCAGCAATGCCTGTCAAGATGGTTTCTTCTTGTATTGTTTGGGATAACTAAACTTTTCTTATTGCAATCTAATCAATTTAAAAAAATAAAAAATTTAGTTAGAAAGGAGAAAAATAAACGCATTTGTTGTTATGAATATGAGTAGAGGACAGACGCTTGTATGGGTGTGGTGGGGTGATGCAAGTTGATGCTTTAATGCCATGGATGGTATTAGATTTTAATTTTTTATTGATTTCTTTATTGATAGCTTTAGAAACGAAATAGAGAAAGGGCACTTATGCTGTCTTATTGTATTATATATTCATGTGCCAAATATATGTATTTTAGATTTTGTATATGTAATTTGTGAAGGAGTATTTTATACGAGTTGTGTATGCATATGCAAGGGCTTATTTATGCACGTGAATTATACCTTCGTTTGTTGGGATTGGCTGTTCATCCTAGCCTTTGCTAGCGTACTAATTTCTTTCTTGTTAACTTTTTACATTCCCCCCCTCCCTCTTCATGAACAAAATATAAAGGAAAAAGTAGATTTTTTCTAAGGTCCTTTTGTTTTGGGGGAGTTTTTCACCGTCTGTAGATGTCGGAGTTAAGTAAGCTGATCCGGGATTTTCATAGCCCTGTCTTTGTATGGTTAATGATTTTCATAGCCCTGTCTTTGTATGTTTAATGATTTTCATCGCACTTCCCAACCAATATTCACCAACTATCTGCTTCTTAGTTTTATAATAGTAACTTTTAGGAACTGAAAGCAAAGCATCTCTATTAATTGTGTGCTTCTTCTTAATGTAAAATGCAATGAATTAAACTATCACTCTCCAAATCTTTTAATCTCTCCAAAGTATGTTATTAACGTCAATGAATTCACTTAAAGAGAAGGATAGGGCATTTATATAGGCCATCCACTATGGGATGGCCTCAAATTCACTAATATGGCCAGTGTTTGTGGGTTTTGAGTAGAGGTTCAATCCATAGGTATCAAAATAAAAACCTGCAGATGAGAAGGAGATACGTGCATTTGCTCTTGGCTATTTTAAAAGGTCTATCTAATTAGATTATGTCAGGGTCATTGTGTGCATTTGCATACAGACTGATTTGTTATAATAATGGATGTTGATGTAAAAAATTAGATTATATCTAATTATTTAATCACAGATAAAATAAAATGAGACAAAGAAATTTTAAAGTGATTCAACCTTATAAGAATGGCCTACGTCCACTGTTTCTATTATTGCTGATTGTTTGGGAATTCTTGATCACCAGTTTAGTCAAGAAATTCCCGGTCCCCCTACAATGAGGATGATACAATGTATTTATAGCCCTCAGGCTGTACATGTGAAAGGATAATACATAGCTGTCCATTAGGTGTATACATCTGTATGATAATAATAAGCATTTAATGAGCAGTTAATCTATTGGTTATCCTACTATTAATGCTCTGTTCGAGGTGCAGCTCGGACCGCCTAAGTAGCTCGGTACTCATAAGTTGCTCGGTGTATTAAAGTTCCTCGGAGAATTCTTGTTGGTCGGAGCGTCTGAGCTGATCGGGGAAGCAGAGTTCCTCGTTGCAGTATGGTTCCTCGGAGAATATTTATTGCTCGGAGTATCTGAGTGGGTCAAGATGTTATTCGAAAGTGTTTGTTATTGCCACGCAGATTGCCACGTGTCTTCACTCAATTAAGCCATGTTAGCAGACTAAATTTGGTATCAACAGAAGCCCCCAATGTTTCACAGTTCGAAATTTGAGGAGTGTGGAACATTTTTTCACAAAATATGGCGGTTTTAAATGGTCATTTTGAAATTTAGGAGTATTTTCTTTTGTATTTATTTCTCCTTCCAAATTTGTAGAATCGAACTTTTTGAATTTTTATAACAGCTTCGATTCCCGCGCCCTTTTTGTCTTTTTAGCCGCTGGTAACGTAACCGTCTCTTTTTGTAATCATTATCTTTACCCATTCCCAAGATAGGGTATTTAAGCGTTGCAGAAAATCCCCTTGTCTTCTACTTTTTCAAATTTGTCTCTTTGAGTTTTCCATTGTCTCTCTCTCCTGTGCGTTCATCCCTTTCATCATTCGTTGTCAACAGACTCATCCTTTTTCTTGTAAGATCTTCTTCTTTCTCTTTGATTTCCTTTACTCATCATAGTTTACCCTGTAGAGTCGCTTGATAAATTTCGTTCTGATTTCTCTATTCCTTCATGGGTTATTTTGGAGGAACTTTTCGAGCCTTCAAATTATTTTCGTTTGCCTGAGGGACATTGGTTCCCCAGTCTTTTTGTTGCTGAATGTGGCTTTTCTTTTCCCCCAAACCCTTTATGCCTGGAATTCTGTTAATATTTTGATGTGGTTCCTGCAAGAATAGCCCCCAATACGTGGAGAATAGTTAACGGAGTTCATAGATTAAATCAAATTCATGGAACTCGTATAGGAATTCCAAAAATTATGTTCTGTTATAGATGGGCAATTGGTGACAATACTTTTTATTTAAAAACTAGGTTTTTAAATAGGGGTTTAGTGGTCAATCTCCCAGATGCCAATAGGGACTACTTCGAGCACGGGGTTGTTATGAAAAACTGGCAACACCCTCAATTGACTGGAAATGATGTGTACCAGGATCCTAGATGTCCTCCCTATGGCAATGGGATAGGTTGTTTTTATTTTATTTTTGAAATTATGCTTCCTTTGTGTTTGATAAAATGTGTCACTGATATTTTAATTTTCATTTATTTGTAGTTGACAGCAAAAGAAAGTCTCCAAAAGAGACAGAAGTTAATTTAAAACATCTAAAACTTATCTGGAGTTTGCATCAGACTGTTGCTGACGAGCATATCAGGTCAGCTTCATATTTGTTGCAGTATAAGAGTTACACCTCATCTTTTACTGCTGGTCCGGTGAAAAGTGAGGTAGAACCAGTACCTGCTTCTGCAAGTTCTTCACTTGAGTCTCATATCCCTCTGAGTGAAAGAATGAAGAAAAGAAGATCTCCTGCCATCTTCGAGAAATATGCCTCTGTTGCTGGAGAGGCAAAGAGAAGTAAACATGATGTTCCAGCAGAGGGGACAAAGAAGATTGATGCACCCCCTATGGCTACTACTGCGAAGGTTGCCGAGAAGCCCCTAGTGGCTCCGAGAAAGGCCGTTGTTCTAAGCGAGGTGATTGTTATCTCTCCGACTAAGACTACATCGTTAGTCGAGACCATTCATGTTCCCCCGAGTAAGCTGAAGAAGAGCTCCTCTGTCAATTTGGCTGAATCCATCTCTCAGCCCCCGATTACCGGAAGTGGTGTTCCCACTTTTGTTGCCCCGAGCTCTGCCATGAGCTCGGTGAAGTCTTGGATCATTCCCGAGATCCAAGGTATGGAAGAAAATCTTTCTCGGGACATGGTTACCTCATTAGCTACTCGTCATATAGCTTCTATAAGTATCATTGTCCTCAACTTTCATTTTTTCCCTTATTACATCTGTGTACTGACTTGATATCATTTTCTTTTCTCAGTTGGTGACCTGTTTTAATACCATTTTAAAGAAAGATGAAGCTATTAAAGCTTCAAGCTTCTCGTCTGGTGTAGAGGAAGCTTTGGTGGGCCTGACGTAGTCTTTGAAAGATTCTTGTCAGAAATATAATGATGATGATAAGGCTGTTTGGGAGGAGAAACTTTATTCCACCGAGCAGGAGAGAAATCAAGATATTGAACTCTCCAAAGGTTTGGAGAAGAACATAAAAAACTTGGAAGAGAAGAATAAAGAGCTTGATGAGAAGCTAAAAAATGCTAGGGAGCTCGAAAGTAAGCTCAAAAATACTGAAGAAGAGTTGGACCGACTTCGTGAAGTAGGTCGTCAAAAGGAAGAAATAGAGAATAAGCTGAAGGCTGCCGAGGATCTTCGTTCCGAGAAGCTTTCCTTAGAGAAAACGAAAAGGAAGTTGTCTATAAAAAAGTCTTTCAGCACTGGCTGGGATAAGGGGTGGAATAAAGGTCTGGCAACCATGATGTCGCAGGTGGAATATGGTAGCCACAAATACTTTAGGGATGGATGGGTCGCTGCTCTTTAAGAGATGAAGGTCGATGAAAATTCTGACCTATTTCAGTGACACATTCCGGGCCCCCCTCCAACTTCTGAAGAAGAAGAGGAGGACGAAGAAGCCTCTGAGGAATCGTCTATGGTGATGGGAGATCAAATTCCTCATTCCCCAGCTATCCAGTCCACCAGCGAGCAACTTCCAGCACTCCCCGAGCAATCATCTATACCATCCTAGAAACCTAGATCCTCGTCCCAGCCTCCCGAGAAAATTTTGGGAGACAAGGAAAAGGTGTAGAGTTGTTCGGATTTTCCTCTCTGTTTATTTTTCTTTATCAAACATAACTCTGAATTTTGTACTTCTCCTTTATGATGTAATAAAATTTGATGTTTCGCCTATTCATACTGCTGTTTCTCTTCTTCATGCTCTGTTTGAACTCTTATTGATTCTTGCTTTCTCTTTCTTTACTAGTTTATGGCCAGGATGGAGTTATTGTTTGCTCATGATACAAAATTGTTGAGGCAATGCAATGAGTACTTCAAAGCTGGTCATACAGATATGAGTGCAGCACAAATTGTTAACATCCTCGGTCAAGGTGCTTCAGAGCAAGCAATTTTAGCCTACTAGTATTTGAAGTGACTGCTTGACCGTGCAGTGGCTAACAATGTAGCATATTATGAAATGATTGAAGATCTCCAAGGGACTCTCGAAGAGATTCAACAAAAATATAAGGAATCTACAGCCCTTTTGCACGAAGGATATGAGAGAAGTATCAGCAACTCAGTGCTGATAAGGGATACGATAAACTGTCTGCTGCTTACGATGTGAGGGAGAGAACTTTGAAGAGTGAGGTCGAAGAGCACAGATAGATAGTTGAGTTGTTAGAGCAGAAAGATAATAACCTACAAAGAGAGGTGTCTCAGTTGAAGTCTGCAGCTTCCACCTCAAACGCTTTGGTCCCTGTGAACGACGAGGGATTCTCTTTCTTGGAGGTCGAAAAAGCCAACCTGGGGGATGAATTAGAAACCTTGAGGAGAGCTGACCCTTCTACATCTACTCAGGGACGAGCAAGAGCTCCTCGGGGATGAGTAAGAGCTGCTTGGATTACTGTCGAGGAACAGATAACTCAATCTGCTCTGGAGAACTAGGCCTTCCAACTGATGGCAAAGAATCAGTCATTAACTGAGATGTCTAAGAAGATCAGGAATCTGGACGAGCAACTTTCTGCACAGAAGTCTTCCTTGGAGAATAAAGAACTGTTTATAAAAAAGTCTTCACGAGCAGTTGGAAAGGTTGACTTATCAGTTCCACAAGCAGCCTAGAGAATTTTGGATGGCTAACTACAATGAGGCTCTTTACCATTTGGATGATCGGATCCAAAATGCGAATAATGAAGGTTACAAACAAGGGTGGTTAAATGCCCTGGGTGTACTGCAACTGGAACAAGGTCACTACTTGTGGGATTATCATAATCCTGGGTTACTCGACTTTCCAGTGCCATCCTTCAAACTCGACATGAGCTGGATCCCTTCTCGGGCAATCCCTCAGTGTTTGATTTCCAAATACCTTGGCGATTATAGTCTCCATTCCAATGCTGAAATATCTCACCCCGAGCACCTACTCGATCGACCATCTGTGATGAATATTAGGATGCTTAAAGATCTTAATTTCATAAACTCCCCTTATGCTTTAGACAATCCTCTTACTGGCGAGGAACCTGTTTCAAAAGCAGAGGGGAAGAAACCAATAGAATAGGAATCTTGATGTAATAATTAATTTGTATTTCATTCTCAATGTATTCTGTTTTTGGATTTAATGAAAGACTTTTATTTTTTGTTCGCAATCTTGATTGCCATTACCTCGTGGTTGTAAAACACTTTATATATGTATATCTGTTAAAAATATAACAACATTGTGTTATTTGTCGATCAACTTAGAGTTGATTAAAACTTATTGTCGACTAGTTTGAATTTGTGGTAATCATTTGACAACTAACCAAACTTAATGATGTTTTGTTTCTCGACCAACTTGGTAGTAATTTAAAAAGTTACGAGTATAAAAAATTTTGCTCGATCACTTTCTCGTACTCATAAAATGTTTCCGACCAACCAAGGTCGGTAAATTTTCCTTCTCGACCAACTACAGTTAGTGGGTTTTTTCTTACCGACCAACTTTGGCACTTTTTGGAATAGTTTTACTTCCTAACCATTCTTAGTTGGCATTTTTAGGAATAGTTTTACTTCCTAACCAACCTTAGTTGGCATTTTTAAGAATAGTTTTACTTCCTAACCAACCTTAGTTGTCATTTTTAGGAATAGTTTTTCTTCCTAACCAACCTTAGTTGGCATTTTTAGGAATAGTTTTACTTCCTAACCAACCTTAGTTGGCATTTTTAGGAATAGTTTTGAGTAGTCTAAGTTTTACTGAGTAGTGTGTAGAACTAGTATTCCGCAAAAAATTTCCAACAAAAGGAGAGAACTGGGCAGAAAATTGTCTCTTTATTCATACTAACGAAAATGTATTACATGAGAGTTTACATCACTGGTAATACTTGCGCAAGTGTTCTGCATTCCATGCATTCTTAAACTACTGCCCTTCTAAAGTTGTTATTCTGTAGGTTCCTGGTCGAACAACTTCTGTAACTCGGTAAGGTCCATGCCAGTTTGCTTCCAATTTGTTGTGCTTTTGAATCACTTTCTTTAGCACATAGTCTCCTTCTTTCAGGTCGCATTTCTTTACTCTCTTGTTGTAGAACAAAGTTATTCGTTGTTGGTAAGCATCATTCCTGATGACTGCTTCTTCTCTAACTTCCTCGAGAATGTCTAAATCCAATCTTCTTATTAAGTCGCTGACAGGGGAATTGAAATTCAGTACTCTGTGTGTCGGGAGACCTAACTCGGCAGGTATAACAGCTTCACTTCCAAATGCCAGCATATATGGATATTCCCCTGTTGCTGCTCAGGGAGTAGTTCGGTAAGCCCATAATACTGATTGTAGCTCGTTGATCCAATTTGCTTTCGCGTCATTCAGTCTTTTCTTCAAGCCATTCAGTAGCGTTCTGTTTGTTACTTCAGTTTGTCTATTGCTGGGGATGGCCTGGTGCCCAGTGGATCTTCAAGATATTTGACTGATGACAATAGGCAGAGAACTCCTCGTTGTCAAATTGTGTTCCATGGTCGGTAATGAATGCACGGGGAAGACCATATCTACAGATGATATTTTTCCAAATAAATTGATACACCTTCTCGTACGTCATGTCGACAAGAGGCTCAGCTTCTACCCACTTAGTAAAATAATCCACTGCAACGACGAGATATTTAAATCTTCCTCTGGTCGTTGGAAGTGGTCCGACCAAGTCAATTCCCCACATAGCAAATGACCAAAGGGAAGTAATGGGTGTCAACAACGCTTGGGGAGTTCTTCGGATAGTGGAGAAGCATTGACACTTGTCACGTTTCTTGGCATAGGATATACAATCAGCCCTCATCATTGGCCAGTAGTATCCTTGCGTCATAACCCTTTGCAAAAGCGTTCGACCTGCTACATGGGCTCCAAAGGACCCTTCATGGATCTCTTCAATCAAGTCTTTCACCTCGGTGGGATGCACACATCTTTGCAAACCTTCTATAATTCCTCATTTGTACAGAATACCATTATTCAGTACATAACGAGCAGCTTTAAACATTAGTTTTTTGGCTGCAAGATTGTCAGTTGGTAATTCTCCCTTCTCAATATATGCCCTAATGGAATCCATCCAAGATGGTCCTAAATTAAGGGTAATAAAATTAATCGTCAAATCTTCATCTATACTCCGACCAGCTAAAACTTAAACTGGGATTGTTCTTCGTAGCTCGGTACGAGTAGCTGATGCTAATCGACCTAAGGCGTCGACCCTCGCATTCTCCATTCTTGGTATTCTGACCAGCTGAATAGTAGTAAATTCTGATACCAACTCCCTTGCCTTTGTATGATACCTGATCATTAATTCTCCTTTGGCTGCATATACTCCCATCATTTGATTTATGATCAATTGAAAGTCACTGAAGACAATAACCTGCTCTGCCCCCATGGTTTTTTCCAAACTAAGACCTGCAATCATGGCTTCATATTCAGCCTCATTATTCAAAGCTTTGAATTAGAAGCATAGGGCATATTCCATGTCGACCTCGTCTGGACTATTAAGAACAATCCCTGCCCCACAGCCTATTGTGCAAGATGAGCCATCCACATATAAACTCCATATAGGTAGCTCGTCTTCAAATTTCTGATCTGACAGAGTTCCTCGGTGGAAAATTTGTTGCTTCCTTTCACCCTCTCCTAATATTTCTTGCTGTTCGTCGATCATCATTTCTTGCCCTTTTACCAACCTAAGTTGGTATGGGCTTGAGTTTGATGATTCTGTAACATCTACTTTCCCTTTTACCAACCTAAATTGGTCTGGGCTTGGGTTTGATGATTCTGTAACATCCACAAGTTGATCGGTGAACAGCTTTTGCTCCTCAGTGGTATCAGGATAGGTGAACTCTGTTATAAAATCTGCTACTACTTGCCCTTTAAGCGATGATCTGGGGTCATAAATTATGCCATATTCACCGAGCTCTATTGCCCAATACATCAATCTTCCTGATTTTTCTGGTTTATCAAGAGTTTGCCTCAATGGCATATCAGTATATACGACTATAGTATGGGCCTGGAAGTATGGCTTCATTTTTCTACTTGCCTTGATCAATGCTAGTGCCAATTTTTCCAGCTTTGGATATCTGATCTCTGCTCCTCGAAAGGCTTTGCTAGTGTAATAAATCGATTTTTGCACTCCATTCTCCACTCTTATTAATGCCGAGCTAACTGCATTCTCTGACACTGCCAGATACAAGTATAATTTTTCTCCCATCACTGGCCTGGACAATAGTGGAGGTGCACCCAGATATTTCTTCAAGTCTTGAAAAGCCTTCTCACATTAATCATTCCACTCAAAAGTCTTTCGGAGCGTTTTGAAGAATGGGAGACATCTATCAGTTGCTCGCGATACAAATCTGTTGAGTGCTGCTACTCGTCCTGTAAGAGTTTGCACTTTTTTCTTCGTCTTTGGAGATCGCAGCTCTAATAGAGATTTGATCTTTCCAGGGTATGCTTCAATGCCTCGTTAATTGACAATGTACCCAAGAAACATGCCTTCTCGTACTCCAAATATGCACTTCATCGGGTTCAGCTTCATTTGATATTTATCTAGTTGATCAAAGCTCTGGCCTAAGTCAAGTAGATGATTAGCAACTTTCTTGCTCTTTGTCATCATATCATCAACATAGACTTCCATATTGCAATTGATTTGTTCTGCAAACACCTTGTTCATCAACCGCTGATATGTTGCACCTGCATTTTTCAAACCAAAAGGCATAACATTATAACAGTAAGTTCCCCTAGAGGCAATGAAAGAAGTACTCTCCCTGTCTTCAGGTTTCATCTTAATCTGGTTGTATCCAGAATAAGCGTCCATAAAGCTCAACATCTCGTGTCCCGAGGTAACATCTACTAATTGATCAATTCGGGGCAAGGGAAAATGGTCCTTTGGGCATGCTTTGTTGAGGTCGGTAAAATCTACACACATCCTCCATTTGTTGTTCTTTTTCATTACCATCACTATATTTGATAACCAGTCTAGATATTTAACATCTTCAATAAAACAAGATTTCTGGAGCTTCTCGACCTCTTCCTGTATAGCTTGATTCTTCTCGGGACTGAATACTCTTCTTCTCTGCTTTACTGGCTTGATCTCCTTATTCACATTGAGTTCGTGACATAAGAAATTTGGGTTTATTCCGGGCATATCCTCATGACTCCATGCAAAAGTTTGCTTTCTGCTTATTAGGAAAGTTATCAATTTCTGTTTTAGTGAGGCCTCCAACGACGAACCTATTTGAGTTGTTCGTTCAGGGTGCTCGTCGTCCATAATGATGTTTTCAGTAGCTTCCACCACCTGGTCTTTCACGAGTTGGGACTCATCTCTAGGATCCAATGTTTCAATTTCTGCACCTTCCTCCACTTGATAGGTAGTAGTCTTTTTCCTTGATTCCTCCAGTTCCTCTTGATCGACAGATGAATAGTAACATTCCCGAGCTACTTTTTGATCACCCTTTACAACTCCTACTCCAAAATTTATTGAAAATTTTAGGCATTGATGTACCGTAGATGGCACTGCCTCGAACTTCTTCAATCCTACCGTTCCCATGATGATATTGTAGGCTGATTGAACATTTTTATCCATCACGAAGAATCGTATTCTTTCTGTTCGACAAGAAGGCCATGTACCAATGAATATATCCAATTTGATCGTCCCAAGTGGAAAAACTTTCTCGCCAGCAAAACGGAGGACGAGTCTATGATTAGGCTCCAGTTGAGATAGCTTTAGATTTAAATTGTCGAAGTACGAGTAAAACATGATGTCTTCCGAGCTACCATTGTCTACCAATACTCTTGAAATCATTACTTCCTTCATCCTCATTTTGATCACCAATGGGTCATCATGAAGATATAGAACACCTGCGAGGTCATTTTTTGATAAACTAATGACCAATTTCTCTTTGTTTACCTTTCTCGGGCGATCCTCCTCAGCTAGATTTATTCGTTGAATGTATGAGAAAGCTTGAGCCTCACAGAGGTAAGCTTTTCTCTCTGCAGGAAGGTCTCCTCCTCCTGCATCTCCACCTGTAATAACAATTCAATCAAATGACACAAAGCGTATTGAAAATACCTCACGTTCTGGCTGCCTTGGTCTCTTGGGAAGATCGGGGTCGTCTTCTGGATCAACTTCATGGTCTATTTTCTTGTTCTCCTCTACTCGATGAGGAGATCTAGACCTTTCTCTTGTTCGGTCTCTATTTCTTCTTTCATTTCTACGATCAACATACTTTACCAATTTTCCTCGTCTAATAAGTGTTTCAATCTCATTCTGAAGAGCTATGCAATTTTTGGGCATATGGCCATGATCTTTGTGAAAATCACAATATTTTGCCTTATTCCTCCTGTCAGGGTCTGCCTTCATTTTCTCTGTCCAGTTTAATTCCTTGTTGTTCTTAATTTCTTCTAGAACATGGTTGATGTTTATCTTCAAAGGAGTGTAATTATCAAATTTCTTCAATACCTCCCATGACGACCTTATTTTTGATTATTTGTCACCATCATTGTTCTTATGCTCTTTCTTCTTAACTTTACCACCTTCCACCTTGGTTTCTTTGGCGTCCATATTCTTCTTCGTAGCCATAGCCTCCTCGGCATTCATGATCTTGGCCGCTTTTGCCATCAGTTCTGACATGGTTCTGGGTGGATCTTTGGCCAAAGTGTAGTACAACTTGTTAGGCAGCAACCCACTCATCAAGGCGGTAATCGCTGTCTTTTCTTTATAATCAATGACTTCGAGTTTCTCGTTATTAAAACGAGTTATATAATCTCTGGTACTCTCACCAGCTTTCTGTCTAACACTTAACAAATGAGCTACTCGTTTAACTGGCTTTGCCCCAAAACAGAAATTTCTAATGAATAACTCGGCCAGTTGAACGAAAGTTGAGATCTTACCCCGAGGAAGATTATTGTACCATATTTGAGCAGATCCGGTAAGAGTTCCAGAGAATGCTCTGCATCTCATTTCATCTGGAACAACATAGATGTCGGCTACAGCTTGGTATTGTTCTACATGAAGAACAGGGTCAGTCGGTCTTTCCATCATATTTGGGAGTCACAACAAGTGCTTTGAAATTTGACGGTGTGGGAAAATCCACAATGGCCTGGTCAAAGGGTGTCCCTTGAACAAAAGTTCGTTGTAGGGGGTTCTTGGACTTAGCTATTTCCCCTAGTCTGTCTTCCAGCCTTTGAATAGAGCCTTTCCACGCATCATTTCCTTCCTAGGGCCTATTGGTTCGAGCAACTGATCGCGTTGAGGTGGCTTCCTGTGATTTATCTTTACGAGTAGCTGGTCGCGACTGGGCATATCTTAAGTCTAATGATCGTCGAAAGTTCCTCGACGCAGCCTTAGGAGGACTTTTGTTCCTCCTAGGACCTAATCGATCAAAAGGAGATACCCTGCTTAACCTTTCTAGCGCACTAGTCCTTTCTGGAGAGAGAGTAATACGTTGTTCAGTATCTGTGGCTCGTACTGACGAAGTTCATCCATGTTGATAAGAAAAATCTTCAGACTCCTCAGTACGATATGAATCGGTACGCCTAGTACGCGAAGAAAGTAAACGGGTATTTCTTTGAACACTTCGATGTCCTGAATGGGTCGATACTCCACCATGAAGGGTTTGTATGAGTTATCGCATAGTTTATTGCATGGCTGTCTGGCCCTGGTCCAGATTTGTCATTATTCCAGCCAGATCTGGAACGTTTGGCGGAGCAGATGAATTTGGAGGGCTTCCAACGTTTCGATTGCTGGGTTCTGGATTGTCAGTCATTTGTAATGAATTGTTTTTGATGAAAAATGATATTACCAGTCGTTTTCCACAGACGGCGCCAATCTGGTGATGTAAAAACTTAGATTATATCTAATTATTTAATCACAGATAAAATAAAATGAGACAAAGAAATTTTAAAGTGCTTCAGCCTTATAAGAATGGCCTACGCCCACTGTTTCTATTATTGCTGATTGTTTGGGAATTCTTGATCACCGGTTTAGTCAAGAAATTCTCGGTCTCCCTACAATGAGGATGATATAATGTATTTATAGCCCTCAGGCTGTACATGTGAAAGGATAATACATAGCTGTCCATTAGGCGTATACATCTGTATGATAATAATAAGCATTTAATGCGCAGTTAATCTGTTGGTTATCCTGCTATTAATGCTCTGTTCGAGGTGCAGCTCGGACTGCCTAAGCTGTTCGGACCGCCTAAGTAGCTCGGTACTCATAAGTTTCTCGGTGTATTAAAGTTCCTCGGAGAATTCTTGTTGGTCGGAGCATCTGAGCTGATCGGGGAAGCAGAGTTCCTCGTTGCAGTATGGTTCCTCGGAGAATATCTATTGCTCGGAGTATCTGAGTGGGTCAAGATGTTGTTCGGAAGTGTTTGTTATTACCACGCAGATTGTCACGTGTCTTCACTCAATTGAGCCATGTCAGCAGACTAAATTTGGTATCAACAATGGATTTGTTGTATACCCTTACCAATATACAATATGCATATATGCTGGTCCAAATCTTACCTTAGTATCTTACTGGATTTATATACTTTTTTTTATTCCAGATATGTAAGGATATAGATGAAGCTTAGGTATGTTTTAATATTCTAAAGGCATTAAATTCACGGGGACATCAATAAAAATGGAGAACATAATCAAGGAGTAATGGAATCCCATCTGGAGCTACTAGTCCCAGAATATACACACGAAGAAGCTTCGTTTTGAATTCTCCATTTGTAGTGGTGATAGCTTTCAGAAGGTACTGTTTCCTACTTGTGTGCGTGTGCACACACATAATAATTGATATATATATATATATATATATATATATATATATATATATATATATATATGTGTGTGTGTGTGTGTGTGTGTGTGTGTGTGTGTGTATCGATAATCATGTACTTATGTGTGTAGTCACAATTTTCCTTAATACTATCAAATAAGATCACTGGTTGTTTTAGGATGGTGGTGATCAACTGATTCTGCTAGTGATTCAGTCCATTCTTTGTCATTTATGTGTTCTGGATTCCATTCAATTTCAAACGAAAGCGCCATAACTG
This sequence comes from Sambucus nigra, assembly GCA_949130495.1. Classification (NCBI taxonomy): domain Eukaryota; kingdom Viridiplantae; phylum Streptophyta; class Magnoliopsida; order Dipsacales; family Adoxaceae; genus Sambucus; species Sambucus nigra. The sequence goes on from OX422220.1 coordinate 37,411,912, forward strand.
TTATAATTGTGGACTTGTTTTTTTCCATTCATACAGCAGCAAGAAGTTAATTAGAGCCTCTATGGAACCGAATCCTAGAAAACCGTATCGGGTATGTGATAATTGTGTTATATTTTGATATTGGATGTAAGGACATTTATGTCTACTCTATTTAATTTTCATGTAAATTCCAAATTCAACCACTATACTGTTCATCGTCTTCGAAATTTTTGGTCTTTGTCTTTATGCTCCCAATTTATTTAAGTTAAATACTTCTAAGTCAAAGGAGGGTATATGTTTATGTTGAGTCTTTGTTACTCCAGTCTTCTTTGTACTTCTCCACATTCGTAGTATATCATGATCAGCTTTTCATTAATTTACATTATTGGTAATTTATTCAGTTCAACATTTATTATCTTAAGTTTATTGTTTGGGTTCTAGATCAACGTATATTACTCTTGCTTATTATTCATTATTGTATTCACGTTATTTATTAAGAAGATAAAGTACTGAACTAGTCCATATCTAAGGTAAACAACTCACAAATGTCCTCAAGAGTAATTGAGATCTCCCCCAAGACATGATAAAGTATTAGAATCCATTTGAGACATTAAAGAATATGGTGTAAAATTATTATTGTTTACTTTTAAGTTTGAGTGGGAATGAATGCAACAAAACATTCCTACGATATCCAATAATTTTTTAGTGTGGCCGGTCGTCATAACGTTACTCTGTCCATAGATTAGTTTTGATAACTATAACTTAAAACTTCAAATGCCTTGGAAAACTTCACACCCACATGTCCCAGTCCACCTAAACCTACCACATCAATATTTATATCAAGCTTATCAATCCCATAATAGCTCAGTGGGTTGTACATAGTGATCCCTACACACTGGAGTGTGAGGTTCACCAGAATTAAGAGGCAAATTCTTGAGGGGCCAACGGACCACAAAGTGCTCGTAGGCAACCATGCTATCAAAGTAACCTCAATATGTAAAGGTTCCATCAACGTTGGGAGCACTGTATGCGAGTATCTATTTGGCGCAATAGGTTTTGAGATCCTTATTACAGTTTTCACATGAAGGACGCGAATTGACCATGTAACCCACACCGACTTTGTCCCCAACTTTGAACTTCTCTACTCTGCTACTAATTTTAGTCACTATGCCCACAAGTTCATGCCTAGGGAGGACATTATACTTAGTGGCTCCCCATTCGTTCTTGACCATATGAAGGTTCGACTGATATTTTTCACAACACAACACTTTAAATATCACATCCTTATCACCCGTTGCTGTTCTAGAGAAGTTAATGGAGAGATAATCCCACATGTGTCCCTAGCTTCCCATCCAAATTCCTTCACCGGGTGCTCTGTTTCTGGTGACTTTACCATTAGCGAGTGTGGGTTTAGAGATGGATAAAAGGTACAAGAAATGAATATGATGTTTTTGATGATTGTCACGCTAAATAAGATTCTTCACATTTTCATTATGTCACTGATACTATGCCTATCGGTTTAATTAGGGCCTTAATGGGGTGTAATAATCAATTATTTAATTAACTTATTCTTATAAATGGCTTAATAGGGTGTAATACTCAATAGTGATACACATGTATAGACTTAATGATTTTGTGTTGTGTTTTTCAAGTATTTAACGATAATAACTGGAGTTTCTACTTTTTGTTCTTATAATGAACTTCACGATAACACGAGGCTCAAATTAAATGAAATATTACACAGATGTGGTATCCAACCTCATATATGAAACAAAGCTAGTGCTGACTTATTATTGCCATTAATTATTTGTATTGATTGAAAAAAATTAGGCAAAAAAACTGCCTCTAGACACATCTTGGAATTCAAATAAAATTCTAAATGATTATAGTTCCATACAATAATATGCATTGGCGCGAAGAATTGTGCCATCACTGCTCCGTCTAGTTAAATGATTATAGTATAGTTTCATATATTTTCTTCATAATGTTACATTTATGCGTGAATGTGTGACGTCTATAATTCCACATCTTTAATCTGCACTTTTGAATCATCTTATGATTACCGTTCTTGTTTGTATATAGTGAAGTTCGGGCAAAAGGATTGGAGACACAATTATCTTGACAATTTACAGAATAAGGAGCGATTTACTGAACAAGGGGATGCTATAACTTTTGAATCAGAAGTAGGTTTGGGAAAAGATTCGTCTATTTCTTCTTCCCCTCTTCTACAAATTTTTTTAATACTTACAATGCCATTTCTGCTCATCAAGTGGACAAAATATATCTCAGCACACCAACTAAGATTGCAATTCTGGATCATGAAAAGAAACGATCATTTGTGATTCGCAAAGATGGACTTCCGGATGCTGGTGAGATTTTCTTACATTCCCAAAATAGAATCCAAATGGCTTGATTATGATGGAAAAGCGATTAAATCCTCTAGAAGACTGGAGCAGTACGAGTTCATGTAAGACGCAAAAAACAAAAATAAAAAAGTTTATGTTACAAGAAGGTCTAATCTTAAAACTTCTAGATTATCTTTCCAACTTATGAAGGAAATATCCGACATATGTCCATCTGATCTTTCTTAATGGTCTTTCTTACATACATTTGAACTACAGACAGTTAAATAGTCCCTTTTAAGTACTTCATCTAACTTGACTATTCTAGGAGGTTAATATTGTAAAGTGCATTTGATAACACATACTAAGCTATCACGAAACAATAAGTAAAAAAGCCTGAATTTTGAAGTCAAAGACTAGAATTATTAACTGGAAATTGTATTTCAATTCTGAATAGGTATGTCTATGATTCATTGAATGCTTGTAGATTAATAATGATTTTGTTTACAGTACAATTTACTGTAAATAAACAAACACACACAGTTAGATTGAAATTGTAAACAAACAGTTTGTGAATGCAATACAACAACAACTATTTTGTACTGTAAACACACACAGTTCGATTGAAGTTGTAAACAAACAACATGAGATATTCTACTGTTAGGTTGCTTAGATTGTAATAATCCAACATATGCTTGGAATATTTAGATAATAATTGTGATCATGTGAAATATTTAAATAATAAAAATAAATATAACCTTTGATAATCACAACCCATCTAATTAACCATGACTAAACCTAACCCATGTATTAAGGTCACCCCCAGAACTGCCCTACTGTAGAAGATACTCACAGAACCATGGATGCCTCTACTTTGTATGCTGGAGTGTCCACCATTATTCAACCTGCCCAACCTGTCACTATTCCTCCCTTTGATGATGGCAGTGCTGCTGCTATGAAGGATATGGAAGAAGGCCAAATTGTTGAATCCAATTGCAAAACTACTCCCAATGGTGATAAGATGAAAGAACTTAATGAGGAGAAAATGGCATATGCCAAATTCACCCAAAGTATGGGTCTATCCCATGAGGACATCATGCATGCCAGGTATTCCCAGAAATCTCTTGGTGAACATACAGATAAAAGTACAAACATAAAGACTACCTCAACTTTGAAGCATTCTGTGGAGGGGGAAAACACTGGAAGCAAAGATGGAACAGAGAATGAAGTTGGAGGAAACAAGGAAGAGCTTAAGCATCCAATCAAGTCTTGGAAGTTTGTTATCACAGAAAGGAATGACCCTAAGAATGATCCTAAATTCATTCTCAAATACCACAAACCTACTATAGTTGATGATAGGATTCAAGTCAACCCCCCCTATAGAAGTGGCCAAGCTTGGATACTCCCACATGTAATGTGCGAGTGTGGGATTTTTCTAGGAAAAAATCTCCCCTATGCCCTTGTTAAGAATATTTCCCTAAGGATTTGGGATAAGTATGTGCTAAACAAGGTGATAGCCAATTATCAAGTCCACTACATATTCATGTTTGACAATCAGGACAATAGGAATGAGGTGGTGGAAAATGGACCTTGGCATTTTGTTGGAAATTCCATTATATTGCAGAAATGGTATCCTGAATGTAACTTTTCTAAAGAAGCTATTGCCAGAGTTCCTGTTTGGGTCATGTTCCATAATGTCCCTATGTAGTTCTGGACTGAAGAAGGTCTTAGCTACATTGCATCCGCAATTGGTGTGCCTTTATATGCAGACTCTATCACTGAAGAAATGAGGAGAATAAGCTATGCCCGTATATGTGTTGAAATTAAGCCCCAAAAGAATTACCCCACATCCATTGACTTAAAAATGGAAAATGGGGATATTACACCAATCAAGATAGAGTACCAAGCTATGCCACATTCTTGTAGCCATTGCATTGTGTTTGGCCACACCAATGCCAAGTGCTAAAAAGATTGATAAGGGATTGAAAGGGGAAATCATCCCTCCTAAAATAACGATGGATTCTAACAATGATGGTTGGATACCAGTTGTAGGCAAGAAAAAAGCTAACCAAAAGGATTTAAACCTGCTGATAAAGGTGCGAAAAGTAGCGCGTGTAAAGACGCTAGTCGTTGTTTTAGTTTCTCCAACTCAATACAAAAACCTAAGTTACTACTACACTTGCGAGGCAAGCACAACGGTAAGTCGGGTATCGAAAATCCACAGAGATGAGTTTCTAGAATTCAAGTGATTTAATATTCCAAAATAAAAGTGTAAAAGATGATTATAAACTAAAAGGAAAAATATGCATAAAGGGAAATGTTAATCTAGGCAAGGTCCTGAAACTAGATTATGAAAGAGAGTAAAACTATAGGTTGCGTCGAATATCCCTCACCCGAGTTAATTAGTATAAAATGGTTACATGGGTCGACGGGTTATTACACGTGCGTCTCGTTTCGACAGTTAATTAAATCAAGGGTTGTTACGCCCTAAATAATCATAAAGGCCTAATAAGATTTTGGCGTCAACAAATATCCCGGAAATTACGCGCGAAAAGTCGTAAGCACGGGACATACATGATATGCCCCGTCAAATCTCCTAGGCATAATAACTAGGACAACGCACCCGAAATAAACCCGTAAACACCATCACCAAAGCAAAGCAACGCGTCAACTCGAGTGAGTTCAATTCAAACACAACCTAATTTAAGTTACCTAGAAAGCATGTTAAAAATGCGATAAATGAGAAGCGATAAATAAACGCGGTAAATCTATACTAGAAAGCGCGTAAATCAAAGCATGTAAATAAAGCAAGAAAACCTAAATTAGAAAACTTGTAAATTAACTAGAAAGCAAGAAATGAAGAAATACAAACTATATTAATAGAGAGGATGATGAATAGTCAAAATTCAAGCCCAAAAGTGTGTCAATCCAAGAGGAAATGAAGAAGAACCATCCAAAAACACCCAAACCCTAACCACCACTCTCTCCCATCTATTCCTAAGTATATTTGAATTAAAACCAAAAATGGGTTTTTATAGAAAGTGGAAAAAAGTAAGGGAAAAAGGAAAGAAAGAGGAAAGAGCCCAAAATATCTAGCACAACCAGTCGACCGGTCGCAGGGGCGCGATCGACCGACCCCTTAGGTAAAAGCATACCGTATCCACGGCAAAATTTGAAACCGCGATCGACCGGTCCCAGGGACGCGGTCGACCGGTACTCTGTTTTCAGGCTGCATTTGGTCCATGATGAGGGGGAAAAGGTCCACTACGGAAACGAGCCTAGCTTCTTCGTTCGAACTCCAAACAACGCACCGTTTGCGGCCACGCGATGCTAACTCAATGAACTACGCATCCGTGGAATTTCCATGAGCCAGATAAGAAATGTGAATTGACTAAAATGCCCTTTAAGTAACGTCCAGCGATGGAACTTCTTTAAAATGTAACCGAACCTCACTTTTAGCGTTCCAATACCTACAAAAGCACAAATAACCCCTACAAAGCATGTATATATCCAAATCCAAGGTTGTATGGTTAATGAGCATAAATATAGGCATTTAGGACCGTAAAATCGCTAGAATGCATAAAGATAATGGGCGGAAATATGCAATATTTGATACGAATCACCTGCCCATGGGCAATGCTGCTACTGATCCAACAACCTTACCCAATCCTAACCCCCCCATGATCAAGGTTGCTACTGACTTTAACCCCACTCCCAAGCTTAAATCCCCCATAACCACCTCCACCAATTCATTTGAAGCTCTTCTGGATGTGGATTTAGACGACCACATTGATGAACTTACCCCTCTGCCTTCTGGTATTGTGCTCAAAATCAAAGCAGTGGTTTTTATGCTTCATTTAACCCTTCCATCTATTTGATAAGAGATGAGGGGTGTGGTTTTTTTGTAGGGGACTTTGTAAATAATGTAGCCCCATACGCAGGTTAATAGCTCTAGCTGGTTTGAAATAGAGAGTTAATTTCGGCTCCTCGAATTTGTATCTAACAGTGATGTTATGGTCATTCCTTATTCTTTTAAGTTATTGTTTTGTAGTTTTACTTTCTTTTGAGTTCTTGGTTTTGTATTTTTTTGTCTAATCTGATCTATTTTTTTTTCTTCCTAGATTTGATTTAGAATACTCACTTCTAAAGAACAGGTTTCTGTTTGTTGTTTGGTTAGTGTAATAATTACATTTCTTTATTTTTTTTTAAACCAACAACTGCATTTGTTAGATATATACAAGTTTTAGTTTTAGTTTTTTTAGTATTTTTAGATGCATGGGTCAGTACAGGTTTTAGTTTATCTTCAGTACCAGATTTTTTACGACGAATGTTTTTTTACTGCTTCAGTACCAGTTTTTTTAATGTATCTGTTTGGTAATGTTCGTGATACCGATGCTAAAATTGGTACTTTTTGAGTTTGTTTAAGTTTGTGTATATTAGGTTTGTATATATTATAATGCTTCTGCACGATCAATAATTTTTTTAATGCTCGAGTACCAATAATTTTATTAATGCTTCAGTACCAGTTTGTGTACATCTTACTGAGTTTGTATATGTTACCGAGTAACTAATATGGGTGTGGTGGATGTATTTGGTGGCATTGTGTATATGTTACCAACATTCTTTAAGAGCTCATCAAATGCCAACATAACTGTTTAAGTCTTCTATTTTTAAATGTCAACATTCTGAAGTGCCACTAGTGTTTTTAGCACCATAGCATTTTTAGTTCGGAACATTCAACATTCAACATTCTTAAGTGCCATTAGTGTTTTTATACCGTTATACTGTTTTCTTCCCATGTGAAATTTTATTAGAATTATAGATTCATGCTTTTGCATTGTAGTATTCCATTCAAAGTATTGATAAAATGTTGTATTGTTCTATTTTTTGGTTTCATATTATGTTTAGATGCTACCTTGCAAGGCATTTATCGTGTTTGAGAAAACGCCCCAATGGTTTCAGAAAGCCAAGTGTCATTGTGTGCCAATGTTGATAATTTTTTGTTGGTACCCTTTCAAAATGTCTGCATGTTTTGAGATACAGAACACCCTGTTACATTGACTCTATATGTTTCTTTCATCTTCGGAATTATGGATCTTTTTTGAATGCACATTTCAGGTATGATATGTTGCACATTTCAGATATGATATATTGCATATGAACATTTAGTTAAACACTGTATCTTTCACTTATTCCTTTTGCTATTGACTATTCAGATCCACTTAATTTGCAGTACTATATTAGGATGGGAATGTGTACATTTGATGTTTCCTGGAAGTATCATCATCCAAGACAGAGAGGTCAATTCGTGAGACCAGTTAAGGTACGATAATGTTAATGAATATACATTACTGACTTATATCTTAAATCTTAATATAACTATTATCTTCAACATATCATTCTATAGGTCCCTCTACAATCGGGGAAGGTCGAATGTGGGTTTTACATATTAAAGTTCATGAGAGATCTAATGGAGAATCCGTCTTAATCTACTAAACTAAAGGTAATAAATATTTATTTTATAATATTTTTTTCCCTGCTAATTACTTTTATAAGGAAAAATTGAATACAACTTGTGTTATTTGGTTTGTTAGATGAAGGAGTTGACTGAAAAATCAACGTATGAAAATCATGAGATAGAAGAAGTTCAGCATGAGTTCATTGATTTCATTTAGAATTATTTTTAGTAAGCTACAGTTGTGGACAATTTTGGCATATCTTTCCAGGTACCTTTTTTTTTCTTCAATCTAATTAAACTTTGTGTCGATGTTAATAATGTTTAATATAGAGAATCAAAATACTATATATGAAAATATAACAAAAATCCTAATTAATATTATCAAAACTCTATAAGAATATGATGTCAAGAATAATGTTGTTAGTGAATGGACGGGGTGAGATTTATATTGTCGTTATTGATGATGATGTTGAATGCCCGGGGTGGGCTTTATATTGTTGACGGTGAATGCTTGGGGTGGGATTTATTTTGTTGATGGTGAATGCCCAGGTTGGGCTTTATATTATTTTTGTTGGTTAAACATGTCATGTTTAGTTTTGGATTATTAAAAAAATAAAGAAAACCTTGTCAAAATTTTCACTAAACCTTCCCCATTTAACTCTTCCATGCGTTAAAAAAGAATGAAGTAAAAATTAACTTTGAGATTCTGCAAATTTTTTATGATCCCCTTGGTGGCCTCTATATTGTTTTTGATTGTGGATCCCCAAGGTGGTCATTATATTGTTATTACTGATAGTGAATGTGCATGGTGGTATTTGTATTGTTATTCTTGATAGTGCATGCCCGGGATGGGATTTATACTGTTGTTATTGTTGTTGATGATGCTGAATGCCCGAAGTGGGCTTTATATTGTTCTGGTTGGTTAAACATGCGATGTTTAATTTTGGATTATTAAAAAAACAAAGGAAATTCTGTTAAAACTTTCATAAAATCTTCACCATTTATCTCTTCCATGCGTTTATAAAGAATAAAGTAAAAATTAACTTTGAGATTATGCAAATGTTTAATTGTGATATCTCTTTGGGTCTTTATATTGTTGTTGATTGTGAATGCCCAGGGTGGTATTTATTTTATTATTATTGATAATGAATGATGCATGGGGTGGGATTTCTATTGTTGTTGTTGCTAAATGTGCTGGATGGGCTTTATATTATTATTATTAATGGTGAATGCCATATTAGGCTTTATATGGTTGTTGGTTAAAAATATCATTATTTTGGATTATTAAAAAACAGAGGAAATTGTGCAGAAATTTTCATAATACTTTTTCCATTTATCTCTCCCATGCCTTAATACAAAATGAAGTAAAAATTAACTTTAAAATTATGCAAATGTTTATTTTTCGATGCTTGATATTATATTAGAATATCATTATTGTTTGAGCTATATTATTTATATGGTTAATCTGTTTTAGTTATTAACTGTTATTTGTTTCCTTCTTTTGTTCAGATATCGATCCTGTTGTTGCCTATTGCGCATCCGATGTAGCTGTTACTAAATTGGGTTTCCATGCTACACTAATGGAGCTAATGTTGCAATTTAAGTGGCTAGTTTTTATGTCTATAGTATACGTCGATTTAGATATCTTTATGTTTGTTAGTTGTCTAGAAGTCAATTGGGAAATTGTTGGTGTATATTTATTTATTTTAATTTAAAATATTAATGACCATTTTTAAATTTATTGTTCAAGTTATATTGGTACTTGGAATTTGCTACTTTGAGTATGAAAATTTGTGCTTTGAATTTGAAAATCGTAGTTTTATGCATTAGATGTTTGTGATATTTGAATAGAACAATGCAAAAAAAGAAAGGGAAAAACACTTTTATAACGGTTTACAGTTTACATATAAAAACGGGTATGTTTTATGATTGCTTTATGTACTCTGCCATTATAATTAACAAATTAACCATTGTAATAGGTACCTTTTATGACGGTTTGTATGAAAAACTGTCGTAATAGGATGTTTGTTATGTCGGTTTTGTCAACACCAATTTTATTAAGACACGCAATATTATTGTTAATGACGGTTTCTACGAAACACTGTCGTAATAGGATAGTTTGTTATGACGGTTTTGTCAACACCGATTTATTATGACACACAACATTACGACGATTTTTAAATCTTTGAAAACCGTCTTAAATAACATTTTACGACCCTTTTTCCCCGTCATAAAAATTTCTATTTCTAGTAGGTCTTCTTTTATGTCTGTCTTTAGTAGGGGTGTTCGCGGTCCGGTCCCGTCCGGTCTGGGTTTGAGGAATTTTTTGGACCGGACCGCATCAATCGGTCCTAAAAAATTATGGACCGAGACCGGATCGAAATAATCGGTCTCGGTCCTATTCGATTTTTAGGCGGTTCGTATTCAGTTTCGATCCTATTCGGTCCATACCCAAATAAAACAACAGAATTGTTATAAATCTGTATTTTAATTTCACAACTGTAAATCTATAATTTTATAAGTGTAAACTAACTAATTTCACAACTGTAAAAAGAATTGTAATATTTGTAAACTGTAAATCTGTAAACTGTAAATCTCTTCATAGTAGGAATATGCACAGTTAGCATAGCTATACTTTTTCATTCCCCATCTTTATAAATCCACGTCCTATTATTCAACACAACACATGAATATAACATATAACTATGCCAACTGGTTAGATTTGGGAAAACTTCAAGGATTCAAGGAAAGGCAAGATAAAAACAATTTGTTGGATTGAATAAAAATATCCACAAAGAAAGGCAAAACAAACACTAAATTTATGTTTTAAAGCCCTAGTCCCAAAATCTGAAATTAAAACTTATATACAAATTCAAATCTGAAATGAAGCAATTCAAAAGTCTAAACCCAGATTCAAATCCGTAAGTTAATATATATATATATATATATATATATATATATATATATATAATAATAATAATAATAATAATAATAATAAAAGCGGTCCGGTCCAAACCCGATTTTTACAACCCAAGATCGAGATCGGACCGAATTATGGGGTCCTATATATTTTTAGACCAAATTAAGACCGAATTAAAAAAAATGCAAAAAGTGGGTTCGGTCTGGTTCGGTTCTTTCGATTCATTCGGTCTATTCGGGTTCGTGCACACCCCTAATATTTAGAGCTTTCCCTATTTAGATGGTTTTTTTCTCTCATCCTCATTGAGGATGATGGATTCTACCTCTTCCATGGTTTCTCCTTTCTTCATCTTTTTCTCATCCTTGGGGTCGAGGGTATCAATATTGTAAGTAGTTGTTGCCTTATTGTGCGCCTCTCTTTCTTCAGTGGAGTTGAAGTAACAATCCCATGCCGTCGTCTGGTCTCCCTGAACTCCCCCTACCCCGTAAAGGGTCGGTAATTTTATCATCTGATGAATCGTGGATGGAACGACCTCAAATTCCTTGAGGGCCACTCGTCCCAGTATAATGTTGTAGGCTGAGAAAACCTGTTCATCCATCATGAAAAAATTGACCTTCTTGGTAAGCCATCTCGGCCACTCATCCCCTATTCTAGCATCAGCCTCATACACTCCTAGAGGATGAACTTTTTCCCCATTGAAACCAATCAAGGGGTGATGGTATGGGATAATCCTAGCATAACTGAGTCCTAGGGCCTTAAAACAGGACCAGAACATCACATTTGCAGAACTTCCCCCATCCACTAAGATCCTCGGCACCTCATATTCGTGTACCCTGGTGGTAATGACAAGAGGGTCATCATACGAAGCTAAGAGGCCCTTGAAGTCCATTCATGAGAAACCCACTATGAGAGTATCCATATCAACTTTCTTCCTCTTTTCTAACGTTGCTTCAATAGAGGTCGAGTGTATGGATTTTGTTACTGCCTTAGCTTCAGCTACGTGGGCCTTCCTATCGGCAACCTCTGATACTCCTCCTTTTAATCCCCCGTAGATCATCCCAACACCGAACAAGATCATATTAAATCTTTTTATAGGGTCGTGTTCGTCTCTCAGTGGGAGGTCAGGGTCCTCCTCATCATCTGAAGGGTCGTCCCTTCTGTTTAGAGGGTCTTCTCTGTATGTATCACTTCTCTTCTTCCTAGGGTCATCCCTTCGGCCCCTCTTGAAGGCACTCTTATCAACGTATTTCCTTAAATTCCCTTCTTTTAACATTTTTTCAATTTCGTCTTTCAGAGCAAAACACTTATCGGTCACATGGCCATGGTCTTGGTGAAATTCACACCACGAGTTCTTATTCCTCTTGTAAGGGGCTTCCCTCAACTTCTCAAGACACTTCAAGGATCGGTCGCTCTTTATTTCATTCAAAATGTGCTCGCAGCTGACTGTCAGAGGGGGTATAGTCAGCAAATTTGTCATCTGCCAGCCTCTTTTTCCCCTCCTTATTCTTTTTCTGGTACTTACCCCCACTAGTGCCTCCTTTTTCATCTTCGTATTTTGTGGCCATCACCTCTTTGGCCTTCATCACCTTTCTCGCTTTTGCCAGCAATTTGGCCATTGTCTTCAGGGGGTCTTCGGCAAGCTTCCATAATAGCTTTCCCTTATGGAGTCCCCCAATGAGGGTTATCATAGCTATACTTTCCTCATAGCCTTCGACCTCCAATTTTTCTTTGTTAAATCTAGCTATGTAGTCTCTTAAACTCTCATTCGTCCCCTACTTAACATAGAGCGGGTGCGTGGTCTTCTTCTGTGGCCTCACTCCAAAGCAAAAGTTATGGATAAACCGGTCTGTTAACTACTTAAAATTTTCAATGGAATTCTTTGGGAGAGATATATACCAGACATGTGCGGCCCCTGTCAGGGTGCCGAAAAAGGCACGACACCTCATCTCATCAGAGATAGAGTATATGTCTACCGCTGATTGGTACATCTTAATATAATGGACAGGGTTGGTACTCCCGTTATACCTTGGGGTGACCACGGGTGGTTTAAACTTGGAGGGTGTTGGGAAGTTGACTATCTTCGCCACAAAAGGTGAGCCTATGGAGTATCCTCTATGAAGAGGGTCACGGCTCTTCAGGATGTCCCCAATTTTATCCTCCAACCTTTGGATCGAGTCATTCCATGTCCTCGTAGGGTCGGCTTGGCCGATGTTATCCACTGTCGCCTTTTTGAGGTGAACAGAGGATTCTGCTGCGGCAGGTCTGTGTTAGCTATTTACTTCTCTCTGACCGTCGTCCCGTTAGTGGGGTCGGCTATCTGTTGCCTCCCTCCTGGACTTCACAATACTTCTTGACCAGGATAATTTTTCCCGCAGGTTATTTACTGGGCCCAGCCTCTCAAAGGCCGACTCCCTACTTAGGCGATCGAAAGCAGAGCCTCTCGAGCGATCGTCGGGATTTTTACTTCCAAACTTCCATCTGATCTCATGGATAGGTTGCACAGTATTGTTGGAGACCTCATATGGCTCCCAACATTCTATCCGAGCCTCTTCCCCCTCCACATCATCATATCTGTCCTCTGGGAAAAAGGGTTTCCTTGCCTCCCCAGGCGTGGACGTCGGGGGTCAGCAACATCCCTCTGCCATTGTGGAGGTGGAAGGTTTTTGCGCGGTGCCAGGGGTGGTCCCCTGGCCTCATGTTTCCCTAGAGCCACTTTCGGAGTAATCATCTCCGGTGAGACTCCTATAGGTCTTAGTATGTTTTGGCTAAGAGCTGTCAATTGCTCCTGCATAATCCGTTGGCTTGCTGCTAAAGACTTCAGGGCAACTGCCACATCAACCATCTCAAACTCAGGTGGTGCATGAATGGAACTAGGTCCTACTCCACTATCCGGTGGAGGAGGTGGTGGTGGTGGCATATCTGGTGCCATATGTTTGAGTTATGAAGAGCTGAATGATCAAAAGAGCTTGAGAAGCTTAATAGACCTATTTCAATGGTGAAACAGCCCCACACGAAGGAGGAGAATTGGTTCACCACTAGAGTTTCCAGTGAGGTCAAGCTGTATAAAGGAAGAGATATCTTCTCGTTCCCACAGACGGTGCCAAACTGATGATGCTAAGATTCAGCACCACCAGATAAAAGGTGGAGAGCTCAAACAGTGATAACAATGGAAGCCATAAAGATATATATATATACAAGTATATAGAAGGGGATGAGTATAAGACGAATGAAGACAATGATGTATAGGGGTTCAGCCAATCAGACTTACATCCACTGTGAATCTGTGATCCACTAAATATGGGCACTAACGGCCTTGGATACAATGCATATAAGCTCACTCTCTCTCTACTGTGTGTACAAGCAGAGTTTTAGCTAGGGTTGCAATTATAGATCCCTTTATAAGGTTGAAGATGACCTGTATATATAGGGCTTGGGGGGTGTAGTGTACCCCCCAAGCATACATGGTGCATGTGAATGATGATCTAGCCAATCCCCTGCTGACACCTGGATGTGCCACTTACAATTAATGATGACATAATATTCCCTCACGCGAGGGGATGATATTATTATAACAGTTTAGTCCACGTGTTGTATGAGTCCCACACACACTGTTCCACACGTCTCTTAAGTCACGCACTATGATGATATCACCCTCGGCCTAGGATGCCAAGCCGAGACTGAAGTTTGTGCTGACATCAGGCCCAACAAGATGTGAGCCTCGTACTGCCGTCCCCTCATAGGGTCGTCTAGGCCAAGATGAGGGGTCATCCCCTTGAGGGGTCGTCTGGACCATGATGAGGGGTCGGCCCTTTGAGGGGTCATCTAGGTCACAATGAGGGTTCATCCCCTTGAAGGGTTGTCTGGGTCATGATTAGGGGTCGGCCCCTTGAGGGGTCGTCTAGACCGTGATGAGGGGTCGGCCCCTTGAAGGGTCGTCTGGGCCATGATGAGGTGTCTGCCCCTTGAAAGGTCGTCTGATCTTGGTTGAGGGATTATCCTGGTCGATCCTTCCTGTAATGGAACTGTGGTCATTGGGATTGTCCTCGGCTTGAGCCCTCGTCTGGGTGGAGGACACCCTCGGCCTGGCCGAGGGTATATATGGGTATAATTTAATTATACTGAATTTTCCCATTTATGGAATAAAAATAATTTTGAGCATATTATTGTGCCTCTTGATGAGTTTCACATTTAAATTATCTATACCCATCGTTAAGGTATACATAATCCTTTTGTTCATATAAATGATAAAATGAACTGTCATTCTCGGAGGTAAGAAAAGAACATCATTTTGTGAAAAAGAAGGGGACTGTGCCAATGTAAAGCGTATGAGTTGCATATGTACCTCAGGTGGGGTTGAATTTTTTTTGAGTTTTATTTTGAAAGCAAAAAGTTTTTTAGAGGATCAGGCCCCATGTAGTTTTGAATAGAGGGAAATGATTTTTTTAGAATAGAAAGGAGATGAGAGGAGTCATAGCGCGCCGAGATTTCATACTAAAGGTATAACTTCTTAAGTCGGTCCAAGTTGACTCTACATGACATCTCTTCTCCGTCAAGGTTAGTGAGCATAGTGGCGTCTTCTTCACGATATAGGGACCACTCTAGTTTGGCTTGAATTTCCCTATAGGGTCCCAGATGGGTTTTATGATTTCATTGAGGGCCAAGTCCGTTCTCGAAGGCCATGATCCTTGACACTTCGGTTGAATAATTGCGCTATCTGGTGATGGTACCCTTGTATATGATATAGAGACTTTGACCTCCTTTCATCTAAGAGTGAAAACTCGTCCAAATGGCTCTGATGCCAGTCTTCCTCGATGACTTTGGTCTCAAGCATAACGTGTAATGAAGGTATTTCTAGTTTAACAATTAGGATTGATTCCATGTCGTATACCAGAGAGTAATGGGTAGCCCCAGTAGATGCCCAGACTAAAGTGAGATATACCCAGAGGACCTAAGGGATCCGATCGTCCCAATCTCAAAAACTCTGGATCATCTTATTGATGATTGCTTTGAGGTTCTTGTTGGTGGCTTCAACTGCACCATTGATTTGTGGTTGGTAGGGAGAAGATTTGTGTCTCTGAATCTCATAATCATAGACCAATTCTGTGACCTCTGCCTCAAAATGTAATCCATTATCTGATAATAACTCACGGGGAACCCCGAATTGACAGAAGATGTTCTTCTGGATGAATTTGGCTACCTTTTTGGCATTTAGGACTGTGTATGACTCGACTTTGACCCATTTGGTGAAGTAATCAATGGAGACGATGATGAGCTCGTATCCATTGGAGGATTTGGGTGTGACTTTCCCTATGATATAAATGACCCATATGGAGAACGACCAAGGATTGGTCATGTTGTATAATTCCCACGAAGGCAAGTGTTGGATATTGGCAAACTATTAGCATTTGAGGCACCTTTGGACATAGGCGATGCAATCCAGAACCATGGTTATCGACTAGTACCCCTGTTAAATAATTTTCTTAGCAAGCATATGGCCATCTATATGAGCTTCGCATTACCCGCTATGGATCTTCTACATCATTTCTTTAATGCCAGCCCCTGCGATGCAATGAAAATGGGTTCCATCGAAGTTTCTCTTGAGCAGTGCTTTATCGTAGATAATGTATTGGGTAGCCAATTTACGAAGGGTTACTCGGTCTTTCTTATTAGAGTCCTAGAGATACTTATCGTGTTTGAGGAGGCACCAAATATCATAGTACCAGAACTCGGCCATATCGGAATACTCTTTTGTGACAAGATCAACGTGGTAGTAGTGGGTCAGTTTAGTTTATTTTTAGACTAGGAAAGGGGCCATCGCTATTCCCTGAGGCATGTCGAACATGGAGGCGAGAGTAACAAGAGCATTGACTAAGTTATTCCCTACTCGGGGAAAGTAGTGGAAGGTGGTATCTCAGAACTTGGAGGCCATCTCTTCTAGGTTAAACTAGGTGAGTGTGGAAGAGTAAGAGTTTTTCATCTTTGAATTTCCATCTTCGAAGGACTAGATCGATAATAAGGGCAGAGTCCTCATACACATCTAAGGACTAAATACTTTTCTTAAGAGTGACTTTGAGGCCTACTGTGCATGCCTCGTATTCGGTGATATTATTGGTGCAGGGAAAATCTAGCTTGATGGTAATGGGAGTGTGAGAATCATCAAGGGCGATCAAGAATATCCCAATCCCATATCCTTTCTTGTTGGTAGTGCCATCAAAGAACATTTTTCACCGGAGGTTTTCCTGAGAGGTGAAAATGATATCTTAATCCGGGAACTCGAAGATCCAAATGTCAGCTCCTTCCATAGGGTAGTCAGCAAAGTTGTCAGAGATGACTCTTTCTTTTATGATTTTCTGCGTGACATACACAATATCGAACTCGACTAGCAGCATCAACCATCGGGCCATTCGACTAGACAGGGAAGGTTTCTCGAGCAAGTATTTGAAAGGATACATTAGGGACACAAGTATGATGGGAAAAGCAAGCTTGTTGTGCCATAATTTTTGAGTGACCTAGATAAGGGCGACACATGCTTTCTCCAATGCAGTGTAGTTGACTTTTGTACCCAGCCAACTTGCAATTAGCATAGTAAATGGCCCTTTCTTTGTGGGATTCTTTAAGGTATTGGGCTAGTAAAGACCCAACTATGGTGTCTATTACGGTCAAGTATAGGAGTAGAGGGAGACCAGGCTGCGATGGCATGAGTCCCGAAGGTCAGGTATGGTACAACTTGATAATGTCAAAGGCTTCCTGACAAACTTCATTCCAGATTTTGGTGGAATCCTTTCGAAGGAGTTTGAAGATGGGCTCACAAATGTAAGTCAACTGGATGATGAACCGACTGATATAACATAATTTTCCCAAGAATCCTCGAACTTCTTTCTCCGTTCATGGTGGTGGCCTTTCGAGTATGGATTTCAGTTTGGTCGGGTCTGCTTCAATTCCTTCCTTGCTAACCATGAATCCCAAAAGCTTTCCTTTGGTGATGCCGAAAATGCTTTCTACGGGTTAAGTCGCATCTGGTATCGCTGTAGCCATTTAAAGAACTTACGGAGGGCGGGAACATGACCTTCTTGAGTATTATTCTTAATGATCATATCATCCACATAGACCTCGACCTCTTTGTGTATCAGATCCACAAAAATGCCACTCCGATTTCAAGAATAAAAAATTTCAAGTTATAGGCCTCTAGTTCAGTTAATAATTATTAGCCCAGCTTCATAAATCCCAAATTTTTGGGGGCAATTATGGGGACCAATTTATTATGATCCATGAGAGTAGCCGACCAACCCAAATTTCCTGAAGAGTTGACCGACCCAAATCTGATATTTAACCAATACATGTGTATTTTATACACACTAAAACAATTACAGATACATTCAAATTGGTTACCAAAAATCTCGGAGGAGATATTCAAGGACACTACGAATTATCCATGTGTTAATTGAGTTTCTTATACAACTCAATCTCTTACTTTTATGCATCTATAAATTATATATATATATATACAGAGTAAGGCTACTATACATAATTTTTTTCTACATCACTCATACATCACACTTAGTTCCAGGCTCTAATTTATTTTTTCTATTTTTTGATTTTATCTATGGAGTTAACCTTCCAATCAACAAATGTTCAAAAAATTATGAGAAAACACAATTTCTAGCTATTTTTTAAAAAATTGAATAAAAAACTATTAAAAATTCCTTATTTATAAGAGTCTGCGCCAACAAAATTTTGTGAATTTTTTAAAAATAGGTCTAAAATGTGTTTTAACCTAATTTTTGAACATGTGCTGATTGAAATGTTAATTTCAATAGAAAAATAAAAAATTGGAAAAAAAGATTTCTTAGGACCTAGAACTAGGTGTGATGTATGGTATGTGATGTAGGAGAGTCTTCCTCTCCTACACACACACACACATATATGTATAATATCAATATACATGTTTACTAATTTTGTCAAATTTTTAGAAAACACTATTAAAAAATGAGTTTACCAAATGCACACCAATATTTATAAACACAGAAAATTGAATTTTAAAATTACATTTAAAAATAAGGTTTAAATTGATTATTCTGAATACATAACCAGATGGGCCCTACATATCTCAAAAGTGTC
Source organism: Sambucus nigra (assembly GCA_949130495.1). Lineage (NCBI taxonomy): Eukaryota > Viridiplantae > Streptophyta > Magnoliopsida > Dipsacales > Adoxaceae > Sambucus > Sambucus nigra. Next base: position 37,430,729 of record OX422220.1, read on the forward strand.
TTCCTAATTGCTCCATGCAAAAAGCATTTACTTTAATTAAAATATATATACAAAATTTTGCTTTAATCAATGATAAATGAATATTAAAGGTGGAAAAGAAAGAGTATAAGGTAAATATATCGATTTATTTATTTATTTTTACAATATCATCCCTTTTGAATACTTTTTAGGCACTATATGACATGATTTTTTCTTTTATAAATAGGATCCTTCCACTCTACCAGCCTACCCTATTAGGAATGAAAAATGTCACGGTCGTATGTTCTACCATCTCTTGCCAAAAAATTCGCCCAGCCTGCTTTGTGTCTTTCCAACGAGACATATGATTTTTCTCATCCCCCGCTCTCTCCTATGGTGATAACTTATTGTTTCGTGGGGGTAGTTTGGTCCGAATCTGTAACAACCCCTATTTTCTCACATAAAGGTTGACCAGACACAATACACCGAAGATGGAGCTTGTTGTTAATTTATACCATTCTCAGCATTAAACCAAAATAAAACGTTTATTTTGCAAACCATGTTCTAATTAAACTAAATTAAATTAACAACCAAGAAAAAGTAATAAGTCCACCATCCACATAAGGTAAAAAAAATCCCAACAACAATACAAAATGTCTTAAATGACTAAATGCCAAACTCGGGCTTATGCCCATACAACAATCTGAAACAATAAATTGACTGAAATAGAAATAACAACCTGTGCTAGAATCCAACGAAAGAAAGTAATCGTTGTGCAAATATGACCGCAAGTCTAATCTCCTGTCAGTCCTACCGTCCATGTCTAAATGAATTTGGCAGAAAATATTTATAATTTTGAGTCAGCGCCCTAAAGTGTTCAAGAATTAACTTACTTATTTTAATGGGGAAAAAGTATAACGAATTGAAAGTGAGTGTTCCCATCATCACTCTCATGAATAATATATCTCACCCCTCACCTAAAAGTAGTGCTACTCGAATACCTACCCATAACCCCATATAGATACCTAATAAATACAACTGGTAGTATAAAGATTAATCTAGCAATATAATGTACGGAAATCGAGTTAAATACTTTCTAGTAATTATTTTTTTAATTTACCCACGTTATACTACCCATAAAGGGATAACGTCTGATACCATTCATACTAGGTAATATTGGGTCTGCATCTTTAGTCCACAACATTAGACTTAGGAATTTTTTTCATTCATATAATTAAATTTCATATATGTCTTTATATATGCGACACAAAGGAATCTACTTATAGTGTCATGTTCGTGCTCTATCGGTGAGTTCGTAAGAGTCTATTATCCAAAATAGACAAATAAAACACAAGCAAGTGGGGCGGTACCTACGTAGTTCACCAGTTCATGACTCATACCTAGTGGTGACAAAGGATCCTAGAATCTACACCTACCTCTCGTAGATGGCACTAATACGAAATACCTATAATAATGACCTACACAACGTCTAACCCACCCGTGTCGATATTGCGCGTAACCCCGACCGATAGGACGATCCACGAACATAGGTATGTCCACACACAATATAGACATATATTATCATAGGTAAAGGTAATTACTCTATAATTACCCCTAGCTGCCACGTAGGCATTTCCCACAATTATCCTCATTTAATAATCAACCCACGTATGAATTATTAAATAACCTTTCTTTATAAATAACAATTAACCATCTAGTTAATTTCTTCCGGTAATTACATCATAAATTACCCCTTAGTTGCCCCGTATTAATTTTCTCGTAAACGGCCTATGTCAATAATTTACCATGTCATGATTTATTAAGTTCCTTTTTCCTATAAAGTACACTTAACCATCCAGTTGATTATTTAAGTCCCCGTCCTTCAGATAATTCCTTAAACCATCTAATAGATTCCTTTCAATAAGTACCCCCTAAGTTACCCTTATTTAATAATAGACCAACCCGTGAATTATCAAATATTCCATCTTTATAAATATGTCCCTAACCACCTAGTTAATATAGCCCTCCTTTATTTATAGCATCGCGTTACCATTTTTAATAAATTCCATCGCTACCCAAACACGGTTCCGTTAACTCGTATGAACTCTTAAAAATCACCCGGACCCAACTACGTACCACATACTCGGACTCCCATAAACCGAACCGGTTCGATCCAGGGGCGAACGACGAACCAACTTTATGCCTAAATTTTCTTTTACATGGGATTTGTCCTCTTTTCTCCAAATCAATTTCTAACACTTTACATCTTTTGATAGTTGTCAATACCAATCTCAATGCATAGGTTCATCATATTATGAGGGTTTATTACGTGTTTTCCAAACCGAATAAATTCCTAAATCATAGAAAGTAGGGTCATGGGGAATTTCATATATTCTAATTTTATGTCCAATCAATTACTCGACATCAACCATATATAAAGATCCAATTCAAATCCAAATCTCAGATTTTAATTAAGATTACAATCCTCTACATGTGATTCGTTCAATCATTATACCAAGAATTCCATCAATATAACCCTTAAGTTTCTACAATCCTAAATTATAGAATTTCTTCTTAATCGTAAACATCGATTTCATCAAGATTATAATTTAATTATCACCATCAAATCACCAAACCTCCTAAGTCCAGAATTTCTACATGGGAATTTAGCAAATAATTAATAAAGAAGTAATTTGAACCAGTAAAATTAAGCAAGAAAATTCTTGCCTTAGATCTTGAATGTTTCTTGGTTGATTCTTGAATCCTGTAACACCCTGTAATTTCAATAATATTTATATTGGGATTAATTATATTATATTTGAAAATTAATCCGATAAAATAAATATTAATTAGTAATATAAGGGTTAATATATTGAATATTACATAGTGAATGAGTAATAATAATGATAAGGAAATATTATAATTGTCGAGAGTGAAAAACATGGCAGTTACGATAAATTCAGTGGGGACGCGCATGTCAGTTGTGTCGGGACTTAATTTGAGAAATAAAATATAATTTTACTTGTGGTATTTCATATGGTCATTTTGAGTGCGCCAGTGTGTTTGGGAGGGTCGAGATAGTCAGAAAAGTGTACTCGGGAATTTTGTTTGGGTCCCGGGGCAATTTTTGGTCAAACCAACACCCCGGGAGGGTATTTTGGTCTTTTGTAATTTTGAGAAAGGAGGACCTACGAAATTCATAGGATTATATCATCTGATAAGTTAGGTATTCTATGGTTAGAAGGTACCCATCTACAGAGAGGCCATGAGGAAGAAGAGATGAGGTCCTAGGGCCAATTTGCACCACTCTTACACCACCATCGCGTAGATCGAGAGGAGAGGATCACAACCATACCAATATTCTACGAGGAATCAGACCTTCAAATAGAGGCAAGTGTAATACCCCGTATTTTTATGCTATATTAATTTGGGGATTTATTAATATTAATGTGAATTAATTATTTAATAAAAATCCGGAAATTAATTATGTTATAGTTATTAACGTGATGAGAGTTAGTAATTATGAGAAAATTTGTTGAATATTACTAATGAGTAAAGTAATATATAATAGTGGCCATATTAAATGTCACGAGTGAATAAAATGACAATTTTAGAAATTTGAGTCGGGACGCGGCCGTGTCGCGTCGGGACTAAATATTGATAAATAAAAGTAAATATTTTATAAGTTTTTCGTATGGTCGTTTTGAGAGCGCCAACGCGTCCGGAAGGGTCGAGATAGTCAGAAAAGTATACCCGGGAGTTTGATTTGGGTCTCGGGGAGTTTTTAGGACTAATTAGTACCCCGGGAGGGCATTTTAGTCATTTTGTATTTTTGGGTAATTAAACCCACAAAAATTAAAGGGGTTATATCAGATGTTTAGGTTATCTCCTAGGGTTAGATAACTCAAAACACTAGAACGGCCATTAGAGAGGAGAGGAGAGAGCTCTCAAGGCATTCCAAGGCTCAAAACTCACCCGTTTGCACCGCCGCCAACGCGTAGATCGCGAGACGGGGAACGTAACCACACCAAATTCAACACCAAATCAGATTTCTGAAAATCCCAGGCAAGTGTTTATCTTGCTTATTTCGTTGATGCATCATCCATATTAGTTTAGGAGTTATTAGGATGAGATTTATGGAAGAAAAACCCAATTTGAGATAGGAAATTTTCATGTAGTGATGATTTATATGAAATTCTGGAAACCCTTTGTCATGTAAAGGATTAAGAGTTTGATTAAGAAAAGAGATCTAATTAGATACAAACACAAAAAAAAATTATTTCGGACGATTGGACCGTTGGAATTGGATGAAATTTTACAGAGAATTAGCTGAAGACGAGAGGAAGCTATAGAAAAAAATTCAGCTCGATCGGACCGTTCAATATTTTTTAATATTGTTTTTGCTAGACATTTTTATGTTTTGAGGACTCTTAGAGATAATAAAAAAATTCAATTAAAACTCCATTTTAATTCCGATTTCGAAACCGTTTGAAATTCTCATCTTTAAAAATAAAATTCAAAATCCTTTAATGTAAGGCGAAATCTATATTTTTGGGATATTTTGCATAAGGGATAATGTAAGTATATATTAAAGGAGAGAGACACGTAAGAGAGAGTTACGTTGGAACATAAATGTATATCTACTGAATTGTACATTTGGAAGAATAGAGTCCATGAGGGTTACGTAGTAAGTTGGAAAAACCCTTCGAATTAAAGTTATAAACGAACCATTATACTTGATAAATAATAATGGGAAAATAAGGATAAATGTTGTGAATGTGGGTTATTGGATAAACCTAAATTGATATAATAAAAGTGGTATATTTATATGATTGTGTATGCATATATTATATACTTGTGAAAATCATGCCCGCGCTACTTGTTATCCCTGAGGTTTCCGTGCTAGGATGATCTTATCTCGTGTGCCTTATGGGGGATATTGACTCGTACCCTAGAAGATAGAAATCCTAGGTACAGACTATCGAATCGGTAGTCACGGTCCTAAGAGACGTGAGGGTATGTACTGACCTCTTGGACTTGGAAACTATAATTCACCTCAATATTATTTGTGTATGTATTTATACATTTCGAGAGTGATTCCGAACTTGTATTCCCTTTAGTACGATTGATACGGGGATTGGATAGCAGAGTATGCCCGCACCATAAAATTTTATGTGGGGTGCTGTTAGAATATATATATTATACGAGTATTTAATATATATATATATATATATATATATGAACTTCTGAAATATGGGAAACTGCCTACTGTGTTATGGTAAGTAAGACATGTATAATGACTCAAATTGGAAATACTTGTTTTGAAAAGTATAATATGATATTGAAAAACTTTATGAATCAATAAAGTTAAAATGAGCGTTTTGTACTAAATGAAATTATCCTTTTTAAACCATGATGTTGTTAAATCTTAAATTGTGAGAGTCACCTAAGACAAGTTAAATCCTTGGGTAAGGATAGTGTGATATATGATGAGATAAACCATTGGGAAGGTTAGTGCGATAGGAGTGCACATTAGAAGAGAGACGAGAATTTCTCAAGAGAGTGTCGCACTAATATGTTGTTGCATTGGCCTGTATCAATTTAAATACTTGCTAAACGAATTTTTAAATCATATACACTATCGGGCTCTGAACCGTTTCTATTCCTCTTTCTCTCTTGTATATATATGTATATATTACAGGTGCCCAGCCACAGGGGCGTCTTGTTTAGGATCCCTTGGAAGGAACGTGCTGCAGCTTAGGTGGGAGTTGCAGGCCACTTGCTTAGACGATTTCATTTACTTGATTCCACTTCTATCATTCTCCTTATTGGGCATGTGTCGCCCTTTCCACAATTTATCTGTTTTATTGGGACATATGTATTTCAGTTATTTCTAGTACTGTTACTTTGGGATTTATTCAGCATGTATGTTTTACTTTAAGTTTTAAATGCTGGGATTGGGTTGTTAAATGTTAAATTATTGGATTGATTGTTTAATAAAATAAATAAATAAAATTGGAAAGTAATTTTAAAAAAAATGGTTTTGACACTTAGCTTAATTAAATAGGGTGTTAAATTTGGAAAAGTTATTTTTACGACAGTGATGCTAAGAATGAACCAACTGTTCACCTTGATTTTAATTTAATAAAGGAGTGGTCGCCCGGTATTTAATTAGGCGGGGTGTCACAGGTGGTATCAGAGCATTAGGTTCTAGTGTCCATAGGATCTGTACAACTTATTTTCGCTTTCAGCTTAACGTTTTTGCTATAGAGCCCTATTTTTAGGATTGTTGTATTCCTGCTTTTACGTTTACGTCTCCAGCCATTTGGGATTTGATAATGACTGGAGACTAAGTCTTCAAAACCTCCATAAGGTGAAAACCCTTCAGGATCAGGGGGTAAATGGTCTATTTGTCAGGTTTGAATATCTGATGACTCCCCACTCCCTCTCTGGGACAGATCTGGGTGGAAGTCCCCTTGCCGAGCTTGGTAAGAAATTTTGTTTTGCAATTTTATCCTCTGCGTTTATTCATATCTGATCATCTAACTCAGGTCTATTAATTTTTTTGCAGAGCGACCAAGGGACATTCCAGACGAGCTTTGGGATATGGCTGCATCGAGTTTGACAAGACTTGCCAAGAGAGCAGGTCTGAATGCTCCTCCCCCAGCTCCCTCGGCCTCGAAGCCCCCGGTAAAAAAGAAGAGGGCTCCCGAAGATCATGCCCCTGAGGATCAGAGGCCGAAGAAGAAGACCACCGAAGCTGCTATCCCTATCTCTTCGGCCGACATACTGTTGGCTCGTCTGGATCAGTTGAAGTTAACTGATAGCGTGGTCGGCCAAAGTATGCAGGCTCTGGATGCCATCGGCTCTATAATGACCGAGGCTGACAAGCGCTTCTACAGGGCTATGAACACCCCCTTACTGGTTGAGTTCGGCCTTCACAGAGCCGTTCAGGTATGATTTGGTCCTTAATTGCAAATTCTTCTAAGTGTAACATCTGATTCTTCTTCAACTTACTCATGATTACTAAATATGCAGGGCTTGACTGCTATGCACCATCTATCAAACTGGACTCTGAGGAAGTTTCCTCTCATCTAAAAGGGGTAAGAGGCCGAGAAAGTCCAGGGTTCTCTGAACGCAGAGATAAAGCGCATCAAGTCTGAGCTGAAGGGCTCTGAGGAGAAAGTGAAGGGGTTGGAGAGGTACAACTCCCAGCTCGGCAAGGACCATGCTTCCGCACTGAAGGCTAAGGACGACGTTCTTCAGCAAAAGGTCAATTCGGCTGTCAGGGCCGCCCTTGAGGAAGCCTCTGAGAAGATCATTGCTGACTACAAATCCTCTGATGAGTTCATGGGGTTTGGCTTTGAATACCTTAAAAGAGGTATCAAAGCCACTACTAAATGGGCTGACATCAGAGAGAGAGAGAAGCCGGCACTTTGAAGGCCTCTGACTTCATGGGTCTCAGCTTTGCTGATCCTCAGTTTGCCCAGGCCCTTCAAGAAGTTGAGGAAGAGGCTATTGCTCCTGCCGAGACTGCTACACTGGAGGTCACCGAGGTTGGAGGGGCAGACCCTTGTGATGATGCGGCCGAGGTGACTAACCAAGCCGAGGATGTCAACGTTACCCCCTCAGACCCTTAGGATATTTTGATCATTATTTGTAACTTTAACTGTATTGTGGAACTTTTGTCTGGAATCATTGAACATATAATTTCTAAATATATATATCAACCTCTGATGACGACCCTCTTCACTTTCTTTTCATTGAATGTCATGTGATGCTTTTCATTCTTAGTTCCATTGTTATGGTGTCTGCTAGAAATAAATTTGCAATGAGATTCAACCTCTGAAGCCCTCTTTCTAAGCTTGCTTTTGCAATGGTCTTGTTTAAACTCAACCAATGGTTCTGAGCTCAGACCTTGTCACCAATGTATGGCGTTATGCAGGTCTGAGGTCATTACCTAAGAGGTTATCTTTATAATGAATTTCACCAAATTAATGATGTTAAGGGTTTGAGGTCATCTCATTATGGTGTCTGACCTCAAACCTCGTCACCACTGAATGGTGTTATGAGGGTCTGAGGTCATCACCTAAGATGTTATCCTCATAATAAATCTCACCAAATTAATGATGTTAAGGGTCTGAGGTCATCTCATTATGGTGTCTGGCCTCAGACCTCGTCACCACTGAATGGTGTTATGAGGGTCTGAGGTCATCATCTAAGATGTTATCCTCATAATAAATCTCACCAAATTAATGATGTTAAGGGTCCGAGGTTATCTCATTATGGTGTCTGACCTTAGACCTCGTCACCATTCAATGGTGTTATGAGGGTCTGAGGTCATCACCTAAGAGGTTATCCTCATAATGAATTTCACCAAATTAATGATGTTAAGGGTCTGAGGTCATCTCATTATGGTGTCTGACCTCAGACCCTGTCACCACTGAATGGTGTTATGAGGGTCTAAGGTCATCACCTAAGATGTTATCCTCATAATAAATCTCACCAAATTAATGATTTTAAGGGTCCGAGGTCATCTCATTATGGTTTCTGACCTCAGACCTCGTCACCACTGAATGGTGTTATGAGGGTCTGAGGTCATCACCTAAGAGGTTATCCTCATAATAAATTTCACCAAATTAATGATGTTAAGGGTCTGAGGTCATCTCATTATGGTGTCTGACCTCAGACCTTGTCGCCAAATTAATGATGTTATAAGGGTCTGAGGTCATTACCTAAGATGTTATCCTCATAATAAATCTCACCAAATTAATGATGTTAAGGGTCTGAGGTCATCTCATTATGGTGTCTGAGCTCAGACTTTGCCACAAAATTATGATGTTATAAGGGTCTGAGATCATCACCTAAGATGTTATCCCCATAAATATATTTCCGATCTAAGAATAAAGCAAGAACTGTCATGGGAACCGATCTTTATTAATAACCTCTTCACAATAAGATGGTACATTTACATGAAACTCTATCCAACATCATATGTAATATCTCTTTAGGTGGTCAGCATTCCATGGGTTAGTGAAAGGTTCTCCTTCTAGGTTTTCTAGCCTGTAAGTGCCAGGCACAACCTATTCTGTTACTTTGTAGGGGCTATGCCAGTTTGGGTGAAGCTTATTTGTCTTCTGTAGGGTCTTCTTTAGCACTAGGTCTCCCACTTCCATAGGTCTTGACTTCACCCTCTGGTTGTAGAATTTCGCTGCCCTCTGCTGATAGGCTGCTTTTCTGACCTCTGCGTCTTCTCTTCTTTCTCCGATAAGATATAGGTCTAGTCTCCTCTCTTCCCCATTATTGTCAGAGTCGTAGGTCTGAATCCGATGAATTGGGAGTCCTACTTCCATTGGGATGACGGCCTCTGAGCCATGTGCCAACATGAATGGGGTTTCTCCTGTTGGTGTCCTTGCCGTGGTTCTGTAGGCCCATAACACAGCGTAGACCTCTTCAGTCCATCTCCCCTTCGTATCTTCTAACCTCTTCTTGATTCCTTCCAAGATAGTTCTGTTTGTGACCTCGGTCTGACCATTCTCCTGAGGTCGACCAGGAGATGAGAAGAACTGCTTAATCCCCACTCTTAGGCAATACTTTTCTAAGGATGAGTTCTTGAACTGGGTCCCATTATCCGAGATGAGGGTGTTTGGGAGGCCATATCTGCATATGATATTCCTCCAAACGAACAGGAAGGTCTTCTGCTCTGTGATTGTTATCATCGGCTCCGCCTCTACCCACTTTGAGAAGTAGTCAATGGCAACTATCAAGAATCTATAGTTGTTGACAGCTCTTGGCAAAGGTCCTACTAAGTCAATTCCCCATACCTCAAATGGCCATGGAGAAGAGATTGACGTCATAGGCTGATGGGGTTGATGAGGGATAGTGGCGAACCTTTGACATTTGTCGCACCTCTTCGCATAGTCTGCAGCGTCCTTAGACAAGGTAGGCCACCAGTATCCCTGAGTGATGATCCTCTTGGCCAAGGGCCTTCCCCCTATATGGCTAGAGCAAGAACCCTCATGAACCTCCTGTAAGACCCGGGGAACCTCCATGGGATGCACACACCTGAGGAGAGGCAATAGAAACCCCTTTTTATACAAGACGTATCCTACCATTGAAAACTTGGCAGCCCTATATCTCAACTTTCTCCTTTCTATCTTGGACTCAGGCAGCTCTCCCTCTCTTAGGTATCTGACGAGAGGGTCGATCCATGAGTCTCCTAGGTTCAAATTGTGACAAGAGTTACATACCTCTTCTTCCTCGATGGTTGCCTTTCCTAAGACCTCGATCAGAATGGTCCTTCCCATATCTGTCTTCATTGCCGAGGCCAGCCTTGCCAATGCATCAACGTGATTATTACTTAGTCGAGGCACACTCTTCAGTTTTGCTTCTTTAAAATATTCTAACAACCTTCTTACCCTCTTTAAGTACTTGGCCATCCTTTCATCTTTGGCCTCGTATATCCCCAGTACTTGATTGATAACCAACCTTGAGTCGCTATGGAGTAGGAGTCGCTTTACTCGAAGAGTTGTTGCCAATAAGAGACCTGCTATCATGGCCTCATATACTCGAACTCGTTGTTTGAGGCCTGGAAGTTGAATCTCAAGGCGTATTCAATGTTGGCGCCATCTGGAGCCGAGAGTATTAGCCCCGCCCCGCTTCCGCTATCACAAGAAGAGCCATCAACGAAGAGGCTCCAGACGTCTGTTTTTTAGGAGAAGACCCCTTCTGTCATAACTCCTTTCTTGAAGAGGTATCGACCCTCTTCGTTCTCTTCTATTTTGCTCTGGGTTTTACCTGAGATAACCTCTTCCCGATCTCGGAAGACGTTTGGTGCCGTCTCTTCCAAATTTTAGAAGACACCACGGTTTGTCTCTTCGCCGTAATCTAGGCCTTTCTCTGTCTCGGCCTCTTCCCAGGTGAGTTCTGTGACAAAGTCCGCAAGGACCTGCCCCTTGATGGCTGTCCTAGGCTGGTAGGTAAGATCATATTCTCCTAGTTCGATGGCCCAGGTCATCAATCTCCTGGACTTCTCAGGTTTGTGCAAAACCTGTCTTAGTGGGGAGTCGGTGAGAACTACCATGGAGTGAGCTTGGAAGTAAGGCTTCATTTTTCTTGAGGCATGTATTAGGGCATAAGCCAACTTCTTCATACGGGGATAATTTTGTTCAGACCCCTGAAGGGCCTTACTGTTGAAGTACACAAGCCTTTGGATCCCATCCTCTTCCCGTATGATGGCCGCACTGATGGTTGATTCAAAGACTGCCAGATACACAAACAACCTTTCTCTTGCGATGGGCCGAGACACCAATAAGGGAGGCCCTAAGTAGGACTTGAGCTGGTTGAAGGCTTTTTCACACTCTTCATCCCATTGGAAGTCCTTTCTTAGAACTTTAAAGAATGGAAGACACTTGTCCGTTGCCCTAGAAACAAACCTGTTAAGGGTAGCCACTCTTCCCGTGAGTCTTTGGACATCCTTGATACTCCTAGGAGTCTTCATGTCAAGTAATGCCTTGATTTTATCAGGGTTCGCTTCAATTCCCCTCTGGTTAACGATGAACCCCAGGAACTTCTCAGCTCCTACTCCGAAGACACACTTTGCTGGGTTGAGTTTCATTTTGTACGAGTCCATAACATCGAAGGTCTTCTCATGGTCTGCTACATGAGTACAAGATTTTAAGATCTTCGTTAGCATATCGTCTACATACACCTCCATGGTCTTACCTATTTGCTCTTCGAACATCTTATTGACAAGACGTTGATACGTTGCCCTGTATTTTTCAGACCGAAGGGCATCACTTTGTAGCAGTACGCCCCTTTGTCAGTAATGAAGGCTGTCTTCTTAGAGTCTTCATCATCCATGAAGATTTGGTTATAGCCTGAATACGCATCCATGAAGCTCATGAGCTCGTTCCCCACCGTTGCGTCCACCATCTGGTCTATCCGAGGTAAGGGATAGCTGTCTTTTGGGCAAGACCTGTTCAGGTTAGTGAAATCCACATACATTCGCCACTTCCCATTAGCCTTAGGCACGATGACTGCATTTGAGAGCCACTCTGGATAGGTTACCTCTCTTATGAACTCGGCCTCTTCCAACTTTTTGACCTCTTCCCGAATGACGTCATACTGCTCCCTGGAGTAGACTCTTCGTCTCTGCTTGATCGGCTTAGCATCTCTGGACACGTTGAGCTTGTGGCTCATCACCTCAGGGTCGATGCCAGGCATGTTTGCGTGACTCCATGCGAAGACACTCTGTCTCCTCCTGAGGAAGTTTATCAGCTCTTCCTTAGTTCCTGGCTCTAGGGCCTTATCGACCTGGACGGTTTTTTCTGGCTCGTCCTCATTGAGGACGATGGATTCTACCTCTTTCGCGGCCTCTTCCTTCTTCAACTTTGTTTCATCTCTTGGGTCAAGAGTGTCAATGCTATAAGTGGTGGTTGCCTTCTTATGGGCTTCTCGCTCTTCAGCAGAGTTGAAGTAACACTCTCGTGCCGTGGTTTGGTCCCCTTTCACTTCCCCTACTCCATAAGGAGTCGAGAATTTTAGCATCTGATGGACCGTCGATGGCATAACTTCAAACTCTTTAAGGGCCACCCTTCCTATGATGAGGTTATAGGCCGAGAAAATGTTCTCATCAATAACGAAAAAGTTTATCTTCTTGGTCAGCCTCTTAGGCCACTCATCCCCCATCCATACGTCCATCTCATACATGCCCAAGGGGTGGACCTTTTCGCCACTGAAGCCTATCAATGGGTGATGATAGGGCACCAGCCTTGCCGTGCTAAGACCCAGGCTCTTGAAGCAAGGCCAGAACATCACGTCTGCTGAGCTCCCCCCGTCTATGAGGATCCTCCGTACCTCTCACCCATGCACCCTTGTTGTTATGACCAAAGGGTCATCATGGGGGGCTAAGATACCCTTGAAGTCGAGTCTGGAGAACCCCACTACGAGGGTGTCCATGTCTACCTTCTTCCTCTTCTGCACTGTATCGGAAGACGTTAGATTCACAACTTCAAGCTTGGCCCATGACCTGGCCTCTGCTACATGAGCCTTCCTGTCAGCTACTTCAGAGCCACCTCCTACAAATCCCCCACATATGGTGTTAATACCAAAGGAGATCGTACCGACCCTCTTCACCGGGGTGTTGTCATCCTTTGGAGGAAGATCCGGATCGTCTTCGTCATCTCCTTCTGAATCATTGTCTCTTCTGGCTGGGACATTACCACAGCATCTGTCATTTCTTATTTTCTTAGGGTCATCTCTTCCACCCTTTAGAGCCTTACCATCCACATACTTCCTCAGCTTTCCAGATTTTAACATCTTCTCAATCTCATCTTTTAAAGCGAAGCATCTATCCGTGACATGGCTATTATCCTGATGGAACTCACACCATAGGTTTTTGTTCCTCTTATGTAGTGGGGCCTTCAGTTTCTCTGGACATCTCAGAGTCCGGCCAGTCTTAATCTCAGTGAGGATGTGCTCGCAGCTCACAGTCAGAGGAGTATAGTGAGCGAACTTGTCATCTCCTGACCTCTTCTTCCCCTCTTTCTTAGTTTGGGACCTCCCAGTGCCACCGCGGTTCTCCTCCTCATACTTGGCAGCCATTGCCTCTTCCGCATTCATTACTTTCCCTGCGGTTGCCAGCAGCTCCGCCATAGACCTAGGGGGGTCTTCCGCCAGGTTCCACAATAGCTTCCCCTTCTCGAGGCCTCCTATAAGGGCGGTCATGGCTATGTTCTCTTCATAATCCTCCACTTCCAATTTCTCTTTGTTGAATCTTGCTATGTAGTCTCTTAGGCTCTCACCCTTGGCCTGCTTGACGTACAGCAGGTGGGTAGTCTTCTTTTGAGGCCTCACCCCAAAGCAGAAGTTGTGGATGAACTGCTCAGCCAAGCCTTTGAAGTTCTCAATTGAGTTCTTCGAAAGGGAGGTAAACCAACTGTGCGCTGCCCCTGTCAAGGTCCCCGAGAAGGCCCTACACTTCATCTCATCGGGTATCGAGTAAATGTCTGCTGCTGACTGGTACATCTCGATATGATGTGCAGGGTTAGTGCTGCCATCATACTTGGGAGACACTGTAGGAGGCTTGAACTTAGCCAGGGTTCGGAACCCCACTATCCTAGCCACAAATGGGGAGCCCTCTGAGTAGCCCCTTTGTAATGGGTCCCTGTTTTTAATGAGGTCTCCCTCAAGGCGTTGGATAGAATCATTCCAAGGTCTTCTGTCATCAACTTGGCCGAGGTTATCCCCTGCCACCCCCCTGCGATGGACCAAGGGTTCCCCTACCACGACACGTTGGCTGTTGACCTCTTTCTGTTCCCTACCTCTTCTTTCACAGGGTCGACCTTGGTCTGGCCGACCCTGCATGTTCACTCTCTGAGAGCCTGCTGCGCTCCTTGACCTCGACAGCCTCTGTCTTAGGTCATTCATCGGGCCCAATCTCTCGAAGGTCGACCCTCTACTCAACCTATCAACGGTCGACCCTCTTTGTTGGGCCTCTTCACCTCTTCGGTCGACACATCCTTGACTTTGCCTAAGAGGCCGTATAGAATTATTTGACACCTCATATGGCTCCTAGCATTCTTCTGGGGCTTCTTCAGCTTCTAGGTCATCATACCTGTCCTCTGGACAAGGGTTTCCCTGCCTCCCCAGGCGCAAGCGCCTAGGGTCAGCAACGTCCCTTCTCCGCTGGGGTGCAGGCTGGTCCTTCATTGGCGCCTGGGGTGGTCCCCTGGCATCAGGATGAGGCTGAACTGTCGCCGAAATGATCATGTCTGGTGGATCTCCAGGTGGCCTCATCATAGTTTGATTGAGCTGAGCAAACTGCTCCTGCATGGCTTGTTGTGTTGCAGCTAAAGATCTCAAGGCTGCTGCTACCTCCGTCATTTCGGACTGGGGGGGCACCTGACTGGAACTAGTCCCTCCACCCCCAGGCGGCGGAAGAGGCGGTGGTAACTCTGGTTCCATGTGTTAAAACTATAGATCTTGAGTAGCAGATTAGCTTAGTACTTCACAGGACCTCTTTCAATGGTGAAACAGCTCCGCGCTAGGGGGAGGCCTGGTTCACCACCAGAGTCTCCGGTGAGATTAAGCAGAAAAAGATGAAGAGATAGCTTCTCGATTCCCACAGACGGCACCAAAATGATGATGCTGGAATTAGCACCACCAGATAAGGTGTTCTCAAGCTCAATCTATGGACAACAATGGCAACACAATTATGTAAAGAAGTAAGAGAATGAGGTGAGGAGAAGAGGAGAATACACCAGTATATAAGTGGTTCAGCCTAGATTGGCCTACGTCCACTGTGTGTGTGAATAATCTCACTGCAACAAGGCACTAATGGCCATGGATACAATCTCTCAAGCTTTCTCTCTCTTACTGTGTATATGGACAGAGTTTCAGCTAGGGTTGAATATTTGGGATCCTTTTGCAAGGTAGAGGATGACCTCTATATATAATACCTAGGGGGTGTAATATACCCCCATGCATGTCATGAGCATGTGTCTGGTTACCTCACCAATATGGGAGTGCCATCTATCACTGTCACATGTAGAGAATGATGATGCAATATTCTCCCCACGTGTGGGGAATAATCTTGTTATAACTGATTTGTGTCAACGTGTCCTTATCTGAATGTCAGCAGGTGCTCGGCTACAGCGGCTGGTGTATGACCTCGGCCTTGATGAGGCTGAGGTTGGTGAGTCTTGATACCTATTCAGTCCGAGTGCTCCATGGAGGTCTCGACCTAATCCTAGCCGAGACAATGGACAGGTCGACCTGATATGAGGTTGATCTGGGTGGCCTCCTGCAGGCTCGGCCTATGTATGGCCGAGGTTGCCATTTCAAGTCATATGCGAGTGCCATTGATCCTTGTGAGGTCCCTTGGAGAGGTTCATAGTAGTGTCGGCCACAGCCGACCTTGATATGGCCGAGGGGTGATATCGCGTGCCCAAGACTTGTCCAACGTCTGCCATGGTCTCGGCCGAGGTTGGTGTCTCTAGGCCGAGGTTACACTTGGGGCATATCAGTTATCATTTCTTCCTTATGAGATATATATATCAGTCGGGCATGTCACCCACTCTTATTCAAATATTATTTCAGTGACAGTGAATTTCATATCTTTACTTTTCAGTTGTCGGACTAGTTTTTATCTATGGATTACTGTATTGGAGTTTCTAGCTGGAGTGTTTATATATTTTATTTAGTTATTTCATTATGTAGTATATTGGTTAAGGGAATGGTGTTGGTGGTAATTTATTTATTTATTTAATTATATTGTTGCATGATAAATAAGATTAAAATTTTGACACCGACTTAATTAAAATAGATGGTTATTAATTGATGAATTTCGACAGTGGTGCTAAGAATGAACCAACTGGATATTCTGTTTTAATTTAATAAATGATTGATCACTCGATATTTAATTGGGCGGGGTGTCACAAATCCATCCTTATTTTCGTCTTCACTCCTCTCTTCTTATGGTTTCTTGCCTCCTCTCTCCGAGTGTGTAGTCTAGGGATCTTAGATGTAACTCCCAGAGGGTTATTTAGTCTCTTAATATGGATGATTAACTCACTAATCCCAAGTTGGACCTTATGCCACAACTTTAGACCCCCCAAATGAACCCACAAACCTTATCCACTTTGCCCAACTCATATATATATATAACCCCGGGACCATTTCTAAGGGTCTAAAATATCCTAACGAGTTAGTATAACCGCCAAAAGTGTGTCCCGAACATTTTTATTCAAAAAACATATTTTCAATCGTGACGTGGCACATGTAATTATTTTTCTTCCACTATAAAAATCCAATTTAGATTTATTCAAATAACTAAAGTCCAACAAAAGTTATAATTAACTTTAAGTTCAATTATTCACAAACTTAAATAATTAATTTCACCGAATTTATTTAATTCCTACTAATTTTATTTTATTAAAAAAAGTATGGGGTATTACAAAATCCTGGTTCTGATGGTTGACAATTTATTATTTATTTTTTTCAATTTATTTTATATCTTTTTCCTTGAATTTGTAATTATTTTCTTATATCATTTGTCTTTTAAAAAGTGAACTTTGATAAAAGAATAACTGAAACGGAGCAAAGTCAAAATAAAATTAAAAATTTGAGTAAAGTCTTAATGTAACAATTTTAGGTGTATTAAAGCAAAATGAACAGCTATTGGCTAAATATAAATTTTAAAATAAGAAAAGTCATATGTTAAATTTAAAAATTATTCTTTTAATTGGTTGTTTTTTAACCAATTATTTTTATGGAATGGAATTAATAGAGTAACTATGAATTTGCAAATGTTTAATATTAAGACAATTTAAGGAACGACCTGCAATATAGCGTTGATCAAGCAATTGTCTCAAGCACGTACTTGGTAAAAATTTAAAATTTTAGCATAGAATATATATGTGGGTTGAATCGTCTTTTTGCCTCCAAACCAAAATCCCTTATTTGATTTTGGGTATAATATTATTAACCTAAGTAAAAGAAAAATAGAGAAAACTATTTTTACCCATCCCCAACCAAATTTTATTCACTACTTGTGTAAAATCTTATCATTATAATGTTACATGTTTATAATTTTATAAAAATGTTCAAAGTCCCATTTTTCACATTAGGTCACATACAATGTTTTCGTCAAGGATATCAATTTACTTAGGACCTGTTTGGTCGTCTTCAAAATTATAAATTAGTCTATTTAAGATGGACTCATTCGTGAATTGCCTTAGCATTAGTGTTTTGTTATAAGAATGAACAAATTCAGAAACGGACCAATTCATGTTGATACACAAGAACATAAATTAGCCCATTTCACCAAAAGTTTGAAATTGCGCAATTTATAATTATAACATGAATCTTAAATGCACTACTTCCATAAAGACTCTCATAATGCTTCCCTCTGTGTGTGTGTGTGTGTGTGTGTGCATTTTTCTTTCCTAAACACAACACAAATCAGATTTAAACCCATTTAAAATAAATACATCAACAATCTATTCATTAATCAATTTATAAAATTAAACAGTTTATGCAAACAAACGGGCCCTTATGCAAAGAGTATGTTTTGGGTGACAATTAGTACCGAAATATTACCTTAAGTGATTTTTTTTTAATTAATTACACGTGAAGTATTGATCCTTTGGAGTTTATTTTCATGATTAGTTCACCACCACTACTTTCATTTTCTGCACTAAACCCATAATTTTTTTAAAACAGATCAAATTACCTCCAAATCCTAACGTTTTTATGTTCTAAATGGAAAATTAGTCATACGTGTAGCATATGAGGATAATTTTGTACAGAAATACCCCCATATGCTATGCACATGATCAATTTTCCATCTAGAGCATAATATCTTAACGGTTTGGGGTAAGTTGATCATTTTAAAAGTTTAGGTGAAGAAATTAAAAGTAAGGATGGTGAAGTGAAAATAGAAAAAAAATTGAGGGATCAAAGTGTAAATAACTGTTTTTTTTTTTAATTATATTGTACTATCACGCTTGGTGAAAAAATGTATATACTACACCAAGGTGAAAAAAGGGGGGACGTTGTATTTTTTGATAGTTATTCCATAAGAATAAAATACATAAAAATATAGATATTTTATTAATGTTTTACATTGGAGGCAAGGTATAAATCCTTCCCTGTCTTTTACTCTTGATTCATTCACATAATCTACTACTATATTGTTTTCTCAATCTTTAGTCACAATGATTATGATGTGGAAAGGTGTTTATTCCTACTTCTACAAAGTTTTATGTAAATTTCGTATATATATCAAAACCAGCCTAGTGCTCATTGAAGAATAAGTATTTTTTACACTTCTCACAACTATATCAAAAGGGAATCGACTCTAAGAGTCTAGCAAAAATGGCAAACCCTCCATCACCAAATCAAGGTAAGCTATTACAAAACATGCTGGACTTGGGAATAAGGATATGGGGTTTAGACCATCTTTAGCCCTTTTAATGATTTTGGTTTGTAAATACTCAAATTGGCATATTTAATGTCACTATTTCGATTTTTTAATTAATTTTGAAAGTATGTCAAATTAAAAATCGAATACAACAACTCTTTAGGGACTAAACATTAATTAGTCTTAAAGAAATTATTTTGTCTATATTGTCCAAAAAATTCCCCTATGATCATGGAAAATAAGTTGTTGTCTTTTTCATTTTTCCACTTGAGATAAATGCCTTAATTAAATATATTCCCCCACTTTCAAAAAATTAGACTTAATTAATCCTCGCATGTCCGTCATCCAGTTTATACCTTATGCATTGCGTCGCTGGTAACTTAGGCATTTGGAAGATTAGGTCTAATTATTGAACTTCTAAAAGAGTATCTCTAAATACAACATTATATCAAAAGCTAAAGTAAAAAAATCTAAATAAGTTTTAACATTTTATACAATTTTGTATGGAGTTAGTCTTAGAAGCCATATAACCAGTAATTCTATATTTGTGAACCTTTCTCGAATCCTTGCATACGTGGTGGGCTTTTATTTAAAACAACATAATTTCTTTTATTTCATATGATGTTGAGATAATCGCTTCCACCACATTTTGTCACAATATAACTTTGATCATTAGCATTGTTAAAATTGGAAAAAAAAATTCCTTTTTGGTATTCAGCTACGAAAGTATCAAATAAATATATTTTTATAACTTGACAAGACAGCGAGTTCGACCCATTGCACCATTGCATAAGTAAATATACCATTAGGTTTGAATCCTTTAATATTAACACTATGCTTAGGGGCTTAAATAAATAGATATATTAATATTAGAGCATTCAACTCAAACTTAATTAGTAATATTTGGAGGAGACGCATAATGTTATATATAATAATATAGTGCAAGATATTTTTTTTTTCATGTGAAACTTTATATCGGTAGAATTGCTCTTCACTAGAATCAGGGCTGGAGTCAAAAGTTTTGATTAAGGTGGGAAAGTATATTAATAAGGTTTTATAAAAAGTTTAAGGTGGGCAAAATTATATTATTTTCACAGTTTATTCTAATTCCAAAGAGCTTTTCATATTTATATACTCTTAATCTTAGAAAAATTTAAAAGATAAGGTGGGAACAAGCCCATCATAACCTTTACATCGATCCGCCCGTGCCAATAATCAATCCATTTTGGAACCGAGTAAGGCTACAATATTAATTGGCAAAGGTCTAGGTCCGATAACACTTCGTGTATTTTCATAAATGTTTCCCATGGCAGCAGTGGCACTCGACTTCTTAATGCCAGACGCAATAAGTACGACATTTCCGCACACTTGAGCCTCGAGATAAGTAAATACAAGTTCGGATGTACACGCCAATGGCACCTTGATTTTTAAAGAAATGTTATATTAGTCTAACTTTATCATGTTTATTTACGATATTATAGCATCTTGTTCCACTAATCTACAACTTTGCCCTCTTAATCCACATAGTTTAAAAATAGACATTTTATGACTAATCCGCCACTAGGCTCGCATTTTTGGTTTCTATTTTTTTGGTTTAGTGCAGTAATATATTTTGGGTTCTTAAGGTCTCTCTCCCTGATTGTATACTCGAATTTTCGTACATGAAAATTTAAAATGTATACAAATTTTTTTATAATTAATACACATATGTTAAGTTTGTATATATCCTAACTTTATCTTGACTCTATATTTAAAAATAAATAAAAGTAATTATTAGGCTTTAATTGATTTACAAATGCAGGATTGGAACTAGCAGTTCATAAAGATAGAAGTTGCTACCAACAATTGTACAAAGCTGCTCTAAGAGGTGAATGGGAGATAGCCAAAAAAATCATAGACCAAGATGCATATGCAGTGACAGCCAAAATCACTGCACTCTCAAGCACAGCCCTCCACGTGGCAGTGGGGTCAGGAAGGTCCCTTCAATTTGTGGAAAATTTGGTGCAACTTATGTCACCAGGGACACTAGCCTTATGTGATGAGTTAGGCAACACAGCCCTCAACACTGCTGCTTTAGTAGGCAACACTGAGGCTGCAAAAATTTTGGTGAAAAAAAATCCAAATTTGCTTCATAAAAGGAATAATAAAGGTTGGTTACCTGTTCATAGGGCTGCCCTATATGCCCACAAGGAAACACTTTTGTATCTTTTGTCTATTCATAAAGATGATATGGAGGCTGGCTCTTTAACTGGACAATCTGGTGTTGAGCTTTTGGTTAGTGTCATAGATACCGGATTCTATGGTAAGTTACATTCTAATTTATCTATTTTTTTTATTTTATGGACATTACAAATTAAAAAAATAACGTTGTTACTTAAAAATGCGCGCGCACACACACAAATATATATATATATATATAATATTGCTCTTGTACTGTCTTATTAACAGTGCGAATTGGACTTGTGTCACCGATTACTCCAAAAGAGAGAGAGAGAACCTATAATTTAATCGATAATTTTTAGGCAAGAGAGAGAGAGAGCCTATAATTTAATCGATAATTTTTGAATCGCCGCTAAGTGACACATATTCAGTTAAACTACGAAATACTCCATTACTATATATATATATATATATATATATATATATATTTTCTCATGATGTGGCAAGCTACTTTTAACTAATGTGATTTTGACTTAAGTTCATCATTACTCATGGAATTTATACTTTCGTACTATCATAATTGTGCTTTAGACATTAGTAGTTTTTGTTCACTAAATTTTACCTTTAATGGTGGAAGGTTTATATTCGAAAAGAACATGTGCAACTTTTTTTTGCTTAAATACCTCGAAAGTATGATCTTTTAATGTCATGTTACAGTTAACAGTTATTTGCCAAAATATGACCATTTAAAGTACAAAATAATTTTAAAAGAATCATAAAAGCAAGAAAAAAAATTAACATAGAAATAAGTAATAATTTTTTCTTGTTTTTAAAATAATTTTTTTATTTTAAAAAGTCATGTTTTGGTCTCCGGACCGTTAAGTTTAACGGAAGACGTACTAATTTCGAAAAACAGTAGTGAGATATACTAATGTGCACAATGTCATATTCTGAATGTATTCAAGTAGTAGTATAATAATAATAATTGGTCATTAAGGATGTACGCAGTGGCGGATTCAGGATTTTAGTCCAATCGGAGCCAAATCGGTTGAAAATTACATATGCGAAAGTTTCGAGTGTTGTCGGGGGTTCGGGGGCAGGAGCCCCCGAGGCGATTTTTTTGGGAGTTATTTCTAATTTTAAACAAATTATAGTTTTACAATGCCAAACAATTATTCTCAATCATTATTAACAATTTGAGACCACACAAACATACATACAAATTACACAAATTTGAGACTACATATTTAAAATTTTCTCCATATGCGGAATTACACAAATTTCTATATACACGACACAAATTTCTATATACACGATACAAATTTCATATAAAATTTCTATATACACAAATTTCAGATATAAAAAACCACATAAAAGAACCACAAATTTCTATATACGGGTTTTCGTTGTGGGGTATGTGTCGTGAGAGGGAGGCGGGACTTATCATAAGAAGAAAATAGGTTAAACATTAGCTGTTTTTATAAAAAAAAAAAAATTTTTTTTTTTTTTGGTTATCCAACCGGGGCGATGGCCTCTCTTGGACTCAAGCTCCATCCGCCCCTGAATGTACGTAAGTTTAAAACAAACATTTTATAAATTTTTCTGGTCAATTATTATTTTTTCAATATATTTTGTAAGTTGTGACATTCGTTATATCACAGCGCAATACTATATCCTTAAAAAAAAGAAAATACTATAGAGATTTTTAAAAAATAAAAAATAATGAGGAAGAGACTTGCACCTCTTCAGGGAGAAACATAGAAAAATAATAAAAAGAATCATTTGAATGTGATTGTCCTTTAGGATGGAAAAGTGTACTGAGAAATAGAGACACAAATGTACTGTGTATTATATCTGATCATATACATGAAGCCTTATAAAGAAACTCATTTTGACTTGGGAACTAAGACAAATGTTACAAATATTCACTAATATAAATGTTGACTTATTATGATAACTGAAATTATGGAGCTTACTGATTAACAATTTATTAGTTGAGTTTTAAATGTGTGAATATATAAACTATCATGTACATTTATTCATTATGGTATGGTCATCTTAAGCTGGTATTTGTACTATTTCGAGTGCTTATTTAAACATTGCATGTATTACTTTTGAGTTTTTAATGCGTGATTTCGAGTGCTTATTTAAACATTGCATGTATTAACAATTTTTTTTTTTTTTGTAAAATATTTTACAGAAAATTTTAAGTTAATGACTTCGTTTAATTTTACAGACGTTGCATTTGATTTGGTACAGCATTACCCAAAGTTGTCTACAATGAAACTCCCAAATGGGGACTCTGCTTTGAATGCAATGGCTAGAAAGGCCTCTGCATTCCCAAGTGGAAGTCATCTAAATTTTTGGCAAACCTTAATATATGAACGTAAGTTCTTAAATTCTTTTGTTAGTATTTACTTGATTAGTGTCTTCATTTGTTTCTACCAAATAGAAATTTCCTAATGTGTTATGATTTAGGTTTAATTTAACAAAAAACGGTTAGAACCTGAACAAATGCTGACACATCTATTCAAATATGGTTCAAAAAAATTGAATTAATTATATGAAATTCTTCTCTAAACATTAATTTAGGTGGAGGGGAGCTAATAAATTCATAGAAAATTGCCATGGGGTCCTTAAGAGTTATAAACAAATATTACTCTAAATCTAGTGGTGTATGTATATGGGAAAAGCCATCTCTTTGACATGTTTCTTTTGAAGGTGTTCCTGATAAATTGGAGAACTATCCTAACAACAGTGATAGTGAGAATCAAACTGATGGTCCTCAGATGTCCGGCTCAATTAGACTACCAGCAGGAAAATATTTCAATTCTGGTTAGTTTAGCCTAATTTTTTACTTAAAAGGTCTTGGCACTAATAACAAGCCAACCACTCACAATTTCACAAATGCCCACATTGACGAGATTTGAGTCGCTAGTCATATATATGGGAACATCTATCATTGTTATCCATCCGATCTTATAGACTTTAGCTTTTTACGGGTTTGGACAAGCTCTGGTACCACTTGTTAGAACCATTGCACCATATTGGGCCACTAGTGCAAATAATGCTCCAACTTAGTCACCCGATCTAATGCGCAAACCCAAAATCATCCAAATGTGTTGGGATTTTTTACTTAAAAGGATATGGCAATAGTAATTATATGGTCACTTACCTATATGTACATTAGTTCTCTCATCTTTTTCCGGATGTACCCACTCATCTTTTTATTTCAACAAGCCAATCACCCATATTTTGTTCCGTTAGATTTATCTATATGTACTCTACTCCAATTTGACATGTAGTCACTATTGCAGTTCCAATTTTTCTTTTGGTACTTTATGATATCTCAAGCTTATAACCATGGAGTAACCTCTTTAAATGTTTAGCTTGTTTTTTTTCTCATTTTAAGTCTATTTTGTAACTCATATAAACAAATGGATTCCTAACAATCTTGATTGAAGCTATTTGATATATCCAAGTAAATTATTTCATACACTTTAATTTAGATAAATAAGATGTGCAAAACAACTGGGGTAGCTTGCACATTTCATTAATCTAAAAAGTCCCATGTATACACCGTTCTACTTTTCCTTTCAAATCTAACTTGTTTTGTTCTAATACTCTACAGTATGTCGAAAAGTGCATGCGCTGCTTTGGGATGTCATTTGCTCTTCCGGTAAGGACTTTTTGCTATTTAATCCATTTTTTGGGGGAAGGGGGAGTGGTGGTGGTGGTTATTTTTTCATTAATCCCCATTTTAATGATATGTTTTTAGTTACACCTCCTATTTTCAAATAATTTATAGAAAACCCCAAAAATGTGACAAGATGTCAAAAAGTCTCACAAGATCCTCATAAAGTGCCGCTAAATTGTTTATGATGGTGTATCGTAAATTTTCATAACCAATTTCGAGTTACATTCTCGATATGAGATAACCTCAAATACAATAAAAAAATGACACAAACGGTCAAAAAGTATCACAACCATGTAGCTAAACCCCGAACGAGGGTGTATATTTGTTTAACATTGGAATACAATCCAAAACCAGTCATAAAAGTTTTAACCTTAAAATAACCCTTTTTCGTGCTGATAATTTATAGTACCGCTTATCAAGAAAATCCAAGAGAGAAAATCAACACATCATCAAGCACTTCTTCTCGTCGAAAGATTATGCAAGGAAATCCAAACACTAAATGACACGGAAGCTTATGCGTCCCTTTATGCGACTCCGATCCTGAACGCCGCAACTTTAGGCATACACGAGGTTGTGGAAACGATTGTGGATGCCTTTCCAGATGCAGTGTATTCTAGGGATGAGGATAATCACTACATATTTGAAGTTGCAGTTATAAACCGTTGTGAGAATGTGTTCAACCTCATATATCAAACTAGTGAGTATAAACAGTATATCACATTGCTTATAGATAATTCAGGAAACACCATCTTGCATTTGGTTGCGAAACTGGCTCCTCTACACAAGCTCAATCTTGTATCCGGGGCAGCTCTACAAATGCAAAGCGAGTTGCAATGGTATAAGGTAAAATTTGTTACAAATTTCAGTGTGACGGTAATTAAAAAAATTATTTGTAATGCATTTTACATTTCAGGAAGTGGAAAAATTTGTGGTCCCAATCTACAAAGAGAAGGAAAACTCTTCCAAAGAAACTCCCGCAATGGTTTTTACTAGGGAGCACAAGAAATTGGTATCTAAAGGAGAGAAGTGGATGAAAGATATTGCAAATTCATACATGATAGCCGCCACACTAATCGCCACAGTAGTATTTTCGGCGGCAGTTACGGTTCCTGGTGGTGACGATAATCAAGGCAAGCCGTTTTTCTCCTCGGAAATCGCCTTCGTAGTCTTTGCCGTTTCAGATGCAATCTCTCTCTTTACATCCACCACTTCTATGTTATTGTTCTTGTCCATCCTCACTTCACGTTATGAGGAAACGGATTTTCTCCACGTCTTGCCCAAAAGGTTGGTAATTGGCCTTTCTACCCTCTTCATCGCTACGACTACCATGATGACGGCCTTTAGTGCAGCACTTTATCTCGTTTTTGGGCGAAATACAGTGTGGGTTCTAATTCCATTGTGTATTTTAGCTTGTTTACCAATCACTTGCTTTGTGTCACTGCAATTTCCATTACTCGTGGATGTAATGCATACGACATATGGACCTGGGATCTTTGGCAAGAAAAGTGGCCGTCCATTCTATTAAGATGCGAGTGAAATATAATTTCTTCTTAAAATTGTTGTAACAGTTGAAGTCCTAGTTTGTTCCTAAAACATGTCTTAGTGATTACCGTGGTATGATCATCATCAATCTAATATCAAAAGGGTAGTGGAATAGTTATGTTTTAATTTGCAAAACATTCTACTACTTAGACCATCTCCAACAAAATAACCTAGTGTCCATGTTATATAATCAAATTTTGAGTTTTGGACAGGGATGATATGGAAACCCCAAGCGTTGTGGTCCCATTAACGGGTGATATTAGAATTGTTGTTAGGACAGGTTCTTCACAAAGAAATTTTAGTCTCTCATAAGCAATTTGTTAGCCCAACTGTTATAATCTTAAGTTTGAATTTCATACCACCAAAATTAAATACAAAATTTCTCTCTCTAAATTTTAATCCTTGCTCATTGGCTCACAATATGTACTGTGATTTCGGCAATATGCCGTCCTCATTTTATAATATTGTACACCAAATCATCGATGATGACTTGAGTATAAAGATGAAACTCGTTCAATCATTATGGTTGTGTTGACTGCTACCCATGCGATGTGCGAGCGCAAATGTATGTTACGAATATTGTTAAAGGCAATATATTATTTCAATATATTCTCATTAATGTAACATTGAACTTTTGAAAAAGTGTATCCCCATAACAAAAAAAGTGTATCCCCATTACTGTATTTTATTAAGGATTTTTTTTTTACTCAAATGTAAAATCATACTCACACTTTGGAAGGCATAAATTTCTATTACTTATACATACAATTAAAAATTTAACATATGAAATACAACTACATATTGATGGTAGTGGCATTTTTACAAACATGTTGAATGTAACGACTATTTCAAAAAAATAGTAATTTCAAAGTAGTGACATTTTTTCAAACACTTTGAAGGGATTAACTGATATTACAATTACATACAATTATAAAGTTAACACTAGAGGTAAACTCGTACGATGCACGGGCTAGGGGTTCTCATGTGTGTCCATGTGATCTATTTACCACCTGAAGAGAAGGACCCAGATATGAGGTGTAGTATTTATATAATCAAATGTTGTTCTCTCCAAAGATCACTCGAGAAAGACTGCGAGCGACCCTTTCAACTCATCCCACCGCTAACCCTTTCAAATAACGCATAAAGAACATGGATCTGAATAGATGATTAAAGGGAAGAGTGGTGATGTTGGATTTGGATGAAGGGTTGTTGGAGTATGTGGGTATTCATCTTGGGTTAGGATTGGTGGTACCTCTTTTAAGAGAGGGAGAGGGAGAGTGAGAGCAACGAAGAGGCGACCGAGTGAAGACTCAAAGTTTAAAAGAATGTATTGAAAGTAGGACTGTGTTTTTTTTTCCGAACTTTCCGATTTTTCCGATTTTCGATCCGATTTTTTCCGAATTTGGAATGAAATTTTAGTTTGTCGATTTCAGATTTTCGATTTTTTCGAAAAAAATCGGATCGGAAATCAGAAATAATTCTGAATTTCCGATTTTCCGATTTTTCCGATCCGATTTTTCCGAAACTATGCCGATCCGATTTTTCCGATTTTTTTCCGAATTATTTCTGATTTTTTCGGAATTATTTTCCGATTTCCGATTTTTTCGATTTCTTTTCCGATTTTTTGAAAGTTTCCCATGTCCCACATCGGCGGGGAGAGGGAAAGGGCTCCAAAATATGCTCTATAAAAGGAGAGTATCCTCCTAACTTCTATACAAATGAAAAATGAGTCAAATCCTCATGTGTTTACATATTGGGTTAAGCTATTTTCATTGTTTCTTTAAAATGAGAATTTCGAGTAATCGAAAATCCATAATTTATTTTTTTGAAATTTTGGAATTTCCGAAATTTCTGGATTTTTAATATATTTTGTGAATTTCGGATTTTTTCCGATTTTTTCCGATTTTCCGATTTTTCCGAATTCGGAAATTTTTTTAATTTTTCGAAAAAATCGGATCGGAATAGTTATTTTATTTCCGAAAAAATCGGAATTTTTTCCGAATAGGCATTTTCCGATTCGATCCGGCCGAAACACAGCCCTAATTGAAAGGTTAATTAAAAGAGGATAAAGATTAAAATAACCCAGCTATTTAGGAGGAAAATGCATACTAAGAAGTGTCCACGTGGATGGGTTAAAATGAGAGAGCAATGACTCTTTGTAAAGCATTTTAGAGTGTACTAGTTTTAAACCCCGCGCGATGCGCGGGTGTGTAAAATATTTATATGTAATACGTTGCATAATTTTATTTAACAAAAGTAAATATGTATGCCAATCACAATTATAAATAAATAAAATATGATAATAATGATTTTGTTAAAATGGAACTAAAAAAATTGCTTGACACCATTTGAAAGAAATTACTTGAGAATGTTAAAATAATAAAAATATAACCACAATTAAATGAAAAAAATGTTGGAAAAGCAGACCAACTTCTTATAATTTCTCTGATAAATGCTCAAATTCGATCTTTCTCATTGTACATACTTCAAAAGGGAGAATAAGTATAATACATATCACAAAATCAAATTTAAGACTCATTGTCAAATGAAGGTATGAAATAACTTTTTTGAAAAAAAGCACTGCCAATACCTTGATAAGGTTTTTGTACCATTAATAAGTTATTTAATTAGTCTAAGAATATCAAGAGAGCCTACATTATATTTACAAAATGCAAGGTAATCCAATTAGTTTAAGAATAAAAAATATTTTTGTAGTAGGCAAAAAATTAAATCTTTAGAATTTTATTTAATGTCTTCCTTTCAAGGTTTACCTCATGACCCCTTTTACATAAGATAAAAATTAAAGAAAAATTTCTTCACCACTTTATCCAAGTTTTCCCTTCAATCATTCACTTGAAAGAATAACAAACTAAATATTATGTCAAAATACATAAGAGGCTTGAATATCAAATAAGTTGTCTATCTTCTAACGTTTAATGTTGTCACTTTCAAAGTCTTTACTTTTCTTGCAGTCATTTTTATAAGAATATTTTGCCTCCGCGTGATGCGCGGGCACTTTGTAAAAAAAATGTAAGCACTTGATTATATATGAAAATATACTTTAAAAAATTAGATACATTAAAATCCAATCTTGTAACATAAGGAATAAAAATTAAGTATCTTGATATCATTGAATAAAATATGAAAATAACTTATGCATAATAAGAAAATATTTCTCTCATTATTATCGAATTCCATGTAATCCAAGTCACCACATTTTACATATTATTATTGAACAACAATAAAACTGTCAAATTCATATTACAAAAAACTTAAAGGAAATAAAAATAAACCTAAATTCTATAATTCATTTAAAAAGTATGTATACAACAAATTAATAAATCCAAACCTCTATATATGCTTACCTTAAGTTTTTCGTATGATTCTTCAGTTTGAATAACAAATATATATGCCATAATCTTCACCACATTAGTAATATCACCAATCTCCATAAACCCATCCGGTCCAATATCAATAGTCAACAGAGAATCAAAAACACTGAAAGGAAATGGGGAAATCCTTT
The DNA here is from genome assembly GCA_949130495.1 of Sambucus nigra. Classification (NCBI taxonomy): domain Eukaryota; kingdom Viridiplantae; phylum Streptophyta; class Magnoliopsida; order Dipsacales; family Adoxaceae; genus Sambucus; species Sambucus nigra. The sequence goes on from OX422220.1 coordinate 37,460,534, forward strand.
TTAAACAACATAATTTATATTAGAACAACCCAAAAGTGAAAAGAGTAATAACATGTGCTTAACCTTTTATGCGTGTAGTGTGTGCAGAATGTAAGAGTGATAAAGAAACAAGGTATTCCAAAACTCAAACTCACTGCAAAAGATATAAAGACTCCACCCAAGTCTATACAAAATCTTTTCAGAGCTTTCTCTTCACATACCCAACACACCAAGTAAAAGCTATTTACATGCCAAAGCCAAACACAACTCAAATGTTTACTACAAACTTCCAATCTCTCCCAATATCTGCCCAATATCTTTCCATCTAAACACCAATTCCACAAAATTCATCACATCCAAAACATATAACTATATCGTGTGTGTGTGTGTGTCCGTAGATGGGTATATGTACCTGATGAAGAAGTGGAGATTGAGAGAGCAGAAGGGCGGTCAAGCATCTACCATCAGCTTGAAACTCTATCTGAATTTAACATAAATGTCGACTTCATCTGAGTAATGAAATACCCCACACGGAAGAGATATTGGGAAATGGTGCATGAATTTGGAAGAGGTGTTGGGAAATGGCGGATGAATTTTGATGTTTCCGGTGGCTTTTCTCTCAAAGTGATTTGGGAAACTGGAGTGATGACTTAATGATATTTAATACATATTACACGTGTCATTCTTAAGAGACTTAGGTCTTAGATTTTATTACTTGACACGTGTCCATTCTCTCTAAAGAGACACCAAAATTATATTATGTTATTAGACTAGTTGAAAACTCCACGATGCGCGAGTTATTCATTAAAAGGAACAGCAAAACAATTCTTATATTAAGTGATTTTTTTTATATTAAACAGTCAAAATGTTTTTTTAACTTTAAAACAGTTTCTTAATTTCATAAAACAGTTAAAAATGTGAAAACAATTATTTTAAAACATTTATTTTTAGTTCAAAAGTAAAAAAAAAAAACATTTCTTTTATGTATAAAAAACTTTAAAAAACTACTTCTTATTAAAAAAAAAAGTTTTTAAAGAGTGCAAAACAGTTTATTTTTATTGTTAACAGTTTTTACTTTTGTTAAAAAACAACTTTTTTTTAAAACAGTTAAAACGTTTTTTTAAAATTAAAATAAAAAACTATATTTTATTTAAAAAATATTGTACTTAATTTATAAAAAAATAATAAAATAATATGTACACGTGGTTAAAAATATTGTACGTAGTTTAAAAAATACTTTACGTAAAAAGTGCATTAAGGCTCGATATAGAGCATTTTATAATACACAATCCTTTTTATTGCTTTAATACTAACAAATAACAAAACAAAACAAAATATAAAAATATATTCTACATCAATAACATTGACAGTAATATAAAAAAAAATTGCTTATAATTTTTTTGTATGCCAGGTTATCTTAAATTTTTATAACAACCTTGTTTCTTCCTATTCTCTTACAATCTTTTGAGTTTACACCTCCTAAAAGAGATATAGATCCAACAATAACTTATCACAATCAAATAATGAATGGTTCTACCGTTTGAAAGAGAGCTAAAAAAAGTAAGAGTTGAAAAAAATGAGGTTACCCAAATCCCTGAGTTGATTAACTCGAATAGCGAATTTGAGAGCCTCTGCATCCCTGGACAGCCAAAACAAAAATAAATAAGAACAACATATTTAGAAAGCTTATCAAACTTCATAACTTCTTACATAGGCATATACTGCAAACATTTCCTCAACACGGAGATGCTTAAAAATGCTAACAAAGTGAAAACCTGGTTACAACAGTTTCTTAGTTCAATTATGAAAAATGACTTCTCAAATTTGACAAAAGGATAAGCAACAATCAATTGACAGTTTCAAAGTAACAATATGGGTGGTAAAAATGTCATTATACATGTGCAATAAAAGAAAAAAACTCCAAGAAAATAGTTAAAAACTGTCAATATTTTTTTTCTTTTGTATGGCATTTCATCGAACAGGAGATGAGCGCCATCAAGATAGAATTTTTTATCGATAATTTATACATGTATATATAGGGACTATGTCCATAAATATCAAGGGAAAACAATTTCAAGGGGAAAACTTATCGTTAAATAACATAAACATATAAAAGAGGAATTCCATACCTGGATCTTAATGTTTAAATGAGTATAAAAGTGCAGGGAATTGGTCAAAAAAATATATGCTTAGAAATTGGATGAGAAGTTAAATACATTCGTTTGTCAAAATGATGAAACGGCAGCATTAAGAGATACGTATTAAATAAAAAAGGGTCAAATCTTCCTTATATATCTACATTAAGATAATTCACATTTTGTTTTGTAAGGAAACCAAATATATACCACATACATGTTCTGTGTTTGACAGTTTGCTAGGAGAAAAATCAAATTTGAGGTCTCAACTATTGTAATTGCATTATTAGTTTAGTTAGACAAACTAAATAAGATCCAATAGTTGTATATGTGAAGTGAAAGAGAGAAGGTAAAAAGATATCACTGGAACACCATAAGACACAGTGCCGTAAGCAAAACACGGCCTTTTCGCCGTAAGCAAAGACTGCAAAAATCCAACTACTTCATATAAATAAGACTTGTAGCTACTGTAATATCGCTTTTCCTAAAGAGATTATACTTGTTGTAGAAAATCATAACCTGTTCAATCAACAATCAAAAAATTATAAACCCGTTAATTGTCATGAGCATTATAACAACAAACTGAAAATGTAGTTGGGTATTAAGTTATAGTTAAAGAAATTACCTGAGAAAGACAGGGGCTCTCACAAATGAAAAAGAGAAAGGGGAGGTAAAAACTGAGAGAAATTTTGTCTATTTGGTCAAAACAAAAACAAAAAGTGACATTATCAAACCAAAACTCGCATACCTATGTCTCTCTTCTAATCTACACTAAAAAATATCCTTCGCCCAGAAAACCCTCTGCCATTCTAAAACACCAATAGATCCACTAATGATGTCGATTCTTTTTTTTAGATGTCAAGAAAGTAGAAGACACATTGATATTCACATCACTAATTCCAAAAACACCATTAGATCCACTAATAATGCAGAAACAGAGGCATACAATCTCTCTCTAAATATGAATGCTAAACACTTTGATTTCAATAATATCCTAACTAAATCCATCCATATTCATCCTCAGCAGCAGACTTTAACGAAGTAGTTTTCAGCGGCGAGATATTCAAGAACCGAGCAACACGGCCGATCGTGAGGTTCAAAGAGGAGTAGAGGAATAAACAGGGGTGCTAGGGTTTCAAATACGAAGGAGAGGAAAAAATCATGTGGTTCAATGTATCAGATGTTGGGACGTTGAAATACCCTCGTTGGTGAGGAGTCATAGAGATGAGAGAGAAATAGGGGGTAAAAAAGCATTTTCACGTGGACAATCAACCACAATTAATGCCTTGTGTGGGGGCAATATATATGCCTACGGAATAGCAGGACGTGTGGGGAGCATCCCGGTGAAGATGGCGACGTGCCAGCAATATAGGGACGACTAAAGTCCTTAGTAAACGAGAAGACCGAGGAGCAGTATCGAATTGGAAGGAAACTCCACGAAGATAGGGCTCATCCATATTTGTTACTCATCCATATTTGTAACCCTAATGTAACCCCTAACTCTATATAAGGGGGACACCCCCCATTGTGAAAAGGGGGCTTAGAAGTTAGAGAAACACTCTCATGTAAAACTCTCTGATCATTATAATGAAATACACCAGCAGCCCCGTGGACGTAGGCCCTTCATGGTCGAACCAGGTAAATCTTTGTCTCTCTCGTATTTATTTCTATACTTGTATCGTGATGAATTGACGCCCCCGATGGATGAGATTTTTTGCACCTACAATTGGCGCCGTCTGTGGGAAACGACATAAAAGGCCTTCCCCTTCTTGCTAGAAGAGATATAGATTTACGTTCAAGAACAATGGTCCTTACACCCCGAACATAATCAAAAGATAAGTTTTTGTTTTTAATATGTGTACGAACAATTATTTGTTTCATATATAATTATTTATTTTGAACAAATATCGTTTCATTGATACATGATTTTGCGTACAGTTATATTTACAAATTCTGTATTCAATCTTTATCTGTAAATCTGCTTTGATGGTAGACAACTTTCATTGTTTATCTCATATGAAATTCACTATCGGAGATGTCTACGAGGAGTCTCCAAATATTTGGACTGTTTTGAAATTTTCTTGGGTTACATCATATCTTGATTCCCAGATCCGAGACTCTTTCGTCGAAAATAAAGGTAAAAAAACGGCCCTGCTCTCTCTTGGGCATTGACCATATCCATGCGTGTGTATATGAAGATATCCCAAAATTTTTGGCCGAAGAATAGACGTCTATTGGCGACGTCTATACCCGTGATCTTGGACACAGTAATCCTATAACAAACTACTAGTACAGATGAGATATGGCATCGGGGATCATCTACATCTTCAAAAAATATGTCTAAAGATATTATTTTTAACTGAAATGCTTTCACATATTCTGGGACGCAGTCAAGAAGTAAATTTCTCACAATTAATGTTATGTACGACCAAAGAGAAATCATGAGGAGACGAACGATTTCCAGTTCCGATCATCTCCCATCTACGACCTGGGTACACACCATCTAACACCAATCGAGCATCAGCGAGCTCATCTCCGACCTACAAACTTCCCGGTCGATCATCAGCGTACATCAGCGACCACTGTACCAGTGCTACGACCTGGGCTCTCTTTGATCTTCCTTGACCATCGTCATTGGTCGACGGCAAAGATAAGGGCAACCTCAGCTATGTTACCAGCCATCCATGGTGGTCAGCGACCACGTTGGCAGCAAAAATCACAACCAGTCCGTGTCCCAACTCGCCCGGAAACCACAACTCTTCGATCGAGCACTAGCGAGGGATTTATCGGAGCCCCTGGTAGTCGGCGACCAGCTTGCGACTACCATCAGCTGGTCGGTGGCAAGGACGAGCAAGGAGAAGCACATCAGTTGGTTGGCGGCGAGGACGAGCAGACCACCTGGACCAACTGGGCGAACTCAGCGAACAGTCCACTGGACCAAACAACTGGTCGGTGGCGAGCACGCCCGGAGCATTGACGAGCGCCAATGAGTCTACGACCTGGGTATAGATCAAGCCAAATGCAGTTTACGAAAGTGAAACCCACGAACAGGGCATATCTAATTCCTTTCACTTTTCTTTTTGTGGCAAACAAATTTGAGAATTACCCTCATACTTTATACTTTACAAATTTATGTGAAAATAAATTTTTTGAAACCAAACTTGTATTTGGACTTCAAATAATTTTACAAAAATTCTCAATTGATCCTTGTCTTACACTTGGAATATATTTGACTAATGTTTGCATTGCTCGGTTCTCCTTAAAAATAAAATTATTTTAAGGAACCATGTGATTTTATTACAACGATTTTAGTTGGCACTTTTTATGCGATCTTATTACAAATTATTTTGCTCACATAAATAAGTGGGGCGCAGTGATATAGCACTCATGTCATTTATTCGAACATTTTAATTTTCAATATTGTCATCCAGCTACAATAATTTAATCTCACCAGAGCGAGATTATTGGTTATTTAGCTCAGGCCCGACGGATGCTCGGGCACAGTTATCTCAGTGAGATTTTTATGATAAAAATCATTAGATCTTTATTACATTCATACGCGACTATGAATTTTTTCCTCGACAAATGGTCGAGCGGATACATATCTTATATACTTTGTTGAACATATCATTTTCATAATAACTTCTATTTTGATTTAGCCTCAACAGATGGTCGGGGAATTTACTAACTTCCACAGATACAAGATTCAGTCCCGATGGATGCTCGACAATAATCTTAAGTCCTTGGAAATCTCATCGATGTTTCGACGGATGCTCGAGCACGAGTTGCTCGCTATATCTACTTGGTATTCTACAACTTTTCCCCGGCGGACTATTCAGGCATCATTCATTTTATTAATGCTCCGACAGATAGTCGAGCACACTATAGCACCTTATACCCAATGAAACACTTGGGCAAAATTATTATTACTCCTACTGAAGCTCGGATTCTATGATTCGGTAACCTGAAGGGATGTCAGGCACATTCGAGATTCATCTTGGCAGATAATCGGCAAAATATTTCTATATATTTATTCCCTAAGATATTTGCCTCGCATGTCGCATTTTATCCCCAGTGGATAGCTGGTCAGGATAATTCTTGTATTTAGCACAATCCCACTTGATGGATACACACATTTATTTGTGCATTGTTCGTTTCCATCTCATAACACTTTATTTGCTCACAAATTATGCTCACGATTTTTATCATCATAAATTTGTTAGCAGGGGACTATCTATACTCTATACTTCACATGAGAAAAATAATTGATTGCCACATGAGAAAAACAATTGATTGCCCCTACACAAATTTTCTGTGAAAATAATTTTTTGAAACCAACTTAATTTTAAGCATTTGCTTAAATCTATTTGCACAAATTCCAAATTAACTCCCGTGCCATACATATGGATATATTTGATGAATTTTGCCTCTTTCATTCGACTTTATTACAATTATTTTGTCCACATAAATATTGGGGCGCACTTAAAAAGCACTCATGTCATTTATCCGGTCATTTAATTTTCAATATTGTCGTCTAGCTATTATTGGTTATACCAATGACTGGTTGGTGTAATATCTTTACTCATACTTAGTGTAGCCCCGACGTATGCTCGGACGCGGCCATCCTCGTGAGATTTTATCACAAAAAATTATGGGATCATTCTTGTCATTCATTTAATACTATGAATATTTTCCTCAACACATACTCGAACAGATGCACATCATATTGCATGATAAATTCTATTTTGATTTAGCCTCGACAAATGGTCGAGCAACTTATTAACTTCTACAGGTATAAGATTCAGTCCCTACGAATGCTCGGCCATAATCTTAAGCTCTTGGAAGTCTTAATAATGCATCGATAGATGCTCGAGCATAAATCGCTCTCTATATCTACTTGGACACCTTGCCCTGGCAGACGACCCAGGCACCACCTATTTAGTTAATGCCCTGATGAATGGTCGAGCACGTTACGCCACCTTGTACCCAATAAATTCTTGGGCAACATTATTTGTGATAACCGTCGGATGCTCGAACGTTGATATTTCTCTAATTTCAGTATTGATTATCTGGCTCTATGATTCTTGACCTGAGGGACGATCAGGCATATTCAAGGTTCATCTCAGCAAATGCTCGGCAAAATATTTCTATATATTTAGTCCCGAGGATATTTGCCACACATGTCGTATTTTATCCCCAACAAATGGTTGGTGGGGATAATTCTTATATTCTGTCCCAACATATGGTTGGCACAGTCAATTAATAATCAACATTGCATTTATTAGAAGGTTAGTTTTCACTAACAATTCAGGATTATTCATAGTACTTGCTCGGTCCTTTTTGCCTCGACGGATGCTCGAGCATGGATCACCCGCAATATCTACCAGATCCTCTATAGTTTTTGCCTCGACAGGCATTCAGGCATTATTTATCTCATCAATACTCCGACAGATGCTCAGGCATGGATCGTTCGTAACATCTACTAGGTCCTTTGCAATTTTGCCTCAACGGACCCTCAACTTCGATGGATAGTTGACATTGTGTGATCACGTCTCAAGCTCCAATAAACAGTTGGGCAATACAGTTCTTATTTAATTCAACCTCGTCGAATGAAAAGTTGGGCGACCTGTACTACAAAGATCCAATAACACATAAAGCAGCATGAAGAGCAACGATCAACTATATTTATCAACAAGGACGAATCCAACTTGTAAGAAGTCACAAGTCCAGCAAAATCACAGTCAACGAGCAAGACATGTTGATAACAACACTAGACCATCCTGAATGAATCGAGCGACATCGTCAGATAACCCACGGTGATCGACGATCACCAAGCAATAAATTAACGCGTCATCAACACTAAGATATCCACTCCCGAGGAACAATGTTTCTTGAACACCATATCAGATCAACGCATTTTTGCACAAGGATGCTTTGAACTCCTATCAATCTCTTTAGGTGCACGAGCTATATGGAGTCTCCCACAGCCTCCTGGAACCACCATGCATGGTCAGCGAACAAGTGTGCCCCAAGGAACGATACAATACGTGAAGCTATACGAGCAAGATAATCCTTAAATATATCCAGCTCGACGAACGATCAACGCGATACTCTTCAAAGAAACGAAGCCTCGAGGAGAGATCGGTCACACTTATCATCCCGGTTATGCAAATCAGATGACCCGATGGACGGTCAGGCAGCCTTCCCTTCACAAGCCCGATTGGGGGCTCTATAGCAGCGATGACACGTGAATATATTCACTACAACATTTAAAGAAAAATAGAAGAGGTCAACTCAGGACAGATGACAACATGGTGAACACCGGAATTAATCTTTCAAATAACGATCATGATCGAGCTTGATTTAGTTACAACGGCCTTCTTGCTTGTTCCCACTAAATTAAGTACGTCCACAGGCCTTTGTTATCTTCAAACACAAATGGCCTCACGAGTTGCCCATGCAATAATAAAAGCCCTACGGGGGATCCCTAGGCAAAAAGCCAACTCAGGTTGGTCGCCAACTGTGTTGGTCAGTTAAAATCCTGAACGTGTGGATGACCCTCAAACCAGGTGCATTTTTACCATCGCCTTTTAGGCCTAAGGAAGTGTGACGGCACAACCTAAAAGGTAAAATAGGCGAATATTTACATGCGAGGCATTAGAAAATGGAAAAATGTAAACGTAATTGGTATTACATTAAATTGTGGGAAAAACCTAAGGCAGGGTCTTACCCCTACTAGGTACATGCTCGAGTAAGGCTCGACGCATAGGCTTCTGGTCGGCCTCCCCAATTGGACCATATAAAAAACCTAAGGCATGGTCTTACCCCTACTAGGTACATGCTCGAGCAAGGCTCGACGCATAGGCTTCTGGTCGGCCTCTCCAATTGAACCATATGAAAAGCCTAAGGTAGGGTTTTACCCCTACCAGGTACATGCTCGAGTAAGGCTCGACACATAGGCTTCTGGTCGGTCTCCCCAATTGGACCATATAAAAAACCTAAGGCATGGTCTTACCCCTACTAGGTACATGCTCGAGCAAGGCTCGACGCATAGGCTTCTGGTCGGCCTCCCCAATTGGACCATATAAAAAACCTAAGGTAGGGTCTTACCCCTACTAGGTACATGGTCGAGCAAGGCTCGACACATAGGCTTCTGGTCGGCCTCTCCAATTGGACCATATGAAAAGCCTAAGGCAGGGTTTTACCCCTACTAGGTACATGCTCGAGCAAGGCTCGACGCATAGGCTTCTGGTCGGCCTCTCCAATTGGACCATATGAAAAGCCTAAGGCAGGGTTTTACCCCTACTAGGTACACGATCGAGCAAGGCTTGACGCATAGTTTTGTGGTCGACCTCTCCAATTAGACCATATGAAAAACCTAAGGTAGGGTCTTACCCCTACTAGGTACATGCTCGAGCAAGGCTCGACGCATAGGCTTCTGGTCGGCCTCCCCAATTGGACCATATAAAAAACCTAAGGCAGGGTCTCACTTCTAGTAGGTACATGCTCGAGCAAGGCTCGACGTATAGGCTTCTGGTCGGCCTCTCCAATTGGACCATATGAAAAGCCTAAGGCAGGGTTTTACCTCTACTAGGTACACGATCGAGCAAGGCTCTACGCATAGGCTTGTGGGCCTCTCCAATTGGACCATATGAAAAACCTAAGGTAGGGTCTTACCCCTACTAGGTACATGCTCGAGCAAGACTCGATATATAGACCCGTGGTCGGCCTCAACAAATGGACCATACGAGACCAAAATACAGGGAGACACCCTAAACTTGATGAACGCTCGATAAAGCCTCAACAAACAAATTCTGAACAGGCCTGTGGTCAGCCTCACAAATTGGGCCATATAATAAAACAGACAATGAACTACGTTCGACCTGATCCCAAGAGGGTACGTAAGCAGCTCGACACTCTCGAGTCCGGTTCCCATATCTATTGAGCGCCTCTCAACTCAAGCCAAACATTCATATAAAAATCTATGGAGGCGAGAAGATCAACCAAAGAAGGCTTAAAAGTTGAACGACAGATCAAAGAATGCCAGTCCAGTTCACACCACCAACTGCATATGTTTAAAGAGATTGTGGACCAGCTCCCAGCTCATCTCAGAATCAACTCTGCTGAACTGCGACCTGTGGGGCTATTGTGGGGGAAATATATATGCCTACGGAATAGCAGGACGTGTGGGGAGCACCCTGGTGAAGATGGAGACGTGCCAGCAATATAGGGATGACTAAAGTCCTTAGTAAACGAGAAGACCGAGGAGCAGTATCGGATTGGAAGGAAACTCCATGAAGATAGGGCTCATCCATATTTGTTACTCATCCATATTTGTAACCCTAATGTAACCCCTAACTCTATATAAAGGGGACACCCCCCATTGTGAAAAGGGGGCTTAGAAGTTAGAGAAACACTCTCATGTAAAACTCTCTGATCATTCTAATGAAATACACCAGCAGCCCCGTGGACGTAGGCACTTCATGGTCGAACCACGTAAATCTTTGTCTCTCTCGCATTTATTTCTATACTTGTATCGTGATGAATTGCCACCCCCGATGGGTGAGATTTTTTGCACCTACACCTTGTTTTGCATTTTATAATATATAGTGATTAGGTGTAAACCCGCGCGATGCGCAGGCGAGACACAATGTGCGAAACATATTCGAAATGTGGAGTGTCTTATTTTTATACACTTTGAAAATTATGAGGATCTTACCCAAAACCCCCAAATAATAAATACCTTTAAAAAATGGAAGTGAAAGTTTGTATATTATTCTTCCACGTCATTTTATTTTAAAAACAAATGATGAGGAGAAGTTCATTATTATTATGGTGATGAGTAGAAGTTTGTAGTAATTTAAACATGCAATGAAATCTAGCCCAATTTCTTTTAAAAATAAATAATAAGATCGCATATTTAAAAATAAAACAAAAAAAAGAAACCCCAAAGAATATTGATGAGGAGAAGTTTGTCAACAGAGAAAGATTGCAGACATTGATCCAACTAAGTGTAGTCCCTATACAAATATATGATATATTAAGTCAAGAAAATCATAAACTAATGATGTTTTTTGCAGGGAAACCATATATGAGCAGTTCCGTAAAAATAAATCTTCATTCCAGTCATGTTTATGATGAGAAAATCTTGGATCCAGACTGGACACCAAAGAACACCAGTGATAAAACATCAAGCAACCCTGATTTAGGTGATAAACAAACACAATACCCAATCATGTTCTTGGTAAACAAACACGGCATCTCACCAAAAAAAAGTAGACAAACACAACACCCCATGGTTTCATCATTTCTTCTGCTTTTTGATAACGTGTTTTAGAAAATAAAAATTAAAGCTGATAACCAACTAAATAAACCACTGTTTTCCTCAACAATAAAGAATTAACATTAAAAAATGAATAGGGGTTGACCCCAAAACAAATCTACAATAGAAGAGAGGAGGCATATAGAGTCTCTCACCTCAGCCGAATAATGGGAAAAGGGAAACGAAAATTGATAAATCATGAATGGATCTAAAACACCAAAAAGTACTCTGTTTATCCGACCTCATGTCCCAATCGAAGATGGGTTTGTAGTAGTCGGTCCCAAGTCGAATGCGTGGAGAGGGTGGTTTTGGGGCAAGTGTGCGCCTCCTCTGGTGGTTAGTTGAAACCCTGGAAATTAAGGCGGTGTCTGAAGATATGGTGGAAGGCTCTATGATCAGTGAGAAGGAAGGAGCTATTTTGATTTAGAGCATATATATTGATCTGTGATCCATGTGAGGATCTAATTAGGGTTCGGGTGTTTTGGGAAAGGAATTGGTGTATTGGAATGATAAAGACCCAATTGGATAAACAGAGGAGAGCAGATGTGAGTTGTCATCGAGAGTATGCCCGAATCAATAATGGAGAAGAGAGAGAGTTACTTTAAGGAGAGAAGAGATCAAGGATCGTTACATGAAGAGTTTGTAACATGAATGGAGAGGGATGAATAGATTTAAGAAGATAAACAGGAGGGGAAACCGAGAAGGTGGGGAAATCGAATAGTCTGAGCGGGTCATTGGTGGTAAATGAAAAGGGTGAGGAGGGAGAGGTATTTTAGGATTAGCTCTTTGTAGAGCATTTGAGTGTACACGTGGATAGGCTCTCTACCGAGGAGCAATAAATGCCTTGTTTTGCATTTTATAGTAGTAATAGATAATACAAATAGATAATAGATAATAGATAGATAATGGATTTTAGAGTGTATAATAGATAATAGATACGACAATAAATTAAAAAAATATTAATTACAAATTATTTACACACTAAATAATGTGTACGAAAATTCACTTTTCGCCAACAATGTCGTGATTAGAGCAACCAGCAACAACGGATTTCCATCTTCTCTCTCTAAAACTTGCTTGTATCCTACGATTCTCAATTGCTTCGTCGGTTCCTTTGAAATATCAATATAACATTTTTCGAGTAAATAATTCAAAGTGATTTTAAAAAATACGATTTCAATTCGTTTTAACTATTAGTGTATTTGAATAGTTTGTGAGCAAGCAAGTTTAGATGGAAAGGTATTGAGAAAAGTAAAGAATATATAAAATAAATTAATAAACAGAAATATATTCACTCCAAGAATAAGACATATTCAGTTATGTCTGTAGGGAATAATTTGTGGTGTTTTTTGATGAACAAAGAAACCCTTCAAATCCTCTCTAAACATTCCCATGATTGCTAAATTCTTTTAAGTAGCTTGTCTCTAACTCGTAAACCTGTAATAATTGATTTTAAAATCTCAGCTAAAAATAACAATTGCCTAAAAGTTTACAATTTGAAGCAACTCAATTACGTAATCTGCTAAAAAGTAACCTATTTTCAATGGTACGAAGCTCTTCTTGAAGCTTATGTCTTTTGCTCAAGAGAGATGTGAGTATTACCTTAGGGTTATTTGAAGGTTTTCGCTCTGAAATAGAGCATGGATATGAAAAGGTTATGTAATACCCAGTAATTTTCTAAAATAAATAATAAAGTAATATTTTTTAGAATAAATAAAAATTTGTGAAAATCGGGGTTAACCAGTAAATTTAATTCATTAGTTGCGAATATGTAATTTGTTGTTAGGTCATAATTATGTGTGGTTGATTATGTATGTTAATGGTCATAGCAATTTCATTTGTCATTAAAAAATACGTAATTTATGTGTGATACAATTAAAATTTTCTAATGTTGGGATTAAATAATTCGGAACATATTTCGGGAGTATATGGGCTCGTTTAGGTGTTTTAAACCTTTAGAAATGGTCCCAGGCCATGGATATATAAGTTGAAAAACTTTTGGGCTAGTTTGAATATGGATTTGAGCCCATTTGGGGGTCCAAAATATGGGGTTTTAATCTAACTCGGGAATTAGTGATTTACCACTTAATTAAGAAGTTAATTAACTCACATGAGGTTATTCTCTTAAAACCATAGCCAGAGAAAGAGAGAGGAAGGAGAAATAATTGCAAAGAGATTTCAAAGAATTCAAGGGAGTTTCTAAGGAGTTCTACGGGGGTTTCGTCAACTGCTTATCCAGGCAAGAATTTTCTTGCTCAATTAAACTTCCAATATATTTCTTGATGCATTATAATGATCTTATAGAATTACTGGGTTTTAGGATGGACTTTGGTGATTCAATGTTTAGAATTAAACTCATGTATGTAGAGGATTAATTATAACATAGATTAAATTCTTGAAATTGATGATAAATACCTTAGGGTTCTTGAGATAGATTTGGACAATCTTGAAATTTACATGTCAAGATGTTAATGTATGTTTATACTCCGGAGATTTATGACCTTAATTCCCTGGTTATATGCCCCATCGTTCGATTTACACACGACCATTATAGCAGTAAAAAATATGGATTTAAGGTTATAGAATAACCACATAAATTCTGGGAATTTGGAGAGGGTAATTGAGGTTAATATGTGAAGTTGATCACCCTAAGATGATAAACTAAGGCTTAGAATCATGCTAGCATGTTTTTATCATGGTATAAACATTTAGGTTGGACTTGGGGAAGGAATTAAGAATTTGCGTGTTGAAGGAAAATAACAGATCGGGGAAACTCCTATTTTCTGAATCGATTCGGCCTCAGGGAGAATCGATTCGTTTGGTGCATCTGGGCTACTGTCATAATGCAAATCGATTCAGCCTTGGAGCAAATTGATTCGGTTTTGAGCTGGGCCTGGGGTTTGGATAGGGATATTTTTAGAAGTCCATGCAAGTTTGTGAAACCGTGTTTGGGCTAATAGGGAATTTATTAAAAATATAAAGGTATCAACATTAAATTCGAAAAATCCCATTAACTAGATAATTAAGTAATTATTCAAGAAAACGGAATTAATTATTCACTAGATGGTAAATTATCAATGAATGGATTATTGTGGACTTTATGTGGGATTATTTTATTGTAATTATAGAGTATTTACCTATACATATTATATGAGACGAATAATATGTACTTACGTGTATGTGTGTGGATATACCAATGTTCGTGGATGATCCTATCGGCTTGGGATTTCATGCTTTCGGACTGCGTAGTACACATCGACACAGGTGGGCTAGGCGATGTGTAGGTCATATAGGTACTACGTAGGAGCACCATCTACGAGAGGTAGGTGTTGATGCTAGTAGCCTTTGTCACCGCTGGGTATGGACCGTGAACTGGTATACTGCGCACGATCCAAACTTATGTGTGTTTTGTGATGCCCGCTTTAGATAAGAGATTCCTCTAGTATTGCCAATAGAGCACGAACGAAACACCAATGGTAGATGCCTTTGAGTGTCGTATATATGAAAGGACATATATATAAATTACCCCAAAATTAAATGAGATTATAAAATTGTCTAAGAATGTGGACATAAATCACAGACTTTTACTATGTTGTGCATTAATAGATGTTTATGCCATTTTTATAAGAAATATAAGATTGGGATACCTTGGGATTGGGTACTTAAACATAGTCGACTCCATTTTAATAATTGGGTGTAATTAATCCCATAAATATATTAATCTGGCATGGTGATCATATTTATTATTTAGTATTTTATCGAGATGCGGATAATATCACATTTAGATGAGGGGTGAGATGTTAATCATATGAGTGATGAAAATTTAATTCTTGCACACCTAGGGCTTTGACCCAAATTTAAATATTTTCTCCCCCCAGGTGCTCCTAGACAGGGATAGTGGGATTGTTGTTATATTAGTCTTGCGATCTCTCTTACTTACCAGCATTTCAGATTTATTGATTCTAACATATGTGCTTTTCCGATGTATCTATTTATTTCATTTGAGATAACTGTAAGGGCATAAGCTCGAGCTTTCTTTACCTTATATTGGGTTGAGATATTTACTTTCTTGCCATATTTATTAATTACTCAATGTTGGTTGGGATTTAGTTATTGTTATGAAAATATTCATGAACCTCAATTATGGGCCTTTAATATAATTATTTATATTATGTTTGTGCTGAGAATGGTATTGATTGACAGACAAGACCCATCTTCAGTGTATTGTTCCTGGTAAGACTTTAGCTGAGAAAATGGGGATTGTTACAATTGGAATCAGAGCACGATTCTAGTGTCCTTAGGATATGTGTTGCGTTCATTATGTTCTGCATTGTGTCCTTTGATATATAGAGCCTATGCTTAAGGTTCATTGTAATCTTACGTTGTACTAATTCGAACCTTGTTTTCTTTCAAATGGTAAGTGGACAAAGAGGTAGATTGAGGCACCTATCCATACCTGCTGTCGAGGAGGAGGCTCACTCGGAGCCACAGCAGCAGCCACAGGTCCCACAGTTGATTACACTCGCAGAGATCGCCACCATCGTGTCTCAGGAGATTTTTACAGCTATGGCATCCATGTTTCAGCACTTACCACCTCCATAGGCACAACAACATCCACCACCATCACAATAGGTGACCATACAATCTTAGGCACCAGGGTATATGTGAGAGAGGGAAAGGGAGGCCTTTGTTTAGGGTCGGCCTCCAGAGTTTTCAGGCGGTTCAGATATATCGGTGGGGTGGCGAGTAGGTGGAAGAAAGACATAGCGAGACATTTAAGGATGGTAGAGTGCACACCAGTGCAGAAGTAGATTCTATCTTCATTCCGATTAGTGGGGGCCATGCTTCAGTGGTGGGAGGCAGTTACGACGATTGCAGAGAGAGATAACCTGACTATTGATGGATTTTGGGAGAGGTTTGAAGGGAAATACTTTCCCCTATCCATGCAGTCTGATATAAGGAGCATGTTT
The DNA here is from genome assembly GCA_949130495.1 of Sambucus nigra. NCBI lineage: Eukaryota > Viridiplantae > Streptophyta > Magnoliopsida > Dipsacales > Adoxaceae > Sambucus > Sambucus nigra. Next base: position 37,476,940 of record OX422220.1, read on the forward strand.
ATGGATCTTAAGCAGGAGGGGCGTATCGTAGCCGAGTACGAAGAAGAGTTCACCGTCCTTTAGTACTTTGCAAAGGAGGATGTTAGCACTGAGAAGATGAGGATTGACATGTTCATAGTGGGATCAACCTCACACATTAGGAAGGCTTTTCTGGGAAATTCGGCCTTCATAACATATAATCAGCTAATGAATGCCGCACTCCTCTACTTCCAGTATCACAGGGCATTCCAGAGGAACAAGGGTGAAAAACGCCACGGAGCAGAGTTGTCGAGCCAGCAGGGCAAGGTAGGGGGAGGATTCGGGATCTAGCAGTTCAGGGACACCCCATCGACTGATAAGAATAAGAATTTTAGGGGTTCAGATGGCCGGTCTAGATAGGGCCAGCAGGGCCAGGGGAAGTCGGGGCGAGGCCAACAGGGCCAACAGTATAAAGGCCAGTAAGGTAAAGGCCAGCAGGGCTGATAGACTGAGCGACGCTCATTTCACGAGAATTGTTTCACATGTGGAAATAAGGGGCATACTTCGAGGCAGTGTCCTCCAGGTAACCAGACAACCCAGGAGAGGGGGGTCATAGGGAATAACAGGCACCACAGGGATAGTGCCCACCATTTTCAGCTTCGGGAGTTATTGCACCAGCCACTCCAGCACCTGTCGCCCCACCTCAGGGACAACAACCACTATAGTATGGACGGGTTTATCACGTCATGGCTACAGAGGGGCCAGCACCGATACAGGTAGTTGAGGGTATGTTTCCCATCTTTGGTCACATAGGTCGCATTTTATTCGACATGGGTGATGGTAGATTATGCTTACGATATTGGACTACTCATAGATTCACGGGTGGGTAGAGTGGCACCCATACGCTCAATGTATCGGGGTGTCGGGATTGAGATAGGATGACTCACCTTTGTAGTTGACTTATTAGTACTTGATATGCATGAGTACGACGTCATTTTAGGGATGGAATACCTAGCAACGTACATTGAATGTGTGGATTGCTATAGGAGGTCCACCATCTGCGCCATTTCAGAGAAGAAGATGTACCTAGTTGTGATGCCGCACCCTGGGCTAGGTTGAGCACGCATTTATACTATATTAATGAGGATACTTCTTCGGAGATTGTGGTGATGCTAGATTCCATCCCGATGGTGAGTGAGTTTTTTGATGTTTTGGGGGAGACTCCGGGGTTTCCACCTAGTCGGGAGATCGACTTGATTATGAGCACGAGACCCATTATTTGTACACCATATCGAATGGCTCCTCTGGAGATGAGGGAGCTACGAGAGAAGATTGAGCAGTTATTAGGGAAGGGATTGATCAGGAGGAGCACTTTGCCGTGGGGTGCTCCAGTTTTATTCATTAAGAAGAAGGACGAATCTCTGCGACTTTTTATCGACTATCGGGAGTTGAACAAAGTCACCATATGGAATAAATACTCGTTGCCACATATTACCAATTTATTTGAACAGTCGAGGGGTGCTGCGTATTTTTCTAAGATTGATTTGGGTTTGGGTTACCACCGGTTGAGAGTTCGGGAGCGGGACATCTCAAAGACAACTTTCCTTACGAGATATGAGTCGTACGAGTTTTTGGTGATGCCATTTGGTCTAACCAATACGTCGGCAGTATTCATGGACTTGATGAATTGGGTGTTCAGAGATTACTTAGATTGGTTCATCGTCATGTTTATAGATGATATCCTGATTTATTTTCGGACTGCGGAGGAGCACGCAGAGCATTTACGGGTGGTCTTACAGACGCTTTGAGATCATCAGTTATATGCAAAGTTTGAGAAATGTAGTTTTTGGCTGACAGATATACAATTTTTAGGCCACATTGTGTCTAAGCGGGGGATATCCGTGGACCCGGGATAAGTTTTTACCATGATGGAGTGGAGACAACCCACTACACCCATCGAGGTGCACAACTTTTTAGTACTGGCCGAGTACTACTGTTAATTGATCCAGGGGTTCTCTAAGATAGCCAAGCCCATAACGAATTTGACGAGGAAGGGAGTACCATTTGTGTGGGATGACGTGTGTCAGTAGGCATTTGAGGAGATGAAGACTAGATTAACTACAACACCAGTTTTGGCATTATCTCGGTTAGGGATTGACTATAAAGTCTTCAGAAATGCATCCTTGAGGGTACCTGGAGGGGTTTTGATGCAGGAGGAGAGTCCGATAGCTTATGCTTCCCTAAAGATTAAGCCTTATAAGGGACATTACCCCACCAATGACTTGGAGTTGGCAGTCGTTGTTTTTGCATTGCAAGTGTGGAGACATTATCTCCTGGGGGAGAAGCTTCAGCTTTTTACAGACCACAAGAGCTTACAATATTTGTTCACACAGAGGGAGCTGAACATGAGGCAATGGTGGCTAGATTTTGTGAAAGATTATCAGTTCGACATTAAGTACCACCTGGGAAAGGCGAATGTCGTGGCAGATGCTTTGAGTCGCAAGCCGATTTTGGAGTTAGCTTCAGTGTGGAAGGAAAAATGGAAGTCACTTCGTGGGGACGATGACCCAACCCGAGCATTTATGGCAGTACTCACCATCACCCCTGAGATTATTATTCGGGTGGTGAAGGCACAGGCAGGAGATCAACTTTTCCAGGAGCGAGTGAGACATTTGTTAGCCGAGGTGGTGGAACACTATTCCATTAGGTCGGATGGTGGTTTAAGATTCTAGGGGAGACTGACTGTCCCAGATGATGAGGATTTGAGGCGAGCGGTTATATCTGAGGCTTATGGGCCATGCTTTATGATACATCCCAGAGGGGATAAGATGTACCATGACATGCGGCGTCAGTATTGGTGGGCTGGGATAAAAAAGGACATAGCAGATTTTGTGTCCAAATGTGCTACGTGTCAGCTGGTGAAGGTGGACCATCAGCGTCTTGTAGGTGCTTTATTGACTTTAGATATCCCGATGTGAAAAAGGGAAAGAATCCCCATGGACTTCATTACTGGGCTACCTACATCGCAGAGGGGACATGATTCCATATGGGTGATCGTCGACAGATTGACGAAGATGGATCACTTCTTACCAGTACGGACAGATTATAGCTCCGAGCAGTATTCCAGACTCTTCCTTGCAGAGATTTTTAAGCTTCACGGGGTACCGCTCAATATCATGTCATATATGGACAGGACGTTTGTGTCCCACTTTTGGAGGAGCTTTTAGCAGGCCTTGGGGGAAGAGTTGAAATTGAGCACGTCATATCATCCTCAAGATGACGGACAGACGGAGAGGGTGAACCTGATGTTGAAGGACATGTTATCGATGTGAATTTTGGATTTTAAGGGGATCTTTGAGCAGGGAGCAGTATTTGCCTTTAGTGGAGTTTGCATATAATAACAGCTACCAGTTCACGATAGGGATGACACCGTTTAAGGCACTCTACGGGAGACCTTGCCGTTCACCCTCATGCTGGTTAAAGGTTGGGGAGAACAAGTTACTTGGGCCAAACTTCATTCAGGATAACTCAGAGAAGGTAGAGATGTTTCAGGCTAGAATATAGATTGCCCACGACAGGCAAAAGAGCTACGTGGATACGGGCCGACGACAGTTAGACTTCGATGTTGGAGATTAGGTGTTGATTAAAGTGTCTCCCATAAAGGGGGTAATGAGGTTTGGGAAGAAAGGGGAGTTGGATACCCGATACGTGGGATTGTTCCTTATTCTGGAGAGGATTGGGCCGTGGCATATCGGTTGGGATTACCGGACCACTTGTAGCGGATGCATGAAATTTTCTATATATCTGCATTGTGGAGGTTCCTTAGAGATGAGATAGCGTACCGGCACATTGATATTGATGAGATAGAGCTTCATCTAGACGCTACTTACGAGGAGAGACCGGTAGCCATTCTCAACCATCGTGAGCGCCGACTTCGATCCAAGGTGGTTCCTTTAGTTCGGGTGCAGTGGGGACACCATCGAGAGGATGAGTCGACTTGAGAGAGGGAGGACAACATGCGCATGAAGTATCCTGAACTCTTCTAGTTAGGTACGTACTTTCCTTGATTATGAGGACGAAATCCCGTTATTGGGGGGGGGGGGGGGGGGAGAATGTACCCCATAATTTTCTAGAATAAATAATAAATTAATATTTTTTAGAACAAATAAAAATTTGTGGAAACCAGACTTAATCGGTATAGATAATTTATTAACTGCGAATATGTAGTTCGTTGTTAGGCTGTAATTATGTGTGGTTGATTATGTATGTTAATGGTTATAACAATTTCATGTGTTGTATAAAATATATAATTGATCTGTGACACAATTAAAATTATCTAATGTTGGGATTAAATAATTTGAAATATATTTTGGGGAGTATATGGTCTCGTTTAGGTGTTTCAAACTTTTAGAAATGGTCCCGGGCCATGGGCATATTAAGTTGGGAAACTTTGGGCTAGTTTGAGTATGGATTCGGGCCCATTTAGGGGCCCAAAATATGGGGTTTTAATTCAACTCGGGAATTGGGGATTTACCTCTTAGTTAAGGAGTTAATTAACTCCGAGGAGATTATTCTCTTAAAACCCTAGCCGCCCTACATAGAGAAAGAGAGAGGAAGAAGAAACAATTGCAAGGTGATTTCAAATAATTCAAGGGAGTCTTCAAGGAATTCTACGGGGGTTTCGTCAACTATGTATCCAGGCAAGAATCTTCTTACTCAATTTAACTTCCAATATATTTCTTGATGCATTATAGTGACCTCATAAAACTTCTGGGTTTTAGGTTGGATTTTGGTGATTCAATGTTTAAAATTAAACTCATGCATGTAGATGATTAATTATAACATAGATTGTAGTCCAGAAATCTAGATATCTAATTCTTGAAATTAATGATAGATACCTTAGGGTTCTTGAGATAAATTTGGAAAATCTTGAAATTTATATGTAGAGATGTTAATGCATGTTTATACTTTGGAGATTTAAAACTTTGATTCCCTGATTATATGGCCCATCATTCGATTTACACATGGCCATTATGGCAGTAAGAAATCATAATTTAAGGTTATAGAATAACCACATAAATTCTGGGAATTTGGAGAGGGTAATTGAGGTGAATATGTGAAATTAATCACCCTAATATGATAAACTAAGGCTTGGAATCAGGCAAGTATGTTTTTATAATGGTATAAACATTTAGGTTAGACTTGGGAAGGAATTAAGAATTTGTGTATTGAAGGAAAATAGCAGATCTGGGAAACTGCTACTTTTCGGATCGATTTAGCCTTAGGGCAAATCGATTTGGTTTGGCAGATCTGGGCTACTGCCATAATCCAAATCGATTCGTCCTTGGAGTGAATCGATTTGGCCCTGGGGGCTGAGTGAGCTGGGCCTGGGATTTAGATAGGGACATTTTTTGAAGTCCATGCGAGTTAGTGGGACCGTGTTTGGGCCAACAGGGAATTTATTAAAAATGTAAAGGCATCTACATTAAATTGGAAAAATCCCATTTAACTATATGGTTAAGTAATTATTCAAGGAAATGGAATGAAGAATTCAATATATGGTAAATTATTAATGAATGTATAATTGTGGACATTATGTGGGATTATTTTATGGTTAATATAGAGTAGTTACCTATACATAGTACATGCGATGAATAATATGTACTTATGTGTGTTTGTGTGGACATACCAGTGTTAATGGACGGTCCTATCGGCTTGGGGTTTCGTGCGTTCGGACTGTGTAGCACACATCGGCAAAGGTGGGCTAGACGATGTGGAGGTCATATAGGTACTACGTAGGAGCGCCATATACTAGAGGTAGGTGTTGATGATGGTAGTCTTTGTCACCGCTGGGTATGGGGCGTGAGCTGGTACTGCATATGGACTGACCAAACTTATGTATATTTTGTGATGTCTGCTTTGGATAAGAGATTCCTCCAGACTTGACGATAGAGAACGAACGAGACCCCAACGGTAGATGCCTTTGTGTGTCGTATATATGAAAGGACCTATATATAAATTACTTGAAATTAAATGATATTATGAAATGGTCTAAGAATGTGGACATAAATCACAGACTTTTACTATGTTGTGCATAATAGATGTTTATGCCATTTTTATGAGAAATATAAGATTGGGATACCATGGTATTGGGTAATTAAACATAGTCGACTCCATTTTTATAATTGAGTGTAATTAATCCAATAAATATATTAATCTGGCATGGTGGTCATATTTATTATTTGGAATTTGTAGAGATGTGGGTAATATCACACTTAGATGAGGGGTGAGATGTTATTCGCTTGTGAGTGATGATGGAGAATATTTATTTTGCATCGACTGTATTTATTGCATTTTAAATTGATTAAGTTAATTCCTGCACACCTAGGGCTCTGACCCAAATTTAAATATTTTCTCCCCCCCAGATGCTCCTAGACAGGGATAGAAAATTGTTGTTGTATCAGTCTTGCAATCTCTCTTGCTTACCAGCTTTTCAGATTTATTGATTCTAGCATAGGTTCTTTTTCGTTGTAGTTATTTATTTCATTTAAGATACTTATAAGTGCATAAGCCTGAGATTTCTTTACCTTATGTTGGGTTGAGATATTTACTTTCTTGCCGGATTTATTAATTACTCGATTTTGGTTCGGATTTCGTTATTGATATGAAAATATTCATGAACCTCAATTATGGGCCTGTAATATAATTATTTATATTACGTTTGTGCTGAGAATGGTATTAGTTGAAAAACAAAGAACAACTTCAGTGTATTGTGCCTGACCATCTTTTATGTGAGAAAATGGGGGTTGTTACAGGTTAGGTTCATGCGTCTGTTTGATTTTTAAGAATACACACGGTTATTGGTGTAAGTTTAATTAGTATATTGATAATGAACAAGGAGAAAGTTAATGCATTAATTGCTATTGATACCTGTAATATTATCGTATTAGAGGTATAACAATGATTAGTACATAGTGCTTAAAAATAAGCACCTAAACCAATATCTCAAGCTCTATGTTTTTTACATAATTATTACTATAGAATACATAATTATTACTATAGAGAGTCTTCCTCACCTAATTAGCAAAGCATAGGATTCATGTAATGTAAGCCCTCAAAACTAATCCAGTTATTCATATCTTAGCATATCTCTACAACATACATTATCTGCACAAACAATTCATATCATTGGATTTGTTTTGTGAACTATAAGCATGATTTCATGAACATTTGAAGCAGCAGGGTGAGTGGATTCACATTAAACTACTATTATATATATATTTATGGTAGAATTTTGTTTTCGTTGTTGACACTTGAATATAGGAGTCCGTTTGGTTTGCGGTGAAAATAGTTTTTAAACTGCAGTTAAAAGTAAAATGGTTAAATATTTTTTCACATATTTTTGAATTAATTTTTTATTGGTTCGAAAATATATTTCATCATATTATTTTAATCGTGTGAAAAAAATATTTTGAATCAATGACGCATAGTTGAATTGTTGATTGGATACCCAAGAAATACTTACTACTAAATTGTCTTTACACTTTCGTTTGTACCTGGACATAATTTGAATACAATCTCGAACACAATTTAAAACGTAAAACTTTTTCCTCTTACATTTCTTCTATAATTACTATGTGCAGACAAATGAAAAAAACCCTTTGACCAAACTATCATATAAACATCCCTGAATCCTAATCGAGATCAATAGATTATTTCGAATATAGAAAGAAATTATTATGCCCTAAATTATTAACCGGAAATGAAGCATGAAATTAAATATGCCAAATTGCATAAAAATGACCTTATTTCACTATTGATTACTCTTAGCTTCCTCATGAGCAAAAATGAAATTTATAGCTTCTTCCATTGAGAAACTCAAGGAAATAAGGGTTTGCAGATAACTGTTCTTTATAACAATATAAGGAAGGTATATGAAGAGTCTAGGAACCCATTTGAGGTAAAGCGATGCCAAAAGAGGGATCGGTGTTGGGGCTTAAACAATGTTTCAATATATATTAGTATATTGATAATGAACAAAGAGATGCATTAATTGCTATTAATACCTATAATACTATCGTATTGGAGGTATAATAAAAATTAGAAGGGACTTTTCCATAATCGACAAGTTATCGATTGGTACAGGAAAAATGGGCATCATAAACTTACGGGTAACTTGTCTTCACATGTCATAAAAATGATTATAAATAATTAAATTACAGAATATATATATATATATATATATATATATATATATACATTGAATTATATATACGCATAATAATGTGAAATAAACATGCAAACTTAGAGTGATTTTAATGGAGATTAAATGATTGAGACAAGTGTGAACACGTTGTCCTTAAGAGGAGACTTGCTCCACAACACTACTTTAAAGAATCAAGACCAATCGTCTTCCAGGATAGAACAATCAAAACTTCTCATAGTAGTACTCCAAATTCCAACTAACAGCGAACAAACAATGAAATAATTCTCTTTATTATGAACACCTGAATGGACCGATGAATACAAACTGTAAGACTTGAAAAAACCAACTATAAAAATGAATTTCACATCACCAATTTATACTAACGTAATGGCAGTAAAAATTGTTAAAGTTCCTACTATTAAAACATGAAATATATATTGGGCCATAAATAAATAAAAGACGCACCAAAAAATTGGACTCGTTAATAAATAGAAGGCCCAATAAAATTTGTTCAAAAGTTAATACTTTGTCCAAGTCAAAGCTCAAAGTCCATGACTATGCACGTGTTGAACCGAGATGGACTGGGTCAGGTCAGATGGTCATCGGCGGCACGCGTGTGTGGTCTTTAAAGTCAATCCAAATCCATGTAGGTCCTCCCTCCTTCAAAGAGTTGGAATACTCCACTGGCACCACGCCCAAATAACACACTCGGTTATAATACACTACACTAATTTCTCATATTTGATCATGTGGGAGTTTGATTTTAACAACACACTTCAACAAAATTTCAGTTCTAAGTTGGCACTTCGAATTCATTAATTAATAGTTTTACACATGTGAGTATACCACTCCTCACGGAGAACACATTACCACTTTAAACCATCACGAAAAACATGAAGGTCCTATATTAAATTGACCCTAAAGTTGACCAAAATATTACCATGTCAACAAATAAAACCCATGAACTCCAATAATCCCCAACATGAATGAAAATTGGTTAGATTAAAACAAAAAGACTATGTAGACACAATAAGAGTTCTATTGAAAAGTTTCTACATAAAGAGAAATAACTTTTGCATTGAATCTTTCCTAATGGAAAAATATGAGATTTCCTAGTGTTTTATGTAAACCAAGAAATTAGAATTCACATAATAATTCTTCGAACAAAGTTATTTCTTTTGATTGTGTTCATTTTGGCCCTAGATCCACGTTTCACGAGTGCTTTTGAGAATTTCAACTTTTGAAGTTCTCATAGAAGTAGCCCCTTCACACTGACATAGGTGACTTATCATTAATAGCATCCTACTATATCCCACTTGAATTTCCAAGATATATGAGTAATTAAAATCTAAGGTTCTAAGCATCACTGTTTTATCATGGGAATGGTTTTGAGTTTAAAACTCATCAGTGGTTATTAGAAGAGTGGATCAAGATTCAGTTGTCCCTTCGAACCAAGATCTTGAGATCTCCAGTCATCTGGATAGGGTTTTCATCAAGAAAACTCTTTATTTAGTAGGCTTTAATCCCACTCCCCTCAATAAATGATCTTCTTTCTCTCTAATCAACCCTTTGATTAACGGATCCGCTACATCCTCCTTAGACTTACTATAATCAATGAAAATAATTCCATTAGAGAGCAGCTACATAACATTATTGTGGCTTTGATGTATATGTCAATACTTACCATTATACATATCATTATGTGATCTACTAACTGCATATTGACTATCACAATGCATGCAAATTGCAGGCACATGTTTTGGCCATATTGGAATATAGTCTAAAAATTTTCGAAGTCACAATGTTTTTTCTCCAGATTTATCCAAATCTATAAATTTTCCATGGTGTATCTAGGAATACAAGTCTATTTCGTTGATTTCGATAACACTGCAACACTACCAAGTGTAAATACATAACCATACGTGGATTTAGAATCTTTCGAATTAGATATCCAATTAGCATCACTATCATTCAAGTACAAGTGAGTAGTGCAATACATGGTTAAGGGTATATTTTAGATATCTAAGAGTTCTTATTATGTCTTTACATTGGTCTTTACTTTGATTACTTATATACTTACGCAAATTACTAACTAAGTAAGCAATATCAAGACAAGTGTAGTTCATCACATACATTAAACTCTCTATGATACTAGAATACCCTAATGGAGATATGTCATTCCCAGTATTTTTATACAAATAAAGATTTGGGTCAATAGGTTATCTAGAAATCCTACCACTACCTTTATCAAACTTATCAACTATCTTATCAGTATAATGAGATTGAGACTAGACAAGTCCATCAGATGTTCCAGAAATTTAATTCCTAATATAACATCTGCAATGCTCATATCTTTTCTGTAAAATTTACTAGATAGGATTCTTTGAGTAAAGTTAATGATATCTTTATTACTTCTAATAATAAGCATATCATCTACATGGAGATAAACAGTGACATAACCACTTTGAGTATTCATAATGTATACACATTTATCACACTAATTTATTTTAAATCCATTTGAAATCACCATGTTGTCAGATTTCTCATGCCACTATTTAGGTGCCTGTTTTAATCCATAAAGGGATTTAACAAGTCTACATACTCTCTCTCTTTATCCTGGGACATCAAACCCTTTAGGTTATTCCATGAATATCTCTTCATTTAACTCGTCATTTCAATTTTCACATCCATTTGATTTATCTCAAGATTATGCAACGTAGCAATAGCTATTAATATATGAATATATATTATTCTCGGAACTAGGGAATAAGTATCAAAATAATCCAGCCTTTCCTTTTTCTTTATAGCCATTAACCACAAGTCTTGCTTTGTCTTTTTCAATTGATCCATCTACTTTCTATTTTCTCTTGAATATCTACCTACATCCAAGAGGTTTATTACATGGCGGGAGGTCCACTAATTCCTAAGTATAGTTTTTCATGATGGATTCCATTTTATTAATGAAAGCCTCTTCTGGAGTTGACATTGCTTCATCAAGATATTAGCCTCACTTTCTAACATATAAGTTAGAAAAACTAGATCAAACGATTTTAACGTCTTTGTCCTTTTACTAAGTTTAGGTTCGAAGACACCATCTTTCTCAGTAGATCCATTATTTATAATGTCTTAAAGACTTCTATATTGAGTGTTATAAGTTCTCTTAAAGGAACTTGAATCATTACTTTATTATTAGGAAGCACATCTTCGACGAAATAAGCATTATAGATTCAATTATAGTGTTGACGTGTATATCAGGAATCTCATATTTGTATATGCACTTCTATTAATTTCATGACCAATGAAGGTACAATAGTTATTGGTTTTATTTTAATATTTTTAGTATTAGGAACCACCACCTTTGCAACACATCCTCAAACTTTGAGGTATTTGTAATAAGGTCTTCTACCTTTCCACAATTCATATGGCATCTTATTTTTTTTTCTTATGAGGAACTTTATTTGGAAGATAATTTGCAGAAAGAAAACATTCCTCCCAGAAGTTTTGAGTTAAACCTGCACTTATCAACATAGCATTCATCATCTCTTTTAGAGTTGGATTTTTGCATTTAGTAATACCATGATATTGAGATGTGTAAGGAGAGGCCTTTTGATGAATAATTCCTTGCTTCAGACAAAATTTTTCAAAAGAGAGATCATATTCACCTCCTGTATCACTTTGAACCGCTTTAATATTTATGCTAAGTTGATTCTCAATTTCTATTTTATAATGTTTGATGACATTCACAGTCTCATCCTTGCTTAAAATCAAGTAAACATAACAATATCTAATGTAATCATCAATAGAAGTAATAAAATAATTTTTCCAACCTCTTGTTTGAGGGAATTTCAAGTCATATCTATCACTATGAGCTAATTAAAGAGGGTTTTAACGCCTTTCCAGTGATTGAAAAGGAGTTCTAGTGAACTTTAATTCCATACATGTTTCACACTTGTGATTTGAGTAAATAATAAATTTAGGTATTAAGTCTAAGCTAACTAATCTTCAAATAATGCATAATTAACATGACCTAATCTACCATGCCACACATTACAAGAGTCAAGAAAGTAAACGTAAATGTAAGGACACAAATTTCCAATTGAGTCCATATGTAGGATTGGCTTAATTCTGGAAAAAACCATTTGAGTCATAGGATAGAAGTTTGATCCTATCAAGCCGATGATGTATGAAGAAGTTGAAGACGTAGCGGCCAAGATTTAAAGTTTACATCATTACCGAGTTTAGTGCCATGTTTTTACGTCAACAACAATTGGATTCCAAAGTCTCCAAAAGGTATGAATGCATTTAATATATATAGGGAGACTTGGAATATTTTTATGGGTGTTACTTTTGTCTAAATGACTTGTTATTTTCAGAAAATATTTTTAGAACTGTGTATAAATGTTTTTGGGCTTGAAATGAAAAATTGGAATTTTTTGAATTTTCGTTCGAAGTGTCGTTCGAACGAGATATCGAACGAGTTTCCAATGACATCTGCCAATTTTTTCCTGTTTTACCATTCGAAGTTTCGTTCCAACGAACTCGTTCGAACGAGTTTTTCCAACGAAGTTTTTGGCCTAATTTCCTTTGTTTTCTCGTTTGAACAGAGTCTTTCGAACGACCAGGGAAAGTCGTTCGAACGACCTTGGCGGGAAAACTTAAAATTTTGGCAGTTTGGTTTTTAACCACCCATGTTTCCCACTTGACCCACTAAATTTACCAGCCTTACTTTAGTGTAAGAACAAGCCTTTTTAACATAACTTTTTGAGACCTTCCTCTTCTCTTGAGAGCAAAATTGTTTATCCAAAAAGTTCATTTTGTGTTCTTTAAATTGCATGAGTTAATTTCTTCAAGACACAAAAATACACACCCATAGATTAGTTTATCCAAGTTTCTAGTTATATATAAATCTTGCTTAGAGTGTTTGGTACCGGGTTAATCTCTACCCCATCAAAGAGAAAGTTTGGGTTTATTCTCTACCCACAAAGGAGGAACTTATGTTTGCTGCGGCTTTCTCATATGGTGAAAGGCACCATGTGTGGTTGATGGTTGTTGTGCCTCGATTGGTGGACATTAAGACTGCGATGAACGTCGTGGTTATTTGCTAGATAGAGGTAGTTGTAAGAAGAAGCGCCAGGGCTTGAAGGGAGTCAAGTCGAGTGTAGTAAGTCTTACTGTCTTGTAATTATAAATTCAGATCTAGTGAATTTGTTAGGCAAGGGTCGTCCGAGGTTTTTTCCATTTGAGTTTTCCTCGGACGTCATTGTGTAGTGATTGTGACTTTTTATTTTATCTTGCAAAAATCACCATAGATGTATGCTAGGACAAACAAGATAAAAATTGGTTTAAAAATCACAATTGCAGTTTAATTGGTGCTAAGTAATAATTTGGGTAAGTTTAATTTAATTTAAGTCCAGAATTTAATTTGATAAAATTTGGTTTGGCCTATATTGGAAATTGAATTAATAATGGTTAGGCAAATTTTAGGACTTGGGTTGAATTCATTTTGTTTAAGTGGAAATTAATTTGTTGAATATTTTTTTATTTCACTTCTAGTTTAGTTTAATTTTAATTTGGAAGAAATTTAAATTTGATTTATTTTGTTTTAAATTTGAATTAAAATTTTAATTCTGAATTTCCTTGAACCATCACACTAATATTTGAAGAAATTTAAAATTGGGGGCATAAATTTCAACAGTAAAATACATCCCTCTTATTATTATTATTATTATTATTATTATTATTATTATTATTATTATTATTATTATTATTATTATTATTATTATTATTATTATTATTATTATTATTATTATTATTATTATTATTATTATTATTATTATTATTATTATTATTATAATAATAATAATAATAATAATAATAATAATAATAATAATAATAATAATAATAATAATAATAATAATAATAATAATAATAATAATAATAATAATAATAGGCATCATAGTAATTTGATTGAGTTTAAAAATCCCATCGCTCGGATATCCTTTCCCCATATACATACTACTTTTAGTGAGGATAAATTTATCAAATTCAAAAATAAGTTTGAATCCCTTCTCGTTAAGCAATGATCCAGAAACTTAGTTCTTTCGAATATCTGGGACATGAATCATGTTATTGAGAGTGAGTTCCATTCCTGAAGTCATTTTTAGTATGTTTTTTCCTTTCCCTTCGACCTTCAAAGTAGTAGAGTTTCCCATGAAAACATTATCCTCATGATTAGATTTTAGGTAGGAAGTAAACATGTTATTTTTAGAACATAAGCGGTGTGTGGCTCCAGTGTCCACCCACCATTCTCTAATGTTTCCTACCATATTGACTTCGGACATCACAATCGAAAGGCTCAAATAAGAAATATCATCTGAAAGGTTCTCAACTTCAATGGCATTAGCTTGTGTGGACTTTTTTTTCTTCTTATTTTCTTATTTTCTTAGAGTTTTGCGTTTACGACAATATCTAGCATGATATCCTTTCTTTTCACATGCAAAGCATTTTCCATCAAACTTTTTAAAATTCTCACTTTTTGATCCTTTTAAAGGACACATTGGTTCACACGCTTTCTTTTCTTATTCTTGATACTTTGACCTTCTTCTATATCATGTGCTTTATCTTCCATAGGATTTCTAGTTTTCTTCTCGAATGCACAATTATCCTTTTATATCTCAAATCTCATAATCAAGTCCTCAAGCCTCGTTTTTTTACGTTTATTTTTCAAATAATTTTTGAAAACTTTCCGGGATGGTGGCAATTTTTCAATTATTGCAGCCACTTGGAATAATTCACACAGTTTTATTTTTTTAGAAAATATTTCATGATAAATAAATTGGAGATCTTGTATTTGATTCATGACAATCTTTGAATCAATCATTTTAAAATTCAAGAATCTACCCACAGTGGATTTCTTCATTTCGACAGCTCCCGTTTTATATTTTTGAATAAAGACTCATATACCTCTTTCATCATTTTGAGAGGATTGTACATGTTATAAAGCCTTTTTTCCAGACACTTGAGGATATAATTATTTCATAGGATATCAAAATATTTTCATGCATTGACGATGACAATTACTTGTTGGTTCTTCTTCTTTTGAAGTTTGTGCATCTTCACGAAAGAACTTAGCCAACTTCAAAGTTGTCAAATAAAATAACATTTAATTTTGCGAACATTTGATATTAATCCCTTTGAAATTTTTGACTTTTTACCATGTCCAACATTTGTTGGTATAACTGCAACGGGAAAAGAAGAAATATAAGCCGTTTTTGTTTTAAATAAAAAATATAAATATATATTTATATTTATTACTGGATATGATTAGGCATATTGTATAAATAATCATACTGTTTTTTTAATTCAATATAATTTGTAAACAACATCAAGTTTACCTCTAAAATACACATGCAATAATATTAAACTATTTTGTGAATAAACATAAATTATATTATATCACAAAATTAACATGCACTGTATATAAATAAAAAAATATGAACAATCAACAAACAAATTTACATATTTTGATATATATTTTTTTCGCAACACAGATTTTTATAACACCAAATTTGTAATTAATTACTATAAAAACCATTATGGTAAATATAAAAACAGTATAGAAAATCTCCTTTTAAGATTGTTATCTTGAATGATTTTAAATAATCAAATTACATGATCTATATATAAGTATACTGAAAATTATATATGCACATAAGAATATGAAATAAACATGCAAACTCAAAGTAATTTTATTGGAGATTAAATGTCTGAGACAAGTTTTCAACAATTTGTCCTTAAAGCGAGATTTTTCCTGTAATGGTGTCTCATGGACTCAATAGAAATCATCTCCCATGATACAACAATCAACACTTGCAATAGTGGCACTCCAAATTCTAAGTAACATCGAACTAACAAAGAAAGTGCTATCTTTATTGTGAACACGAAAATAGACTGACCAATATAAAATATAGGACTCGAAAAATCCAACTTTAAAAACGAAATGCACATCATCAATTTGTAATAAAATAAATGGCGATTAAAAAATAGTTAAAACCGTTCCTACTGTTAAAAATGGAATATACATTAGGCCATAAATAAATAAAAGACACACCAAAAAATTGGACTCATAAATAAATAAAACACCCAATAAAATATGGTCTAAAAAGTTAATACTTTGGACAAGTCAGAGTCCAAAGACCACACCCCAAGCCTATGTACGTATCGATTCGCACAAGGTTGGGTCGGATCCGGTGATAGTAGCGGACGCGTAGACTTGTAAGTCAATCCAATTCTATGTAGATCCTCCCTAAATCAAAGAGTTGGGATAACCCAAGGGGACAAAACCCTAATGTCACAATGAGTTACAATATACTACACCTATTTATCATATTTTATTTATGTGGAACTTTGGCTTTAATAACACCCTCCAACCACGTTCCTTATTTTGAGTGGGAACTTCGAACAATAATCTCTCATTCATTAATTTATGGTTTTACACATGTGAATATACCACGTTATACTTCTCACGGAGGAAAACGTGTTATCACTTTGAACCATCTCGAAAGATATGTGAGTCCCATATTAAATTAACCCTAATAGTGATAAAAGTATTATTTTGTCAACACATAAAACCCATAAATTCCTACATCACATAAATTGAAATATACGAAGTCCCATTTTTATTTACTATTTTGTACAAAAAATAAAATCCTAAATCATATATTAGTTGACATTATGTCTTAGCTTATTACCTTTGAAGATGAGTATTTCTTCTCATTTGATAAACTATTGTATCTCTTTGGATACTATTACTTGTTTACATAAGTGTTGCATTTGACTAGTATGTTTGAAATGAGAAGATCACTTGCTTTGATATTCTAGAGTACATATATATTGTTGCTTTTGTGGGTCTTAAACGTAACATAAAATGAGAAAGAACTTAACTATTTAAAATCAATTATAGTTTTGTTCATTGTGTATTAGACTTATCATATAGGTAACCTTGTATTTGAAAAATTAAAATAACTTTTTTAACATTTGAATATGGTTTAATTTTGTGAGAGAGTAGTTATCTTGATGCTAGGTTATTTAAAGAGAGCAACTTATATTAATGACAATGACATGACAATGAATGCAGTTCCAAATGTGTGACACCCCCATGTTTTAACATTGGAGGTGGCCAGTCCTTGCTGCAAATTAAAATACCATTCTTACAATGTGACAGAAATACGAGACATTAAAAAAAACATCACAAGATATAATCCAAAATTTAATCCAAAGAATATAAACATCCACATGAGAAATTTTGTCACCATGCTAACTCCAAAATAAAAATTCAACTCCAAAAGATAGATTAATACATAAATAAAATAATCCAACTGTAAATAACTGTGGAACCGAATTGATCGTTAAATCCATAAACAACTGTCTCATAAATAAAACGACGGAATGGAAAAATCTAAACTAATAAAGCAATAAAATAAATGTCCAGCTGCACTCTACGAATCTCCAATCAATCCTATGCAGCTACTTTAAAAACTATACCTGAAATGTTAGTCAATGCAATGGGTCAAAACCCATTGTATAAACACCAGCTCCTCCTCCCAATTAAGATCTATGAATCCAGGCATAAGCATCATATGAGATAACTATTACAATAGAGTATTTTAAATTAAAATGATATAAGAACATGCGAGTAAAGTAATAATACTAACTATGCTCATATTTAAGCCACCTCGTTATTCAAGTCCAATTATGTTATTACAGTAATGAATTAGCTCTAAACCTTTATCTTACTCAATTTAATTATTTAATTATTCTTATTGGAGCGACGCCATTATTGCCAGTCAACCTTTATATTGGTCCTTTACATACAACTGGCGCGCTTAAGTTTCAACACCTCACACCCATTCCCATCACTGTAGTCAGTCGAACCGATTTTGTTAGACCTGCACATGTTTGTGATGTTCCACACACGACACGTTACTATAGCCAGTCAACTCAATTATCGTTCGTCCCGTACATACTCGTGATGCTAATACACACCAACATCGTTACACCCAGTCAACCCAATTATCGTTAGCCCTAGACATAATTGCGACACAAATTAATTTTAATATCCCTTTATTATTTGAGGCATTAATTATTAAATTTTAATCAAGTTCTTATCATTTACAATTAGACCCACCCATAATTTTGGTATCACAACCTAAAACCATCCCTAGTACCATACATAAAGATCACCAAACCATAAGTATTACCTAGTTGATCACCTAGGAAGAATATCTATCGAAAATCATCACCTAGTCTCACACCTAGTAAACAAAATAATGTAACGACGTACTACTTAGTTCCACCCAGGAAAAAGTACCTAAGTGCATAAGCACACACTCATTAATTTCATACCTAGAAAGTGCCAACAATAACAAAGTCTACCTCCTAACCCCATACCTAGCAAGTAACCTACGAAAATGGATAAAGTATGGATACTCCAAAAAATTCCAACATTCCCACGTTGCCGAAATATAAACATTAACAATCTCCACATAAATTATGTCTTAATTTAACACTATAATTCTCCATTTAATACTATGATTTCAATTTCATTCAAATAAGATCAATTTAATCATGAAATAACCAAATTCTAACAAATAGTTACACAAGTTATCAAATTTCATAATTTCAATACGAGTGATATTTTAGCAATTCAATACATAATCCAAATCAAATAAATATAATAGCGATCCAGTACATCAATAAATTCGTTATACAACATACACATTTAATATCGTAATTTTATGAGTCAAAAAATTATTTCAAGTTCATATTTTAATTCTAATATGTGATTCGTCCCACAAATCTACCGTAAATAAAAACATTAATCTAAGCATGCGATGGTTTCAAGTCTTAAATCATATCTTTAGATTGAAGAAAAATAACTCCGAATTTACTTTCTCTTTCCCTAATTAATCTCCTTGTTTATTTTTAAGAGAATATGATTAATTGAGGTTTATATAACATTTAAAACATACAACACTTAAGGGGAACAATTGAAGTACACATACCTCATAAGAAGTCGCCTTGAAAATCTTATTACACGATTATGATCGTCTCACAAAAATAATAAAGACTCGTTCTTGGTGGATCTTGAGAAAACTTGATTTGTATCTTTAAAACTTGAGTTGAAACTTATTTTTAATGGGGTTTAGGTTTTGTAGAAAAGAGAAAGAGAACTTGAGAGGATACTACTTTTTTTTATTATCTAAAAGTGTTGAAAAAAGTTTAAGCCCGAGCCATTTTAATATTGAAAAATAAAAGATTTTGAAACCAACTCAAACACTTAAAAATAAGCTAATTCGCCAAATATTCCCCCAGACTCAATCGATTCCCCCTAGGACCGAATCGATTCCCCTCAGACTGAATTTGTTTCCCCTGTTTAGCTAACAGAGAAGAAAAGTTGAAAAAAATTAAATTTTTTTCTCGATTTTGAATTCGATTAAAACCTTATTTCTTATATATTAAAACCATTAAATACTAAAGATAATTAAATTCTATAACAAATATTTTTTCAATTTTTGATTTATAAAAAGATATTTACAGTAAAAAATCACGGGGTATTATATTCTCCCCCATTAATTCAAGAATTTTGTCCTCAAAATTCGATGAAGCATAAATGTAAAATGTAAAGCCGCGCAAATAAAAAAGGCTTGCATATGCTTACCCATAGAATGCCATGATTGGCCCCCCATACATCTAATCATGCACTCACCTACCCCACAAGCAAAAGTACAATATATATCTTAACTCTCTATATAAGAATAACTATGAAAATACCGACGTATCACACTCTCCCATGGATCACCACTATCAATTCTATCTCCAAAATCCATCATAGCGTTTAAGTCCTCAAATCAAATCACATCACCACATCAATACTAGAGACGCCTAACATCTGTACTAAGGATCTTCAAAATAAATATCTTCTCCAAAAATCAAATCTAAGTATCCTCACATTAAGATTACTATTTCTAAGCCAACAATGACCTTAATACAAAACTCCCTATCTCCAAGAAACACAATTAACATGTATAGCAGACCCAATACCTTAGAAAGTAAGAATCAACAAAGGGAATCAAAGATCAGTAACACAGAAGCTATAATAGACTCAAAACCTAAAATATCTAAGGCCATGCTCTGATACCAACTATGATACCCTATATGTTTTAACATTGGAAGTGGACAGTCCCTGCTGCCAATCTGCACAGAGCGTTAGAATTAAAATATCATTCTTAACATGTGACAAAAATATGAGACATTAAAAAAACTTTTTTCACAAGATATAATCTAAAATTTAATCCAGTGAATATAAAAATCCACACAAAGAGTGCCATCACCATGATAACTCCAAAATAAAAACTCAACTCCAAAAGATAGATTAATACCTAAATGAAATAATCCAACTGAAAAGAAACCGTAAACAATCGTGGAACTGAATGGCCCACTAAATCCATAGATAACTGTCTTATAAATAAAACGACAGAATGAAAAAATCTAAACTACTAGAGCAATAAAATAGAACTTCAGCTACACTCCATGAATCTCCAATAAATCCTATACAGCTACTCCAACAACTACACCTGAAATGTTAGTCAACGCAATGAGTCAGAGCCCACCGCTTGAACACTAGCTACTCCTTCCAATTAGGATTCGTGAATCCAGACATAAGCATCATATGAGATAAATATCACAATAGAGTATTTTAAATTAAAATGATATAAGAATATGCAAGTAAAGTAAAACAATACTAACTACCCTCACATCTAAGACACCCTGTTATTCAAGTCCAATTATGTTATTACAATAGTGAATTAGCTTTAAACCTTTATCTTAATCAATTTAATTATATAAGTATTCTTATTGGAGGGATGCCACTGTAGCCAGTCAACATTTCTATTGGTTCTGCATATACTTCTGGCGTGCTTAAGTTTCAGCACATCACACCCATTCTCATCACTATAGTCAGTCGACCCAATTTCATTAGTCCTGCACATACATGTAATGTTCCATGCACGACACATCACTATAGCCAGTTAATCCAATTATCGTTAGCCCTATACATACTCGCAATGCAAATTCATTTTAATACCCATTTATTATCTTAGGCATTAATTCTTAATTCTTAATTCTTAGTTCTTAATCAAGTTCTCTTCATTTACAATTCTCCCCGCCTATGATTCGAGTATCATAACCTAAAATTATCCCTAGACCCATAACTAGAAATCACCAAACCACAAGTATGGTGTCTATCAGTTAGGAAGAATACCTACCAAAAATCATCAACTAATCTCGCACCTAGGCTAATGAAATAACGTAATGGTGTATTACCTAGCCCCACCCATAAAAATACCCAACCATACAAGTACAAACTCACTAGTCCCATACCTAGAAAGTTCCAACAACAACAAAGTGTACCTAAGTCCAATGCCTATCAAGTAACCTATGAAAACGGATAAAGTATGATTACTCCCAAACATCCCAATGTTCTCGCGTTGTCGAAATATTAACATGAACAATCTCCGTGTAAATTATATTTTAATTTAACACCACAATTCTCCATTTAATACTATGATTTCAATTTCGTATAAATAACACCCATTTAATCATAAAATAACCAAATTCTACCAAATAGTTACACAAGTTGTCAAATTCCATAATTTTAATATGAGTGATATTTTAACGATTCAGCACATAATCCAAATCAAATATGCACAATAGTGATCCTACGTAACAATAAACTCGTTCTACAATATACACATTTAATATCGTAATTCTACGAGTTAAAATATTATTTCAAGTTCATATTTAATTCTAATATGCGATTCGTCCCATAAATCTACCGTAACCCAAAACACTAATCTAAGCATGAGACTGTTTCAAGTCTTAAATCATATTTTTAGATTGAATAAAAACAATAACGAATCTACTTTCACTTTCCCTAATTAATCTTCCTAATTATCTATACGAAAACGTGATTAATTAAGGTTTAGGTAACATTTTAAACATATAACACTTTAGGAGAACAATAGAAGTATTCATGCCTCATAAAAAGTCGCCCAAAAAATCTGATTACTCGATTGTGATCCTCTTTCAAAAGTAATAAAGACTCGTTATTGATCTTGAGAAACTTGATTTGAATCTTCAAAACTTGAGTTGAAACTTATTTTTAATGGGGGTTTAGATATTATAGAAGAAATAAAACAAAACTTAGGAGGTTCCTGCTTTTTGATATTATCTAAAAGTGTTGGAAAAATTCTAAACCCGAGCCTTTTTAATATAGGAAAAAAAAAGAGTTTGAAACCAATTCAAATACTTAAAATCAAAATAATTCGCTAAATCTGTCCTGGACCGAATCAATTCCCCCTAGGACCGAAGTAACTCCCCTTCTGGGTGAATCAATTCCCCCACCTGGGCCGAATTTGTTCCCCCTATTCATCCAAAAGAGAAGAAAATTTATAAAAAATCAAATTTTATTCCCGATTTCCAATCCAATTAAAACCTTATTTCTTTTATATCAAAACAAATATTTTTAAATTCTGAAAATAATTAAATTCAATAAAAAATATTTTTCTTATTTTTGATTTATAAAATGATATTTACAGTCCAAAACCACGGGGTTACAAAATGATTAGGAATTAACTAAGTTAATTATCTCACAAACTCTCGTGTATAAATCAATGAAAAGAAATAAATGCAATATATTTATAACAATAAATGGACCTCTAAAATAGCTAGCTAGAGACAGAGAAAAGAAAGCACTCTAGATACATCTCAGGTAGGAATCTCAAACACCAAGGTATGAAGAAACAGTTGTCAAACCTCAATAAATGCTTATGTTCATAAGCAGAACTAGGTAAACAATTATGGTGAGAAGTAAATACTCTTTGGTTTGTAATAAATCTCTCTAATTCGTCTTTCATCTCTAAGATCATGTCTATTTTCTCTCCAAAAAAATCCTCTCCCATCAAAGGATAACTAGGTTATATATATAGGCTCAAAAATACACCCGAGGAGCCATAGGTGAATTAAATGTTATGTCATACTACCATGCCCAACATGTCAAACACATTAAATAATGAGTGAAATTTCGAGTGACCAGTTATCGTGTCAGGCGGTGCCATAGTGTGTCAGCACCGAACCAACCATCTTTTCACAAAACCACACCTGTTTGAGGTTAATTGATTTGGCACGCCAAGGTATAGTATGACGTGAATCAAAACTTTTATGGAAAGATACTTAATTTTACATCAAAACTTAGTGGTAATTAAGCGATCAAGCTCAAGGTTACACGAGTGTGCTCTCTTGAGCAAAGTTGAGTGTTTTTACCTACTGTATCCAAAATAATTAAGTCATGCCTTAATATTGCCTTGCTTCTCAATCCTCTAAACTAGTTCCCTTAATGGTTCCTAAGTGAATATGCTCAATAGAGCATAAAAGCCCTCCCAAGTCCTGGCAGACATGGTCCATCGCTGGTACCGAGTAACCTCATCTCAATATTACAACACAAATCATATTTATAGTACATCTCATAAATACATAGAAAACTAATAAAATACACGATGAATCTAAATATTTTCCGTTGGCCATGTTACTCAGTCTTCGATTAAGGTCATTTTTTATTTAACCTGCCATACTCTTTAATGACAAAGTTCATCTATAATATCCTCCTACATTTCCCCTTCGTAGAGAAAGTTATTTGTAAATAAAGCCTCCAGAATGAACTCGAAAAGAAACCCTGAGAACACACACCAAAGTTTATGGTGTAAAAAGCACCAGAGACCAAAGTATATAACGCTAAAATGGAAATATCCAAATATCCAAAAAATCCACTTAATCAATTAAAATAATAAACAAATATCCCCTCTTCGACATTTGGCTAATCGACCAAAGGCCTCCCCTGAAATAGCCAATCGGTAAAAGGTTCTAAAAATGAAATCTTACCAAAATCTTTTGTCAGCCATTGATAAAAAATCAACGGCTCAGGACCTTCAACCGATTGGCTATCTAACCCTTAAAAACTCCTATTGATAAAAACTCAATGGCCCAGGACCTTCAACCGATTGGTTATCCAGCCCTTTAAAACTCCTATAAATAGAGTTGCCCACTAACCTTAAAATAGAGAAAAAAAGCCCCAATGCCCAACATTGATTAGGTTATCTAAATTTCTTAATCCCAAGCATCCGAGATACTCGAGCTCATTTATGAAAATTCCCGAATCGTACTTTTAAAGAGTTGCTCTAACAAGAGGTTCTTACTCCTCAAAAGTATCCTTTGAGAAATAAATAAAGTTAAACCTCTGCAAAAATTCCATAAAAGTCAATATTTCTAGCCAAAGCTCTGCTCGACTAAAAAGGTACCAAAAAGAGGGGCTTTCCTAGAAAGCAAAAAGTCAGCTTTCTTTGTGAGGGTAAATAACCTCTATCCAAATTTCAGGGCAACACTCCACATACATATATTTGTCATAAATTTTACGTACTTGTGTACTCTCTCTAAGCCGGCCATTGTTTAGGGGATTGAGTATGTAACTTACAACATTTATATTTGTTTAAGCCTGATTTTTAGCTTAGCACCTCAACTTGTATCACGAATATACATACCCATATATTGAATTGATACAAATAAAATGTCATTATTCTAAAATAAAAAACAAGAAAACTTTTCAAAATACGTTATCAAGAAAGTACCATTGATCTGTGTTTAGCGCGAATCTTTCTAGGATATAGTCTAAAATTCGGCTACTCTTACCACTTTTCCGATCGAACTAAGCCTGTCAAAGTGGAAAAAACCAAAATATGTGTTTTGATTTTAATACTTAGGAAAATTTGCACTTGATCAACATATTATTTTAACATATAAATATATCAATCTAGTATAACGAAAATGCTATATTAAGGACTATGGTACATAAGTACCGCACTATTGTACCTTATATACCCGATATCCCATTTCCTACACCTGTAATTATACCTTGTTTGTTGGAACTACGTTGGATTTGATCCCAAGTCTCCTTGGGTATGTTGGAGCTATACTAAGCTAAACTTGTGAAGCCTAAGCCCCATAATACGTCTTTTGACGTATTATTTCATAGGGATGCCTTCATCTCTAGTCTTACACCCGAATATCTATTTCAAACACCTCTATATATAATCCAAAGCCATTTTTTGGAACTATGTCGGCTTTAATCCCAAGTATCCTGGGTAAGTAGGCACTATGTCGGGCTAAAATCTTGAAACCGAAGCCTTATAATGTGTTTTTTGACATATTATCTACTAGAA
This sequence comes from Sambucus nigra, assembly GCA_949130495.1. Lineage (NCBI taxonomy): Eukaryota > Viridiplantae > Streptophyta > Magnoliopsida > Dipsacales > Adoxaceae > Sambucus > Sambucus nigra. The sequence goes on from OX422220.1 coordinate 37,502,434, forward strand.
ATGCATCCATCCCCAGTCCTGAACTCTCTCAAATTCTCTTGATCCACCCAATACTAAGATGTCGTGTTCTGTTATGCTTATCATAAATATAATATGACATCCTTGATGAAACCTCTTTCTTTTTAGCCCAACTCCTCTCAGTTCTACACCTCCAAACTGGTCTGAAGGAGAATACCTTCCAACAAATGATCACCCATCCATTACGAGGTTATGTTCTAATATCAGACATTTGCAGGTCTAAGCCCATTATGATATTCCATACCCATCCCTCCCTTCTCCAAGCAAAATCCTACAATCCTTGGTTTAGATTGGCTGTCATTTCCAGATGGGTCTCGCCATCATTTTATTAGTGAGAATGGCGTTGATTATCCTTGTAATTTTTTTACCGTGTGTGAGAAGAGACGACACTTTGGTTGGTTAAGCAACATGATGGCTCAGGATGAGCCGGATGTTATGGTATTAGATTACCCAGTGGTGCAGGAGTTTCCCGATGTGTTCCCGAATGATCTTCCTGGGTTGCCTCCACATCGGGAGGTGAATTTTATCATAAAGGTACATCATGGAATCTCGCCCATCTTTACACCACCTCAAAAAATGGCTCCAGCGGAATTGTAGGAGCTAAGGGTTCAGTTGGAGGAATTGACTAGTAAGGGATTCATTCTATCTAGTGTGTCCTCGAGGGGTGCTCTAGTCCTCTTTGCTAAGAAAAGTGACAATTCCCTACAACTTCTCATCGATTGCAGGCAACTGTACAGGGTGATGGTGAAGAATAAATACCCTATGTCTCATTTTGATGATTTATTCAGCCAGTTGCGCAGGGCGAGCATGTTCAAAGATTGACCTTCGGTCTAGATACCATCAGTTGTGCATCAAGAAGGAGGATATCCATAAGATGACATTCTGGATATGGTATGAGCACTAGGAATTCCTAATGACGCCCTTTGGTTTTACCAATGCCCCAGAGACGTTCATAGATCTGATGAATTGCATTTATCGCCCCTACTTAGACCGGTATTTGGTGGATTCGTAAATAACATACTGGTCTATTTAACATCGGAAATAGACCATGAGGAGCACCTTTGAACGATGTCCTAATTTCTTTAGGAGAATTGGTTGTATGCCAAATTTATCAAGTGCGAATTCTGGATGGAGAAGGTCAAGTTGAGTTTATCCAGTTACTACCGTAGGTTTATACAAGACTTCTCGAGGGTTGCAATTCCCCTCACTATGTTGACTCAGAAGGACGTACACTTTGAGTGGCCAGAGGACTATGATTCGCCCATTCAGGAGCTAAAGATTAGGTTGACTTTTATGCCCATTCTTATCCTTTCAAAGTGTGGCAAGGGTTATACCGTGTATTATGATGCTTTGGGATTAGGGCTCGGTGTAGTATTAATGCAAAATGGGAAGGTAGTCACTTATGCATCCCATCAGCTGAAAGTGCATGAGAGGAACTACCCCGCCCATAATTTAGAGTTGTCCACTGTGGTATTTGCACTTAAGAGCTGGAGGTATTATCTGTATGGGAAACGATTTGAGGTATTTTCTGATCATAAGAGCCTCTAGTACAGCTTCACGCAGTGTGATCTCAATTTCCCTCAGAGATGATGGATGGAATTGATGAAGGACTATGACTTCTCATTAGAGTATCATCCCTGCAAGGCCAATGTGGTGTTTGATGCTATTAGAAGAAAATAAGTCTCATCCATGCAGCGATGAGGTACCATCGGGTAAAACTGTTTAGCGAGTTGTAGAAGTTTGATCTTCATATCCAGCGGGGTTAGAATAGGGCGTACCTTTGGGGTGTGGTGGCTAGGCCACTCATTCAATAGAAAGTTTTAGATTCCTAGTTATGTGATCCTGAGTTTTCCCAATACTATGATCATATTCAGAATAGTGAGGTGTTCGACACCTGTATCATGGACAAAGATGGTAGGGTGCGACACAAGGGTCGGTTGACTGTTTCAATTATTGACGAGCTTCAGGATGAGGTGATGGTTGAGGCCCATCATATGCTCTTTAGCATTCATATCGGTTCTACAAAGATGTATAAGGACCCGTGAAGAGATTTTTGGTGGTCTGGTATGAAGAGGGATGTAGTGACATATGTGTCCAAGTACTACACTTGTTAGTGGGTGAAAGCCGATCATAAGAAACCAACGAGGCTATTGCAAGCACTACCTATGGTATAATGGAAGTGTGAACACATCATGATGGATTTTTTCACAGCCTTACCACGATCTGAGTGTGGTCATGATTCAGTGTGGGTTATAGTGGATCGACTCACGAAATTCGAACACTTCTTATTTATTAAGGTCACGGACAACGTGGCTAAGTTGGCAAAGCTATATGTTTAGAAAATAGTCAGACTTCACGGTGTTTCACTCTCAATCGTCTTGGATAGGGATCCTCGATTTATATCTCAGTTTTGGAAGAAGTTCCAATAAGATTTGGGTATCGAGATGAATATGAGTACAATGTATCACCTTGAGACTGACGAACACTTTGAACAAACCATCCAGGTTCTGGAGGATATGTTAAGATCTTGTGTACTCGACTTTCAGTGTAGTTGGGCGAAGAATCTGTATCTAGAGGACTTCTTGTACAACAATAATTATCAGGCGAGCATCGATATGGCTCCCTATGAGGCCCTTTATGGGAGACCATTCCTCTTTCCAGTTTATTGGGCTTAGGAGGGAGAGAAGCGTCTCATCAATTTAGAGTTGATCAGCGAAATGATGGAGAAGGTTTCGGTAATTCGATAGAAAATTATGAAAGAATAGAGCCGATAAAAAAATTATGCCTATAGTCATCGGATACCCTTGAAGTTTTGGGTAGGTAACCATGTAATGCTGAAGGTTAGAGAGAGAATATGTAGTCAATGATTCGAGAAGAAAGATAAGCTAGACCCATGGTATATCGGTCTATTTGAGATTCTGGAGTGGATTGGGTATGTGTCATACCGCTTGGCACTACCTCCACAGTTATCCCAAGTTCATAGTGTGTTCCATGTCTCAATGTTGAATAAGTACATCCATGACCCTCGGCATGTCATCAATTGGAACATCATCGTGTTAGAGGAAGATGTTATGTTTCCAACATGACCTATATTTATTTTGGACAACGAGGACAGGGTCCTGCGCTACAAGGTCATTCCCTTGGTAAAAGTTCTTTGGGAGATTCAGGTCATCGAAGGTGCGACTTGGGAACGCGAGTCAAAGATGTGGGAGAAGCACTCAAAACTCTTACCCTAGTTGGTTATTCTTATTTTGAGGATGATATCTCCTAAGGTGGGGAGAAAGTAATACCCGTGTGCACGATTTATCTCTTTCCTTATAAAGTTGTATTTATGAATATTGAGATTGAACCATTAGCGTAGCCTTTGTGCTTGTCGAATCGGAGTTTTCATGGCCTAAAGTTCATTTAATGGGAAACAAAAGTCATTCAAATGAGTGCCTTTGTTGTTCGAACGAGCTTCTAACGACATGGAAAATGGTCGATTTCCCTCGCTCTCTGGAATTTCTTTGGAAGTATATGTTCGAACGAAGTCCCTTGTCATTCAAATGAGGGGACCTTTACCATTCAAACGAGGTACTTCTCATGTCCTATTCACCTTAGTTTTTGGCCTCATTAGATGTTCACTCGAATGAAGAGGGGTCTCTTCGAATGAGATCAGATATCCTGCGAACGATTGGAGTTGAACTCGAAAAATTCTGGAAATTTTTAATGTGCTGTCAACACCTTAGAAATGGCGAATTACACAAAGTAAGTGCGCACGGGAAATTCAAGCGTTTCTAAGTGCTCAAATGTGAAAGTCCTACAAAATATTAGCAAATAATACAAATAGAAAGAAAATACTATGAAATACTAAATCAAATAAAGTCTAAAACAAACTCATCCCCGGCAACGGCGACATTTTGATTAAGGGTGAAAAGTAGCGTCGCGTCAGAACGCTAATCGTTGTTTTCTATTCACCGCCTTAATACAAAAAACCTAAATTACGACTACACTTGTGATACAAGTATAGCGGTAAGTCGGGTATCGAAAATCTACAGAGACAAGTTGCTAGAATTTATAGGATTTAATACTCCTAAAATAAAAGTGTAAAAGGTGATAGGTTGGAAATAAAGAAAAGGGAAAAATTAAGAAGTTAAGTCTAAACTAGAATTAATAAAACGAGAGTCGGGATCGTGTCCCCACCATGGGCTAAACAACTAATAATTAGAATTTTGGTTCGAAAACATTTAATCGAGCATTTTCAATTAAGTATAAACATCACACAATAAGGAATTTAACCCAAAGTTGCGAGATTAAACATTTAACAGAAAATGGTCACACGCATCTTAAATTTGGATTACTACTATAAACACTAACGTTGCGTGACAAAGAAAGTTAAATGCATAATAATCCGACTTTACTACGTGATGTTTCAATTAAATGCAATTTTACATAAAAACCTAACTTTCAGAGCTCAATGCCCATTAATGGCCGAAATGCAATCCCAACCCGTTATCTACTCACTACACATGAATAAAACTAATTTAACAACTAATTAACTAAGCAAACAAGAAATTAATACACTAAAACAAGTTATCTAGGCATGTAAATAATGAAGAAAGAAAGAAACAAGCTAAAACAAGTTGAATTAATGAGGAAGAAGATGAATAGTTCTTACAACAATCCAAATGGTACAAACCCTAGGAGAGAGAAGCTCCACCCAACAAATCCCCTCTTCTAATCCAAAAATGAAAATATATATCCTCTAAGAAAAGCCCCAAACATTCTATTAATACCCCAAAATAAACCCCGAACAAAACCAACCCAAAAAACTCGAAATAAGCCAATTTTCGTCCATATCTGATGGGACCGGTCGACCACACTTTTGGAATTTGCCTTGGGCTGGAGACAACCCACTTTTCCTCTCTGAACCAATTTTGACGCGTTGTACGAAAATGTCCATAACTCCCTCATACGGAATCGAAATGAGGCGTGGTCAGAACCGACGCGAAGCTAATTCAATTATATACATGATTATGTTTTGAAACCCTCCAAATCATGCAGTATTAAATTACCAAAATGCACTTGAAGTAGAAGAAAATATCGAAACCTTTCAGAAATGGGCATAACTTTCGCATACGGAGTCAGAATGACGCACGGTCAGTGGACACGAAAAGATAATTTGATGATATACAAGTTGGTAACCTCATTCCATAAAAAATAGTGAGTTTGAAAAGACCAAATTGCCCTTGAAGTAGCATTCAACGATGAAACTTCTCTGAAATGCAATCGAACATCACTTTTAGCGTTCCAATACCTACAAAAGCACAAATAACCCCTGCAAAACATATATATATCCAAATCCAAGGTTGTCTTGTTAACGAGCATAAATATAGACATTAAGAACGTAAAAGTGCTAGAATGCATAAAGATAAAGGGCGCAAATATGCAATATTCGTGATGTGTCACCCAGCCTATGGATATTAGTTTTTTTTGCCCTATTTTGTTTGTTTTTCTCCCTTTAAACCAAAATTTTCTCCTTCACCTCATTCTTTGAAAAATTATTCCACTGCTCCACCGAGATTTCAATAGTGGGAGGCACTCTGTCTTTCAGAACCAAAATCCTTCAGGAAATCTCTCTTCCGAAGGTTTCTCTTGTATGTCCATAACTGTTCAAGAACCCGAGAAAGAATCTTACTCTTGGAACAATCGGGAAATGATAAATGCTTGTAGAGTTGATCATATATGTCATATTTGATGGCTTGATTAATAAGATTCAAGTTCGCTGGTCCTCCGGATCCCACGTTCATTTTTCCTAGTGATAAACACACTGCTTTAAAGTTCATCACATCATTACTATAACTCGTCGGGTTATTCCCGAGAAGGGATAACCCATTCGGATTCTTTTCATTTAAGTGGGAGGTGTCGGGAGCATTGGTTGGGAGCGTTGGAGGAACGAGACTGCTGGATGGGGGCTTTGGAGAACTTGAAGTTGAACTTGGTGTGGAGTGAATCGTTGATGGAGTTGTGAATTCCTCAGCCATTGGTGTTGAGAATCCGGGTTGTGCACGAGATAAGGAACCTTGTTAGGGTTTCGCCTCACCACTTGGTACATTTCGGTTGTTTCCTCCTGACATTTTCTACAAATTGAAAAACCATAAGTGACTAAATAATTATAATAATATGAAATTGTAACTAATTAATCAAGATTGTGACTATATATATATATATATATATATATATATATATATATATATTTACATTTAAGACTTTAGAATATGTTCAATGTGTCTGGTCTCCATCCATTCGGTATTAGTTTTTAAAAACCTATGAATTTTGGTACGTGGCCATCTAGGAGGGAGGGTATCTATGATTGATGTGTAGATATCCGTGACATGAACTCAGAGTCCCATTTTTTTTTAACTTGTTGGCAAGATTCAATTTTAAGTGCATTTGGTGTGAGACATTATAGTCTATGTGAATGCTCTCTGTACACAGTTGTATCCATAACGGGTGGATTTTTTTTCTGCCTTCTCCAACAACGTAAGCAAGGTCAGGACTACGTAGGGATTACGTGTGTGAAATATATTATGTATAGCGTCATCTCAGCTTTCCGGTAGGGAATATAGAATACGACTGGACAGGTACTCTTGCTAAAGATCAACTCCATGATTTACAAGGAAGTTAAATTATTCGATATTTTTATTTCCATATCTATAAATAAGAGTACCCTCTATATGGAGCACCGTAATAAAAGAGTTATATGTGCATTCCAATTACAATCTCTTGCACTCTTGTTTTCAGTGATTATTATCGTGCCTCATTTTTCCTGAGAAAAGTATGCGAGTGTGTGAATATGAGTTCTTCAATTAAGGGCTATAATTAATTAACAACTATTAATTCAAACATATGAGGTAAAAGGGTATATTAGTTGGATTAAGGTGTTTACTCATCACTACCCTTCTCTTAACTCCTTGCATTTTGGATCTCACCGATGTGAAGTCCAAACAACATCCCTTCGTAAGTATTAAGACACATTTTGTTAGGGTTTATTATGAGAGAGTTTAAAAGTATATGTGTATTATCAATCCAATAAATCAAACATAGTGTCTAACAACCAAACCAACAACCAATAATTATCCAGTACTCATCTACGTTGATGATGCTGGAAACAGCACCACCCTTCAAGGTGTTTGTGAGCTCAATTCAATGTTAATAATGGCAGTATAAGAGTACATACACATATAGTAGAAGGAGGTGAGGAGAAGAGGATTCACACCAGAATATAAGTGGTTCAGCCAATCTTGCCTATGTCCACTGCGCAAGTGTATGGTGTGTATCACCGTATAAGGGCTCTAATAGCCATGGATACAATCTCTCAAACTTCCTCTCTCTACTGTGTATTTGAACAGAATTTCAGCTAGGGTTGCTAATTTCAGTATCCTTTGCAAGGTAGAGGATGACCTCTATATATAGTTCTGGGGATGTAATGTACCCCCTATGCATGCAATGAGCATGTGTTTGTTGATCTAGCTAATCTGATGAAGACATCTGTCACTGTCACAGGTAAAGAATGATGATGAAATATTCCCCCCACATGAGGGGAATGCTTTGTTATAACTGAATTGTGTTCACGTGTCTTTGTCCACACATATGCCAATAAGAGTTTGGCCTCGATGCTTAGTCCTGACCTCGGCCTGGAAAAGGCCGAGGTTGGTAAGGTTCAGTTGTCCATATAATTCGAGATGAGTCATTATGGTCTCGGCTTAAGTGAAGTCGAGGCAAGTATTAAGGTCGGCCCGGGCCGAAGTTAAGTTGGAGTGTGCTTGGAACATCGACTGATCCATTGATGGGTTTGTCCTTGATAGAGGTATGTATCCTTGTAACCTCAGCCTACCCCTGGCTGTGGTTATCATTCCCAGATGAACTGAAGATCTGCTGACCCTTATGATACATGCAGCCTCCCCTTGATGAGGTTTGTAGTGGTGTCGGCCAGGGCCGACCCTTCTATGGCCGAGGCTTCTGGTCACCGATCCAAGGCTCTTCCAACGTCGGTCATGTCCTCGATCAAGGTTGATGCCTCTGAGCCGAGGTGACACTCAGGGCATATCAATCACCCCCCAGCCCTTAGTTACACGTGAGAGCAGGTGTCTATGGGATCACTACACCTCCGAGGTCTCTCTTCTATGTGCCAATGTTCATTTGACACTTGTCCATTGCTGAAGTGTGTCTTGCCTGGCAAGCATGTGTTGTCAGTCATCCTTTGGAGCTCCCAAGGCAATGATGGGCCTTGGGAAACGTGCCTCTATATTTAAGGGTTCAAACCCTATTTTCCCTCATTCTTCCTCATTTCTCTTTCCTGGCACGATTTGTTTCAGCAATATTTTCTCTCTCTAGAAAAGCTTTGGTTTGAAGCCTTTGGTGGTGATTCCTCGCGTCTTCTTCCTTCATCTTTACCATTTCATCCTTAGGTATCCTCTTCCATTCCTTTTCCTTCATTTTCCCCGTTTTTCCTTTACTTTTGCATTTTCCGGTGGGTTTTTGGGGATTTCCGGCGAGTCCCCATATTTTCAGGCGAACTGTTCTTGCTCTAGGTTTAACAGTTTGATCTTTAAATTGCTTTATTCCATTATCTAGTCTTGTTTGTAATTTAGGAGAGTTGCAAGTGTAGGGTCGGCCTCTGATGCTCAGACCCCTTTACCAACTTCTAGAGGAGTTTCCTTCTCCGAGGGAGAAGACTTTAGAGAAAATTAGGCAAATAGAAAGAGTGCAGGAGGAAGCTCGTAGGTCAGAGGAATCCCCCCCTCAGACCTATCTTTCCACCACCACCACCACTGAAGGTAGTATACCCTGAACCAACAGAACCCACTAACCAAGCCGAGGTACCTGCTAGACCATTACCGATGTCTGAGTCTGAGTCTTCCACATCAGACCCTATGTCTGTGGATTCTTTCCAAGAGGCCATGGACTTCACAAATCAATAAGATTAGGTCTCTGATCAAGCCGAGGTCTCCAGTCGGGCCTCATACCATAAAAGTTCAAGCACATCGTCCTCTTCCTCATAGGTTGAGATTGTTGAACCGAGCGTGGCAATTCCACCAATACTTGATGCCATTTCGCTATCGGCCGTCACCGGGGCTGAGTTCGTTCAAAGGTTCCCAAGTAATCCTCCAACGTCTTCTCCGGCCGACGTTGTATGGATAATGATGATGCCGATGATGCTGAGAGTGACGTCGATGTCTCTAAGGCGACGGAGATTGAGAGTTCGATTATTGAGGTAAACGTTCTTTGCTTTAGATACTTGTACTCCATCAGCCCCTCCATAAAGCTTGGGAGACCTCTGAGGGAAGAGAGGGCATATCATGGACAAGATGGTGAGATCTGCTTGTACGAGCAGATGTTCAAGTTAGGGTTTTATCTACCAATCCACCCCATCATTAGGTCTATTTTAGCCTAAATCAACTTGGCCCCTTCCCAGTTATCACTCAATGCCTGGAGGGTAATAATTGGGGCCATCGTCTTATGGAGGTCTATTCACCATTCAGACCTTCCAGTCTAGGTCTTCGTAGGTTGTTATGTTCCTTCTTCTGCCAAAAACCATCCGAGCTACTATTATTTTATAGCTCGGAAGCCTGAGAAGAAGATGCTCTAGATAACTCAGACTTCCAACCATAACTGGAAGCCTCACTATTTCTTCACTTCAGGGCCATGGGAATATAGCCCATGTGCCCCCTCCTCCTTACTAGAATCGCGAATTCCCATAAGGTGGGGCAAGGTTACAATGTCTACTAAGGCCGACCTGGTCTAAGCCTGCAGAATCTTCAAATGGTCAAAGACCTTCAGGATCAGGGGATGCATGGTATGCTCGTTAAGTTTGAACACCTTATGACCCCCACTACCTCTTTGAGACAGTTTTGGGGGGTAGTCCTCTCACAGAGCTTGGTAAGTGTTTCTATTCAAGTTATACCTCTGAGTTTATGCATGTCTGACTTACTAACTCAGACCTTTCAATTTTGCAGAACGCCCGAAGGATATCTCAGATGAGCTTTGGGTAATGGCGGCACCGAGTTTGATAAAGCTTGCTAAGAAGGTTGGCCTGAATGCTCCTCCTCCAGCTCCCTTAACCTCGAAGGCTCAGGCCACTAAGAAGAGAGGTTCTACCGAACATGCCCCTAAGGATCAGAGGCAGAAGAAAAAAAGGTGGGGACTCTGCCATCCCAATCTCCTCTGTTGACGCGTTGGCGGTTCGTATAGAGCAACTAAAAATCAATGACAGTATCATAGGCCACAATCTATAGGCGTTGGATGCCATCGGCTCTGCCATGATCGAGGCAGACAAACGTTTTTACCGGTCAATGGATACGCCTCTTCTGGTTGAATTTGGCCTCCACAGGTCCATTCAGTTATGACTTCAGATTTCTTTATGGTTTCCAAGTGTAACCTCTGTTTTGACTTTCAACTTATATTCATGATCACATAATTTACAGGGCCTGACCGCTATACATCATCTCTCCAATTAGACTCTGAGGAAGTCACCCCTCATCCAGAAGGGTCAAGACGCCGAGAAGGTGCAAAGTACTCTGAATGCCGAAATAGACCGCCTGAAGTTTGAGTTTAACGAGTCTGAGAAGAAGGTGAAGGGGATGGAGGAAGAGATCTCCAAACTTGAGAAGGACCATGGGGTGGCTCTGAAGGCAAAGGACGATGTACTCTAGCAGAAGGTCGACTCTATCGTGAAGGCAACACTTGAAGACGCCTCTGAAGGAATACTTGCTGACTATAAAGCCTCAGATGAGTTCATGAGCTTCGTCTTTGAGTACCTTGAAAGAGGTATTAAAGATACTATTAAATGGGCGGTTGTCAAGAAGAAGGAGGCTGGAAGTTTGAAGGCCTCTGATTTCATAGGTCTCGGCTTTGCTAACCCTCAGCTTGCCCAAGCCCTTCAGGAGGTTGAAGAGGAGGCTATTGCGCCTGCAGAGACAGCCACACTGGACTGTACGGAGGTTGAAGGAGCTTACCATAGAGAAGACATTGCCGAGGTGACCAACGTCGTCCAATAGGATCAGGCTGAGGACACCAGCACTCACCCCTCTAACCCTTAGGCTTAATTGTGAAGTTTCTCATACTTTTTGTAACCCCTGATTGGATGTAGCCTCTGAGGAACATATAAAACTTATATCTTTTGAATTTTCATAATTGGAATGGCAACCTCTGAGGAGGGTTTTTACTTCATTTGCTTTGTTTGTTGAATGCTTCTTTGCCACGTGATGTTTTAACTCTGAAGTTTTGGTGCAATGGTGTCTGCTTAAACTAAATTAATAGCCTTACCTCAGACCTTGTCACCATAGTGGTTATAAGGTCTGAGGTCATCACTTAAGATGTTATCCTCATAATTAATCTTACCAAATTAATGATGTTAAGGGTCTGAGGTCATCCAATTATGGTGTCTGACCTCAGACCTTGTCACCACTTAATGATGTTGTAAGGCCTGAGGTCATCACCTAAGATGTTATCCTCATAATTAATCTCACCAAATTAATGATGTTAAGGGTCTGAGGTCATCCAATTATGGTGTCTGACCTCAGACCTTGTCACCACTTAATGATGTAGTAAGGTCTGAGGTCATCACCTAAGATGTTATCCTCATAATTAATCTCACCAAATTAATGATGTTAAGGGTCTGAGGTCATCCAATTATGGTGTCTGACCTCAGACCTTGTCACCACTTAATGATGTTGTAAGGTCTGAGGTCATCACCTAAGATGTTATCCTCATAATTAATTGTAATACCCCGTATTTTTAGCAATATTTATTTTTGGGATTAATTAATTAAATGAGAATTAATCCGGATAAAATACTAGCGAGATGTGAGTTGGTATTTGACTATATTGAGTATATATGATGATTTATGAATATTGAATTATGAAATTTGTCATGAGATTGATATACGGCAATTTGGACATTTTATTGGGACGCGTGAGACAGTCGCGTCAGGATATAATTATTTTGATTACAAAAGTGAATTTAAATTCTATTAACTGTATGGTCATTTTGAGTGCGCCAACGCGTCCGAAAGGGTCGAGATAGTTAGAAAACACTAGTCGGGGGTTTAGTTTGGGTCCCGGGGCATTTTTAGGCCATACCGGCAACGTAAAGGGTATTTTGGTAATTTTGTATTTTTGGAAATTAAAAGTGACGACAATTAGTAAATTATATCTGATGTGGATTTGACCCACTAAGCCACTAACCAACCCATTTTAACCCAATAGGTTGCGTAGGTTATTAGGATTAGGTTTCTAATTACTTCCCAAAAGAAAACCCTAGCCACCATTAGAGAAAAGCTTGGAGAGAGAGAGAAGAAGGGAATTCTGCAGATAGAGAGAGATAACTTCAGCAAATCAACATCAAAATCAGAGATAAACTCAAGGCAAGTGATTTAAATTCGTTTAATTTCAGATAATTCTTTTCCATGCGTAGAAATTTAATAAAGATTGAATTGTTCCTGGAGTGATGAAAACCCATGTATTTTGGAACTTAGAACTTGAAATCTTGAAGAGAAATTGCATGTAGAATGGTAAGTAGATGATTATTCTGATGACATTAGATATTGGATGAAAATAAAACGGATTTAATTGGGTAAATTGATGATCATAAATTTTAGGGTTTATGTTCTTGAAAATTTGGGGAAAAGTGTAGAGATTTGATGGATTGATGGTGATTAGGATGAATTGGTCCTTTAAAATACGTTTGTATATGACCCTGATATGTTTAGGGATGATTAGAGACCATAAAACATTGTTGGGATGAATTTTGGTTGAGATTAGAAGTGTAGAAATTGGTGAAAAACGAATATAGAATTTCTGGGCTTGAATCTGGTCACTCGTTAGAAGACCTACCCAGGTCGTTCGAACGAGCTTCTAACGAGTTGACAGTTTGGGGTTCTAACGAGAGGGATGTTCGTTCGATAATCTTGTTCGAACGAGATCTCGTTAGATAGCCCAGTTCGTTCGAACGAAATCTCGTTCGAACAGCCTCGTTCGAACGAGACTTCTAACGAGCTGGCAGTTTAGGCCTTTTTGGCCTGTTTTGATTTTGGGAGTCCCGTAAACTTGATCGATGATAGAGATAACATTCCTTTGATGGTGTATTGGTATACTTGGGACATTTGGGATATAATGAGGAGTAAATTATAATTGTGGAACGAATCAAATGAACATTATGGATTGAGACGTGTGTGCCTACGACGACGTGAGAATAAATTATGGCACGTATAAATGTGGATCGGGATTATATAAGTTATATATATATATATTAAGTTGGTACGAGAATGCGATATGTACTACAATTAAATTACGGTGATTACTAAGATGTGTGTTTATTTAGTATTGGTATATGATTTGTGTGTATGACATACCTACCATACTTGCTATCATGGGAGGTTTGCGTTCGCTTAGGGCCCTCTAATCCTTGTGTTGCCCGGATTTAGACTGGTTAACTCGATGAACATAGGTCAGAGATAGACTTATTGGGATGTTAATAAGTCCGCTGATCGTGGGAGTGTAGGTATGTGCATGACCCATGTGATGTGACTGTGTTCGCCTCCATTATTTGTGATGTTGTTATCTGTGAGCTATTCCTGAGAGATTCGGAATATGTAATCCTTATGTACGTGATGTACCGGGATGGATAGCAGAGTATGTGTGCACCGCAGCTTAGTCTCGGGGTGCTTATATTGTATATTTATGTTGTGGAAAATATACACTTAGTAAAATGAGAACTTTCATATGGTATTGTGTGTATAACTATGGAATAACATAAAAAGGGATAATCTATAACGAGTTGTATTACTTTTATATGAGAACCTGAATTTACATTAAGCCCCTATTTTATTGGGAGCGTTATAATGTTAATGGGAACCGAGTAATAAGGGTAGAACCTATGACAGTCTAGCTAGATATGATGTCACTTAGCTAGTGGTTTGTGTCAGTTTAGATGGGTACTTACGTTAGGAGTGCGCATTTAGACGAGAGGTGAGAATTTCATGTGAGTGCACGTCCTAACATGTACTTTGCATTTAATGTTTTAAATGTTTTTAAAGCACTTGCAGGTTTTTAAAATATCTCCACATTCGGGCTCTGACCCATTTGCTTTCAAATCTATTTTTCTTGTAAAACCATTTTAGGTGCCCAGCCACAAGGACACCATGCATAGGGTACTCATTCAGGTGACGAGCTGTAGCTGTTTGTGGAAGCTACAGGGATTTGCTTTTAGACGCTTCTCTCATTTGGATTCCAGATTCAGTATCTATCAGTTGTAGGGCATGTTGCCCATTTCTATTAGAGACATCTTTCCATTACAGTTTTTCAGACTTTGGCATGTATTGATTTAGTATTCAGTTTAGTTATTTTAGTTTGTGGTATTGTAGTGAGGAGTTTTCCTCCAGACTTTAATTACATTATGTGATGGTTATTCTATTTACTTCGTGATGGTGAATGGTGTTATTATTCTTGCTTTAAATCTTTTACTACATGTTAATCAGACTTTAATTAAAATTTGGCAACTTACTTTTTAAATACTAGGTGGTTAGTAATAATAAAATGTTTTCGACAGTGATGCTATTAACTGAGCCAACTTGGCATTTTGGTTTAATTTAATAAAGGAGTAGCTACCCGGTATTTAATTATTTTGGGTGTCACAGGTGGTATCAAAGCATCAGGTTCTAGTGTCCTTTAGGATTTGTACGGCTATTATGTTTTCGCTAAGCTTTCTTTGATATAGAGCCCTATATTTTAGGACTGTTGTACTCTTTTTGTGTATGCTTCGTACTTCAGCTATTTTAAGTTTATAACTGCGAACTTATAAACTTCATTCTTATTTCAGATGCCTCCACGACGTGCACGACGAGTTCCCAGGGATGCAACGCCCGACCCCAGCCCGCTCCAGTTCAGGGCATGATGAATGCCGTCGAGGTTGCAGCTATAGTAGCCCGAGCGGTAAATGCCGCAATTGCCGTAGTTCAGCAGGCACCGCCTCAGGCGCCGATTGCCGCGCCAGTACAGGCAAATGCATTCCCGTCTGCTTGGGAACGTGTACGTGATGCTTTTCAGAAAGCGCATCCACCAGAGTTTGCAGGTACCTCAGATGTGGTAGTCTCGAGCCAGTGGAGGAAGGATATACAGAGGCACTTGAGGATGTATGAGTGCACGGACGTTCAGAAGCAGGTGCTAGCTACTTTCAAGCTAGTTGTATCTGCACTACAGTGGTGGGAGTCTATTACCACCGTGGAAGAGAGGGATACTCTCACTATTCAGGACTTTTGGGTGCGGTTTGACCGCAAGTACTTTCCGTCCGTTGTTCATACGGAAATGAGGAGGAAATTGATGAGTTTGAAGCAAGAGGGTAAGACCGTGGCTGAGTATGAGGCCGAGTTCACGAATCTGTTGAATATCGTTCCGGATGAGATACCGACAGAAAAGAAGAAGATTGAGAAATCCACCGACGGGTTGACATGGAGGATCCGTCAGCATCTGTTAGGGAACCTTTCGTTGGCCACTTATTCTGATGTGGTTAACGCTGCTTTGTTACACTGCCAGGATCACCGCTATCATATGGCCGAGGGCAAGTGATCGGGAGAGTCTAGCCATCAGGGCAGGACTGGAGGACATGGTGCCGGTGGGGCACAATCTGTTCAGGGGCAGAGACAGGGTGAGCAGGGTTCCCAGCAGGGTTCCCAGCAGGGGGATCAGAAGAGATTCAGATCAGGGAATTACAGGCACGGACAGGGAGGTTTCCGTCAGGGCCATCAGGGTCCAAACGGCCATCAGGGCCAACAGGGGCAGAATGGGCAGCAGTTTCACCAGGGACAGCAGGGCCAAGGGAGGAACGGTAACGGCCACCAGGGCCAGGGACAGCAGGGGCAGAGAGGAGGGAACTTCCCAGGGAAGTGTTTTGTTTGTGGCAAGACTGGCCATAAACGACAGGATTGTCCTGATAGGGGCAGGGCCCCACAGCAGCAGCAGCAGGGTGCTCGCCAGGAGCCGCAGAGGCCCATGTTTCCCGCTGCTCTCCCCGCACCGCCACAGATGGCAGCATTGCCACCCATTCCAGCAGTCCCAGCTCGGCAGGGGTAGCTACAGTATGGACGTGTCTATAACGTCCACCAGGTAGTAGTTCCACAGGAACCGCCCGCGATTGAGGGTACGTTTCCTATCCATGGAACTATGGGTCGGGTATTGTTTGGTACGGGGGATACACATTGTTTTATAGCTACACATTTCGCGAAAGCCTTAGGATTGTTAGCTACGGCCGAGAGCACAGTGACGTGTGTAGACTCACCATTGGGGAGTGGGTCACTTATTTTCTTTATATGTCGGGGAGTGGGGGTAGAGATTGGTGGTTTGGTATTACCTGCAAACATGTTGGTATTAGATATGCATGTGCACGATGTGATTATCGGTATGGATTGGCTCGTAGCTTATAGGGCCATGATTGATTGCTTCAGCGGGAGCATTATTTTTGCCATTTCGGGGCAAGATATGTTTGTAGTGGCAATGCCTCGCCCAGAGGGAGGATCGACCGCTCATCTGTATTACATAGAGGAGGATACCTCTAAGGAGGTTGTGATTCCTTTAGATTCTATCCCAGTTGTCAGGGAGTATTTGGATGTGTTTCAGGAGATACCAGGCCTACCCCCCAGTCGAGAGATAAACTTTGTTATAGATTTACTACCAGGTACGAGACCTATAGCACGTGCACCGTACCGTATGGCTCCAGCTGAGATGAGGGAGTTACGGAATCAGATTGAACAATTGTTGGGTCAGGGGTTTATACGGAGGAGTACTTCACCGTGGGGTGCCCCTGTGTTGTTCGTAAAGAAGAGGGATGGTTCACTGAGATTGTGTGTGGACTACCGAGAGTTGAATAAGGTCACGATACAGAATAAGTATCCGTTGCCTCGAATCGATGACTTATTCAACCAGTTGAGAGGAGCTTCTTTCTTCTCGAAGATTGATCTGAGATCGGGATACCATCAGTTGCGTATTCGGGAGGAGGATGTCTCGAAGACAGCGTTCTTGTTGAGATATGGTTCTTACGAGTTTCGGGTTATGCCTTTTGGTTTGACCAACGCTCCATCTGTGTTTATGGACTTGATGAACAGAGTGTTCAGGGATTTCCTATATCAGTTTGTCATTATCTTCATCGATGATATTCTGGTTTACTCCCAGACAGAGGAGGAGCACGCCGAGCATTTGAGGCAGGTTTTGCAGACACTTCGTCAGAACGAGTTGTATGCAAAATATGAGAAATGTGGGTTTTGGCTGAAGGAGGTCCAATTTTTGGGGCACATTATTTATGACCGGGGGATATCTGTTGATCCGGGGAAGGTATCCGCGGTGAGGGAGTGGGGACAGTCCACGACACCGACTGAGATCCGTAGTTTCTTGGGCCTAGCAGGATACTACAGGAGGTTCATTCGGGGATTTTCGAAGATAGCGGGTCCTTTGACACATCTGACTCGTAAAGGTGTGTCGTTCATTTGGAGTGATGCATGTCAGTTGGCATTTGGGGAGTTAAAGGACAAGTTAACCTCAGCACCTGTGTAAGCATTGTCGAGACCGGGAGTTGAGTATTTGGTTTACACCGATGCGTCTTTGCAAGGACTTGGAGGTGTATTGCAGCAGGAGAGACAAGCCATAGCTTATGCTTCCCGTAAGCTTAAGCCTCATGAGAAGAATTACCCCACGCATGATTTGGAGTTGGCAGCAGTGGTATTTGCCCTACAGATTTGGAGGCACTATCTTTTGGGGGAGAAGTTCCAATTGTTCACAGACCACAAGTCCCTACAGTACCTATTCACGCAGAAGGAGTTGAACATGCGGTAAATGAGGTGGCTTGAGTTTGTGAAGGACTACCAGTTCGATATCCAGTACCACCCGGGTAAGGCTAACGTGGTGGCAGACGCGTTGAGCCGTAGGCCAGTAGATGAAATGGCAGAGGTGTGGAAGGCCAAGTGGAAGGAATTGGGACACCAGGATGCAGTGGCCCGATCTTTCATGTCTGTGATGACCGTTACACCGCAGATTTTCATGAAGGTAGTACGGGCACAGGCTAATGACTCTTTCTGTCAGGAGCAGATAGTTTGATTACTAGCAGAGGGAGCCGAGTCCAATACCGTTAGCTCAGACGGGGGATTACGCTTCAATGGGAGATTGGTGGTTCCGGAAGGGGAGGAATTACGACACGATGTGATGGCAGAGTCACACGGCTCACGGTTCGCTGTATATCCCGGAGGGGACAAAATGTACCAAGACATGAGACGCCAGTATTGGTGGAGCGGTATGAAGAAAGATATCGCTGAGTTTATTTCAAAATGCGCCACTTGTCAGCTTGTAAAAGTGGATCATCAGAGACCGGCAGGACTGCTACAGCCGTTGGAGGTCCCGGTGTGGATGTGGGAGAGCATATCCATGGACTTTATCACGGGGTTGCCTACGTCGCAGAGGGGTCACGACTCCTTTTGGGTAATTATGGACAGATTGTCCAAAGTCGCTCACTTTTTACCCGTAAGGACTGACTACACTATGGGACTGTATGCCCAGCTCTTCATTTCAGAGATTGTGATACTTCCTGGTGTACCCCTAAATATCGTGTCTAACAAAGATAAGATATTTGTTTCGCAGTTTTGGGAGAGCTTCCAGGAGGCCATGGGCACGGAATTGCGATTGAGTACGGCTTATCATCCACAGACCGATGGGAAGACCGAGCGCACAAATCAGACGTTGGAGGACATGCTACGTATGTGCATTATTGACTTTGGGGGTGGATGGGAGAAGTACCTTCCACTGGTGGAGTTTGCTTACAACAACTCCCATCAGTTCACTATTGGCATGGCTCCGTTTGAGGCATTGTACGGTAGGCCTTGTCGTTCCCCAGCATGTTGGTTGGAGGTGGGGGACAACAAACTACTTGGGCTGGAAGTGATTCAGGATACTTCGGCAAGGATTGAGTTGATTCGAAGTCGCATTCGGGTAGCTCAAGACGGGCAGAAGAGCTATGCTGATGCGAAGAGGTTCTTCAGAGAGTTCCAAGTAGGGGACCAGGTTTTGCTCAGAGTATCTCCTATGAAGGGGATTATGCGTTTCGGGAAGAAAGGGAAGTTGGCACCGAGATATGTGGGACCATTTCCTATTATTGAGCGGATTGGACCGGTTGCGTATAGGCTTGGATTACCGGAGCATTTGCATCGGATTCACGATGTGTTTCATATTTCCTCGCTAAGGAAATATCTTAGAGACAATTTGGCTCATTCTCATATTGCTTTGGAGGACATCGATCTCCAACCTGATAACTCTTACGAGGAGGGGCCGATTGATATTTTGGACCGAAGTGAGCGGAAACTGCGGTCAAAGATAGTCCCGTTAGTGCGTGTTCAGTGGAGACATCATAATGTCGAGGAGTCCACATGGGAGCGCGAGGATGAGATGCGCGAACGTTATCCAGAGTTGTTCTTACCAGGTACTTTCTAGTTCCGAATTTCGGGACGAAATTCTGTTATTAGGGGGGAAGTATGTAATACCCCGTATTTTTGGCAATATTTATTTTTGAGATTAATTAATTAAATGAGAATTAATTGGGAATTAATCCGGATAAAATACTAGCAAGATGTGAGTTGGTATTTGTCTGTATTGAGTATATATGATGATTTATGAATATTGAATTATGAAATTTGTCGTGAGATTGATATACGACAATTTGGACATTTTATTAGGACGTGTGAGACAGTCGCGTCAGGATATAATTATTTTGATTATAAAAGTGAATTTAAATTCTATTAACCGTATGGTCATTTTGAGTGCGCCAACGCGTCCGGAAGGGTCGAGATAGTCAGAAAACACTAGTCGGGGGTTTAGTTTGGGTCCCGGTGCATTTTTAGGCCATACCGGCAACGTAAAGGGTATTTTGGTAATTTTGTATTTTTGGAAATTAAAAGTGACGACAATTAGTAAATTATATCTGATGTGGATTTGACCCAATAAGCCACTAACCAACCCATGTTAACCCAATAGGTTACGTAGGTTATTAGGATTAGGTTTCTAATTACTTCCCAAAAGAAAACCCTAGCCACCATTAGAGAAAAGCTTGGAGAGAGAGAGAAGAAGGGAATTCTGCAGATAGAGAGAGATAACTTCAGCAAATCAACATCAAAATCAGAGATAAACTCAAGGCAAGTGATTTAAATTCGTTTAATTTCAGAGAATGCTTTTCCATGCGTAGGAATTTAATAAAGATTGAATTGTTCCTGGAGTGATATGAAAACCCATGTATTTTGGAACTTAGAACTTGAAATCTTGAAGAGAAATTGCATGTAGAATGGTAGGTAGATGATTATTCTGATGACATTAGATATTGGATGAAAATAAAATAGATTTAATTGGGTAAATTGATGATCATAAATTTTAGGGTTTATGTTCTTGAAAATTTGGGGAAAAGTGTAGAGATTTGATGGATTGATGGTGATTAGGATGAATTGGTCCTTTAAAATACGTTTGTATATGACCCTGATATGTTTAGGGATGATTAGAGAGCATAAAACATTGTTGGGATGAATTTTGGTTGAGATTAGAAGTGTAGAAATTGGTGAAAAACGAATATAGAATTTCTGGGCTTGAATCTGGTCACTCGTTAGAAGACCTACCCAGGTCGTTCGAACGAGCTTATAACGAGTTGACAGTTTGGGGTTCTAACAAGAGGGATGTTCGTTCGATAATCTTATTCGAACGAGATCTCGTTAGATAGCCCAGTTCGTTCGAACGAAATCTCGTTCGAACAGCCTCGTTCGAACGAGACTTCTAACGAGCTGGCAGTTTAGGCCTTTTTGGCCTGTTTTGATTTTGGGAGTCCCGTAAACTTGATCGATGATAGAGATAACATTCCTTTGATGGTGTATTGGTATACTTGGGATATAATGAGGAGTAAATTATAATTGTGGAACGAATCAAATGAACATTATGGATTGAGACGTGAGTGCCTACTACGACGTGAGAATAAATTATGGCGCGTATAAATGTGGACCGGGATTATATAAGTTATATATATATATATTAAGTTGGTACGATAATGCGATATGTACTACAATTAAATTACGGTGATTACTAAGATGTGTGTTTACTTAGTATTGGTATATGATTTGTGTGTATGACATACCTACCATACTTGCTATCACGGGAGGTTTGCGTTCGCTTAGGGCCCTCTAATCCTTGTGTTTCCCGGATTTAGACTGGTTACCTCGATGAACATAGGTCAGAGAAAGACTTATTGGAATGTTAATAAGTCCGCTGATCGTGGGAGTGTAGGTATGTGCGTGACCCATGTGATGTGACTGTGTTCGCCTCCATTATTTGTGATGTTGTTATCTGTGAGCTATTCCTGAGAGATTCGGAATATGTAATCCTTATGTAGGTGATGTACCGGGATGGATAGCAGAGTATGTGTGCACCGAAGCTTAGTCTCGGGGTGCTTATATTATATATTTATGTTGTGGAAAATATACACTTTGTAAAATGAGAACTTTCATATGGTATTGTGTGTATAACTATGGAATAACATAAAAAGGGATAATCTATAACGAGTTGTATTACTTTTATATGAGAACCTGAATTTACATTAAGCCCCTATTTTATTGCGAGCGTTATAATGTTAATGGGAACCGAGTAATAAGGGTAGAACCTATGACAGTCTAGCTAGATATGATGTCACTTAGCTAGTGGTTTGTGTCAGTTTAGATGGGTACTTACGTTAGGAGTGCGCAGTTAGACGAGAGGTGAGAATTTCATGTGAGTGCACGTCCTAACATGTACTTTGCATTTAATGTTTTAAATGTTTTTAAAGCACTTGCAGGTTTTTAAAATATCTCCACATTAGGGCTCTGACCCATTTGCTTTCAAATCTATTTTTCTTGTAAAACCATTTTAGGTGCCCAGCCACAAGGACACCATGCATAGGGTACTCATTCAGGTGACGAGCTGTAGCTGTTTGTTGAAGCTACAGGGATTTGCTTTTAGACGCTTCTATCATTTGGATTCTAGATTCAGTATCTATCAGTTGTAGGGCATGTTGCCCATTTCTATTAGAGACATCTTTCCATTACAGTTTTTCAGACTTTGGCATGTATTGATTCAGTATTCAGTTTAGTTATTTCAGTTTGTGGTATTGTAGTGAGGAGTTTTCCTCCAGACTTTAATTATATTATGTGATGGTTATTCCATTTACTTCGTGATGGTGAATGGTGTTATTATTCTTGCTTTAAATCTTTTACTACATGTTAATCAGACTTTAATTAAAATTTGGCAACTTACTTTTTAAATACTAGGTGGTTAGTAATAATAAAATGTTTTCGACAGTGATGCTATTAACTGAGCCAACTTGGCATTTTGGTTTAATTTAATAAAGGAGTAGCTACCCGGTATTTAATTATTCGGGGTGTCACATTAATCTCACCAAATTAATGATGTTAAGGGTCTGAGGTCATCCAATTATGGTGTCTAACCTCAGACCTTATCACCATAGTGGTTATAAGGTCTGAGGCCATCACCTAAGATGTTATCCTCATAATTAATATCACCAAATTAATGATGTTAAAAGGGTCTGAGGTCATCCAATTATTGTGTCTGACCTCAGACCTTGTCACCACTTAATGATGTTGTAAGGTCTGAGGTCATCACCTAAGATGTTATCCTCATAATTTCTATCATTTGAGCACAATGAATCATGAATCGACCTGGAAACTGATGTCTTATTAATAATATTTTCATAAGATGGTACATTTACATAACTTTCTGTAACATCATATGTAATACTTCTTCAGATGATCAGCATTCCAGGGATTGGCAAAAGGTTCCCCTTCTAGGTTTTCTAGCCTGTAGGTCCCGGGTATAACCTCTTCTATCACTTTGTAGGGGCTATGCCAGTTTGGGTGGAGTTTGTTTATTTTCTGTAAGGTCTTCTTTAGTACCAAGTCTCCCACAGCAATGGGTCTTGACTTCACCCTCTGATTGTAGAATTTCGCTGCTCTCTGCTGATAAGCTGCTTGTCTGATTTCTGCGTCTTCTCTTCTCTCTTCAATCAGATCTAGGTCTAGTCTCCTCTCTTCCCCATTTTCATTAGGGTCATAGGTCTGAACCCTGTGAGTAGGGAGTCCCACCTCTATTGGTATGACGACCTCTCAACCATGTGCAAGTATGAACGGAGTTTCTCCCGTTGGTGTCCTTACCGTGGTCCTGTAGGCCCATAACACAGCGTAGACTTATTCGTTCTATCTTCCCTTTGCTTCTTCTAACCTCTTCTTGATTCCGTCGAGGATTGTTCTGTTCGTGACCTCGGTCTGATCGTTTGCCTGAGGTCGACCAGGAGATGAGAAGAACTGCTTTATCCCAACTCTTACGCAATATTTTTCTAAAGAGGAGTTCTTGAACTGGGTTCCATTATCTGAGATGAGAGTGTTTGGTAAGCCATGTCTGCATATGATGTTCTTCCAAATAAATTAGAAGGTCTTCTGTTCTATGATCGTTATCATCAGCTCTGCCTCCACCCACTTTGAGAAGTAGTCAATGGCTACTATTAAGAACCGGTAACTATTGGAAGCTCTTGGTAGGGGTCCTACTAAGTCAATTCCCCGTACTACAAATGGCCATGGAGAGGTGATTGACGTCATGGGTTGATGAGGTTGATGAGGAATAGTGGAGAATCTCTGACATTTATCGCACCTCTTCACGTGAGCTGCAGCATCTTTGGCCAAGGTTGGCCACCAGTATCCCTGGGTAATGATTCTCTTGGCCAAAGGTCTTCCTCCTATGTGACTGGAGCAAGAACCCTCATGAACTTCCTGTAAGACCCGGGGAACTTTGGTTGGATGCACACGTCTGAGGAGAGGTAACAGAAATCCCTTTTTATATAGGATGTCTCCAACTATGGAGAACTTGGCAGCCCTATATCTTAACTTCTTCCTCTCTATCTTAGATTGCGGTAGCTCCCCCTCTTTGATATATTTGACGAGGGGGTCCATCCATGACTCTCCTAGGTTCAAATTGAGACAAGGGTTGCATACCTCTTCTTCCTCAATGGTCATTTTTCCTAAGACCTCGACCGGAACTGTCCTTCTGACGTCTGTCTTCGTCGCCGAGGCTAATCTTGCCAATGCATCTGTGTGGTTATTACTTTGTCGAGGTACTCTCTTCAGTTTTATCTCTTCAAAATATTCTAGCATCGTTCTTACCCTCTTAAGATACTTAGCCATCCTTTCATCTCTGGCTTCATAGACTCCCAATACTTGATTGACAACTAACCTTGAGTCGCTATGAAGTAGGAGTCGTCTTACTCCCAGAGTCTTTGCAAATGAGAGACCTGCTATCATGGCCTCATACTCTGACTCGTTGTTAGATGCCTGAAAGTTGAATCTCAAAGCGTATTCAATGTTGGCACCATCTGGAGCTGAAAATATCATCCCTGCACCACTTACACTATCATAGAAGGAACCATTAACAAAGAGATTCCAAATGTATGTATCTGATGAGAAGGCCCCCTCTGAAATGATTCCTTGCTTGAAGAGGTACCGATCCTCCTTGTTCTCCTCTACTCTGCCCTTGATCTTTTTGGGTTCGACCTCTTCCTGGCCTCAGAAGGCGTTCGGTGCCACCTCTTCCAGCTCTCGGAGACGTTTGGTGTCGTCTCTTCCTGCTCTCGAAAGACACTGTTGTTTGACGTTTTAGCACCTTCTAGGTCATTCTCTGCTTTGTCCTCTTCCCATGTGAACTCAATAACAAAGTCTGCGAGGGCCTGCCCCTTGATGGCTGTCCTTGGTTGGTAGGTAAGGTCATACTCCCCCAACTCAATGGCCCAAGTCATTTACCTTCCAGATTTCTCAGGCTTGTGTAGGACCTGTCTTAGTGGGGAGTCGGTGAGGACAACCATGGAATGGGCTTGGAAGTAGGGCTTCATCTTCCTCGATGCATATATCAGTGCGTAGGCTAACTTTTCCATACGAGGGTAATTTTGTTCAGACCCTTGAAGGGCTTTACTGTTAAAATACACAGGCCTTTGGATTCCAATGTCTTCCCGTACTATGGCTGCACTGATAGCCGAGTCGTAGATTGCTAGGTACACATATAATTTCTCTTCCACTATGGGCCGAGATAATAACAAGGGAGACCCAAGGTAAGACTTGAGCTGGTTAAAAGCTTCTTCGCACTCTTTGTCCCACTGGAAGGCCTTTCTGAACACCTTAAAGAACGTAAGACACTTGTCCGTTGCTCTGGAAATAAATCTGTTGAGTGCGGCCACCCTCCCAGTGAGTCTTTGGACGTCCTTGATACTCCTCGGTGTCTTCATATCAAGCAAAGCCTTGATTTTCTCTGGGTTGGCTTCGATTCCTCTTTGATTGATGATAAATTCAAGAAACTTCCCAGCTCCTACCCCGAATACACACTTTGCTGGGTTGAGTTTCATCCTGTACAAGTCCATAGTATCAAAGGTCTTTTCAAGGTCTGCCACATGAGTTCGGGCCTTTAAGCTCTTCGTCAGCATATCGTCTACATACACTTCCATTGTCTTGCCTATTTGGTCTTTGAACATCTTATTCACAAGACGTTGGTACGTCACCCTTGCATTTTTTAGACCAAAGGGCATCACCTTGTAGCAGTACGTCCTTTTGTCAGTAATGAAGGCTATCTTCTCTGAGTCTTTTGCATCCATGAAGATCTGATTATAGCCTGAATACCCATCCATGAAGCTCATGAGCTCATGCCCTGCAGTAGCATCTACCATCTGATCTATCCGAGGTAAGGGATAGCTGTCTTTTAGGTAATACCTGTTCAGGTCAGTGAAATCAATGCACATTCTCCACTTCCCATTGGCTTTGGGCACGATGACTGCATTTGACAACCACTCTGGGTATATGACTTCCCTTATAAACTCATCCTCTTCCAATTTTTTGACCTATCCCCGGATGACATCGTACTTCTCTCTGAAGTAAACTCTTCGTCTTTGTTTGATAGGCTTGGCCTCTTTGGTCACGTTGAGCTTGTGACTCATAACCTCAGGGTTGATACCGAGCATGTCTGCATAACTCCAGGCGAAGACACTCTGCCTCTTCCTGAGGAAGTTTATGAGCTCTTCCTTGATTTCTGTCTTTAGGGCCTTGCGGACTTGGATGGTTTTTTCTGATTCGTCCTCATTGAGGACGATGGATTCTACCTCTTCTGCGGCCTCTCCCTTCTTTAACTTTGTTTCATCTCTCTGGTCCAATGTATCAATGCTATAGGTGGTAGTTTCCCTCTTATAGGCCTCTCTCTCTTCGACCGAGTTGAAGTAACATTCTCGTTCTATGGTCTGGTCGCCTTGCACTTCCCCTACCCCATAGGGGGTCGGTAATTTTAGCATCTGGTGGACCGTCGACGGCACAGCTTCAATCTCCTTAAGGGCCACCCTTCCTATGATGAGGTTATAATCCGAGAAGACGTTCTCGTCCATTACGAAAAAAATTATCTTCCTGGTCAACCTCTTAGGCCACTCATCACCCATCCGTACATCCATCTCATACATACCCAATGGGTGGACCTTTTCGCCATTGAAGCCCATCAAGGGATGATGATAGGGTACCAGCCTAGCTCTGCTAAGAGCTAAGCTCTTGAAGCAAGGCTAAATATCACGTCTGCTGAACTCCCCCCATCCACGAGGATCATCTGCACCTTGTATCCATGCACCCTTGTTGTTATTACCAAAGGGTCATCATGCGGGGCTAAGATACCCTTGAAGTCAAGCCTGGAGAACCTAACAATAAGGGTGTCCATGTCCACCTTCTTTCTCTTCTGTGCTGTATCGGAAGACATTAGATTTACAACTTCAAGTTTGGCCACTGACTTGGCCTCTACCACATGAGCTTTCCTGTCAGCCACTTCAAAACCACCTCCCGTAAGTCCTCTGCATATGGTGTTAACACCAAAAGAGATCATGTCAACCCTCTTCACCGGGGTGTTTCCATCTTTCGGTGGAAGGTCTGGATCTTCTTCATCATCATCTTTCGAGTCATTGCCTCTTCTAGCTGGGGAATAGCCACGGCATCTATCGTTTCTCCTTTTCTTAGGGTCATCTCTTCCCCCTTTAGGAGCTTTGCCATTAACATACTTACTCAGCTTTTCAGATTTTAAAATCTTCTCAATCTTATCCTTAAAGGCGAAGCATCTGTTTGTAATGTGTACATAGTCCTGGTGGAACTCACACCACAAGTTTTTATTCCTCTTATGCGGAAGGGCCTTCAGTTTCTCTGGCCATCTTAGAGTCCTATCATTCTTGATCTCATTGAGGATATGCTCACAGCTCACAGTTAAAGGGGTATAGTGAGCGAACTTGCCATCGGGTTACCACGTCTTTCCATATTTCTTTCTTTGGGACTTCCCGCTACTATCGCGGTTCTCATCCTCATACTTGGCGACCATTGCCTCTTCGGCATTCATGACTTTTCCCGCAGTTGCCAGTAGCTCTGCCATGGACCTGGGAGGGTCTTTTACGAGTTTCCACAATAACTTCCCTTTCTGAAGACCTCCTATGAGGTCGGTTATGGCTATATTCTCTTCGTAATCTTCGACCTCAAGTTTCTCTTTATTGAACCTGTCAATGTAGTCCCTTAGGCACTCGTCCTTGCCTTGCTTGACATACAGTAGATGAGTGGTCATCTTTTGAGGTCTTACCCCAAAGCAGAAGTTGTGAATGAATCGTTCAGCCAAGCCCTTGAAGTTCTCAATCGAATTCTTCGGAAGAGAAGTAAACCAGCTGTGTGCTGCTCGTGTCAAAGTCCCAGAGAAGGCCCTACACTTCATCTCATCAGGTATCGAGTAGATGTCTGCTGATGACTGATATATCTCAATGTGATGTACAAGATTGGTGCTATCGTTATACTTGGTAGACACCACGGGGGGTTTGAACTTAGCAGGGGTCGGGAAGCTCACTATCGTAGACATGAATGGAGAGCCTTCTGAGTAACCCCTTTGCAATGGATCCCTACTTTTGATAAGGTCTCCTATCTTCTCCTCAAGACGTTGGATAGATTCATTCCATGGTCTCCTACCGTCGTCCTGGCCGAGGTTATCCCCAACCACCTCCAAGAGATGGACTGAGGGTTCCCCAGCCGCGGCACAACGTCTGCTGTTAACCTCTTCCTGATCTCTGCCTCTTCCTGCCCGGGGTCGGCCTTGGTGAGGCCGACCTTAGCCGTCTTCTCTCTGCGAGCCAACTGTACTTCTCGACCTTAATAACCTCTGTCTTAGGTCATTTATTGGGCCCAGCCTCTCAAAGGCTGACCCTTTACTCAATTGATCAAAAGTTGATCCTCGTTGTTGGGCCTCTTCACCTATTCTGCCGCCACAACCTTGGCTCTGCTGAAGAGGACGTACCATATTATTCGAAACCTCATACGGCTCCCAACATTATTTCGGCACATCTTCTACCTCTAGGTCATCATACCTGTCCTCCGGGCAAGGTTGCCTTGTCTCCCCAGGCGTAAGCGCCTAGGGTTAGCAATGTCCCTCCTCCGCTGGGGCACAGGTTGGTCCATCATTGGTGCCTGGGGTGGTCCTCTGGCGTCAAGATGAGGCTGGGCAGCCGCCGGAGTGATCATTTCTGGTGAAACTCCAGGTGGCCTCATCATAGTTTGGCTGAGCTGTGCAAACTGCTCCTGCATAGCTTGTTGCGTTGCAGCCAAAGATCTCAAGGCTGCAGCCACCTCCGCCATTTCGGACTGAGACGGTGCCTGGCTGGAACTAGGTCCTCCCGCAGCAGGCGGCGGAAGAGGCGGTGGTAATTCTGGTGCCATATGTTGACACTAAGAGCTTGAGTAGCAGATGAGCTTAATACCATACAGGACCTCTTTCAATGGTGAAACAGCTCCGCAGAAGGGGAAAGGCCTGGTTCTCCACCAGGGTCTTCGGTGAGGTTGAGTGAATAAAGAGGAAGAAGCAGCTTCTCGTTCCCACAGACGGCGCCAAAATGATGATGCTGGAAACAACACCACCCTTCAAGGTGTTTGTGATCTCAATTCAATGTTAACAATGGCAGCATAAGAGTACATGCACATATAGTAGAAGGAGGAGAGGAGAAGAGGATTCACACAGAAATATAAGTGGTTCAGCCAATCTGGCCTACGTCCACTGTGCAAGTGTATGATGTGTATCACTGTATGAGGGCTCTAATGGCCATGGATACAATCTCTCAAACTTTCTCTCTCTATCGTGTATTTGAACAGAATTTCAGCTAGGGTTGCTAATTTCAGGATCCTTTGCAAGGTAGAGGATGACCTCTATATATAGTACCTGGGGGGTGTAATGTACCCCCTATGCATGCAATGAGCATATGTGTGTTGATCTAGCCAATCTGATGAAGACATCTGTCACTGTCACAGGTAGAGAATGATGATGAAATATTCCCCCCACGTAAGGGGAATCATTTGTTATAACTGAATTGTGTCCACGTGTCTTTGTCCACACATAGGCCGAGGTTGGTAAGGTCCAGTTGTCCATATAATTCGAGATGAGTCACCATGGTCTCGGCTTAAGTGAAGCCGAGGCAAGTATTGAGGTCAGCCCGGGCCGAAGTTTAGCTGGAGTGTGCTTGGAACATCGGCTGATCCATTGATGGGTTTGTCCTTGATAGAGGTATGTATCCTCATAACCTCGGCCTACCCCTAGCCGAGGTTATCATTCCCAGGTGAACTGAAGAGCTGCTGACCTTTATGATACATGCAGCCTCCCCTTGATGAGGTTTGTAGTGGTGTCGGCCAGGGCCGACCCTTCTATGGCCGAGGCTGCTGGTCACCGATCCAAGGCTCTTCCAACGTCGGCCATATCCTCGGTCGAGGTTGATGCCTCTAAGCCGAGGTGACACTCAGGGTATATCAATAACCCCCCAGCCTTTTATTACATGTGAGAGCAAGTGACTATGGGATCACTACAC
Source organism: Sambucus nigra (assembly GCA_949130495.1). Lineage (NCBI taxonomy): Eukaryota > Viridiplantae > Streptophyta > Magnoliopsida > Dipsacales > Adoxaceae > Sambucus > Sambucus nigra. The sequence continues at coordinate 37,532,428 of OX422220.1, forward strand.
CTCCGAGGTCTCTTTTCTATGTGCCAATGTTCATTTGACACTTGTCCATTGCTAAAGTGTGGCTTGCCTAGCAAGCATGTGTTGTCAGCCGTCCTTTGGATCTCCCAAGGCAATGATGGGCCTTGGTAAATGTGCCTCCATATTTAAGGGTTCAAACCCTATTTTCCCTCCTTCTTCCTCATTTCTCTTTCCTGGCATGATTTGTTTCAGCAACATTTTCTCTCTCTAGAAAAGCTTTGGTTCGAAGCCTTTGGTGGTGATTCCTCGCGTCTTCTTCCTTCTTCTTTACCATTTCATCCTCAGGTATCCTCTTCCATTCCTTTTCCTTCATTTTCCCTATTTTTCCTTTACTTTTGCATTTTCCGGTGGGTTTTGGGGGATTTTTGACGAGTCCCCCTATTTTCAAGCGAACTATTCTTGCTCTAGGTTTAACAGTTTGATCTTTAAATTTCTTTATTCCATTATCCAGTCTTGTTTGTAATTTAGGAGAGTTGCAAGTGTAGGGTCAGCCTCTGATGCTCAGACCCCTTTACCAATTTCTAGAGGAGTTCCCTTCTCTGAGGGAGAAGACTTTAGAGAAAATTAGGCAAATAGAAAGATCACAGGAGGAAGCTCGTAGGTCAGAGGAATCCCCCCTCAGACCTATCTTTCCACCACCACTGAAGGTAGTATACCCTGAACCATCAAAACCCACTAACCAAGCTGAGGTACCTTCTGGACCATTACCGATGTTTGAGTCTTCCACATCAGACCCTTTGTATGTGGATTCTTTCTAAGAGGCCATGGACTTCACAAATCAATAAGATCAGGTCTCTGATCAAGCCGAGGTCTCCAGTCGGGCCTCGTCCCATAAAAGTTCAAGCACATCATCCTCTTCCTTAGAGTTTGAGATTGTTGAATCGAGTGTGGTAATTCCACCAATACTTGATGTCATTTCGATGTCGGCTGTCCCCGGGGCTGAGTTCGCTCAGAGGTTCCCAAGTAATCCTCCAACGTCTGCCCCGGCCGACATTGAGATGGATGATAATGATGACAATGATGCTGAGAGTGAAGTCGATGTCACTGAGGAGGCCGAGATTGAGAGTTCGGTTATTGAGGTAGACCTTCTTTGCTTTAGATACTTGTACTCCATCAGCCCCTCCATAAAGCTCAGGAGACCTCTGAGGGAAGAGAGGGCATATCATGGCCGAGATGGTGAGGTCTTCTTGTACGAGCCGACGTTCAAGTTAGGGTTTCGTCTGCCAATCTACCCCATCATTAGGTCTATTTTAGCCTACATCAACTTAGCCCCTTCCCAGTTGTCACTCAATGCCTGGAGGGTAATAATTGGGGCCATCGTCTTATGGAGGGTTGTTCACCATTCAGACCTTCCAGTCCAGGTTTTCGTAGGTTGTTATGTTCCTTCTTCTGCCAAAAACCATCCGAGCTACTATCATTTTGTAACTCGAAAGCCTGAGAAGAAGATGCTCCAGATAACTCAGACTTCCAACCATAACTGGAAGCCTCGCTATTTCTTCGCTTTAGGGCCATGGGAATTTGGTCCATGTTCCCCCTCCTCCATACTAGAACCGCGAATGCCCATAAGGTGGGGCAAGGTTACAATGTCTGCCAAGGCCGACCCTGGTCTAAGCCTGCAGAATCTTCAGAAGGTCAAAGACCTTCAGGATCAGGGGATGCATGGTATGATCGTTAAGTTTGAACACCTTATGACCCCCCCACTACCTCAGGATAAGGATCAGGGCATATCATACGTGATAAAAGACATACCCAAAATCACAATATTTCACTATAGTCGGGTCATTTATCATTAAACATATACATTAATATTAGTGTTTCAATTTTATAAATGATAAATTCATAAACGACACAGTTATTAATGTGCACACGTGCTTGCGATTCATATTTCTAGTAAAGAATTAAAGAATTTATAAAATTTGTTGATTATTTATATATTTAGCATTGCTAAAAGAATTAAAGAATTGCTAAAAGAATTATTATTGTACTAACCAATTTCACGAACAATATACCTATAAAACTGTCATATCAAGTTAAATAATGTATATGTTTAACATTGTAAAATGAAAATAAGAGAAGAAATATAATTTGGTAGCCTATAAATTAAAATTTCCTATATACCCAATTTTAAACCTATATCTAGTTTGAAATCACTTAGTTTTAAAAAAATTAAATAAACACATATATAACTAGTTTGAAACAAAACAAATCAAATACACACACATATACCCCAAATAAAATTTCCTAGGCACCCAATATCCTAAATCTAGTTTGAAATAGGTCAAATATACACATATAAATACATCCATACCCAAATACACATGCACACACACATACATACAATACATGCACACTGAGTACACACACAATACATATATAGTACACATAAAATACACACATACACACATAAATATACACACGCATGCACACACACATATACACACATACAAATAGAAATACACACATAAATACACGTATATATACAAATGCACAAATACCCAAATACAAAATATTGGGGTGTAAATGTTACCTTTGAGATTGAGATTGAAAAACTTAAGATTGATAATGAAAGGGGTTGGAAATCGCCATAAAGAGTGAAACGTTTAAGGGTTTGGAAATTTTTGAGTGAAAAATAAAAACTGGTTCGGGCTTTTATTATAAAGACATTGGTCACGGATCTGGGTCGTGACTAACCTGTATGACCCTAATTTTTTACATGTCAGCAGATACGACCAGGACGTCGATATAGAGATTATCGCGGCCTTAGTCCGGGACCAACGCGCATGATTAATGTGGAATGGTCACAGATCAAAGCCGTGACCCTATTGTGTGTGTATTGTGGACTTAGTCAGGGAGCTGGTTACGGCCTTAGTCCCTGACCAAAATGTGACCACACTTGAAAGGAAATTTTGCATGAATTTGGAGCCATGAAGGTCACACCATGCTCACGACTATGGTATGTGACCCACAGTGGTCATGGATTTGGTCTATGACCATCTCCAAGAGCATTCATGACCACACTGGGTCATGGAGCTGATAATGCCAAAGTTTGATCACGGCTTTGGTTCGTGACCAGTTGGTCACGGATTTGGTCCATGACCCCCGGGCCAGATTTGGTGTAGTGAAAATCCATTAATTATTCCAAATTGTGCGCATCGTATTCTATTTTAAAATAATTTTTATTATTTGTTTTCTATTTTTTCTCTTTTCTTCAATAGTTAAAACTAAATTTATCCTCATGTAGGTAAATATTGCATTGTTGATGCTAGATACACAAATGAACCCCTTTTTGGCTCCTGATAAAGGCTTGATTTATTATTTAAATGAGTGGTAAAAAGTGGGAAATAATACGTAAACATATAAGGAGTTATTCAACCATTATTGTTCAAGTTCTAGATATGTAATCGGAAGATCATATGGACTTCTTAAGAAGCGATAAGATATTATTAGATTTGCATCTTTCTTTGAGGTGAAATCTAACGTAATAATTATAAGTGTTTGCTCCATCCTCTACAATCTTATGCAAATAGAGAAACTAATTAATCCTTTATTGGATATAGTAAAGGAGGATTTACGTAATGAAGTGCAAGAAAAAATGATGAAGAATTCATATATGAGGAAAATGTGATGAGTAACCATGGTTCAATCAATACAAACTGGATTGGATATGTGTAAACGACAAGGGAGTGGATGCAAAAAGTGATACATTAGCACAAGTAATGTTTCTTGAGGACCAAATTAGACAGTGTCGAGGATAAATTTTTTTATTTGGCTTACTTGATTAATTTGTATGGTTTAGATTACTTGATTAATTTGCATGGTTTAGATTACATGATTAATTTGCATGATTTGTATTACTTGGGTTATTTGTATGGTTTAGAACTTGATTAATTTGTATGGTTTTAGATTACTTTGTTAATTTACTTATAGAAAAGTACTTGCTTAATGTTTGTGGTTTTAGATTACTTTATTTATGGTATGGTTTTAGATTACATAATTAATTTGTACGGTTTTAGTTACTTGATTAATTTTAAGAGTTTATGCAGATTGGTTAATGTTTATGGTTTTAGATTACTTGATTCATGTCACTGCACCTCATTGGCTATTTTTCAACTGATAGAATGTTTATGTTTTGAACCATTTCAAATGCCATTTATAATTGTTTAAAACACTTGCAATTTTCCTATTTTTGTGTAGCGTGTGTATGGTTTTAGATTACTTGGTTAATGTGTATGGTTTTAGATTACTTGATTAATTTATATGATTTTAGATTACTTAATTAATTTGTATGGTTTTTGATTACTTTGTCAATGTGTATGGTTTTAAATTACTTGATTCGTGTGTATTGTTTTATATTACTTGATTAATGTGTGTGGTTTTAGAGTATTAATTTATTTTAATTGATTATTATAAAGGAATGGATTTTGACTCTCAAGTTAGAGAAAGGTAGTAAGAAGGGGAAAGGGTATTTCTCATCGATCCAAAAAATTGATAAAACAATATGCACTTCCTTTATAGAACAAATTAATCAAGGTAACATATTGGATGGAAAATTTGCATTAAACTCGATGACATAGACTAGTGCCATAAATACTTTGAGGGATAGACATCACTTTTTTGTGAAAAAGAAAAATATCTAACCACACATCATACTTGGGAGAAACACTATAATGTTATTAGTGAAATGCTATCAACATTGGGATTCTCTTGGAACTATGATAGGGGTAGAGGTGATGTTGAAGAAAGAGCATAGAACGCATATGTGCAAGTAAGTTTTCTTTTAACATGGTCATTACTTTGGCTTTTTTCCTTAATTTCCAAGTCATAACTTGGTGATAATACATAGTATATGTTGTGGTTCTTTTAATGAATTGTTCTTTAATTTTAATATTCAAAATTGAATATATTTCCATGTTCATACTAAAGTTGTCCCATGTCAAAGGAAATTTACAACCCATAATTGAGATAGTTTATGTGCTATTTTTGCAAAAGATTTTGATAATGAGGATGGTTCTCAAACAACATTAGAAGATGATATGGAAATGACTAATAATGAAAATTTTAAGAACTTAGAAGATGCATTGAGGGATGGATGAGACAACCCTTGAAGACGATGCCACACATACATCAGGAGTTTAAAATGAACATGGGAAGTCCAATGCATCATCTTAATCCATTCTCGTACAAATAAGAGAAAGAATTCTTGTTCTGAAGCACTTTCGAATGTCTTGGGATGCATAGTAAAGTCCTTTGGTCGTTTCTTAAATTCCAAACCTTCGGAGGCAATAACTCAAATGGAATTGGATGAGGTTTCGAAAGTTCAGGACTTAGATGAAACACAAGTCTTAAAAGCAACTGTTCATTTTATGAATGACCGAAGGAAATTTGATACTTTATATGGTCTTCCTAATGAGCTAAAAAGGTGATGGATTATGGTGAATCTTAGGGCGTGATGATTATGAGAATTTATCATTCTAATATATATTAATTTGTTATGCTATTAGGTGGACAATTTTCATTATGATGATGGTGGTTAACACCTAGTTCGAGTATTGCAAACTCTTAAATTTAGATGAACTTCTATCTATCTTATTTTACCAATGCTACATCAATTATGGAGTTCTTGTTGAAGTGTGATGTGATTTGATTCCCATTTTTAATTAGAATCTTTACTAAAAGTATTATTTTTTAATTTTTTAGGTATCACAAAATTAGTGGAATTCTAAAAGAATTCTATATTTGAACCAAGGGATTTAGAATTCCAAAATAATTCTATACTTTAAATAAATTATTGAATTACAAAACCACGGAATTGGGATTCACTGAATTCCAAGAGTATTTGGTGTTGTTATATTATATTCATCACCCATCATATTTTGTGTTGCTAGAAAGGGTTACACAATTTTAATTTTACAATAACATACAAAATTGATCTAAGATTTTAAAAATAAATCTTCATGTATAATATTTGTATATTCTTCTGCATAGTTCCATTCTGATACTCAATTAAACTCAATATAAGAACATAATATAAAGAGATGAAAATCCACAGCATATGAACACTCGAGCACTTGATTTTATAAATGTCTGTTATCAATTGAGTATGTCATATACCGCTACAACCGTCGACTATTCCACTCCTTTATAAGTATAAGGACATGATTTTATAAATGTCCATTATCAATTGAGTATGTCATATACCGCTACAACCGTCGAAGATTGTTCAAGATCATACATGCATCGAGACGGATCCGAATATCAAGCTTCTTTAACATTCAAGCCTCTCCAAGGTTAATTTCGGTGAGAAAATATTTAAGTCCATTTACGGTTCACTTAAAAGTGTTGGATAATTTTTAAAGGAGGTTTGAAAATTTTACTAAAAATATTTTCTAAGTGTTGGAGCGGAGCTTTAATGTTTTTTGTCAAAAAATTAATTTTCGGAGTTTTTAAGGCGGTGCATTTACTGAGAAAAAGGAAAAAAATATTTAATATTAGGCTCGTTCGAACGAAAACCTATGTTGTTCAAACGACATGGCTTGTTTCGCGATACTTCAAACAACATTAGATCTCGCTCGAACGACATTCAATCTCGTTTGAACGACATGCCTCCTTCAGTCTTTTATAAATAGGACTCTTCAACTCCATTTTTGATGAGAAGATCTGCGATTTTCTGGTCATACGAAACTGCTATTGCTGAAACATTTGTCTTCTCACTTTTAGAGGTTTAATCCTTTGTTTTTCAATTCACAAAATATCTCAATATTTATGTGAATTGTTTTGGTACCCAGGGTACTTCTTGTTGAAGTTTTCTCTTGTAGAGAGGTTAACCTACTGCTGATCTAGGTGCCACTTAAGGGAGGTACTGGGCTGACTGACTGCGGTCATTGAGGTTCACTGCGTGTGGATATTTGCTGAAGGTTGGACTGCGATTCATGTAGATTCGCTGCATGTGGATCTATTGTTGACGACGCCGAGCGACACCTATGGTATTCGTGTGTCAAGTTGTATTTCATTGTAATCCGTGTAAGTTGAGATTTACAAATTATAGTGAAATAAATTTTTTTTGCCCTTCGGGGATTTTTTTTCCTAAAAATTAGTTTCCTTTGCATTCTTATTAATTTATGATTTCAAATCACTTAGATGCATGATTTGGGTTTAATTAAAACTGGTTGGATTGATACATAATTAAAATTGAATTTATTTTGTGAAGTCGCATTATTCCACTGTAGCGCTTTTACAAAAAGTTCCCCCCCTCTATTTTTTATATTTAAAGAATATAATACCCTTATAATCTATTTACCTACTCCTTCGTCTTTCGCCACTCCACGTTTATGATTTGAATTTTGAAAAGAAATTATACGAATATGGATAAAGTTAAATGGATAAAATTTAAGATTATTTGGTTTTGACCACTATTTTTTTTATTGAGTTAAACCCCACTTTTTTAATTTTTAGGTTTGATCTCCAAACTAACACTTACTCTTAGTTGAATATTAACTCACATTTTTTACACTTGTTTTTCCTAAAATGACCCTCATAAAGTTCCAACAAATAATAAATAATATGTATGTATTTCCTAATCATAAATAAACATTTTTATTAATGAAAATAGCTTTTATACTAAAAAACAACTATTTAAAAAATATAAACAAACTTTTTAATATAAAACTTCTTTGATAATTTGAACATTTGTTTTAATTAAAAAAGCTATTTTTATAGATTTTGTATATATATAAAAACTATTTTCACTATCTAAAACATGTTTTCCAAAAAAAAAATTTGTATTAAAAATGTTTTTATTATAACTGTACATTATTAAACTATATTTTATTTAAAAAAAACTCTATGCTATATAAAATACTTTACTTTATTCATTATATAAAAAATAGTTAAACTTTCATAAAAAAAGTGGAATATTATTAAATATTTTTCTATTCTAGGTTAAGTTTTAGCTATTTTTATAAATAAAAACAAGAAAAACTGGACAAAAAAGGTTTACAAAATTTGTTTGTAAAAAAACAGGTTTATAACATGTTCTTCCTAGATTTCTAAAAAATAGGTTAATAATAGGTTTATAAAAATCATTGAAATTAATTTATTTCAATAAAAACAGTTTCTTGTTATAAACAATTTTTTCTGTAAAAAAGTATTTTTTATTTTTTATACGGGTTTAACTGTCTATTTTTATCAAATTCATAAAGTATAGTTTTTTTACATACCATACAACTTTTTAAATAAAATATAAGTTGTAATGTACAGTTATAATACAAAAATTTAATATAAAGACAATTTATTTAAAAAAAACATTTTTTAGTTGGTCTAAAGAATATTATATATAAATAGAAAAGATATAAAAGTTGTTTTTTTAATAGTCAAAACAACTTTTAATTAGTCAAAACCTTTTTTTAAATTAAAGAATCTGTTTTTTTATTTTTTAAAATAATTATTTTTTCAAAATAAAAGCTATTTCTATTAGGAAAAATGTTTATGTATAAGTAATTTGTTACTGATTGGTAACACTTTATGAGGGTCATTTTAGGAAAAATAAGTGTCAAAAAGTGTGATTTATCGTCAACCAATGGTAAGCGTTAGTTTGGGGGTCAAACCTGAAGAATGGAAAATAATAGGTATTTTACTCAATAACCGATAGATGGGGTTAAGACAAAAAATAACCCTAAATTTGATTCATTTTACTATAGGCATGTCTTTATAATACCCTTTAAGATTTAAAACATTTATGTGGAGTGGCCAAAGACTAAATATTAGGTAAATAGATGTAATATCTCGTACTTTTAAGAGCATTTTATTCCACATGTGCATTAAATTATTAATTAGTTTAAAAATTAAATTGGTTTCGATAAATATTAATTAGCAAGTTTTGGATTAATATTTATGATTAAAATTATTTATTTACGTGTAAAAAGTAAATAGCGATGTGGAAATTATTATATTTTCATTAATGAGTTAAAACGACGGATTTAAAAGGGTTAAGGGCGACACGTACTGTATGCACGTATCGGGTCCAATTAATAAAATGGTTGAACATTTTAGTTTGGAAACTCGGATGGCCTTTTTTAGAGCACCGGTGATCCGGAATGGGTCAAAATAGTCCAAAATAGGTACTGGGGGGGGGGGGTTATAGTTGGAATCTGGGGGCTTTTTAGACATAGAATGACCCGTATAAGGGCATAATCGTCTTTCTACTCATAGGGCTTTGCCCAAATATGAAATTAGGGTTTTATAATGAGGTATTAGTGGGTTAGTGGGGTGGATAGAAGATGCCATTAACCTTTATTTAGTGGGATTTAAGGGAGAGACCAAATGAGAAGAGAAAAGGGAGAAAAGAAAGGGAAGAAGGCTTGGAGAAGAGATGCAGAGCCATTTTAGGAATCGAATCATCCAGAACGTGTCAAGTTTCAGATATTCATCCATCAAGGCAAGTGTTTACTTGCTTTAGATTTGCATTTTCAGCAGCTAATTATGTTTATATTTAGTATATGTTAAATTCGAAATTTGAGAATGATTCATGGAGACGACTAAGAATTTTGGGTGGTGATTTAACAATGTTATTGATTTAGGGTTTAATACGAACAAATTTAATGACTAAGCCTGGAAATACTAAATGAATGTGATGAAAATTGATAGGTTTAATATCAATGCGTTAAAACTTGGATTGATTCTAAAAGGGGTGAATTGAATCAATAAATGTGAATCCTTTAGTGAATAAAGGTTGGATTCGGGTTTAGATCATGTTTATAATACATTGGGGATGATTATATATGTGTTTAGGGATCTTAATTAGTTGTTTTGCGAGGCTTAGGAACTCCATTGATGGACTTGGAAGGTGTAAAAACGAGGTTGAAGGCAAAGGGAAGCCCGATAAATGAAACGGGTTCACTGGGGGAGAGAATCATATCGCTTGACCGAACCAGTTCGGTCTGCCAAGCAAAGCGATTTAATTGTTTGGCCTGTCCTGATTTTTACTGTACAATATTTTGACTTGTTCGTGTTGGATAAATGGGCGTATAAGTTTTGCGAAATAGATAGGTATTTCCATGGAACATTATTAGGGAGTTGGGGCATGTTTAGGCAAGCTATTAGTTGGATTCGAGTGAGACGAATCGGTTAATTAGTGGGTGAACACTTAATTGGGAAGTCAACTCGACCTTCAGGATTGGCCTACACACACACACACACACACACACACACACACACACACATATATATATATATATATATATATATGTGTGTGTGTGTGTGTGTGTGTGTGTGTGTGATTGTTCTTTATCTATTTAAAACATACCTATTCATTAGGGCTATCGTTAGAAGGTTACGCGTAGTGGGTAGTCCACCCTGGCGTTCACTAGTAGGTGTTGGGTTGTTTCCCCAAGTCATGCACTAGACTTGATATTTTTTAGTTATTGGCATGGCTAGAAGATATTGGTATAACCTTAATAAAGAACAATGGACTATAGTAAAGAACATAATCAAGTACCAAAAAAGGACAAGAGATTACAGTATAGTTTACCAGTGAGAGAATCTTATACCCATTGTGTACACTAACTTAGATTTTCATCCAGATAAGGATTCCAAAAAAATTACATCGGAATATATCTTTATCCTAGGAGGTGGAGCCATCAGTTGGAAGAGTATCAATCAATCATGCATTGCTGATTACACGATGGAAGCTAAATGTATGGAGGCCTCTAAGGTAGCTAAGGAAACAGTGTGGCTCAAAAATTCCTAATGGTTCTAAGAGTGGTGCCTCCAGTAAAATCGGTTATGACACTTTATTGTGATAACAGTGGTGCAGTTACCAACTCAAAGGAACCAAGGTCCATAAGAAAGTAAACATATCGAGCATATGTATCATATTATTCGAGAATTTTTTCAGTAGGGTGACGTCATAGTTAGCAAGATTGCATCGAAGAAAAACGTAGCAGACCCTTTCAGAAAGATCATACCAGCCAAGATTTTTGATAGTCACATGGAGAGGATGGGATGGTAAGAACTTTAGCATGGCTTTGAGTCTAAGTGGGATAATGTCGAGGTAATAGACCAAAATCATTCTTTATGTTATAGTTTTAGTTATGAATTTATTACTCGATTAATAAATTAGTTTTTACAATTTAAATCATATGTGGCATAATGTTTGCCTTATTTATATATTGTTTCTGTATTTTATTCCACATAGTAGGTGATATGGTATGTAGAGTACGACTTACACATGTAAGATCATATTGTTGGTTCTTACAAAATATAAGTCTCTGACATTCTTATATGGAAATAGGCACACCATGAGTAGGGTTGTAGCACAATATTTTAGTTGGTCAGTCTTGATTACGGGAAATGATATATTTTAACTTATTATTCTAGTACACTTTGTGTGTATTGAATTGGACCACCTTAAGGTAAGTTCCTTTTCATTAATTACATAATATGATGTACACCTTATGATTATTAAGTTTACTTAATCTCTTAATATTTATTTTATTGATGGGAACATGCAATAGTTGATTATCGATTTGACCTATTATGTGAGATTCATTATTTCATCAACATGCCTGATACATTAGGTGGTGTTTATTAGTGTATGGTGAAAGTCAATTATGGATGGAATCCACCTCTTAGTGTAGATAATGGTGATACCTTCTTGAGATCTTATAATTTTGCATGTGTCAAATTCTACAGGTGAATTATGTTAATCTGACACTACAAATAATTTGAGGTTGATCACTAAGCGAATTTAAGAAGTTAATTAAAATAAATTGTTAGTAATTTATTTTATTAATGGGTATCTATAACCTTAATGTTTGGGGATATTAAGTAATTAATAATAGGGACATAAAAATATCATTTGAGTTAAAGGAGTGGAGTTTCAATATAATTATTTCATGAGTCAATTATATTTAATGGCATAGGAATAGGCCCCGGGTCGGATCAAGTTTTCCTACCCATTAGGATCCACAACTCTTCAACTCCTTAGGGTCCCTATTATAACCAATATAAATATGTGGCTCAACCTCTAATTTTCATATCTCTTAAATTTCCACAAATTCGAAATTGTGTGAAACTGATAGAGAGGGATGAATAATCATCATGAAAGTAAAGAGTCTACTCTCTTCTCATGATAGTCATAGCAAAGGAATTAGTAAAAGACTCATGATTTCATCTACATCAATTGTTATGTGTTCTTGAATAGGTATAACCTTAATTTATCCTTATATGGTTAGATATGTTATTGGATTTTTCTTATCTAACTTATACGTAGTATCAATTATTTGTGGGACCGTCGTTCCATAAATTAAAACCCTGGCAGAGAATGCTCAGTTTTTAGTTATTGATTCACATATGTTTGTGTTGTACCTTTTTTTTACATCTTGGAAATTATGATCGAGCAAAGGCCTTCGTATCACCAATAGGATCCCTCTTTATACGTGTCTAGTGTATGCCATGTGTTTTTGTTTATTGATGGACTGCCTCCCCAGGTGAATTTTAGGAGGAGTTAGATAATCACGATCGCTTTGGGAGAGCATTTGTTGGATAGCACCAGCACTTTCCACTTGCCTATGGGGGGAGATGACCATGACTCCACTTAACTTATATGCATTTACAGAATTCCCATTTTCTAGAGTGCCCTGGAAGTGGATCAAACTTTGACCATTACAATCGAGGGCCTACACTAGGCTTTGGGGAGATAAATAGGTCCTTCTCGAGTGAAGCTTGATGTGGTGGCAATGAGACAGTAGATGTTTTCTATTGGTGGTGTCTAGAGTGATTTTTGGCACTAGGTGGATCAAGTGGTATTCATTTGTGGTGGTTACTATTTCTAATGGATTTTTCTTATATTTTGGGATATGCACGGGGGATGATGGGGCTGGAAGAGAGTTATCGATCCATGTCCTTTATTTTGAATATTCTATTGATAGCTTACAAGTTTCACATATTTGCGAGAGGTATGTGTAATTTTGTTTCATTATTCTTATATGTTTTAGTTAGATATTTCCCTCTCGTGTTAATTATGTCGTATTTTATATATATGTTGTTCAGTTGTGGTTTTTTGAATATATGGCCATATATTCTGAGAGGCTGTGGTTTTTTTTTTTATGTATGGTATTTTCCCCCTTTTTAAATGATATTCACGGGGTAATTTAAGGGTAAGATAATCTATGACATTGGAGAAAACTAGGGAGCTTATTAATGGGATGACCATGTAGAGTTTTAGTTGTTTAGTACATTACATTCTCATAATTTTTTATTTTTACTATCGTTATTATCCCTTTACCCACTTTTTCTTGGTTCTTTCTTGTTTTAGGTGCCTTGGGAGTTTACTCGCTATGTGACAGGGGATGGGTAGCAGATTGCTCTTAAAGGAGCCTTATGGGGCCCTTTTTTTACCTGGGGAGAGGGTAACTCGTAAGAAAAAATGGGACGTTGCCATTTAGATGCCATTTCATCCCCTTACCATATGAGGCACATCGAGGAGTTTGCTTCAGCCGATCGTTAGTTTTTTTAGACGGGGTCACTGTTACCGACCTTATTAGGGAGGACCTTGATTATCAAGATTTTTTAGATAGGAGGGTGATGACTATGCCCTTCCCTATGCTTTAATAGGATTTTTTAGCAGGTGGTGGGGTGGTTCTAAAGACGAGGGGCTCGAGGCAGGGTATTGATCACAATTGTCTCTAGAGAGTGAGCCAAGGGCAGTAGATGGGGATCGGGAGGCTCCTAAGGGTGAGCAAGAGGAGGCATAAATTTTTCCTTATGGGAGTGTTGTGGTTCATAGGACAGTTATCGAGGGGACGGTTGGGGAAGATGACGATGTTTTGAAAAGGGATGAAGGTGTTGATGAGGTCAGGAGGGATCCTAGGGGTTTAAGGATCTTTTTCGGAGGTGCCAGTGGATTTTTTTAAGTCGACAGGGCAATAAGGGTGGTTTTGAGGTTAGGCTCTGGTGTAGTGGGCCCGTCGGGGCATGTTACTAGGAGTGTGTAGACCCCTTATTTCCTAAAATTCTTAGATTTTAAGAGGTTAGGTCAAGATTTTGGGCTCTAAGACAGGCAAGAATTTTACCCTCTTTCCAGAATGGGAATGGATGACATGGAGGTTTGGCATTAGTAAATGGACGCTGAGGATTGGGCGAGGGTGATGATGCAGGGCATAGACCAAGGTTAGGACCAAATAGAGGAGGTTATCGCAGCTTGTAATGCCACCCTAGAGGCTAGGGTGAGGCAGATGGATGCGGAGGTTATGAGGTGGGGCCAAGAGAGTGGTGAAGCCCGGGGTGATGCGCCAGTTAAGAGGGTGGATCTCCCCGCCTTTAGAATAATATAAAGACCATTTAGCATGGCATGCTGGCTAGATTTCCCTTCCATTCTTCTACCATTATTTTGTATCGTCTTGCTCCTGTGTTTTGGGAGTATTTTGGCGTGGAAGGGTTATTCGTTACTTTGTATCCTTATTTTTTTTTCCTCTATTTCCCTTAATTTCTTCATAGTTTTTCATCAGGCTGATTATTTCCTTGATTTGGTGTTTTTAGAAGGTGACAATCTCGATGTCTAGCCTCTGGAGGGTGATGAACCTTTATTCCTTGATATACTAGGATTTGGCCTATTCGATAGAGGTCTATGGTCCTACGATGACCTATGAGGAATGGACGGCGATTCGAGTGTCGTCTCGCTCTTGCTCTCATACTCCTGTACCCCACGTCCCGAGGGGTTTTCAAAGTCTTCCACAGGGTCGGTATACCATCGAACGACTGACCGTATGTGTCCTCCCCCAACTCATACCAAATCTAGATTTTGGGGATCTGATGCAGCAAGTGACTGAGGTGATGACACTGAGTGGGCCAAGAAGGCCTAACATGATAAGTAGGTATTTTTATTGGCTAGGCCGAGGGCCTATCTCCATCAACTCATACATTTAAGTCTCCCTATTTTATTCTTTAATTGTGGAACAAATTTTATTCTTCATTAGTTTTCAGACGTTTGACACCCGTGATTTGATAATTTTCGGATTTTTATGAATTTATTTAAATTTCAAGTATTCCTATGCCGTTATATTTTCCCTGGGAAAGATTATTGATGACATTTTGGTGCAATAAAACCAATGATAATCTTATTCACAGGAAATTACGAATATGGGTATGAAATAGATCGAGCCTAGACTCCTTTTATTAAAATGATGGTAACATATATACACCTATTTATAGAAAATTAATAAAATAAAAGGTATATTAATACCCATGGAAAAAAAGTGTCCCATATTTTTTAGACTTTTTTTAAAGGGAGGCAATTTTATCCATCGTTTCGATGAGCCATCTATCTGTATTAGCATTGATTGTGAGGGAAGGAGGTTACCTTCCTTTTATTATGAACTAGAGAGAGACATTAGATATAGATTTGGAATCAAAGCATCATCCTTTAGCCAAGATAGCGTGTCAATTGCAGGGAGTCCTTCGTAAGTCTGTTTGCCAATGTGTTTTTAACCCGAATGCGGGGTGTTTTTTTAGGGGTTTTGTTTGGGCTTTTGTAATCTAGGAAGAATGGTATGGGGTAATGTAACTTACCATTAGTCTTTTATAGAGTTTCTCTTATTTGGTACCAGACTTCATGTATTGTTTCTTAAATAATGACAACTCTACGGAGTTCCAAAATAACTTTTAGCATTGATTTATTACTTGAAGTTTAGCTTATTTATATCGCACTGATCCTTTCAAAGTGAGGGCAGAAAGACCATAAATATTTTTTCTTATAAAATAGGGTTTTTCTTTGTTTGTTTATATTGGACCTGATGTGATATCTCAATTTGCCTATGTATCTCCAGTTCAAAGATAACGCCATATATGTATTTGAATGTCTGCGATAAAACTATAGTGGAGAATCAATTCTACGTAGTTCTCTTAATTGAAAAGTTGGGGATCAAAGTGTTTTAGGTGACTTCAAGAAAAAGGTTAGTGGCTCAAGTAGGTTTTTTTATGTAGGTCTTGGAATCTGTATGGGCTTGCGTAGTTTTCCCTTCCCACTACAATCGACTATTTTTGTGTTAAATTGGTTCTTACTCATCACAACGAGATTTATGAAAAGAATTTCTTCAATATGTTGAAGTTGAAGGGTCAGAAAAATATGACTCTATCGAGATCATCTAAGGTAGTTGCCCCTCCAGAGTTTATTTAATTGACAAGGTAGGGTCCTCCCTAGTTAGGTGCAAATTTTCCTCTTAAAGTCCAGGTGGGTTTGAGATTATCTTTTAGTATTAGATCTCCCTCTTGCATGTTTTGCTTCTTAACCCTCTTATTTAATGCTCAATAATACATATATAACTCGAGATACCCTCATTCAAACCAACTATGAAGAACTAGAAATCCATCTCTTGTCGAGGAGATCTAGTTCGTCATAGTTGGTTTGAACCCAACAGGTTTCAGCCACTTAGCTTTTGAGCATGATCTATAATGAGGGTATCTCGAGTTATATAAGTATGACTGCTTCCATGGCATATACTAATGAGAAGGGGTGGCTCTTAGTGAAATTTTGATTTGTAGTGAGGTAACCCTAGAGGGCATATGGGAGTTTATCTGACTAGTCACTAGAGGTCTCAGTATCTTCCTGATCATATTTTTGATATTTTTGTTAGTAGCCTCCACTGCTCCAATGGTTTGAAGTCTGTATGGGAAAGACTTATTTCGAGTAATGTGGTACTCGTACAACAAGTTTGAGACCTTTTTCTTAAAGTGGGAAATATTGTCTGATACTAGTTCATGGGATACACCAAAGCAGCAGATGATGCTTCGACGTATGAGCTTGATCACCTTCTTAGTGTTCATAACTGAATAGGATTCGGCGTCAACCTACTTGTTAAAGTAGCTGATGATGAGAAGGATGAACTCATGACTGATGGAGGCTTTAGGTATAGCCTTCTCTACGATGTCAATCGCCCAGGTGGTGAAAGGCCAGGGTGAGGTCATGTAGTAGAGTTATTGAGGAGGTAGACGTCGCTCAGGGGAGTAAAATTGACATTTGAGGCACCTGTTGATGTAATCTATGCAATCCTTTTACATGGTAGACCACTAGTATGACTATCAAAGTATTTTTCCTAGAGAGTATGTGCCTGCTCATTTGCAGCCATAATCTCCACTATAGATTTTATCCATGATCTTGAGGGTTTTGCCTTTCGTGTTGCACCTTATGTGTACACCGTCGAACCTTCTTTTATAGAGTTTCCACCGTAGGGAATGAATTGAGCTGTCAGTTTCCTTAGGATAAGGCAATTATTTAAAAATGTGTGGGAGGGTAGTGGTTCTTATTGAGAAAGTTTCATGTGTCATAGTACAATATTGTAGGTTCTACCATTATTTCTTCGATAGCATTGGTCACAAAGCTAGTTATGGTGAATGTGATTTTTGTGGTTACTTCCAGCATGGGTATCATGCACACTAGGGTTACAAGTGCGTCTGTGAAGTTGCTCTTGGCCCTTAGGAGGAAGTCGAATTCGAGATGCTCGAATTGCGCATCTACCTACTCTAATTAGGAATGGTAAGGTTGCAGCTTATTGTCTCAAATTTTCCATTTTCCTAATATTTGGTTGATGACTGGGCTTGAGTCTATATAGTCTTTTGGGTCAATGATTCCCATTTCCAAATTGATTTTGATACCTATGATGCGATCCTCTGATTTGTTTATGTTGTCGGTTCATTCTTAGGTGAGTTTGATGGTTGTGGGGAGTCGTTGCGATTCGGGAGATATAAGGAGCATCCTAATGCTAAATCCCCTTTTTTGGGGGCCCCATCAAAGTAGAGTTCCCAATTTTCTCTATCATTTAAGGTGAAGATCTCCTCATTCGGGAATTCTTCTTCATTCCTTCGTCGTTTGATAAAGGTTATTTGTGAGAAGGTCAAAGATGGCTCTCCCTAAAGTGGATTTTTGGCTAACATATGTTATTTTGAACAAAACACCATTAGTAACCACTTAGCCCTCAATATAAAGAGAGAGGGTTTCTCAAACAGGTATTTCAGGGGATCCATCCTATAGATAACTTGTATCTTGAAGGACATCATTTAATGATGGAACTCGCGAGTGATCCACATAAGAGATATACAAGCCATTTCCAAGGCGATTTACTTGAGCTCGTAGGATACTAGCTTTTGCAGATGTAGTACATAGAACATTCCTTTCGAGAAAATTTTGTACATACTGGACCAACATGTCTTTGATCGTCATGTCGGTGATGGTCATGTAGAGTGAGAGAGGTGTCCCGATTGGGGAGGTACTAATATAGGGGTGGGTGAGATACTCATGTATTTTATCGGATGCTTCTTAGCACTAGGTGTTCCATTCTTTGGGTGAGTCTTCCTTGAGTATTTGTAAAATGGCCTCACAAATGATAGTAATTTGGTTGATGAACCGGCTTATGAATTATATTTGACCTAGGAATCCTCTTACCTCTTTCTTCATTTTGGGTGGTGGCATCTCCTGTATGGATTTGACCTTGGCGAGATCTACCTCGATTACATTTTTACTGACAATGAGCTTGAGAAATTTTCCTTTAGTGACTTCGTAGGCACAATTTTTAGGATTTTGCCTCATCTGAAAAAGAGTAATTTTTGAAAGAATTGTTGAAGTGCGGGAACGTGTCCTTTGCGGTATTTGGATTTAATTATCATGTCGTTCAGGTATACTTCCACTTCCTTATGTATGAGGTCGTGTAAGATGGTTTTGGCCTCCCTTTGGTAAGTTACACCAACATTCTTGAGACCAAAGGGCATAACTGTATAACAGTATGTCCCCCATGGGGTAATAAACTCAATTTTCTATTGATGATTAGGGTGGTCCATTTTTATCAGACTATAATCGGAGAATCCAACTATTAAGGACTTGAGTGCATTGATGGTTGTTATATATACCAATAAGTTGATATGAGGTAGAAGTAAATCATCTTTGGGACATGACGTATTAAGGTCCCTATAATTTACACATATTCGGACTTTTCCATTGGTTTTAGGTACGGATACGATGTTGGATAACCAAGGGGGGCACTCTTCTACTCTAATGAACTCGATGTTGAGTTGTTTCTCTACTTACTCCTTAACTTACCACTAGTGTATCATTTTCTGAGTTTATGTTTGATTGGTAATGCATCAGGGAGAGTGGGTATCTCTTATATGATGATAATTGGGTTGATGTTTGGCATGTCGACGTAAAACCGAGTGAACATATTTATGAAGCTAGAGAGGAGATGTGTGAGATCCTTATGTTCATTCTTAAATAGGGAGAACCCTATTTGTAACTGTTTGGGATTTTAGGGGATTCCCCAGTTTAGAGTCATTATGTTATCCTTATTGGGAAACATGCATTTATATTAACTTCTCTCAAGATTTAGTAAGTGTTTTAAGTTGTTTAGATTTGAGAGTTATCATTATTAGGCATGGGTTCCAATCCATCGTTGGATTTGTATTCATCACATGCAATAAGTACAGATAAATAATGGAAATCAATGTTTATTATTTCATCAAAAGGAGTAAGGATAACAGTTATAATAGTAAAAAAAATTCTTCTTTATATGGGGCACATGTAGGGAGGAGGGTGATGGGGGACTATTTTATTAATAGGACAAACTCAATGGACCTTCGAATGAAGTTTGACAGGATGCATCTGATAGAAGTCCACTTATTACCTTATTTTTTATGATGTTGGTGAGGAGGTGGATCAAATTTTGTTGAGGGAACTTAGGAAGGGCCTTCGCATGCTCTGGAACCTTAATGTGGACAACGAACTAGGGCAGGTGGTGTTATTTGAGCTGAATTTATAACATGATCATTCGTTAGGTCTACCACTGGGACAGTGTAGGTAAAGGACTTGGAGAGGGTTGTAGCAAGGTATACCACTAGGTCGGTGTCTCAGATGGTGGGGTTATTGATTTTGGTTTGTGGAGGTAGAGATTAAGCTAAAAAATTATGACCAATCTTCCTTTCTTAGTTGTGATACCTCTGACAACAGAGGTGGTGTACTAGTCGTGTGGAAGACTTCTGTGGGGAGTAACTTCGAGGACCCCAATATGTCTACCAAATAAACTTCATCAGGGAATATTGAAAGCAATACCCATTCAGGTTATGCCTCTTAGGTTTTTCTATCCTCCATAATAACCTATATGATATGTTGAGCTCGTCCTAGCTGACTTCGTGGACTTTACCATAATCCACATATAATTCTTCTTTGTAGAGGATATCCATCCTAGTTTGTAGGGATTTTATTACTTCGTCCTACCATGGTTCGAAAAGTCCGTGATAAGGGAAGTCTTCTCCTTGGATACGAAAGTGATTTTGCCATCCTTGATCGGGGTCTTTAGGACCTGGGCATGGATTTTTTTTGTTAAGGGCATACTCGAGATCGGTCTTTCCCTTTTGGCCCATGGTTATGATGGCTTTGAGGGTTCCTTGTCGATTCTTTTCAATTCTGAATCATGGCATGTAACCCATTTTGTGTATGATTTGGGTGACTACATTGTGAATAACCAATTCTTCCTCTATCATGTAAGTGAGTGGGGCAGACTAAAAATCATTGAGGCAAATGTCGGTACATACGTGATGTGTATTTAGGAAGGTAATGGTACTACTGTTGTCAACTGTGGCCCAACTGTCATCCCCTTGGATTATGATAACCTCCATATCAAACAGGATCGTGACTTTCAAGTGAAATGATCCTATTAAAAGGTCAAAGCTGGTTAGGACATTGAGTACCTAAAACTCTACATCACATTGGATATGAGAGTAAGGGTTATGGATCTTAGGACCTCTCGGTGAGTGTTATCATAGTCCCTGATGGCAGTAAGTGATGGCATGAATTCCAAGTCAATGTATCCTAGATCGGTGGTGGTGCATAAAGGGCACAAATTGATAGTGAACCCGTTGTTTCACAATAATAAGTGTACAATTTATCCATAGTCCTTAGTGGTGATGTGTAATGTGAACCAATGATTATGGACTTACATCCAAAGGTACACATCAGAGAAGATTATGTGTTGTTGTATATTAATAGACCCGATGGTGGCTGACATCACGGTGCAAGTCCGGCCTTATGGTACAGAATCTTTAAACAACAAACGATTGATGGTATCTGGGTGTTCTCGAGATGTAGATAGTCTCTCCTACATAGTGATATTAGTCGATGTCTAGAGGAGTTGCTCTTGAATTTTTTTTTCCACAAGAGGGGTATGATAGATTCTTTGGGGCGACTTTTTTACTTACTAGTCGGGTTCAGTGGAGTATGTTTTCATCCTGACATAGTTAGGAAGTTGAGTTCTTTCTCCAGAGGTAATACGGGATCTCCCCGAGATTCTTGTTTGGTTTTCTATAAACGGTCTGATAAGTACCCAAAAGTGTTTAAATAATAGCCTGAATAGACATTTTTAGTTGCTAATTCTCGACAAAATGGGTCTTATGTGCTTAAATATTTATCTTGTAGGTCAAATGTCAAAAGATATATATCGAGGCAATTGTGCGGATTATGGAGCTAATTACCCTTGTCCTGTATCCTAGCCTACCCTAAACCGAGCCTAAACCTACCCCGAACTCCGTGTATGTTTAGGTTGTGCCCTGTTATATTTTTTTATATTTTTATTTTGAGTCGTTTTATTTTAACGGTTTATTTAGAATTTCTAGGTTTTATTTTCTATTTTTATTAGTATAATTTTATTTTGATTTTGATTAGTTTTTATTTTATTAGGATTAGAATTTTTAGGATTTCATTTTATTTTTAGATTTATTAGATTTTACAATTTTTAGGATTTTAGTTTTTAGTTTAATAGTCTTTTATTTTTTTATTTTTATTTCTTTTTAATCTTTTTCTTTATTTTATTTTAAGATTTTTACTTTTTATTAATTTACTTTTTTTTAGTTAGTTTTATTTTTCTAAGGGTCACAATTTAAACACACACCCTCACACCCTACTTCCATACGCAACCCTCACACCTTAAATACCCTATGCCATACATACACCCAAACACATTCACTCACCCTTACCCATACACCCACCTACACACTAACCCCACCCAAGTCATCTTCATCCTAACACTCTCTCTCTCTCCTCTTACCACCATAACCAAAGTCCCACCTCACTTCCACATTAACCAACCAGCAAACCCATCCTTATATCTTCCAAATCATACCCAAGTCCCACCGATCCAAACCCCAAATTCCACCATACCCAGCTGCCCCGAACGGACTCCAACCCGATCCACCCCAAGCCCGGTCGTCCACGCACTCAAAACCGAGACCCCTGTTAACCCAAAAACTCATCTCGTCGGTGCCCACCTATTAGCCCACCTCCAGAACCTCCGATCGGAGAAAACCCAACCCGGAAGAAACCTCAGTCATCCACCTAAACCGAACCTGGTTTGCAGCCCATCCATCCAACCCGGTCGCACCTTCTGCCAAACAACCCGTGCCCAAACCCATTTCTGCAAAGTCTCCCAAATACCAAAAACAAAAATAGTCCCCACATGTCAATCAAAACCCACTTAAGTCTTTTTCCATAAATACCCCCAAACACTTTTTAACCAAAATCTGATTTGTTTTTATCCTCACCACCCCACTTTCCACATGACCTCACACAACCCATGTACATGTGTGCATAATTTCCTAAACACCCTCACTTCAACACCTTACACACCTCTTACACATTAAACCTACCCAAATTACTCCCATGCTCCATACCTACTATTTAAAGAATGAAAGACCCAATTTGAAGATGATCAAAATAGAAAATTAGGGTTTTAGAGAGCTAGAAGAGAGATAAAGACTAGGCTACAAAAATAGGGAATTCTAGAGAGAAAACAAATATTGTAGAGAGGAGAATTAAATTGTAATTCGGTTTTTTTAGTGTTTGTACACAATTGAGAGAAGCTTGGATTTAATGCAAGAGCAATTTCTTTTCTCCTACATTTTGGTTTGAATTTCTTCTCTTTAAATTTTTAATTTCATTTAGTAATTTTAATTAGATTGTTATTAAGTGAATTATGATTATAGTTGGCTAATCACTCCATCCAAGGAGTGAAATGAAGCCCCATTTATTCAATTAAATGTATGAGTTATTCTGGTTTACTGTGTTTCACTTAGCTAATTTTCTTTTCATTCCTACACGAGTTTATGCATTGAGAAATGGTAAACCATCCTTGAGAAATGATTAAAATCTAATATACTCTTAATTTTTGGATTCAAACTAGAGATAGAATGACCCAGTAATTAGGGTATATTATATTTTATTATACTCATACGATAAATTTTTGTTGGATTTATGATTTATTATATGAACTTACTCTAGCGAGTGATTTATATAATTTTTCTAAATCAATTATTCATTTGAGTTATGGGGATGAAATTTGGATTAACTAATTTTATATTAGTTTGTTTTGTCAAATGATGAGAATCAATTGATAAAATAAATTAATATTTGGAAAATTAGTAAACTAGAATAATCAACACATTTAATTGATAAATTGGTGTTAAGTTCCATTCCTTGAATATTTCTCAAATTTAATTTCATCTAATTCTTATTACTTAGTTCTTATTTAGCACACTTGTTAGTTTGTTAATTTCATCTCTCATTTTAGTTTAGTGTTACTTCACATTTTCACCTAAAAAATGTTTTAATATTTGAAAAACATAAAAAAAATTTAAAAAAACCCAAAAGTCTAAAAAAAACAATCAAGTGAATTATATTCATTATCTTCTCATTTTTAGCATGTTCACGCCTTAGATTTGGATTGATACCTCACTTACCATTATACTCTAGTTTTGTCTACTTTTATAGGTTTGTGAAGATTTTTGATTGAAGATCTTTTACAACAACGACGAAATACACCAAAAAGCATTCCATCATGTACTAAGAGGTTTGTCAAGGATATGAGGTCGAATGCAGGTGGTATAGGTTTTGGGTCCATCACTTCAGCCCAATCACTGGTAGGGGATAACTTTGAGATATTAGGATCATTTTTTTGAGTTTGGGACCTAGATCCATCCATTCACCATACGACCATGTCAAAGTTCTAGGTAGGGTGGGGATTTCTTTCACTGTATCCAGGACTCATTCATCCCCTTAACCTGAGTCTCTGGGGGTAGTTCTGTAGACATTGATGATCCTGACTAGATGTCATCATAATAGGCGGTCTCTTAGATATCATCATTGTGATCTTCCGTGGAGGGTTCTCGAATGTTTTCATCATTGTCATCAGAGGAGGGTTCTTAGATGTCATCATCAAAGAAGTTTATGGATTTCTTTGGGCTTATGCATCTCATAATCCTAGCGACCTCATAGTAGATGTTCCCATATTAGTATCGATACTTATGTATTCTGGTCCTCGGGGAGAACTTCCCTTAACGACTTTGGCTTTTGCTAAGGCGGACACTATCTATCGGAGGTTACTTAAGTGTCCCTGAGTGTTATCATGGAGATACAGGTTAACCATCTATGTCCACATGTTATTGGAGTATCTTCGGTTAGGTGGACCTTCAGGCGAAGCATGGCCTCAACGGGTCATTTCGTCTTATAACTCGATGATGCCAACAATATAAGCAACATATAGATATGTATTCTCGTATGTTTGTCCCACGTTAGTGTAGTGGTGGATCCACAGTGATATCCTCACTACGAATATGACGAAGGTTAACTATAGTATGAGTAAGTCCAACTCGTTGTGAGGACTGATATGGTTCCGTGTGTTGTGGCTTTTAGTTTAAGGACAACGTCTGGCGGGTTAGGGTCTAATTCGATAGCCCCACACATGGTTTTCGATATATATACTAAAAGGTCGTCCCACTCGGTATATCATATGCTTTATTACATGTTAACATTTTGGTGCCTTAGTTCTCCATTGTTGTTAAAGAATTAGAGGGGTGGCCCTCTATATAAGAGACTCGAATGTAAATTTTATGCAGTGTAGCCTTATTTTTTCATACGAAAAGTCCAATGTTCATGCTATTCAAGTCAATTAAGTCTTTATGTTAACTCTATAACAAATCCCAAATTCGTAATATCAGATGTCGGAGTTTGAAAGACATGGGCCTTTGTTCATGAAGTACTAGTCATTTTCCCGAGGAGCAGTTCCATTGTGTAATCATATTCCAAACCTAGGGGTTAAGGACAAACTCTTCCTTGGGCCCTAGATAAGTGTTCCACTCGGTGATTAAGAGATAGTCAAAGCAATTTGAAATGCCTTATTCTGGAAGATGGGTATAGTAAACTTGTCTAAAATCGGGGACTGAAGGTCTCGAGATTCGTTTCGATTTTCCAAAGGTGGTATTTTTTGTGGAGGGGTTTAGCCTAGGATTTGGATCTATTTGTCGAAAAGGATCGACCCTATCCATGGAGTCTGTTTGTATCATATAGATGGTAGCCATCGATATAACTCTTAATTCATTTCTCAAAGGCTTGAAAGGCTCGTTTATTGGACGTATGCTATTGGGCTAATAATCCCTCAATTCGACCCTTCAGACATCATCCCTTTAAGTAACGTGAGACTAGACTTTTGTATCCTCTTAGTGCAATAATTGCTGGTGGGGCTATAAATTTCAAGTAAGGTAATCATATGCCTTGAGTTGTTTGTCATGCTCTCCCATCTACGCCGTAGGGCTAGGATATCGAGGTGTGTGAATTGTAAGTTCTCCCATATGAATATTAGCAGACGTGGTGTTCTTACTATTTTTCAAAGAGTTGACTAATAACGTGTTTGAAGTGGTGGGTGAGTGGGCACCACTATTGGTTCCTAAATTTGAGAGGGCGAACAAGTGTGCTTCATGGGTCGATCCTCCCCATTCGTTGGATTGGATTAACACTGTGAAGTTGATATGTTTGATTTATTAGAGGGCCTCATCGTACATATCCTCCCATTCGACCAAATGATCTATTTTCTCTAAAAAGGGAGCGAGAAATTATGGCTCTTTCAAGGGCATGAACTCTGTGACTAGGAGAAAGTTCAGGTTGCAGTTGTTGGTTTGCAAGAAGTATATGGCCATGATGAAGAATGCCATATGGTAAATTGTGGGTTTGATCTCAGCAATGATCTTTAGGGTGGTGACGACATACCCAAAAGGGTGTCTATTTGGATATGGGAGTGTGTCCTCATCCTCGGCTTGTGATGAATGGGGACTATTGGGGTGGATGGATCAGTGTTTTGTACGGGGTGATCTAATAAGGCAATGTTGCGGGGGGTCGGGTGATATGATAGTAGTTTGTTAGTAACATTGGATGTCAGTGAGGTATTGGAAGGCGTACCTTAAGGCCCAACAGTTATCTTGATGAGACAGACCCCTATTGAAAATCACAATGTGAGTTGAATAGACAATTCTTGTTAGGGATGGTGGGTTGGTCTGGGGTTGAGAGGTTTTAGGCCACCATCCAACTTCAAGGTGGTGAAGACCCAAATAAGGGGACCTTGGAGAGCTATAAAGTGTTTTGGTTAGGTGTGGCTCTCTTTGGGAGGAGGTACAACTTTATAGATTTTTAGAGGGGGTTTCGATTTAAAGGGTGCTACGTGGAAACCATAGCTTGGGAACTATTTGTAATCGGGTGTGGTTCCAATTACGGATTGACCATTAGAGTAGTGATATGGGATGACAGATCCAAGAAAGTTCTTGCGAGCGGATAATTGATATATATCTCAGCCGGGTTTCTTAGCATATCTGGTAGCTTTGGCGGCCAAAATGTCCTTTATCTTACACCCTATGTGGTTGAGATCTTTGAAATATGGGATCCAAGTGAGCTCCAGTGTATGTAAGATGTTCTTAAGCGCATCTCTATCTGATCGGTTTCCAAGGGGCGATTGACCATTTGAACAACGTCTCTCTCCAGCGAGTGACGATGGTGCCAACTACCTCTTTGTCCACATGCATTAATTAGAATATTTTAAAACCATTTAGACAATTTTTTAAGAATTAAAATTGATTTAATTGGATTTTAATTTGGAATTAATCAATTTTTAATCATTTGCTTAAAAAATGCCAAAATTATGGAAAATGATATTTTGATATAATATTGTGTGAAAAAATTTTAGGAATATTTTACTGAATTTAAAATAATTTTCTGGTATTTTTATGGGGCATATACCAAATAGTCCCTCGAACTTTTTTTAATACACGTTTAGTCCAAGCCTTTTTATTTTGCACCAAAAAGGCCTTCACCATTCCAAAAAGGCTTTACCATGCCGCTGGCGCCGACCTTTAAAGATAAGAGAACAAGGGACTTTTTGGTACAAAATAAAAGGCTTGGACTAAATGTGTATTAAAAAATGTTTGAGGGACTTTTTGGTATTTGATCTTATTTTTAATTGAATTTTTAAACATTTTTACTTCAATAAAAATTACATTTTTAACATTTTATATACTTAAGGTTGTGTTAGTTTGTGACCCATCCTTAAGTTGTGTTTTGTGTATATCTTAGTATGATCAGCAACCTTTCAACCATATGATTATTTTTATCATGAGGAAGATTAGGGTTTTGAGGAGGATATAGAACTATTGGGTTTTACCTGTTCACCCGATTTAGCGTCCTTAATACGCATCATTGTTGGCCGTTAGATTAGCCTTAATCAAATACTTCCAATCTTAGCTATTTATTTCATCCGATTGAAACCTGCTTCGTCATTTGGTTATTTTTTGGTCAGACGTTTAGGGTTTTTAGAGAGAGAGAGAAGAGAGTTAGAGATAGAAAATGAGAGTTATGGAGAGAACTAAAGAGAGAAGGAAAAAAAGTGTTTTTTTAGTGATTCAGATTCTGGTTTATCCTCTTGTTTTAAATCAATTAAAGCAAAGAAAAAACCTAGAACATATTTTTACATTTATCTTCTTCTATGTTATTTTTGTTTTACCTTACGATTTATATTTTACGAAACTAAGATTTCGAAAACTTTGAATTCTTGAAACTTTTCGTTTTTGTTTCAACCTTTAAATCAGATTTTAGATTTTTAAAAAGAGTTTTGGTTCTAAATTTGTGTACATTGAATAACTATTTTGAAGGAAAACATTTTATTTTTCAAACATGCTGTAAGAACTGGGTTGATTTTATCAAAATCTAGATCTAAAACTTTTGTGAAAATCCTAAATTTGATCTTGATATTCTTAAAACTATGTACATGCATGTTAAGATCGTGTGATTTGTTCAAAAGAACTATTTGTAAAACATTTGTGAGTATTTAATTTTAGTGTATTTTCACTTCAATACACATTGCACCAAATTCATTATAATATGTTGATATTTGGAGGCTCTGCTGATTCACTCAACTTGAAACTATTGCATCAATATTCAGTACCAGTGTTTGAAAGGGTATCTCAGTTAGGTATTTTTATTTTTGCCATTTTTTATATTTGTTGTCATTATAACCTGTTCTTGATTATTAGTGAATTTATTTTTGTTTTGGGACGTAGAGGCCCTTGTGGATGTTTCCTCTAGAGAGGTTTTACAACATTAAAATCCTTGCGTTATGGATGTTTTGTGCGTTACATATTTGCATGGATGTTTACTCTTGCTTGTTGGTTAATAGTTATTCTTAAAAATTATATAAAGAATTTTTGCAAAATAAAATCAGTTTAAACACTAGCTCACACATCTTATTTCATCTATTAAGATCATTTTTTATGTTTAAGGGTTTCTTCAAATAACTTACGATTTATAAGAAACAGTTGATTAACCTTGTTAATCATTTTTTGCATAAGCATTTTTTTCAATTGGTATTAGAGATTCGTACTCAAAAAATTTCAAGATCCTAAAGTTACTGAAATTCTTTCATAAAATGGATGAAAAAAACATTTTGAAAATATTTCTAGACCCCCTGTCTTTGATGGAGGAAAATTTTCATACTGAAAAGTTAGGATAATGCCTTTTTATGACATTTTTTAAGTGTCATAAAACGTATTTTATGACGCTTTATTTTTTTTAACAAAAAGCGTCATAAGTTTGGGTGTCGTAATTGATACCCATAAAAAGTGTCATATTAGGTAACGATTATATATGACTTTTTTTCTTAACTGTCATATCTGCTATAAAAAAAGTCATAATATACTCTATAAGATTTCATATTTGATTTAAAAGCGTCATGATAAATAATTTTCAAAATTTTAAAAAGGTCATATAAAAAATTTCATCACATGAGGGTTTAGTATAAACAGTAATAAATTACACATATGATAAAAAAAAAATAATAACCAATATTGATGTCATAATTGACAAATAAATCTAAACATAAATTAAAATTTATAATAACATAATAACAATCTTGATTTTTTTTGTATTTGAAGTCAAGTACACCTAAAATGCACCAAACCAAGTCATTTGTCCATATAAAAAAAATAGTGGGACACAAATAAACATACCCACCATCTACATTAATTATCCACAAAAATAATCACCTACTACATGTATCATAGCTAGATATATCCACTATGTACATCATTCAAAAAAGTCTCCAAAATAATGTACATCCAAAAATCACGCATAAATGCGCGGGTCCTCCTTTCACTTTCACGAAATTGTGTCGACAAAGTGCTCCAAATCATCTAATACAAGGCTGAATAAATTCAATGAACTCATGTTGAAGTTCATTGATCTCATGAATTTGATATGACGACTTTCCAGCCAACTCCTTCATCTAAACAAGACAAATAAAATTACATTAAACTTTTATCAGATCTAAATAAAAAAGAATGTAAAAAAATATTTAAAAACATGTGACCTTCATTTTTATAGACTTGATGAATTTTCCAAGAGTCCTCGCATAAACTTCAATACAAAAAAAAAACACACAATTATTAGTGAACTTATCCCGCAATTATTTCATTGATACCATATTTATAAGCCTAGAAGAATTGCCATATGTCCAGAGCATTAGTTTTCATCACTGTTCTAAAAAATCCGCCTAGGCTTGAGGCTTGGGAGAAACGCCCCGCCTTAAGTTTTTGACGTCTTATGCTTGGTAAAACCCTTAAGGCGCACTTTTTATCTAAAAACAACAATTCTTTAGTGAAATGATATCGCCTTTTAAAGATTTTTTTACAAACCGGACCATTATCTCATCCAAAATTATCAAATAGTATTTTAATTTGCAAATATTCAGACATATTTTTATGATATATACCATTTTAGTATTTTAATAGCCTTGTTATGGTTAAAAAATATTAAAATATATTAAAAAGGCCTAAACGCCTTTTCACGCCTTTTACGCCTAAGGCCCATCTAGGCTTCTAAGGCTTGAGGCTTGGCTTCCACGCATCGATCACACTTCGCATTCTTTAGAACCTTGGTTTCCATAAATGTGAAATAGGAAAATTAACCTCGTCATTCACTAATAAATTGTCTCGTGAACAAGTCCAAATGAGAGAGTTGTACTTATTAAGGTGAATTGTTTCTCGCCAAGTATGGTCTAGAAGTTCAGTTGCACATCACTTCAAAATTCAAGTAATTCCATGAATTTTTTTCTGGATTTAGTTGGTTATATTTGACATTGAAGAATACATGCATTATAATTTAGGTTTGGAAATTGGCGAGGACTTGGCACAAATTAGGACAGAGGCTTTGTTTTGGCTTGGGGGAGAGAGAGAGAGACTTACTATTCCAGCAACAGATGTTGACGATATGAAAGTGTTTTATTTAAATCTCGACAACCCAAAATCACATACCGGAGCATAATATGTAAGATGAGGTTAAGTTGTGACTAGGTAATGATAATATTTCATGGAAAATATAATAAGCGGTTAGTAGTTAAGACCCATACCTTAACAGTCCATTTTTTGTCAAACAACAAATTTGAAGATTTAAGATCCCACTGAACTTTAGGAGGGCTAAGACAATGAAGATAGTTGATACTGTAAGGACACAAATTTCCAATTGAGTCCATATATAGTTTTGGCTCAATTCCGGACAAAAACATTTATTCATAGGATAGTATTTACTTGTAATATTCTCAAGCCTATGAAGTGTTTGTTGAAGACGTAGCGGCAAAGATTATAAAGCTTCATCATCTATGCCGGTTTGTGTGCCTCGTTTCTACGTCATCAACTATAGTTCCATGCTCCCAAGGTATGAATGCAATTATATATATATAGGAGCTTGGAACAAAGTTTATTGGGTGTTAGGTTTAATAAAAACTGTGTTTTATTTTCAGAAAGAATTTATTATAACTTTAAAATAAGTTTATAAAGTTTTCTGGGCTAAAAACGAATTTTTCAATCTTTCTGGTGGTTTGTTCGATAGGTCGTTCGAGCGAGTTTTTTCGTTCGAACCATATGTCGTTCGAACGAGTTTTGCCAACGAGCTCCCACTAAGGCATACTGGTCCGTCGTTAGATATGTTGTTCGAACGAGATTGTCGTTCTAACGAGATATCCAACGAGATTCTAACGAGTTCAATCTGGAACGTCGTTAGAAGTCTCGTTCGAACGAGATTTCGTCGCCAGGCGGGAACAGTTATTGGCAGTTTTTTGGCAGTTTTGCACCCACTTCCCACTTGGTTTTTAACCAACTTTTACAGACTTTAATATGTGGGGGAATGACATTTT
This sequence comes from Sambucus nigra, assembly GCA_949130495.1. Taxonomy (NCBI): domain Eukaryota; kingdom Viridiplantae; phylum Streptophyta; class Magnoliopsida; order Dipsacales; family Adoxaceae; genus Sambucus; species Sambucus nigra. Next base: position 37,563,975 of record OX422220.1, read on the forward strand.
TCTAACTTAACATTTCCATAACTTTTCCAATCTTGTTTATCTCTTAGAGAGAGTTTGAGAGAAAAAATTGTTTAGGAAAATGTTTATGTTTTGAGTGAGATTTTTAGAGAAAAATTTCCATCACTCTAGTGTTTACACCCAAAGAAGTTTATTCCAAGTTCTTATATACTTATCAATTGCTTGGAGTTTGGCACCGGTTTATCTCTTCCGTTTCAAAGAGAAGTTTCGGGTTTTGCTTCTACCTCCCATGAAGAAAGAAGAAGTGTTTCTCATGTTGATTTACCCACACGGAGAAAGGCTCCATGTACGGGTGACGGTGACCATATAAAGTCCTATCGGTGGATTCCGAGACCGCGGTGGTGTTTCAAGGTTATCCGCTAGGAAGAGGTTTCTACAAGAAGAAGCGTCGAGGCTTGAGAGGGATCGAGTCGTGCGTTGTAAGTCTATCTGTCCTGTAATTATAATTCCGTATCTAGTGGATTTGTGGCTAGGGACGTCCGAGGTTGTTTCCCGTCTTGGGTTTTTCCTCGTACATCGCGGCGTAGTGTGATTGGTTTATTTTATCTTGCATAATAACGTAGAACGCATGTTTAGAATAATTCAAGATAAAATTCGGTTTAAATTATCACACTCACTTTAATTGGGACTAAATTAAATAGTGGGTAAAGTTTATTTAATTCAAGTCATTTGCTAAAATTTGGTTTCACCTAATTTGCTAATATTGATAAATATGACTTAGGCAAATTCTAGGACTTGGATTGATTTAATCGGTTTAAGTGGATTATAATCATTGATATATTTTATTGAACCATCACCTTACGCTTCCGCATCGAGTTTATATAAAAGGAAATTACAATATTTTTAGTGTGTTCAAAATTGTAAATCTGGGGATCCATCATTCCAACGTTTTCAGATACCCATCGCCTGCATGTAGTACAAAATTGTAATGTTCCCCAACAATTTGTTAATGATATATACAATAGAAAAGATTAAAAAATCAGTTCAAACCACATCGAGAGCAAGGCGTAACCTGCTCCGCGTATCCATAGTTTCCCCAGCTATTGGCTAGTGTATGAGTCGGTATAGACTACCTCTGTTTATATAATAATAATAATAATAATAATAATAATAATAATAATAATAATAATAATAATAATAATAATAATAATAATAATAATAATAATAATAATAATAATAATAATAATAATAATAATAATAATAATAATAATAGATGGAGTCGGTATAGACTACCTCTGCTATTAGCCGAGTATCCATAGTTGCATCGTCTTGATATACTCTGTTTCCCGATTGTCGGGTTGTTATTCACATCAAATGCCTATCATCATCATCATCATCATCACATCATCATCAAATGAATTTCGGTATTTCTCTTTCTGTCCAAGAATAAAAAAGTGGCTAAATTAGTTAACAACACTACTAGAAATGAACTAGAAATTAATATACTAGTGCAATATATGCTAAAAATTTCATAAGATGACATTGTATATACATGGTCAATTTCCCAATTACACTAGAAATGTAGTGTCATGTAATTAAATAAGAAAAAATATTTTACTGCAGCATTCTACTGCTTATATTTTACTAATGTTATTCTACTGATCATTTACTGTTGCGTCATTTACTAGACACTTTGTGAATGGTATAAATGAAGTTAAACTAGATATTCCTAACCCCATGAAAGAAGAGCTGGAGATGTAACCAAGTTAGGGGATCATTTACCCATATGCCTCATAATTCAATTTATACTGACTGAATTAATGACACTTTTCTGATGCTACACAAATGCACATGTAACTTTCCTTGAACTGTTTTTGGATCAAATAAGATTCATAAGTAAGTAAAGTAATTTTATGCTTTTATTTTGTTAGTTTGTTATATAAATTAAAGGGATAGAGTATGCATCGAAATTGACTTAAAAAACCATTAATTCATAGGGTGTGGATTGGATATGAGGAAGCAGGTAAAGGTTTCTGGCAGTGTGTTAAGTATGAAAATGCCCATTTGTTCTGTGATTGTTGTGGGAAAAGGGGAATGAATTCTCTCGTTGTAAAATGAATGTAGAACAGGAGAAAAATCTAAAATCTACAAGTACTGATTCGAAAAAATGATGATGAGCAACCAAAATAAGGAAAGCTCACTAATGAAAGTCTCCAAAGAAATTATCCAGCTCAAAATAAGGCAGGTAGCAATACAAAAAATATCATTTAAGAGGGATAAATCCCACCGAAAATATCTAATTTGCCTACTCGGCAACGTAAGCCTACCAACACAAATTACATAACTGAATAACAAATAAACTCTACTTGAATCTAGACTTAGTCTCTGATACATAAATTCAAAGAAACAAAACTCACGTATGTAATTCCTTTTCTCAAAGCATGATTTGCAATGATAACAGTTACAAGTAGTTAGAGACTATTGTCTATAAGACTAAAGCTACCAATGAGGACACTAACAATTCTGATTTATGTGAGGTATTAGCTACTGGAGAAGACTGCATTCATATAGTAGAAGACCCCAACCTATCCCCGAGACTACCCCTATTAATAATGTCATTTGGACTGAAGTTGTAACTAAGAAAAAGAGGATAAAAAAGGCCAACAATAGATCCCCTAGCCCAGGAATAACCTTAAGATCTAGCAGGAAACTTATTTCCCATAACCTGCCTAAATGTTAAATTTCACCCCGTGGAATATTAGAGGAATTGCTAAAACGAGTGGTGTTAAAAGAGTGAAAAAATTAAAAAGACTTCACAATATGTCTATTTTGGCTTGTCTTGAACCAAAAGTAGATAAATAGAAGATTGATGATTTTAGAAGGAAATTCAGATTTGATTCATGCATAAAAAATGACTCTAACTCGATTTGGTTGTTTACCTCTCGTGGAGTGGACTTCACTCTAAAATATTCATATTTCACATCCCATATTACCCAAGCATATCAAAATAAATTGTGTGTATGCCAAATGTAATAGAACAAATAGAATGTCACTTTGGAGGTATCTTATCAGTGAAGCCAGTCAAGAGCCCCGAATTGTGGGAGGGGATTTTAACTTTTTCTTTAAAGTTACAAAGATTATATAGGAACTGAAAATATGGAACAAAAATTCTTTCAACATTACCAGTAGCATATGGTTTTGTTGGTATAAAAAGGATCAAGACTCGTACCATAATTTCCTCAAGACATACATAGCCCAACTTACTAAGTTTGTGGTTAAACTTATTCTTTGCTCGCATTTCTCGTTGTAAATCACTTAATTTCTATGCATTGAATACATAATTCATGTCAAAATTTAATCAAATTATAAATAAATTGTTAAACCTTTACATAATAAAAGCAATTTAATATATACCTGAATTCCTCTTACAAACTCATCCCAATCCTCCTTATCAATAAACTTTCTATACTTTTCTAGGCAGTTCTAAATATTAACGGGACCATCTTTTAGTGGCTTGACATAGTTTTTGGTGAGTTCTTCTTTAAAATTTCTCCATGCACAACCAATATCAGATATACCATATTGAATTTAGCTTATATTTAATTAATATTATATTACATAACGAAAACATGAAATAATACTAATATAAACTCCAAATATAAACAATATAGATAATGAATTATTAGTACTTACCTCCATAGCTACCCATAAATTATCTTTTAATAACTTTGGAACTTTGGGCCAACTTGAATATCTTATGGGCGCCATTGTCCTTGCCAAAATCCCCCTATAACTTGCAAAATAAGACCTCGTTTCACGGTTTGGTTGTCCTTTTTTGTTGTAAGTTACATGTAGTCATTCATAAGAAACCATTTTGCTTATCCGTTTCAAAATGGCCACGCCTCTAACATTTCGTTTCTTCTTACTTGACGTCTCAGATGACTTTTTTGAATCGTCCAATGTGTTAGAAGCATATATTGTTGCATTAAAATGAGTAAAAAAGAAAACCTGCATTAGGAATATCATGTGCAACTTACTTTAATCAGGTACCCCCATTATTATCAAACTTAAACAAATCAAACTAAATATGAATGTTTGAATGTAAAATAACTAACGAGCTAATAATGGAAACAAATCAAAACACAACCACATAATGTTCAACCAAAAGTAGTTCATAATAATAAGGCAACAAATTTAATGTCTTGATAACATATACCGGCAAAATATGATCACATCCAAAACCCAACTGTCATAAAAAGCATACAAGTACGTAACCCTAAGTACAACAAAACTAACTATACTTTTTATCAATCAAGATGCCCTCACAATCTACACGTGCATACGACTCTTCACTTTCATTGGTCAATTCAGCGTGTGGCAATCCGTTGGTGACGACATCAACACATCTAGCTGTGTACTCATCCTCATCAAACTTGTAATTATAAACTCTTTGTGGATTTATAAGAATGATTTGCCACTTAGCATCGAATTGGTCTTCAATATAAAAAAAAAACTTGTTTCGCTTGAGAAGGCAATATAAATGGCTCCTTCTTATGGCCAATTCTATAAAGATCAACAGATTTAAATCCAAGCTCATCTACTTTGATACCATTACTATTGTCGTCCCAATCACATTGGTAAACTGGAATCTTAAAAGTGCAATCATCAAACACTCATAATTCAATGATGATGTATAGAAATTTAAATTCGATACCACGGGATTCTTATCCTTTGCACTAGCAACTTGCATTGTTGTGGCTGTGATACTAATCCTACTATTTTGGTTTACTCAGTAAGCGTCACGATCTTTGGTATGGTAATGACATCCATTAATGATATAACCCTGACATTTCAAGATGTCTGAAACATCATTGGTGATGACATTTTAAATAAATCCCTAATATAGTGATGAAATGCCAAGGCAGGATACCACGTTTGAAATGCAGTGCATTTTCATTTTAAATGTTGGATGCTAAAAAGTATTATTAATGTCATGTTAATATAAAGAAATCATGCTTTGTTTGCTATCATTTTCACAAACGGAGCAAAACTTATCCACTCTAAACCTAATGTCTTGGGTCAAACCAACCACGACTCTAATGAGTGATCAAGGCATGTAAACCTAATTCGTAAAATAAGACAATTTCAAACCGGAAAAATATATCCCACAAATAATACACTCACACCAATTTAACATATAAATGCATTATGTGAAATTCACACTCTATTTTTAAATCCAAAAAGCATCTAAAATCCAATATTATTTTAAATATTTACCATAATAATGTTATCACTTCATAATTTGAACATGTCGCCAAATGCTTGAAAAAATCTCGAGATTTCGTAAATGAATGGCAATACAAAACATGTAAAAAAGGTACATACACTTAATAATCTACATGTTGAATTCATCAAAATATGATGAACATTACAATAATAATCTAAAATATTTAGTCCCAACCTTCAAAACAACATATATGATATTGAAACTAAAATTTCAACATAATATCGGAAGTATAACACTTTTATTTTTCTTGAAACATGGATTATACATAGAAATTTTTAAATTAGTCATAATTAAATCCTTTTTCCTTTAATCAATCATTTAAACAAATTTTGTTTCTAATTCCGTTCCAATTTCATTCCATTTCCTTTCTATTTTACTCTCTATATTAGCACCCGAAACAAAACTTTCGAGGATAAAAATTATGTCCTGGTTTTACTTTTTTCTTTCTTTTTTACTACTTGACAAAATTATATGTTATGTGCAATGCATATACATTTAGAATAAACCGCTTCAGAATATTTAGAAAGAAAAATCATTTGATTGCAAACCCAACTAATTGAGGACCAAAGATAAATACATATATGTACCAACACAAAAAACAAATAAAAATACAACATAATCAAACTCGTGTAACACCCCGTAATTCTGCTTAATTCTAAATTACGTAAGTAGAGTAATTTAATGGGATTAAATACGCTTTAATTAAATTACGTGAGTAGAGTAATTTAATGTGATTAAATATGTTTGATTTAAATTACGTGAGTAGAGTAATTTAAATAGATATTATGTTAATAAAGATGAATATGTGTTATAGAAAATTAACTAAGGTGAATATAAATTTTCAATGTTAATATGTACGGTCTAGTGACTATATGGACGTACCGGATGTAACTCGGCAAAATTAAGGATGAGAGTAGAAAAATATTTACGAGACTCAAATGATAATTTAGAGTCCACGGTTGATTCCGAAAGGGTCGAATTAGTCAAAATAGTGTACCCGGGGGTACTAGTTGAGTGCCGGGTCATTTTAGGGCTAAATCGGGACCATTCGGGGGCATTTTGGTCTCTTTACAATTATGGGAAAGAAGACCTACGAATTTTTGTAACCCTAAATCTGATTATAAGAGTGGTGGCTAGGGTTAGACAATGAGAGTTACACCATAGCCATTAGAGAGAGAGAGAGAGAGGCAAATTCCTTAGGCAAGAAGGAAGGAGGGATCATCTTAGGAAGATTTCACCACAAAGATTGTTGGGAAGAAGGATTGAGGCACCAACATCATCAATCATCATCAACAACCACGAAATCAGACCCTACAAATCTAAGGCAAGTGGTTAATTGCAAAATAATTTAGTTATAATACCCATGTTTAAGCTTGAGGAAGAACATGATTTTTATGATATTCTTGGGAACAAACAATTGATAATAATCCATAATTGATTAGGATTTGCATGTAGGACGTTTTTGAATTGCCAAGTATGTTTATATCATAGAAAACTTGATGAGAAATTCGTATGAAAATCTGGAAGTTTGATGAAAAATATAAAAAATGCAGTTTTAGGGTTCTTAAATATTAGAGAGATTTTCAGTGAATTTGGCCAAGATTCATAATAATTTTGTTGTTTTAAATCGTTAGTAATCATCCCAGAACATGTAGGAATGATTAGAAATTGTTGGTTGTGAATAAGATGGCTTATCATGAAAGTTAGAGATGTAACAATGGTGAAACCCGTAGGAAGAAGATGAACTGGGTCTGTCACTGCTCGATCGATCGATCGACCCTTGAATGTCGATCGATCGAAGCAGTCGATCGATCGAAGCAGTCGATCGATCGACCATCTTCCTTCGATCGATTGACCCTGTCTGAACTATAGAAAATTTGTGTAGAAATTTCCTTAAATGCCGTTACTTAATGGGAACCTTAGAATTGATATTTTTCCTATGAGGGGACTTGGAATTTACCAGTAGGTGTACCATTAGGTTCCTCCACTAATGATTGAGTAGGAATGTTGGAGAAATGGAATGACGATAGAACGATTGACTTAGCCGTGAGTTGAAATGGTTAATTTAATTACGGAAAGAGTGAGACTTAATTCCGGAAAGAAAATACCAGTAGGTTAAAATTAACTTAACTACTGAATTAAGGGAGGGGTAACTAGGACCCTTAGAGTTACGCGAATACTCGAATAAATACAATAGTGAGAAATTGTAATTAATAAGTACGGAGAATATAAGTAAAATACATTACGTACGGGTATGATTTATTAGGTCGAATGTGTACCTACTATATCAATATAAATAGGTTTGGGTTAGGAGAATATTACCTAAACTAATTATGTTAGGGTCGATGTGACATTCCGAACAAACATAAAGTTATTATATATTTGGGGTCGATGTTAATGCCGAACCAAACTTTGAACTGGTGCCGCGATGAAAGAGTCCCGAACCAGAATATGTGTATATATTTATATTTGTAGATAGTTGGGGTCGATGGATCATTCCGAACCAACTTTCACTTGGATTCGATGAATTATTCCGAGCCAAGGGTCCTTTGTGTGTAATAAAAGGATATATTAGAGGTAACTAATATTAAATACATTGTTGTGGGACAAAATGTTTCTATATGCATAATCTACAAATTGAGAATAGTAGACAATGAATGATATGTGAATGTCTTAGTAATAATTTTGGGCATAATGAAATTATTACAAGATTAAGGAAAACGAACGGTAAATGAGTTAACTACGGTTATGGGAAGTATAACTAGGTAGGCTAAGTACCCTTGATAGTTACGTATCACGTAAGAGAGTTGAGGAAGTTCAAGGGAGCGTGCGAAACCTTAAAATGTGTAATCAATAACTTAATTGTGATAACCGCTTGCAAAATATTTTCAAATGTTTTGAGTACTAACTCTTGCTATGTAAAATTTTAAAAACCTTTTAGGTGCCCAGCCACAAGGACACCCATCTTGATTCATGTCAGAGATTTGGGAGCTGTAGCTAGTGTGGAGATTGCAGGGATTGTTTAGATGCTTCCTCTTTTTCAGTTCTAGTGCAGGATCTCAGTTTTATTATTCTTGTTGGAAAATGTCGTTCCACCGTTTCTATTACAGTTTATTCTAGTTATGGATTTGTAGTTGTCTTTTTGGGCCGTGGTTTACGGCAAGACTTTAAATTCTTTCAGATTATTTTTACTGCGTATTCATATCTAGTTTTGGTAATGTGTGGTTTGGATTATTTTGTTGTTTAAGAAAGATAAATTTTGGCACCCGTTTTAATTTCATTTAGGTGGTTAGTATTATTTAAAAAAAAAAGGCTTTCGACAGTGATGCTGAGAATGAACCATTTAAGAACCTGTTTATATTAAAATAACCCAAGGTTTAATTAGGCGGGGTGTCACAACTCGTTGTTGTTATAGATCCAAAAAATGAACTTCATCACCTAGAAATCTAAAATAAATATGTGGGTGTGGGTGAGAGAGAGAGAGGGGGGGAGGGGAGAGAGATCGAGAGAGAATAGGGAAATGTAGAAACATACCAGAAAGTAAACGGGGTTGTTAGTGTGATGAGGCGTTGTTAGTGCGGTGGCTCAGCGAGGAGGCGTTGGTGGTAGCGGGGTTGTTAGGGTGGAGGAGTTGGTAGATACTGGTGGGTTTGGGTATAGTGCGGTTAGACTACTATTCAGGATGGATGTTGATGAGTTTGGTTAGACCACATGAGAAGGAAATAGAAGCCCGCCTAAGTCATGAAACTTTTTTTTGGTTGGGGGGGGGGGGGGGGAAGAGAACCCACCCAATTTTTTTTGTGGGGAACGAAAAACGTCATAAAATAATAGGATTCTTTAAATGAGGTTCAAAAATGTCATAATAGGTAAAATTAAATATGATTGTTATTTTTAAAATGTCATATAAAAGAGTATTAATAACTATAAAATGACGTTTTTAATAAATCTGTCAAAATAGTAGTACTACTAAACTTTTAATAACATTTTCTTTATAAATGTCATAAGGTCATTTTTTGAAAATGTCATAAAAAACATTTTATCTTGTAGGGTGATGTTTGAGATGTCATTCAAACTGGTTATAAAACTCCTACTAAACCATCAGCTGAGAGTAGCACCGTGAGAATAAGTAAATCAGTGAGTGAATATACTAAAGATGAAAAACTCTCGTCTCAGTATAATGTGACACCCCGCCTAATAAAATATCGGGTGATCAATCCTATACCAAATTAAAATAGGAATATCATATGGTTCATTCTCAGCATCACTATCGAAAACCAATATATTACTAAAAACCTACTAGGCCCGGTGTCAAAATTTTAATTAACTAATCTTTTTAACAAAACCAACCATAAGGAAAATAATCACAACAGTTTATATATACAGAACTAAAATGAAATAAGATAACTGAACTCTCGGTACATCATATAATACAACCAAATTGAAGTACCGCAAACTAAAATGCGGAAAAATAATAAATGATTACAGTTGGACCATTAGCCCGAATGTTTCTACAATACCTCCTATCTAGATTACAATAATAGAAGTGTCTAATATAACCCTGCTTGCATCCACAACTGCTGCAGAAACGTCTGACTCAAAAGAATCATCACCCAGGCGTCCCTGTGACTGGATACTTATAATATATACATATATAGCAAGAGAGAGGGAAAATAGAGAAACAGGTCAAAGCCCGAGTTTTGAAAATATTTAGCAAGTACATCAAATGCTATATTTTTAAAATATGAAATCTCTCATATTTAAACTGGTATCGCACTCCCATGAGATACACCTCACCCCTCCTCTAATAGTGCACCCCTATCGTATACATTTTTAAACAACCTAGTTAAGCCCCCCTGCCTAACTAATCTCTTTCACCCATCCTCTGAATTCTCATAACTATCGCTTACCCGATGTGATATTATATAAGTTATACCGTAAGCTATCACATAAGCTTTAATTGATATAATTATCGATCATATATATATATATACTGTTCATATTCCAAAACTTTCACTAGTTTAAAATACCATTTTCTCTTTACTATCTCGAATCCCATATATAGAATTCTCACTTTAATATACGAATCACAGTTTAAATCCGGATAAAAAAAAATAATCTCTCGGAAGGAGAATAAAATCTTATTCATCTTACACTTAACACAAGTCTAAATTATATGGTTTCACATCTTCATATACATGATAATAATCATCAATATAGACATACCGGATAGTAGCTTAGTCCTCTTTAGCCCATATCTTAAATTCCATCCTACTCGCATCCTAGGATTCACTCAAATGTAATCGACCCATATTTATTCTGTATGCATAAATATATAAACACACTTGTCTAAGACTTATCTCTAATGTTACTCGTCCTAAACATTCATTAAGTTCATACCTCGTATTGTACACTCAACTAATCCAAGGTTCTCTCTTTCAACCCAAGGTTTATTCACCCTAAATTCCATTATCTAGGAGTCCTAATATCACATCTAGAATCACCTACAATAATCTCCAATTTATAATTTAACTCCCCCTAAACTTAAGGAAGAAAAATTTACAATTCCTTCTGATGCAAATTGATTTTCCCCAGATGCGAATCGATTAGGCCAAGCGAATCGATTCGGTCTAAATCCGAATCGATTCGAACAGGATCAGTACTCAGGTCTTCAGGTGTGAATCGATTCACCCCAAATGCGAATCGATTCGACCTAAGACATTCCTATAGGTATTCCAAAGTGAATTGATTCGCCCCTGATGCGAATTGATTTTCCGAAACCAGAGCTTACAGTTCGGGCGATTTCTTCTTCTCCAAAATCCTAAAAAATCATCCCAACCTCAATTTTTGTGGTTTCTAATCCCAACCAACAACAATATAATCATCTAATCACTGATTTATAACTAACACATCAATTATTTTATGGGATAGAACAATTTCTCTTGGATTTAAAACCTAAAACCATTTAAACTCTCATTTCTCATATCAACCCATTTCTAACCATATATACATGCACCATTAATCATGGGTTTAACACTAGAATTCATAAAGAGTTAACAACACATCAATTTATGAACTCAAAATCAAATTTTACAAATTTATTTCAAGGTTTCCAACCTAAAAATCATATAGTTTACCAATTATAATATGAGATACACACACTCAATTTGAATAAAGCAAGTAAACACTTGCCTATGGATAAAATCTGACGACCTCAAGTCGACTCCCGCGAAGTTTGGCAGGAAATCCCCTTTCTCTTCTTACTTTTCCTTCTTCCTTTTTATCCTTCTTCTTGCCTCTATCTCGTGCCTTATAAGAGAGAAAAGTGTGACAACCCGCCTACTAAAATAATAGATGGCCAGCCCAATACTCTAATAATCACAGAAATCATAGATGGTCCATTCTTAGCATCACTGTCGATTAAAATAATAGTATGAGATAACCACCAATCTATTTTAGAAAACGGACTGTCAAATTTAAAATTTTGAAAAGAAAAGAAAAAAACACTTAGACAATCCCATTTGTAAAAACGGTGGATATCAAAAATCGATGAATGAAGAATGACAATATAATAAATATCACCGAATAAGCTGTCGGTGAACAGACCAATACAAATAGTACATCGAGTATTACAATTCAATATTTACAATATAATGAATGAGTGCAATACCTTGGGCAAAACACGCCCGAATAAATATACTGAACATAACTAGAGTACAGTAGAAAGAAGCGTCTACTACAAGTAACCTACAACATCCGCAATATGCTATAGCTCCATGAAAACTGTAATGGAAATGTAAAAACGGGTGTCCATGCGGTAAAGCACCTGTAACGACAAAGAATATGCAGAAACAAAGAAATATAGATACGGGTCAGGGCCCGATTTGATATGATTACCATGTGACGAAAAATTCATGACAGTTAAGTGCGTAATTCTCTCGTAGATAACAGTAATATTTCTCAACTCTCAATCTAGCAGCAACCTAGCGCAATATCGTGAGATGTTCTAGTTAACCCTAAGTACTAAGGGCTAACTTCTCCCCATTCTCAACACTATGCCATATTCGTGCGTGGGGTGTCTCGCAAAGCGAAATCCAAACAAGGAACCCCCCCGATACACTACTACTTAGGTAAGGTTGAACGTCGAGATCCATTAGATCCTTAGCACGAAATAATCAATAAATGTATGTGTGTGTGCATATGTGTGGGAGGTCACATCTACAGCTACACAAAGAAAATATAAAATAAAACCCATCCATTACCTAATGGCACAATTCCTAATTGCTTTCTTTAGGAATATATATAAATGGTAAATTCATTTTATCAAATGTTTACCAAGTCAAACTTATATACCAATTTTATTTCCTTTCTTCCATCCAGGAAAAATACATGTATTATCATAAAAATGCTTTATCCTTTCATATCATATCATCCATTTTCCTTCTTCCATACGGAAAAATGTATTTAATATCCCATTTCCCTTCTTCCATCCGGGAAATGTAAATTAAAGCCATTTTATTATCATAAAATGCTTTAATAACCAATAATGTCCCACATTATTGAACATAGTTATATATCATATTATATAACGCAATCTAAGACCGTCCGTCCGGGTTTCCCCACTGTGCGCGCCCCTAAATGGCTATCATCTTCCAGGGCCTATCATCAAGACAACCTGGGATCCTATCAAAACGTCGGGAAACGGCCATGTGCCTGCGGGATAGTCAAGACCACACCCGGAATCTCCTACCCATCGCAGAAAATATACAACCACAAGCGCTCACATGGCCTAGGGACTATATCCATCCTGCGTTAATTTGTCAAGGGGCATCACCACAACGCGCGCAACATCCCTTAAGATAGAGATTTAGAGAGGTGTGTATCCATAAATTAACATTTATGAAAAACTTTACTTTTCCTTTTGAAAACTTCCAATTTTACTTTTCCAAAAATCATTCATTTAGCCATTAAGCACCAAGTTTTAGAATTTGAATTTCATTCTTATTAAGTCATATTTTATTAATGATCTTAGACCCAAAGTGACACTAACCTCAAAATAGCCTCCAAGAGTTCATATTATTTCGTAAACACTCAAAGTGAGTCTCCATAATGGAGTGTCTCCCAAAAGCTCAACATTAATATTTTAACTTCCAATTTATCTTTAGGTTAACCTCCTATATCAAGCGGACATTAACCTATAAAAACTAGCCCTCGGGTAAACCCAAATATCCACTCTTAGCCTAGGACATTAGTCTACCCAATACAACCCTCTAGGACTCCCTATTACTTCCCAAAGGAAGGTTCCTAAGTTCCTATCTTAAAATAAAGAGGCTAAAGAAAACTAAGGAAAATTAAAGGCGAAAAACAGGGGACCGGTCGACCGGTCAAGGGACCGCGGTCGACTGCCCTTTCAGGTTTGGTCTACCACCAAAAGCAGTAAGCTAGTTTTGGCATGACCGGTCGATCGGTCCTGGGACCGCGGTCGACCGCACCTATCAGATCCACGAAAAACCCTTCTTCTTCAAAGCCAAAATCGAACCCTAAGACCCATAATCCTATACTTTCTTCATTCCCCTCCACCAACAACATTACCTCAACCATTATACACCAAAAGAAACCCATATAATAACCTTAAACCACACAATCTACAAGATTTAAGGATTAAACACCAAAATCAACCAAAAACCCATTTATGGTTTAAACATCAAAATTAACTATACATGCAAATTTATCACATTAAATCAATATCTAGCAAGTAAGAAACTTGCCTCGAGGTTCGTAGTCTCGGATTACCTCCTATAGTGACGGAATCCGGCCCAAATCTTCCATTTTCTCTCTTTCTCTCATTTTCTCCCAACTCTCTCTTCTCTCTCTCTCTCCTTTGGTTTTTTTCTCACAAATGAAGAAAGAAAAAGGGGTGGGGGAACTTATAAGGGTTCTAAAACATATATCCCCACTTTTAATTGCCAATACACCATTCAAAGGACTCATAACCACATAATAGAGCCATAACGCGTAAAAAGTGCCCGAAACCCAAAAAAAATAACGTGGCACTTATTTCGACTATCTCGACTATTCTAAAAACAATCGCACCCCCTATTTTGGCATTCGAGAAAGTGTGAACTATTTTTGTATTCCAATTTCATTTTATTTCATTAATTTTACCCAATTTTATATATAGGTCATAACCGTCGTTTTACATATAACGACGCAAAATATCACAATATAATGTTGTTTACCTTCTCATAACGGTAAATAGACAAAACATAGTAAATATTATCCCTAAGTCTCATGGGAAATAATATTTACTCCAACTTTTCCTATTTTATAAAATTAGCCCATCGGGCAAAATAATATAAAATAGTCGCTCAAAAACCTGGGTTTCTACATACTCCCTCCCTTAAAGGGGAATTTTGCCCTCAAAATTCAGGCGTAACCCATAACCATATAAAGGGTATACTATACCAAAAACCGTGCTATCATACTAGCAAACCCCTCTGTAGTGCAGCGTCCCCATAGGACACAGACTAAGGTCATCACTATTCGATCTCATTCCACATCATCATGCTATAACATTGCACCAATTCGTTCCTCAGGAACTATCGATCCTACCCTTCTACTACGGGAGGAGATATCTACACAATTTCGTCACAAATTTGCCTTACTTTTCGAAACACGTTACACCCTTACTAGGGGATAACTACTCTAACTTACAATGGCTAACCCCAACATTACTTACTCCTATTTGCATTGGCATAACCCTTAGAAGTCTACTTGCTCAATGATCCCAATCTTTAAAGAAATGTTCCCGGACAACTCCCAGTCCAAGGAATATACTATTCGCTGTTTCCATTCCAACGAGTAGACAAGGCACACTGCCAACTATACTAGGCTACACACGGCCTCATGCTCATTGAAAATGATCCGAACTATTGTACGGAAATTCGATCCATAAAAACTACTACTCCAATCGTTCCTTTAGATCAAACCCACCCATCCACTTACGGGTGGTAGGGTATACCCAATATCCACACGATTCCCATTTCTTCCTGGAAACTTTACCAATACCTTGACACGAATGTCTCTCTCAGTTCACCACCATTGCTAGGAACCGCATACAGTTCTAGATCTCCTACTACGAAGAGCTAGGCGTACACTTCTGTACTTAGTCCACCTATTTCCATTGAGTAAGCAGCGATTGGTCCAATGATCCATAATTTTCTCAACTAGGATCATGACCTTTGCATTATCGATAACTCGATAAAGATGTTCACGGATATACCCGTCCTCGTTCCACACTACTCTCTACATACTAGTAGGTGAAAGGGTCAATCGTGGACATGAACGCTCTTACAATAGCGTCCCCTCGGTTAAGCTCGCTCCACTTGGCATTCCATGCCACGACTAAACTCTCTGACGGTTTTGTACTCGGTGCCTATACTACTCCCATCCGCATTGCCTTAGCAAAAGGGAATATCCTATCGATAGTCCTTCATGATCCCAAACTTGTTGCTAGTGAAAAGACCCAAACTCTCGCCCAGGAAGTAGTGCCTCTATTCTCCAAGGCAAATACTACCGCTACGAACTCTTCGTCAAGCGAGGGCTGACACTTCGTAAAAGTGTGAGACACATGAACAATGGGTCCATGCTCCCGTATTAATACTTCCCTTTCCTGGCAAAGACTCGTATGCTAAATCCACTCTCGATCATAACAACACGAGTGCATGAGGAAAAGTCAGCTTGTACTTTAACTTCTCAAAAGGTAGGTTACCAACGTAACACTCTATCTACGAGAGGACCCACCATTAATGGCCTAAAATTTCGAATAGTTCGAGATCCCGCACTTCTCGTTCTAGGGACCAAATCCTACTTAGAGTTAACCCACAAACCTATTGTGGTCAACTCCCAACCACCCTCCTAAAATAGCGTCACATTCCCTAAGGGCCTAGCGTCCTAAGAATCCTAAAGTCAATCTATCTATCCTAGTATAGTAGTATGAATATAATACTAAATATATCCCTAGTGTCCAAGACCTTTCTCGACTTCCGACATTAGCTCGATTTCATGCGTGGGACGTCTCGCCGAAGCAAAATCCAAATAAGGAACCCTCCCGTTACATTACTACCTCGCATTGTCGGTCGTCGAGAAGTAACGGTCGAAGACACATGATCGGGATCGACGGAATCCTAACTCGTAACTCTACTAATACATATTTACTTCTACGTCCTACCATAACAATCAACTGAGGCATTTACTTTCAGTAAAATGCCATAAATACTTTATCCCAAAATACAGATATACCTCTTTATAAATGTCCTTCTCATTAAGGCACAACCATAAGTCTCTATCGGACTTTCATAATCTTAGTCTTCCCCATATCGATCAGAGGAAAACCATCATAGTGCTCATATACCGCACATCAACTTAGCCCTTAATCACTCATATACGTGATTTTTGGCTAAACTTTCCAACCCAACACTTAACCAACAGAAAAAGAAAAGAAAGAACGGAAAAGAAAATGCACTTCTCTCCACTCCTAACGTCATTAAGGTTCATGCGTGAAGCGTCTCGCAAAGCGAAATCCAAACAAGGAACCCCTACACATAATCCCCTTAACTAGCCGGTCATGGAGATAAGGCACATCATACACAAGCAAAGCAAACAAATAATAAAACAAAACAAACAAAGCAAAACAAAATAAAGAATGAAAACTATCTATATACCGTAAACCACCTCTATAAAGTCTCGACCTGTAACTAGGGGAGATATTATAGAACAACTAGTCCTTCTTTTAGAACTAGAGATAGTATAGCCCTGCAATTTATTCGCTTTCTATCACACCAACCCAACTAAGAGTATCTCTACTCGTATAATACATATAATACAAGTAGCACGTACCACACATATCACCACTCACCCCATAACGAATGAAAAGGAAAATACAGAACTTCCCTATCATGGAAGCCATATAGATATACTTTCTATATATAAAAATGTACCGATACTATCACAAGCTCGATATACACACCCGGGCCTAGGGTTAACACCATACTATTCCATCTTACCTAAGAAATGCACCACTCACACGTAAGTTGGAAATTCCACCAACATACTAGCCAACCTCCTTGGCTACTACCAATGGTTCCAAGACACGTCATTCTAGTCTTATCCGAACCAAACTACTTCCAATAATGTCCCAACTAGGCATCCAAATCTCTCCCTTGTTCTACAATCGACAAGATCAGAACGCATAGTTCCCTTAACTTCTTCAACAAAGAGAACATTCTACCAGCCTCCCCGACCTTAGCTCCACGAGTCTTTTACCGGGTGGATGTTCATCAATGGGGTCTCATGAACACTACTTCTCCAAAAGTGTTAGCAACACTTACTCACGAGCCTCTCATTTCCACTAAAAGGCTCTCTCTATGGGCAAAACATTCTACCCCACCATAAAGAGGCGACTACCATTTCCGCCACTTCAACCTTACTCCAATGGGTGAAAGGTTCTCCTCCAATCCTCACACCTAGGCACTTCTATACCCATCTCTTAGGCCAAAACTCTCGGGCCTCACGTTCTCACCGAACGAGGTTACACTTCCTCTATCTAACCGAACTTCAATATTTGGTCCTTGTCAAGGACCTCTCAACTTCGAATTGACATTGATTAGAATCCCAAGCATAGTACCACTCTCTACCGACAGCGGTACTTGGGAAAACTATTTTCACCGTACTAAGTAGTCACAGAAGCAAAATAAAATAATGCTACAAAGGGAGAGACCTCCAAAGCGGCCCTCATCCCCGACTACAACCTACAGCTTATAGTAATCCCATTATATTATGCCTTCACAACGTCCTTCCTCAACGCCCTTCATCTGACGACTTATAAGTCTCACCTGAACGCTCAAAAGATCTTCGGGGTTCTCGTACCATAGCAGGAGAACGGAATCTCACAAGAGAATTCAACGATCTTAATCTTAAGGCTCTACATCAAACAGAGAGAAATACAGAAGGCGTAGAACGTTCGCACATATTCCTAAGGACTCTATAACCTAATTCTCTGATACCATCTGTGACAACCCACCTAATAAAATAATAGGTGGCCAGCCCAATACTCTAATAATCACAGGAATCATATATGGTCCATTCTTAGCATCACTGTCGATTAAAATAATAGTATGAGATAACCACCAATCTATTTTAGAAAACGGACTGTCAAATTTAAAATTTTGAAAAGAAAAGAAAAAAACACTTAGACAATCCCATTTGTAAAAACGGTGGATATCAAAAATCGATGAATGAAGAATGACAATATAATAAATATCACCGAATAAGTTGTCAGTGAACAGACCAATACAAATAGTACATCGAGTATTACAATTCAATATTTACAATATAATGAATGAGTGCAATACCTTGGGCAAAACACGCCCGAATAAATATACTGAACATAACTAGAGTACAGTAGAAAGAAGCGTCTACTACAAGTAACCTACAACATTCGCAATATGCTGTAGCTCCATGACAACTGGAATGGAAATATAAATACGGGTGTCCATGCGATAGAGCACCTGTAACGACAAAGAATATGCAGAAACAAAGAAATATAGATACGGGTCAGGGCCCGGTTTGATATGATTACCATGTGACTAAAAATGCATGACAGTTAAGTGCGTAATTCTCTCGTAGATAACAGTAATATTTCTCAACTCTCAATCTAGCAGCAACCTAGCGTAATATCGTGAGATGTTCTAGTTAACCCTAAGTACTAAGGGCTAACTTCTCCCCATTCTTAACACTATGCCCTATTCGTGCGTGGGGTGTCTCGCAAAGCGAAATCCAAACAAGGAACCCCCCCCGATACACTACTACTTAGGCAAGGTTGAACGTCGAGATCCATTAGATCCTTAGCACGAAATAATCAATAAATGTATGTGTGTGTGCATATGTGTGGGAGGTCACATCTACAACTACACAAAGAAAATATAAAATAAAACCCATCCATCACCTAATGGCACAATTCCTAATTTCTTTCTTTAGGAATATATATAAATGGTAAATTCATTTTATCAAATGTTTACCAAGTCAAACTTATTTACTAATTTTATTTCCTTTCTTCCATCCAGGAAAAATACAAAATTTAAAGCAAGTTTTATTATCACAAAAATGCTTTATCCTTTCATATCATATAATCCATTTTCCTTCTTCCATCCGGAAAATTTATTTAACATCCCATTTCCCTTCTTCCATCCAGGAAATGTAAATTAAAGCCATTTTATTATCATAAAATGCTTTAATAACCAATAATGTCCCACATTATTGAACATAGTTATATATCATATTATATAACGCAATCTAAGACCGTCCGTCCGGGTTTTCCCACTGTGCGCGCCCATAAATGGCTATCATCTTCCAGGGCCTATCATCAAGACAACCTGGGATCCTATCGAAACGTCGGGAAGCGGCCATGTGCCTCCGGGATAGTCAAGACCACACCCGGAATCTCCTACCCATCGCAGAAAATATACAATCGCAAGCGCTCACATGGCCTAAGGACTATATCCACCCTGCGTTAATTTGTCAAGGGGCATCACCACAACGCGCGCAACATCCCTTAAGATAGAGATTTAGAGAGGTGTGTATCCATAAATTAACATTTATGAAAAACTTTACTTTTCCTTTTGAAAACTTCCAATTTTACTTTTCCAAAAATCATTCATTTAGCCATTAAGCACCAAGTTTTAGAATTTGAATTTCATTCTTATTAAGTCATATTTTATTAATGATCTTAGACCCAAAGTGACACTAACCTCAAAATAGCCTCCAAGAGTTCATATTATTTCGTAAACCCTCAAAGTGAGTCTCCATAATGGAGTGTCTCCCAAAAGCTCAACATTAATATTTTAACTTCCAATTTATCTTTAGGTTAACCTCCTATATCAAGCGGACATTAACCTATAAAAACTAGCCCTCGGGTAAACCCAAATATCCACTCTTAGCCTAGGACATTAGTCTACCCAATAAAACCCTCTAGGACTCCCTATTACTTCCCAAAGGAAGGTTCCTAAGTTCCTATCTTAAAATAAAGAGGCTAAAGAAAACTAAGAAAAATTAAAGGTGAAAAACAGGGGACCGGTCGACCGGTCAAGGGACCGCGGTCGACCTCCCTTTCAGGTTTGGTCTACCAACAAAAAGCAGTAAGCTAGTTTTGGCATGACCGGTCAACCGGTCCTGGGACCGCAGTCGATCGCGCCTATCAGATCCACGAAAAACCCTTCTTCTTCAAAGCCAAAACCGAACCCTAAAACCCATAATCCTATAATTTCTTCATTCCCCTCCACCAACAACATTACCCCAACAATTATACACCAAAAGAAACCCATATAATAACCTTAAACCACACAATCTACAAGATTTAAGGATTAAACACCAAAATCAACCAAAAACCCATTTATGGTTTAAACCTCCAAAATTAACTATACATGCAAATTTATCACATTAAATCAATATCTAGCAGGTAAGAAACTTGCCTCGAGGTTCGTAGTCTTAGATCACCTCTGGTAGTGACGGAATCCGGCCCAAATCTTCCATTTTCTCTCTTTCTCTCATTTTCTCCCAACTCTCTCTTCTCTCTCTCTCTCTCTCTCCTTTGGTTTTTTTCTCACAGATGAAGAAAGAAAAAGGGTTGGGGGGAACTTATAAGGGTTCTAAAACATAAATCCCCACTTTTAATTGCCAATACACCATTCAAAGGACTCATAACCACATAATAGAGCCATAACGCGTAAAAAGTGCCCGAAACCCAAAAAAAACAACGTGGCACTTATTTCGACTATCTCGACTATTCTAAAAACAATCTCACCCCCTATTTTGGCATTCGGGAAAGTGTGAACTATTTTTGTGTTCCAATTTCATTTTATTTCATTAATTTTACCCAATTTTATATATAGGTCATAACCGTCGTTTTACATATAACGACGCAAAATATCACAATATAATGCTATTTACCTTATCATAACGGTAAATAGACAAAGCATAGTAAATATTATCCCTAAGTCTCATGGGAAATAATATTTACTCCAACTTTTCCTATTTCATAAAATTAGCCCATCGGGCAAAATAGTATAAAATAGTCGCTCAAAAACCTGGGTTGTTACAAAAAGGAGTTTACCTCTTTATTAAACTAAAAAATGACTCGTTTACTCAATTGTGAGTCCCTACTAGTCTAAAAGTCTCTTAAACCCAAACGCTACTCCCGAGTACTTTATTCTGACTAACTCGGCCATTCTGAAACCAAGCATGCACTCGAAATCTCCATCTGAGTCACTTAACTAAAATTAACTAGTCGGACCTGACACTTCTCAACACGCATTTTCTTTAACGTGGAATATTTCTCGTCTCTTTACCCAAGTTCGACATGACACAAAAATTTTTTTGACTCATTTACTTAATCCTAAAAGAAAATGTAACACACCTCGATATGCAATTCATCACTCATCAATCCAGAATTACTATTCATAATAATTCCTCTAATTATCAAATTACACTCACTTATGTAATTTAAATCTCCATAAATGTACGGGGTATTAGATATAAAAATAAATGACGTAACTGTATCTTTATGGTTGTTAGTGAACACGAACTAAAACGTCTATCTCATTGTACCACTTCTTAAGAATCTTGGGACAGAAAGATCACTACTCATGAAGGTTATCATCGTGTCAGAGCTTCCAAGACTCAAATGTTAGTCCAACAGTATAATACCATTGTGATGTATGATTAAAAACGTTTTGATGAATTTTACCTGAGACAGACTAATATAATTACCAAATTGCATGCTAATGGTATTGATTGACATAATAGAAATAGAGTTATGAAAATATTAGGATCTCTCCCTGCTAAGTTTGACCGTAAAAAGTATTCCATTGAAGAAATTGATGACCGTAATTTAACTCTTGAACTTCTTATTAAAAAAATAAGGACTATGGAAATGGAAATTGATTATACAAAATTATTTTCCTCAACTACTAGAAGGCACACTGAGTCAAATAAAGGCTTCACTTTCAAGATGAGCGATCCTAAATTACTTATGCCAAACCTCGATGGTGACTCAAACCAAGAGATGGATCTTGTAACACTTGACACTCAAATTGCCCTAATAAGCAAACAGTTTAAGAAAATTTTCATTTATATAAATACTGTTGATGCTCGTAAAGGACAAGTTGGGCATCAGGGGCTTCAATTATTTAGACAACATGACCAAAAGTTCCAATGATTCAAATGATAACAAAACCACTGACTCACACAATAACAGACCTCAGCAGGACAAGTCACATATACAATGTTATAAATGCAAAAAAAATGGGACATTATGCTAATAGGTGTTATAGTAAAGTTCAAACCACACCTAAGGCTCACATTATCAAAATTTGGGATGACTCAAGTGATTCTGATGATAATGATAAGTTAAGACCATCGAACATAGACGAATATTGTATGGAATTTTATGCTAAAATTATTTAATATAATGGTGATGTTTGCTTTTCTGATGATGATTACATGCCTTATTGTGATGAATTTACTACTCTTGCTAGTACTGTAATTGAAAATAATAGTGTGTGTACTTATGCTAGTAACACACTTGATGATAATACTGTTGATATTATTTCTTGTATCTTTCATGATAGTGATCTTGCTAAGTTAGATACTCGTAGGTGTGTGAGTCAAAGTGATATTAATATTGATGAGTTTAATGTTTGTGTGAGTTCCATAAATAAAACTAAATCATGAGGGGTTAAAATACACACTTCACTTAGTGATAGAAATGGCGATGATGTTTTGCCAAATTTACAAGACCTATATGCTATAACATAAAATAAATTTGTTGAGTTTGAAAAAACTGGTGCAAAAATTGTCTGACCAAGTTGAAAATCTGAGTAGGAATGTTAAGCTAAATGCTGAAGAATACACGAGTAAATGCTTAACTTATGAGACTAATATTAAAGAATTTAAATCTAAAATAATAGAACTTTCTGAAAATAATTTTTTTTTAGAATAAAAATACAAGGCCGCTATGGTTGAATTGGAGGAATCCAAGATAAAATATTCAAAAGTTTTAGAATGTGGCAAAGATTTTGAAAACTCAACAAAACAACAAGAACATATGTTGAGTGAAATAAGACAAGAAAATTATAAAAGTGAAATTGGTTTTATTGAAACCAAAATTTCTATTAAAATGAAAGAATCTACTATTGTCAAAGAAAGTTCCTCTAAAAACATTTCAGTCTCATAGGTGACCAAGAACTCGTGTATTCCCCAGCAAAAGGTTGAACCTAAACCTAAGTACGTTTTTCCACATGTTAGATGAAAAGAAAATGATGGGTTTATTCTAGTAAGATCTAGAAATCAGATTCAAACCAAACCTATCTTTCAAGTACTACATACAAGGGTCAAACCATCGTCAACTAGATATTGTTCCTACTGTGATGTCTATGGACACAACTTAGAAAACTGTTCACAAAAGAATTTACACGCCTATTTATCAAAATTTTAACTATTCTCACGTGAAAAGCAATAATTATGTTATCCCTAGACAAACTCAAAATCTTTTTGGAGGCAAAAACAAGAACAAATCTCGAACTAAGAAAAAAGCACCTTGCAGAACTCCTCAACCATCAAATTGCTCAAAAGGCAAAATCTCTTAAAACTATGCCTATTTGGGTGAGGAAAGATGAATATTATCACAGTTAAGATGCAACATTGTGATTTCTACACTCAACGATGAAAGTAACTCAATTGGCTGGTATTTATATTCAAGGTGTTCTAAGCATATGACGGCTGGCAAAACTAAGTTGAAGAACCTAACGAACTACCTTGGTAGTAAAGTCGTGTTTAGAGATGGAGTTTCATCCAAAATCATATGAAAAGTAATGCCCTCTGAGGAAGGGTTGCCTCTTGTTGATGATGCTCTCTTAGTTAAAGGGTTAAAAGCCAATCTGCTGAGTATAAGTCAATTTTGTGATGCGAATTACTCTATTAATTTTTTGAAAAATGAGTGCAAAGTTTTTTACAAAACTAGTAATTGCATCATAGTGGGAAAAAAATAAGGAGAATTATTATATAGTTCCCCTCATTCCCGTTTTTTTTTCTTTTAACTAGACTTGATGATACTGACCTGAGGCATAATAGACTACATCACAGAAATTTTGTAAACCTGGGCAGATTAAGCACGAAGAGATTGTTAAGGGTTTGCCAAAAATTAAAAAAAGTCCAAACGTTGTTTGTGGACCTTGTCAAGTGGGAAAGACAACTAAAGCCCCTCATAAGAAAGTATGTGATGTTTTAACTTAAAAACCCCTCAAACTCTTCCACATGGACTTAATGGGTCCTTCCCGAACTATTAACCTTTATGGTAATAGTTATATCTTAGTCATTATGGATGACTTCTCATGTGTTTACATGGGTAACTTTCATGAAAAAAAACAGTACTTTTAAAGAGTTTCTGAAAATTCTTTTGAAAAATGAAAATGCAAAGGATATCCAAGTATTACGAATAACAAGTGATAGGGGATGTGAATTTAAAGACACTGGCATTGTTGAATACGACTCTAGAAATGGGTACTTTTCATGAGTTTAGTTCTCCTAAGATCCCCCAACAGAATGGAATAGTTGAATGTGAAAATAGAGCGCTGCAAGAAATGGCTAGGGTATTAATTCATGATAAAAGTCTAGGAAAAGGCCTAGTACCGATATTTGTTGTAATTGTAACCCTAGCTTTATTTCTAATTCTAATTAAACGTGAAAATACAATTCTGCAAGAAACGACTAGGGTTTATAATTTAAGGACATAGTCAATTATGGAGTCAATCAACGTAATAGTAGACGACACTACAGTCACTTCTGTTAGTAAAGCATCAATTTCTAATGATTAGTCATAAAATTTTGAAAATATAGACTCACCAAGTGAAATTGATAATTTACCTGTTGAAACCCCGATCGTGTTTAACAGGGTTTCTAAAGATCATCCTACTACTAACATAGTTAGTGAAGTATTATAGCCGATTAGAACGAGATCACGACTTCATAATTTTGCAAATTTTGCATGTTTTGTTTCCTTTGTGGAACCTAAAAATATAAATGAAGCTTTACAGTATTCCTTTTAGATCGATGCTATGGAACAAGAGTTGGCACAATTTAAAACATACGATGTTTGGTATCTCATTCCTAGGCCATCCAATACTAAAGTAATTGGTACTAAATGGATTTTCAAAAACAAAACTAATGAAATAGGGGTGATAATTAGAAATAAAGCTAGGTTAGTTGCTCAGGGATACAACCATATAAAAGGGATAGATGTAGATCAGACATTCGCCCCATTTACTCGGATGGAGTCTGTCCATCTTCTCTTGGTTGTTGCCTATCATTTACAGTTTAAACTTTTTCAAATGGATGTTAAATATGCATTTTTAAATGGTATTTTATTTGAGGAAGTTTATGTAGAGAAGCCCAAAGTTTTTGTTAACCCAAAATACCCTCAACATGTCTTTAGACTCAAAAGTGGTTATATTATTTAAAGCAAGCCCCCAGGGCCTAATACGAACGCCTTTCGACCTTTTTACTCAATGAAGGGTTCGATCGCAGTGGCAGTGACCAAACATTATTTATCCAAAAATTTAAAAATAATGTTTTGATTGAACAAGTGTATGTAGATGATATTATTTTTGGTTCCACTTCCCCTCAAGAAGTCAAAATATTTTCAAATTTTATGAGTGGGGAGTTATATATGTCGCTTATGGGGTAGTTGAAATATTTTCTCGGACTTCAAGTGAAACAATTCGATGATGACTTATTTATATGTCAAACAAAATATGCTAAAGACTTAATAAAGAGGTTTGATTTGAATGATGTCAAAATAGCATATACACCTATGAGCACAACTGCAAAATTAACTAAAGATGAAAGTGGCAAATGCATATATCCTACCTTATATAGAAACGTGATAAGTAGTTTATTATATTTAACTGCTTCTCGACCCGATGTCATGTTTTTTGTTTGTGTGTGCATTCGTTATCAGTCCGCTCATAAAGAGAGTCACCTTAAAAGCATTAAGAGAATTCTAAAATATGTTAAAGGGACTTTAGAGTTAAGATTGTGATACACAAAATACACAACATGTAGTATTTTAAGGTACAACGCTGTCGATTGGGCAGGTTGTTCTGACGATAGTAAGAGTACCTCTGGTGCTTGTTATTATGTTAAAAACAACTTGGTTAGTTATGGATGAAAAATAAAATTATATTTACTTATCTAGTTCTATGGCAAAATATATAGTAGCTAGAAGTTATTGTGCCCAATTAATGTGGATCAAACAGATGTTAAGTGATTATGGCATTATAAAAACTCAAGCTACTTTATTATGTGATAACGAGAGCACTATAAACATAACTAAAATCCTATTCAACATTCTCGAACCAAACATATAAAATTCTTCATCATTTTATTAGAGACTTAGCATAATCTAAAGAACTTTTAATTAAATATATTAGCAGTGAAAAGCAACTTACTGATTTTCTAACTAAGCATCTACATAATATTCGTTTTGAAAGTATAAGAAGAGCAATAGGGATGGTTATGCTTGATTGATTTACATGTTATACATGAACTTACATTCCCGTCTTTATCGTGTTAATAATTTTCTATCTGAGGTTATGGGGAATGGATGTTTGTGAACGATAAAAGGCACTTCTCATAACTTGTTAATTTAGGATCAGCACCTATTAAGACATGTTTTGTATGTTCATTACTTTACACCCTTGTATTTGAGCCAAAATAGGGAGTAGAGTACATCCGTATTATTGCATATATTGCTCCTTATCTCCTTTATACTTATCTTAACAGTACTCACTTGATGAAAGCGTATATTTGTTGTGTTGATTTGTGAAGATTTTTATTTTATTGGTGTCTAGGATCAAATGTTATTAGTTGAGTTGTATTTTATACCCTTCTTCTTATTTTGGGTTCTAGGTGTGGTAGATTAGTTTTTGATAGGGCTAGATTTTATTTTTGTCCAAAGAGTTCAAAAGTATTCTATGGAATATGTATATACTCGATGAATTTTTTCCATAAATATTCAAAGGGGGATATTGAAACACTCTTAGATAAAAGACTCCTTAGAATTTGTTGAGTCTAGACTATCAAGTATTCAACTAGTTTGAATATTGTGCCAAATATTTATTTTAAAAGAGATCCCTCTCATGTTTCATTCAAGACTCAAGACCCTAAAGGGATTCCTATCTATACCAAGCTCCATGTATGTAATTAAGACAATAGAGAATAGGAAAAAATATCACACCATACTATATTCACACGCATGCATTAATTAGAATATTTTAAAATCATTTAAATATTTTTTAAGAATTAAAATTAATTTAATTGGATTTAATTGAATTTAGTTTTGGAATTAATCAATTTTTAATCTTTTGCTTAAAAATGCCAAAATTGTGGAAAAATGATATTTTATATAATATTGTGTGAATATTTTAGGAATTATTTTCTAAATTTAAAATGATTTTTCGGTATTTTTAATTGAATTTTTAAATATTTTTAATTCATTAAAAAATGCTTTTTTAACATTTTATATACTTACGGTTGTGTTTTTTATGATCTGTCCTTAAGTTGTGTTTTCTATATGTCTTAGTTTAATCAGTAACCTTTCAACCGTAGGATTGTTTTTGTTAAGGGCTGAGAAAGATTTGGGTTTTGACGAGGATTGAGAACCATTGGATTTTACTAGTTTACATGTTCACCCGGTTTAGCATCCTTAATACGCATCATTGTTGACCGTTAGATTAGCCTTAATCTAATACTTTCAATCCTAACCATTTATTTCATCCGGTTGAAACCTGCTTCTAACTTGTCATATTTAAACCCCTGCTTCTTCATTTGGTTAGTTTTTTTGGTAAAATGTTTAGGGTTTTTAGAGAGAGAGAGAGAGAGAGAGAGAGAGAGGAGAGTTAGAGAGAGAAGGAGAGAGTTCTAGAGAGAAAAAGGGAGTTCTAGAGAGAACTAGAGAGATAAGAAAGAAAAATAGAGGGTTTTTGAGTGATTTAGATTTTTATTTATCCTTTCGTTTCAAATCAATTGAAACTGAGAAAAAACCTAGAACAAATTTTTATATTTATCTTCTTCTAGGTTATTTTGGTTTTATCGTACAATTTCTATTTTATAAAACTAAAACTTTGAAAACTTTGAACTCCTGAAACTTTTCGAATTTGTTTCAAACCTTTAAATCAGATTTAAGATTTTCAAAAACAATTTTGGTTCTAAATTTGTGTATTTATTGTGAATAAATGTATTGAAGGAAAATGTTTTATTTTTCGAACAAGTTTTGAGAAGTGGGGTTAATTTTATTAAAATTCAGTTTATTAAAACCTAGATAGAAAACTTAACTGTGTACATGCATGTTGAGATCGTGTGATTTGTTCAAATTGATTATTTGTAAAATATTTGCGAGCGTGTATTTTAGTGTATTTTCACTTCGCTACACATGGCACCAAATCCACTATAATATGTTGATATTTCGGGGCTCTGTTGATCCATTCAACTTGGAACTGTTGTATCAACATTCAAAGGTGTTTGCCTGCATTTGAGAGGGTATCTCAGTTAGGTATTTTTTATTTGCCATTTTTGATATTTTTTGTATTTATAACCTATTCTTGATTATTAGTGAATTTGTTTTTGTTTTTTTTGGGCGTAAAGGCCCTCGTGAATATTTCCTCTAGGGAAGTTTTACCATGTTAAAATCCTTGTGTTGCGGAGGTTTTGTGTTTTACATATTTGCATGTTTACTCTTGGTGGTTAGTTAATAGTTTTTCTTAAAAACAATATAAAGAATTTTTGCAAAAATAAAATCAATTTAGACATTAAGTCACACATCTTGTGTCATCTATTAAAATTCATTTTTGTATTTAAAGGCTTCTTCAAATAACTTACGGTTTACTAGAAACATAATTGATTAACCTTGTTAATCATTTTTCGCCTAAATATTTTTTCAATAAATAATATTACAATTAAACCCTTACCCTTCCTGACTAATTCTCATCACTCTTTCATACAAAAAATCTCATCCGCGAACTTTAAGGATTGGAGCCAAGTGGACAGCATTTCAAAATATGTGCCGAAGAAAATAAAAGTTTTTGGGTCCCAAAAATAATTTTATCAAGGCTATGTAGCACCAGAATTTTACCATCCCAATTTTTTTCAAATATTGGGCCAAAAAAATTTCTTAAAATATCAATTTCAGCCCCCAAAATTTAAACGAATTCTTGCCTAACTACGCTCCAACTCAAAAATATCTCAAGCACTCAACGAATAAGTAGAGAAAAATTGTCCAAAATTTAGGCCCAATCAACCCATTAGGTTTGTTACCACCCTGTCTAAAATGGGTGATTGCTTATGAGATTACTAAGCTCATTTGAATTCATTTAAATTATAGAAAAATCCGCTACTTTTCACTTCTGAGAAAAGGGCTTTTATTGAGATATGCAACCAATTGAATATTTTCTTTAACGAGTAATCATTCTATATTAATAATAACCACCTAAGGGGATGGAAACCTATACACAAGAGATACAAAAAGTTTTCAAAAGATCAAAAAAAAAGCGGAAAGGAAAGCAAAAACCTTCCTATCCTCCCCCTTCCTCGAGCCAACCACCAATTATATAATTAACTCCCCTTCCCCAAAAAATTTAACAAGTACTGAAAAGTAGAATTTGCCTCTTCCTTAAACCACATATGTGAGGTGAAGAGCAAAATCTCTAGGGGTGGGTAAGAAATATTTTTGATGGAAAATAATAAAACTACAAAGCAATTCCCATATATATAACTATTTTTTTCATAAAATATATTTGATATCAACCGCTACAAAAGTAAAATTATGAACTAAAATAGGTATTTCCCATGAAAAATGAACCAGCGCCTATCGAACGGACCCTTAGTGTTTGATAACATATATTTTTTCTGCCATTGCAATTAAGATATGACCAAAAAAACGTAGAAATGAGAATTTTCCAGGTAAAACAAACTCCCTGTTAAGACTTGCAATGGTTTAGAATGGTGCATTTATAAATGAAAAAAATTCTCTTTTCCCCATCCAAATCTCATTAATTTTGCAATTCCACGTATATAAAACACCTCTATTCCCCCCAATTAATTGTACATGTCAGTGTACAATTTTACAACTAATGCAGAACTACTTTTGAATACAAAAATGACACAAATTAAGGTACTAGACATGCATGGCTTTTCTTTGCACCATTTTTTAGCAAGAAAATACTCAGACAACAAGATAAAACTAGGAGATATCCTCACAAGTCAAAGAAAGAAACAAAATAAAAAGGCAACCAGTAAGAAAATATCTCAAGACAACCCAATCAAGCAAAAGTTTTAATCAATATACTTTGATATCACTTCAATGAAGCAGTATGCATTCATAATCTAAGATGAGTATATGCAACAATAACAACTAAAAAAACATGGCAAAAACACCAAACCTAATCCCTTTACAATACTTTGAACATGTAGTTGTTGGGTTTTTACATTATTTATGGTTCAATATTCATCTGATTTAGTTACCTTAATATAATCATAGCTTTTTTTAAAGAATTATTATTCTTTAACAGAGTGCTTGCTTAATTCAGAAATATATTTGTATATTACAAATTCATTGTTTTACTTTACTCCAATTGATAATGTCAAAGTATCAAAAATTTTAAGAGTAGGCTTTCCCAACTCACATTTTACTGCACTAGGGATTCCCGGGTAGTCCATTAACAGGTAAAACACGAACACTTGTTTGGGATTCATACTCTATCTCTATATTTGTTCGTGTGAGTATTTGCGCTTGTGCGCGCGCATGTGATTTCAGTAGATATGTTGTGCCAAACAAGTAATTGTATAAAAATAACATGTTCCAAACATTGTTACAAACCTTTTTTGAAAAATCAGAATAACATGTTCCCTTTCTAATGTCAATAGAACGGACGATTACTTTGCTTACCAAATATACCACGGCCATACGTCGAAGAAATCACATCTATAAGGAGAGGGAATTG
Organism: Sambucus nigra; assembly: GCA_949130495.1. Classification (NCBI taxonomy): domain Eukaryota; kingdom Viridiplantae; phylum Streptophyta; class Magnoliopsida; order Dipsacales; family Adoxaceae; genus Sambucus; species Sambucus nigra. Next base: position 37,595,325 of record OX422220.1, read on the forward strand.
CAAGAACACAAATGCAATAACCGGAAGGGACGCCATTGCAATCACCGCACCAAGAATCCACGCCTCGCTTTGGGCAAATACTAGATAGAGCGTGGCAGCTATCATCATGGATGTTATGGAGATAAAGAGGGTGCCAAGGCCAATTATTAACCTCTTAGGTAGAGAATAGAGAAAATCTTGTTCCGCAAATCGTGCAGTGAGGATGGACAAGAACATTAATAGGGCAGTGGTGGATGTGAAAAGAGATATTACGTCGGATGCGGAAAATATTACAAACGCGGTATTTCGGGAGAATATTGTGAGGCTAGTGGACCCACTGTTGCAACCCGGTACAGTAATAGCCGCCGCGAATACTACTGTGGCAATGAGTGCTGCTGCGATTGTACATGAATTTGCCGTGTCTTTCATCCACTTTTCTCCTTGTAACACCAAGTTCCTATGTTCCCTAGTAAATACCATTAGAGGAGTCTCTTTAGAAGAGTTCTCCTCCTCTTTGCAGGCTGGATTTACAAACTTTTCCACAACCTGTATGATAGTTCGACCATTATGAGAATATATATAGCCAAATTGACCAGTGTATAGATTTTTCTTGAACACGACGCCCCCCCCCCCTCCCCACACACACACACACACAAAAGACCCTCATGTGTCCCTAAAAAAATTCACAGAAAGTAGCTGCAATACGGAATTATCAGTTAATAGGTCAGCTGTTAATGAGTTTCGGGTTACAAAGGGTTGACCAGTAAGGCACAGTAACACAAAGGGGTGACTCAGACCCTACATATATATACATATATATATATATTTGAAATACATGATTGAAATACTACATGAACTATGCACGTATCAGGTATAAGTTTAAAAAATTTCAAACCCGATATAACATGACATGAACAATAACCGATATAGCATGAAATGAACGATAACCGATATAGCATGACACGAAAATGATACGATACAATCTGTTGCCAGGTATACTAAACAATCCTTAAAAAATGGGTGTTTACAACAAAAACATAATTCAGGGGAACATACATGGGGTTATTTGTAAAAACTTGAATGTTAGAGGGGTTTTTCACCTTTTCACCTTTATAGTATTAAGCTTTTTCCCTTTTTTATATTTGATTTTACTTTTCCCCTGAGATACTTGGATAATTAGACTCACCCCCTACAAGGTCAAGAATTAGACTTACCTAGCAATGCAATGTGAGGGGGCAAGTCTAAATTTTGAACTTTTAAGGGGGCAAGTCTAATTATGCAATTATCTCAAGAGGTAAATAAATTTTTAAAAAAAATTATGTACATAAACTGAACATAAGGAAATTAGTTACCTTAAACCACTGCATCTCACGTTGCATTTGTAGCGCTGCCCCCGAAACAAGATTGAGTTTGTGTGGAGGTGCCAATTTCCCAGCCAAGTGCAAGATATTGTTATTAGAAGTGTCTTTAAGCCCTGAAAAAGAATACTTATGCCCACTCATCTGATATATTAGATTGAAAACCTTTTCGCAACGGTATTTAACTGCCAATTGAAATATGTAGTGTCTCTCTTCATTGTTACACGAAACTTCATTGGGAAATATCTCCACAATCTCCTCCAAAACCTCGTTAATACCTAATCTCGCTGCTAAAAGAATTGGTTTTTCACATTGTAGCCGGTAGGAACGCTGATCATTTAATAATACAATTGTCTTGCACAAGCATTTAACAAGTTGAAGAGCTTGATGATGAACCAATTTTTTGGGATGAATAATGTGTGTCACTACAATTTCAAAAAATAGAAAGAAACTCAATGATGTCATAGCATTTTGAGCTAAATCTAGTGAAATGAGATTATATACCTCACCTATGAATCTTCCCAATTTCCAAAGTACTTGGTTACCCCGTCGGCCTGAATAACATATAAATTGGTGAATCCAAAATGACCCATATAATCCATTGTTATCAAACTCCTTATATATTCTAATATTCATTAAAATTTACCATACGTTAATATTTTTATAATGATATTCATTATAAAATTAAAATGATTTGTGTGACAAACCAGAACCATAGTAGTTTCCTCTTCCTCTGAGCAATCGATCCCTCAGCTCAACACCAACACTTGAAATATCATTGTAGTAATATTGTCCGTAAAAGTAGTCATATAACGTCATAGGGGAACCTTCAAGACAAAGAGAAATAAAGAAAATATAGAGTGGGCTTTATATTCAGTAGTTGAATACATGTTCTAATTTTTTTTTAAGAAAAAACATAAAAATAAAAACTAGAAATGGAAAGAAAACTGAAAAAGGAAAATACAAAAAACAAAATCATTTTCCCCATCATTTCCAACCTCTCAGCTTCAATTTTTGTGGTCCCTAATATAAGTATATAATAAAGAAAAAGAGAGATTAGAGATAGCCAAGGATAAATAAAAATTGGAGAAAAGAAACTAACAAAAATAGATAAAACTCTCCCAAAAGTTGAGGTGGGTCACACTTGGAAAAGCAGAATCCCTTCTAGTTATGGCTGTCAAAGGAGAGTCCCCATTTTTTAGTTGCAGCCTAGCCAAATGAGGGTAGCGCTGAACCAAATACAGTGAAACATCTGTAAAATATAATTCAATTATCATGTCGCGAAGACGAGTTTTGATGTTAAAAATTTAACTTTCTAGAGTGGTTTAGACTTTGGCTCCCATTTGCGCTGACCTAATATATTTTGTGCCTCAAGGATTGAAATCATATATCTTAGACTCCCTCATAATGAATTGCTATGATGCTTGTTAAGTAATTATGACGCTTACTGTGGTCAAATATACATTTTTGCAAACTTTGACATCCAAAGTGTAATAGTCAACAACAAATGGGTAGTAAAGTCCAAATCGCCATTTTTTTAGGGTCATTTGGGATTTGACCCTCATTAATTTTTGTAATATTGACTTTGGCATTCAAAAATTTCATCCTCTGGGTTATGACCCCAAAATTACTTTTAGTGATGCAAAAACTGTCGTAAAAATACCTTGAAAAGCTTATTGCATCAATAAAAGTCATTTTAGTGATCAAAATTAGAGTCAGTATCAAAGAATCCATGGGGACCGAAACCCAAATCACACTTTATTCTATCATTGAGAATGTGACATGGGGATACTGTGTCCTCGTAGTGGTGGATACACAACATGACACACAAACCCGTCCTATATGTTGTGTCACATCCTCATTAGCCTAGGTGTACCACGTCCACGTGGATACGTCAATAACTTACCGATGAATCCAGACGTAATTACATCAACCAGAAGTTTAACACCAGATTGGCCAGCAAAAGGATCAGGCAAAAAGACCATCATTCGCGAAGATTTGTGGTCTTCAGTGGTAGTTAACAAGTACAACAGCGTGTCTATATGCGCATATTCGGCAGCTATATGTAGTGGTAGACTACCATTATTGTTCCTAATATCAAGCAAAGTAGGATCCTTCTTCACTAAGGCTCTCGCGGCCTCAGTGTTGCCAACCATTGCAGCAACACTGAGGGCCGTGTTGCCTTCATTAGTTTGAAGACCAAGTGTCCCCGCTGGCATTGATTCCACCAACTCATTTACAAAATTATTTGCATTTCCTGTCCCAACTGCTACATGAAGAGCTCGTTGCCAGTTGGATGTGATCGGGGCTATGTATGCATCAGGATTTTCATATATGAAATCGCGGGCACTCTCCCAGTCGCCTCTGAGTGCAGCTTTGTACAATGGCAGGTACATGCTTATATCTAATTCTTCTTTCATTGTTGGTTCCTTCTGTTCTTCACCGTTGTACTCTGAATTAATGATCAAACATCATCTTTCCAATAGTAACAGATAAATTGGACAATGAACACGAAAGCTTATAGAAATTTTTTTAAAATACATTTTTCTCGAGTATCAGTGGCATAACTTTAGTGCTTTGGATTCATAAGTAGCCAGCTCCATCTAAATGTGATGGTATCTTTAACATAGGTATTAAGTTTTCAATGATTATTTTTCATATTATTTTTCACTTTCATACCTCGCTAATAGATACTTTACTAATAATTAATTACTTTTATCCAACTCTGTTTTTTAGTAAAGGTGTCAATTCGTGCGTCATGTTTGGGTGGTGTCCATGTAAGTTTGGGTCAAGTATTAGTGAACCTTTACCTCGACTTGTTTAGCTAATCGTGTCAACTAACACTAACTGTGCATCTTTACGTATAACATGAGACTAGGATCATCTTCTATCTTAGCCAAACATTCCACCCATACGCCCTCAAAAATCTAAAAGTTTGTTAATTCTGACATATAAGTAAAATATCAACCAATTTTACAATAATTTACACGAAAACATATCAATTGTTACAAATATATGATTCTTTGTGGGTACAAATAACAATATCCCCCAACAAACTATTCATCTCACTTTTCAGTCATTATTATTTAACACTAATACAACTCATTTCTTATTACTTCCTCCATCCCAAACTAGTCCCAAACTAATAGCCGTAGTTCTAAGTCAAACATTTTAAGAAAAAATTACTTTCGAAATTTATTGCCTTAAAAATGATGAATACCTCGCTTGCTTGGATCGTACTAATCCTAGATGGCGGAAATATTTTGTTACAGTGTCAATTTTGGAGTCGTCTTAAGAAGCGACAAACCATATGCATCCAACTCCAATTTGTGCTCGAGTCCTCTCAAAAATTGACACCCCTAATTATTTCTCAAACATACATATCGCTAGCTTAGTGGTCATGCTCTCATTCCCCACCCCCTTCCCCCAACCAATCGCAAATAATTGGTATTAGCGTGGCAATGAAATGAAAAAAAAAATCTTCCTATTTCTTTCTTGAAGGAGCCAAACTTAAAATACATAATGAAATCGCAAAATCCTTGTATTTTAGTACTAAAAATTTAATTTTCAGATCCCAATTAAGAATCTAGTGGGAATGCTAAATAACGATCATTTAGAATCAGAAATTCACCCAAGTGTGAAGTGTCAAACATAAAACTAAAGATTCTCTCCCAAAATTATATAATTTGTGCATATATCTATGGAGCCAATTAGGTGAAATGAGGGGTTTTCAAGTCATTTCACCCAAAAAGGAGTTTGTTTAGACCGTCGATTAGTAAACCCGCCATCTATCTATTTTTTTATGGATTAAAAATACATTAAAGGCCGTTTGCAACCCAATTTCAAGACTTAGAATTGAAATTGAAAGGCCAATTTGAATTCCGTGGAATTAAAATTGACCTTTCAATTCCATTTCCGTGGCTTGGAATTCGGTTGCCAAACGGACCCTAAGGGTGTGTTTTGATTGCAAACATGAAAAATGCATGGAAAATAATTCATTTGGATGAAAAGTTGAAAAATGAGTGGAAAAAGATATGAGTTTTTTGTCTTACTTTTTCTATTTTTCATGAAAACCATTACTTTGGTGGGTAGATAAGAAATATTTTCCATCAAAAATGATTTTTGAGATGGATCAATTGTTACATGAATGAGTATTCTTCTTATATAAAGTGTTTGCAATCAAGGTACTACAAGAATACAACATGAGTCCAAATAACTATTTTTCAAGGAAAAAATTTCCTTGTCAATCAAACACACCCTAAAATCAACACTTATGACTAAGATCAACTGTCATTCACTATTGTGGATTTTGTTTCATTGATAATGCTCAAAAAATAAAATGTACTCTTTATTTCGAGCAACTCAAAAAAAAATTGGATTCTTAATTGGTGACCGAAAAAATATAAATGAGGACGTATAATGCAGCACAATTTTAAAAAAAATATATTTTTGATCGATTTTTTCGGGTTTTTACCAATTATTCCGTTTATAGTTTAATAGGCTCTATTAGTAAATATGCACCGAATAGGATCTATGAGAAAATGTCTTATTTAAATATAACTTATTTGTGGGGCTTCTTTTTTTTTTACTACTTTTGTAAGTAGTAAAACATCAATGAACTGCTATTTTTTACCATGTTTAAAGAATTAATTATATATATGCGTAATAGTACATTACCTCTCCCTTTTATTTTGTGAAATCCATTTGAACATGAACCATAGCAACTCTGTAGCTTTCTCCAAACATCTCTAGCTGTGTTACACCCCACCACACATGCAACCACGTCTTCACTTAATGACCCCAAGATCCAACCTTTTAGTATCCTGTCTGATTTTCTCCAACAAATATAATCTGGGTTTTTCTCTACTGGTTGTTGGTATTTGTCGTGTATAAATCCAAGCATATCTACACTCTCGATGAAACAAAACATCTGGGTTTCCCATAGTTTGTAATTGGATTTTGAGAGCTTGATGGAAACGAAATTTGAGACGTTTATAAGGGGAGATGGGTTTGGGTATTTGGAGTCTGATGAAGCCATTGCCATTGCTGGTGTGGTGGTGGTGGTTTTGCGAGTTCACGGGAGATATTTCAGTTTCATTTTGGAAAATGGGACCCATTGTCACGTAGATGAGATAAAAAAAGTCTACCTAATTTTATAGTCCTCCAAGACTCACAGGCCCATAGTACATGCTCCATACAGATTTGGTGAGCTGGACAGCACTCACTCTCACTAAGTTGATTTACTTGACACCAAACTCAGCTAAAAAAAACCAATAACATTACTCGTAAACCAAATGATCAATGGTTGGAAATTAATATTAAATGTCAAAATTAATTATTTAATTTTAATTATATTAAATTTTAAATTTATTAATTTTTTAATTATGTGGTCTTCATAAATATCAGATAATTAATTAGGAACGTGATAAATACGAATATTAGAAGATTGAATCAATCTTATCCGTTAGTCACATGATGGTTAGTGGTATTAGTGGGAGACTTGAAATAGAGTTCCACCTTGACTATGATTCCGGTCATTTTTCTCTTATAAATAGAGGAGCCCTACACCATCTGGGGTTATCTCATAACACACTATTTCTGAGGTGGGTGAGAAATTTCGAGATTCTAATTGAGTGTAATTTTTTCAAGAATGGAGATTGATGGAGCAATTAATCAAGATTGATCAATGCATTGGATCAAGGTAAGTCTTACTTTCTATCTTTTAGACGTATTTTGTGAAAACATGAAGATCTAAGATCATTTTATTAAGAACAATTGTATGCTAAAATTTAATCATATTAATGTGTTCGTGATTAATATTAGGTGTTCTTAAGAATGATTTTACATGTGGTATCAGAGCTAAAGTTTAAGATCTCATAATTTTCCTTATTGATGTTCGTCTATAATGAAATATGTGCCTGAGACTTTCTGCGATATTTTTATTTATGTCATTAAATTATTTTTGTGCTTGAGACCTTCTGCGACGTCTTATTTCTATCATTATATATGCTCTTAAAGTATGTCTGAGACTTTCTGTGACGTTTTTCTTCTGTCGCCAATACTCACCGGCTAGAATAAAAGGTCAAAACTTACTCGAAATTTTACGAAACTCGCATGGTCGACTGAAAACTTCGAAATAAACAAAACCCATTGTTTATAATGGACAGCACCTTACTTTTGCGTTTTGACGTCGTTAAGACCCTTAAAATTACGTTTTTGCTGTTTTGGTAATAATGTTGAGTCAATATCTCACTTCAAAAAATTGATTTTTGAATTCTGCAAATTGTTTTGAGATTCTGGAGTAATTATCTACATATCTGTGGTGCTAAAATTTTCTGTTTTTGGCAAAAATTACTATTTTTTCAAATATTATGTATTTTTTCACCACGGGGGTTATTTTTTATGTTCATGGTTGTTATAATATTCACGTTATGTATTATTTGGTATTGATGAAAGGGTTCAATATAAATTTTGAATATTGGATGTGTGATTATGTGTTTGACAATAACATTTCGATATATTAGATTATTGTGCATAATCTATAATTGGTAGCGCAGAGGTCATAATGTAATTATGAATTGATGTTTTGATAATAATATTTATATGATGTTGGATGGGGAAGACATGAAAGTGTCTTAATCTATAATTATAAATATTAGATTATTGTGTATGCAAATATATTTGGACCATTAATTATACATTAAGTTTTGAGTATAATATTTTTGGGGCATTGATTTTGCATAAATAATGTTTATGACTTCCAGAAAATTTATTTTTTGAATTCCGTCGAATATTTTAGTTTCAGGAGTAATTTTCTACAGTTCCATGATGCTAACTCATTTTTTTTGGAAAAATTTAAGTTTTTCCATATTTCATGAATATTTATCTAGAAGTCTGATAAAAACTTGCTCTAATGATCCTATTTTAGTTGAATATTCATGCCAACCACAAGCCAATATATTTCATATGGTAAAAAATTAGACTTGCGTTATTATTAATATTCATATTTTGATGAGTCTCGTGCCAAACACAGACCAATGACTCATATTGTTGAATATTATGATATTCGTGTTTTAATTAATCTCGTGTCAAATACAAGCCAATGATTCATGTGGTTGAAAATCAAAATTATTGTTTATTTTAATGCTAGCACTCCCTTTAAGTTGAATTAAATACCAAACACAGGCTACAATTCATATGTGCGGATACTATATTTATGATTTCATTGCACGCATGCATATTTGAATGCATGACTTGCAAAATTTGAGACTCATAAGTAGGTATTCATTCAGTTTAATCAAATGTCAAATACATGCTAAGATTACATGTGAAGATATTATACTTGTAGTCATTTCAGATTATCCTAATGTTTGTTATAAGGTTAACTTGAAGAGCAACACGTGCTGAAATTTGAATCAAATAAACATTGGAATTTTTGTAAATATTAAATAGTTGGCATCAATGTTATATAGTCATATTTACATATGCCACTAGTATGATAATTGTGATTATAACCATATAGTGCATTAGTATGACCATGAATGGTTTGGGTCAATATTTCTGATTTGTTACTCATATATATGTGATGAAGCAAAAGTAAATGATTTATGCCTTCCATTTACTATTATTTGTGTAATATCTCATGTAAACTCTTTGTCCATTTGATTTTCACATTAAGTTTAATTTTTCGTGAATTTCAAATTAAGGAATATACAATAATATATTTATTCATATATTACGGGTGTTTTGAACATGCATGCATATCTCTAATATTTATATAATATAAGGTTTGGTGTTCATTAAAGTGCTCCATTCCATAAGATATAAATATTGGACTAATGCATTAATATCATGCATATTTTGGTTGCCTACGGGTCCATGTATAATATTGAATGCTAGGATGATGATACTTTATGATGTTGCATACATATTATTGTTTATTCAATCATTGTGATTCGGAAGCCTCCCAATTACAATTATTGAACAAAATGTAAGTGGTGATATATATTTTGGGAAGGTAATAATGGTCGTCAAACAGAGGTGCCATAGTTTCTTTCACTATCATATCACCAATTAAGTTTATGAAAATCATAAACATGAATAATTTAGTTTGTTGCTCATGCGATATTTAATGCAAATAAGTGAAAAAGTTATTAACTTATGTATGTAAGTCTTTACGTAATGTAATATTCATATTATGAAATGTTTGTAGTCACTATAGTGACCCGACTGAAATGACAATGAATATTAAATGTAGAGATAATGGTAGTAGTAACTCATAATGCTTATAATTTTAAAGATATTAATGGGGTATATTGAGTTTATTTCTTCAAGAAAGGTTATTCTTTACAGGGAATCAATTTTGAGTGATTGAATGAACATCATAGATCACATACATTATTATAGTATGTGAAAATAAGTTGTCCACAAATATCGTGTACAATATAATGAAATAGCATTATACCCAATAAAGTCATCTAGAAGCATCCTATAATCGATATTTCACGGTTACTACTAAAGAAAACTCACGGTTAAGCACTTAATTTATTATCATGTTATCGATGTGTGTGTTGTTAAATCAAAGCATTAATGAAGTGAGCAATTTATCTCATTATCTTATCATATTATTGTATCCCATTTTGTTTCTCTAAAAATTTCATATTTAAGTTGTTTAAACAAACTAAGTTTGTTTATATGTTGCACATGCGGAATAATAATGATATAGATAATATGTATCTTTTATGATTTGAAACGGGTTTTTCATCTTAGTAGAGTTTGCAAGTTATACATATTGTGTTATAGAAAGTATTTACTTTTGATGCAAGGATTGTTTATCAAATAAACTAGAAATGCTAATAAGATTATTTTTTTGTTATTGGGGAGTCAAATCGCTATTTGTTTTTCATAAACCCTCAATTTTTTTGGAAATTATTTGTCTAGACTTGATCGTGAGGGATATGTTCTAAAGAATCTTTTGATGTATATTTTTTCAAAGGTTGTGGTATTCCTTTTGATGCTTTGTATGAAATAAAATTTTGGACATATTTCTTTTAAAGATTGTTTTGATCCTGCATCATAATCGTAACCTTATTGATTAAACTCTTTAATCTTGTACCAAATTAAATTTAGACTCCCTTTAATAATTTTCGTGGACAAGGTTTTTGCAATATCTCTTGTAAATCTTGATAGTCGAGTCATGCTCTTAAGGTATTACGATGTCTAATATCAGGATGACCTATGTGGCTCAAGTGGGAGATTATGAGAAACTTCCCTTAAAATGGACCTACATAGATCATATAATTTGACACGTACTTGTTGCATTAAAGAAAATCGAAAATGTCAAATTCATTATGAATGGTGAAATTAGTGGGAGTAACAAATCATGAAATATGGTTATAAAGGAAGGTAGGGTACTTATCCCATTACCGATAACTTTCTTGAATACTTGTTCCTTTTGAAGAAATAAATGATCAACCACTAAATGATAGTATTGTCATCGTGAGACAAATGTAGATAAAATCATAAGGAAAAGTATTAAAAAGATCCTAAAAGATCTACTATCCTAAATGATTATGTAGTGAATCTGCATGAATATAAATTTGGCGTATGGATAAATAATGACCTGGTTTTATTTTCACAAGTCATAAGAAGTGAAACTAATGGACTACAACTAAGTTTAGAATCTCGTTGAATTATATAATGATGCACTAAAGTCGGGTATGAGGGGGTCATCAAGACCAAACGCGACACTAATGGTAGTTAAATGAAATAAAACTAAATTGTAGTAAAATATTTCACCATTAATGAAGAAAATGTTGTAAAAGAGCCTTCTCAATTATATATAAGGACATGGAATTCTTATAACATTAGTAGCTCATTATGATTGAGAGTTACATGAAGTGGATGTGAAAATTACTTTTTGGAGTCTTATGAACCATGTGTATATGTTTAGGAGATCATTTTGACGCGACCACAAATGTTTCTAAACTTCGTGCTTTATAGGCTCAAGTGCAAGCCTGTCGCGTTAGTAATAATCCGATAAGTCGTGATCGTATCCACAGGGAGTAGGACTTACAAATCTTGATGGCGATGGAGTAATAAATTTTAACCCTAACATGATTCTTAAAAAGAAAAGAAAAGATGAATATTTGTGATTTTTGAAACTCTTTTATGACCAAATTGCAATGAAATCAAATTCTAAATTAACTATGCTGACAGGAATAGTTACACAAATGGAAAGATGCTTGTTATGAAAATAAGAGAAATTAGGTTGGAATACAATCCCCCAATCCTTAGTAATTACTTAGCATAATACTAAAATTATAAATTAGAAGTTTTAATTAATCCAGTCTTTATAGATCCTAAGCATTACATATATGAGGTTCAATCCCGAATCATATGAAATCAAAGGGAAATATAAAGCGGTGCTAAACAATTTTACGCACATTATATTCTTAAACATCCCAAGTACCTAGGGCAAGAGAGATTAAAAGACCTATAATGATTGTAGAATTATCTTGCACGATTCTTTCAAAATTTTAATTTAAATTCTATATTCTACATATGTAATTTACATTGGGATGGGTTCATGCATCTCAACCCTAAAAAAAATTTAGCTAGACATGATTCTATTAAATGAAAAGAAAATTCTAAATCTGCAAGAAATCATAGTTCTATTATGCATTGAAAAGAAACTTGATTTGGGAAACAAAATTAAACTACAAGAGTAATTTAAACTTACAATGTGGAAGAAATGGAAAGTAGAAATTAGCAATACTTGAATAGAAGAAGGAAATCTAAACTTGAAACTTGAATCTTGAATAGCTCTTGTTCAACTTACAAACTAGGGTTTTTAAATCCTAAGAAAATATGAAACTATATGCCAAAAGGAACTCCGTCCTCTTCCTCTCTTCATTACTCTAGGGCTTGGAATTTTATAATACCCGAATATTACTTTTCCAATGCCTCTCCACGTTTTACAACTAATAAAAAGGAATCATACAAGAAATTTCAAGAGTTGAAACTCTTCAGCTTCCAGAATTAATTTCAATTGTGACTTTCTTTCTCCAACTTTGACTTGCCATATCTTTTGATCCAGAGCTCCGATTTGATTGTCGTTTCTTCCTAAACTCTTGTGATTTGATTATCTTCAACTTTCATTAGGCTTCAAATCTGAACTCTAGGTGTAGAGTAACGCTTTTTCCCTTTGACTTGTCTTCCTTTGTTCTCTTCCTTTCTTCTAGTTTCTTTCTCTATTTTCTTTGCACTAAATATCTGTCAAACCCGTAAGAAATACACAAAACTCAGGGTACTTGTTAAAAGAAGTCATTAGCAATTATATGGGATAAAAACAAATCAATTACGTTGTTTGAGGTACTAAAACTACCAACTTAGGAGGATAAATTCAGAAGAATTTATGCTTAGTTAATAAATATAAGTTTCCCACGCGGCGTATTTTAAGAAATAATATCATTATTTTTTTTTATTAATCGTTGTATATTTGTATACACCTTAAGATCAGTGGGAGTAGGTTTATAAATTTTCTCTATATACAAGCACGGATTTATAAAGTAGAGAATCAAAATAATTTTATGGGTTTAAAAGTTGTGTATGAAGTAATGAGATACTTAAAGGACTATATGCTCACATTTATGATGTATGTATTCATTTAAATATGAACAATTATTGTGACTCAGATTTACTAGTTGTAAGGATGGTACGAAGTTAACTCTTACTTAATTATGTTTGTTTTGATTTATCAACCAATATAATGAAGGAGTGCAACACAAACCATCCATTAACTATTGTGAAAGCTGAGCTTGTAGCATGCTTGATGCTACAACTTATGTATTTTGACAGCGTGACTTCATTTTAGGACTTGGAGTTTTCGTCACTATTATCAAGCCACTGAAATATTATGATAACGTCGTTGCAATCTTCTTGGTGAAGAAATGTTAGGTATTCATAAAGTAACTAAGCACGTTGAATGAAATACCTATCATTGAAAGAAGAAATTCAAAAACAAAGAGTGTCAATTGATCACATTAGTACGAGTGGTAACATAGCAGATCCTCTTACAAAAGGACTATATCCAAATACCTTATGAAACGCGTCAAAGAGATGGGTTTCGATTACTAAGATTATGATTTCTATTTGGCTTAGTGTTTTGACACTATTACTTGAATTCAATAAAAGTGTTTCTGATCTCAATTATTTCTGTTTTTTGTGAATGCATGCATATGATTATGAATTATTGTTGACATAAATAGTCCTTATTCAAAGGGACATTATGAGGCCATTATGATACCCAATATTAAAGGTTTAGTTGAATGAAATATTGGTGTTGTAGTACATGGAATGAACCATGCTCTTGAATAGCATAGAACCGCCATAACTCGCATCTGTAAATCGTTTGATTTAAGAAAACTATATTTATTAGTTATTGTACACCTTATGGTACCTAATTTAATTATGAGGGTTATTAAGACCAAGTGGGAGACTATTGGAAATTAATATTAAGTGTCGAAATTAATTATTTAATTTCAAATCTATTAAATTCTAAATTTATGAATTTCCCAATTATATGGTCTTGATAAATATCAGATAATTAATTAGGAACGTGATAAATACGAATATTAGAAGATTGGGTCAATCTTATCCATTAGTCACATGATGGTTAGTGGCATTAGTGAGAGACTTGAAATAGAGTCCCAACTTGACTAGGATTTCAGCCCTCTTCTCCTTATAAATAGAGGAGCCCTACACCATCTGGGGTTATCTCATAACACACTATTTCTGAGGTGGGAGAGAAATTTTGAGATTCCAATTGAGTGTAATTTTTCCAAGAAGGGAGATTGATGGAGAAATTAATCAAGATTGATCAATGCATTGGATCAAGGTAAGTCTTATTTTCTATCTTTTAGACGTATTTTGTGAAAACATGAAGATCCAAGATCCTTTTATTAAGAACAATTGTATGCTAAGGTTTAATCATATTAATGTGTTCGTGATTAATATTAAGTGTTCTTAAGAATAATTTTACATCAGTCTCGGCTAAAAAATCAATCTGAACCCAAACTCAATCACACCAAAAAACTATTCTAAACCAAAATTCTCAAATAAACTCACCACCGCTAAAAATTTACTGCTAATAAAAACTTATGAACATTATTGCTAAAAAAACATTACTGCTAAAAAAAACATTACAATAAAATTGATGTCTACTTTTTTTATCATTACAATCATATGAACAAAATAGCCAAAATATAATGCTGATATTCTCAAACCACATTCGTAATTCACAAAAGTGTGAATATATATATATATAGCCCACCAAAAAATAATTTTTTTGAGAATCTCTCAATTTCTAAAATTCTCAAATAAAGTTGTATTTGTAACATCTTTGTCCTTGGCTCCAAGTAATTGAGTATAAGTAGGTGGATAAAAGGGAGGTTGCATCACATCTTGGATTCCCAATTGTTGTATCATGTCAAATCCATTTAGTATCCTCATAAAATGTGGTTCGTTAGGCATGTCTTGACTCCCTCCACCAACATTTTGTTGCAATTCGGATTCCTACACCATACACAACCCAAAAAAACAAACAAAAAAATAAAAAAAATGTTTTAGTTAACATTATTCATAAGCCAAGAAATATTCAAAGTAATATAAATTTTACCTTTATAGTTAAACTCTCTTGTGTTCCAATAAAATCAAGTGTAGGTAATGATCTCAAGTATTCATCACCTCGACCATCCTAGAAAAGGCATAAAAACAATAAGTTACACAATCTAACAAAAGTATTAAGTACTAACAAAAATCAATAAATTATATACCTTAGAAGGCGGAGTTACATTTTTTTTCTTACTATTGTTTTTCGCTCGAACAACTTTTTCAACGGTAGGTTACCTCCTCTTACATGGTGGTCGTCCTTTACTTCGCACGACCAATGATGAATGTATCATTTTTCTTTCCTTTGTAGGACTCTTCCTCAAAAGAGGTTCATTTCTTCCACATGAGTCAACCACCAACACATCCTTTAAATGACATATCCACGACATAACCGTTCCACACCTATCTTCGGAATTGGTTGCTAAATATGTCGCCGTATATAAAGCATTACACATTTTATCAAAGCGAAAGGACTCGAGTTTTACAGACCAATCACTATAACTTATTTTAATTTTTGTGTGACACCTTTTGAGCCTTTTATCCCATATTTTCAGAATATACTTCTCGGGTACTTCGTACATCTTTCTATGAATTAACACATAAATGGCATGCCAACACAAAATTCCCCTAAACTGAAACAATTTACAATTACAATCAACTCCATCATTATCAACGTGCAAGTTAACCTTAAAAGTAACACGTCGCATGTTTCCACCAAAACACACATCTTCAGTAACGTCATATTCTACCATGCCTACACCTTCCAAAACTGACGAAGACCCCAACTCATAATACATTTTTCCTAACAACTCTAGTTAGACCTCTTTAAACCTTGCCATCGTGTAGGCATTTTGGAATTTCTTCTCCATATCATAACGAGTTACACAAAGGATGGATGAGTTGATTGAATGGAAATCTTCGTGACTTTCTTTTTCAACCTTACTACGCAAAGCATTCTCATATTGTTCCACAAATTATTTTAATGATGTTTTTGCATTGACATACCCGTCAAAAAAAGATTTCATACTCTCACTCCTTTGTGTGGTCGACATTCCAGCCCAAAATACAAATGGTATCTTTCCACATATAAGCCACGTAGCCATTCATTATTTTCGAGATTATATTCCATAATAAATTTGCACCAACTTTCTTCAAATTCTTTGGGTGTTAATGTATCATAAACATCCGCTTGAATACAAAATTTGATTGATTCATAATGCGTGTGCCCTCTTAATTTTTCTAGAAACTTTTTCATAATGTGCCACAAACACCACCGATGTCGCGTATTGGGAAACACAATTTCTATAGCATTTTTCATCGCTCTATCTTGATCCGTAATATTTGCATTGGGATGAGACCCTGACATACAACTAAGCCATAACTGAAATAACCACACAAATGTGTCCACGTCTTCACTAGATATTAGTCCACACCCTAACAACACTGATTGGCCATGATGGTTCACCCCTACAAAAGGAGCGAATGGAATATCGTACTTATTTTTCAAGTACGATGTGTCAAATGTAATGACATCTCCAAACTCCTTTGCAGCTGCCCTACTTCGTGCATCCGCCAAAAATAAATTCATTAATCACCCATCGTTATCTAGATCCATTATATAAAAAAGTCAGAATTATCTGTTTGCATTTTTGAAAAATAGTTGTGGTTTGCACTAGCATCCCCCTCCCCAAGGTGTAAACGTCGAACTTTATCAATATAATTTCTACAATCCTTCTCTTGGAATGATACATTTTCATGTCCTCTAGCTTCAACCACAAAAGAATTAAAACTTGTATTCATTCGAATACCCACCCTATCATTCATTTCGAGTTTGCTCCTAACATGTAAAAAGTAACCTGTTGGCTCTATAATATCTAGATTTGGATGGACACAATTCATGATTATGCTCAAGCACTACAGAATTTATCACCCACTTTCCATCATCAATGCGGACAGATGCACATACCCTAAAGTTGCATTGAATTTTTGAAACCGGGTGCAAATTAACAGGATTGTTCCCATTGCTTCTCGACTTGCCTTCACGCCCACATGTAAGGGTCACAAACCTTAACCCCCTTTCTTATCTTTTAGAGATGTTCTTAAACAAGTGCCGAAATCCATTTGTTTGCCATATCTTCTATAAAAATAAATCATCTCATCCATTGAATTAAAAGACATATCAACATTTGGGTCTTGAATTGTTTCTTCTACATTTGTGTTTTCATCAAATTCTATGTCAATATTATTTTCTTCACTTACATCCAAATCCACACATTTATCCATTACAAAATCTTGGACATGTATAATATTATAAACTAAAAAAGTCAATAGAAAATAAATAAAAAGTATATATATTTTTTTATCTTTTTAAATTCTACTATTAGGTGGTGGCACATATATTGAAGGTATATAATCTTGAAAAATAAAAAGTAATTTTTTTGGGGATGCTGGCACATATATTGAAGGTATATGCAATTTTTTTAAAACAATTAAAAAATAATTTTTTTTATTCACAATAATAAACATACAGATGGTGGCACATATATTGAATATATTAAAAAGATGAAAAAAATGAGAAATTGAGATATAAATACCTTTTTACAGTTGGTGGCAAAGATGGCTTTAGGCGGAGAAATGGTGGAAGGAGTTTTAGAGGGAAATGGGTGTTGGGGGATGATGAAAATGGGTTTTTCTTTTGAGGATAATGATGTTTTGGAGAGAGAATGAGTAGATCACATATTTACGGATTGTTTTTTTTCCAGCTCAGAATTGTTTAAGAATAATTGGGTTTGGTGAGTGTTGTCCATGTAAGCATCCGGTACTAAATATGTGTTAAGGGTCGGGTAGTGTATCATTATTCAATTTTATAAGTTTGTAAAGTGGTTGTACCGGTACGAGTAAGTATGAGCACCAATCTGAATTAGTCGTGTCATTTTCAAATCGCTTTGATTTTCATTTTAATATAATTTTGGATAGTCTTAAATTTATACAAGTTAATTATGTCAAGTTGGAATCATTTCGGATTATTATCGTAAACGGATGATCATGTTAAAAAGTGTCAGCCCTACTATTATGTAATTTGTCTTATTTGGAAAAAAATTGATATTCTAAGACACCAAAATTTAAAATATTATTTTCGTAATTGGTTAGTTTCGCTTGCGTGGACTCACATCATTTAATGGATGTGAGTATGTATCAACGAACTAACCAATTGCATTTCATTTGATGTCTTAAAGACATTAATTATTCTTCCACTTTGTTGTTGATATTTTTCTGCTCCATAAACTACTTGGGGACATATTTAGGGTATATAGAAAAAATATTATTTTTTCAAAACAACCCGAAATTAACTATCATAATTCGTATCCTTTCGAAATTCTTGACTTGGATAATATATTTATCAATTTACAGTATCTAATATACAAACATTGTGCATAACTCTAGTAGTAATTTGAGAATTACTTAAAGCATGAATAAAAATATTTTGCACGTTATTCCAATTAATATAAAAATTTCTTACTATAGATGATTATAAGAAAATGGAGAATCAAAATTTTAAGAAGATTGAAAACAAGTATTAACATCTCATGTGTATTAAATGATACTTTATTGACCTGATGACATGTCATATCGGTCCAATGGAAGTTTGAGAAAGTAATTTTAGTGAACGTGAACTAATCAATGCCATGTATATAATTTTCACCACTACCCTAAATTGCAACAGGCTATCAATGAGTCATTGTGAATATGATAGTAAAAGAAATATTGTTTAGAGTTCTCATGACTTGACACAAAGAGATGATGAATGTAAAATAGAGATATAGAATGTAAAATGCTAGTAAAGACAAAAGAGGGAGGGATAGTGTGGGAATCGAGATTTTGTTATCATAACACACGTGGGGGGCCAACATCTGTAGTGCCCACACCTTTTAATGTTACTAAGGATTTGTTTAAGTAATTGTAACACCCCCTGATTTTTTAGACTGAGAAATTAAATTTTTGGGAAAATAAAATTTAATTAAATTGGAGAATTTTAAAATTTGGGAATTGAGGCCCAAAAATAGAGAACATTTGAAAGTATTTCGAATGATGATTTTAAGGGTACCATCGATCCCGAAAGGGTCGAGATAGTCAAAATGACTGTCATTTGGTTTTATTTCGGCTCCGAAATATTTTTTAAGTTAGTTTGACTCGAATTGGAGCATACGAGTCATTTGAAGTGTGTATTAACATCTAAAATTGGGACTTATGTTTTATAGGGTTTAAGAGGCTTACGGATGAAGCCTTCTCATTAGAGAAAAAGAGAAATAGAAAGAGAAAGAGAAAGGAAGAAAGAAAGAAGAAGAAAGGAAGAGAGAGAGGAAGAAAAGCTTGGAGATTTTCGGCCAAAACGCGACATCGAGGACGATCCAACCTCTACAAATCTGAGGCAAGTGTTTAATATTGATAACAAAGTCATTTGTGTATTTTATTTCATAATTTGTGGGTTAAAGAAATGGTTTTTAGGTATAAATATCAAAACCTATAATGACATATAAATTATTGGGATGAGATGTAGGATGAGTTCATAAGTTAATAATATTGTTGGGTTAAAGATTTGGGGATTTGGTGATGATACTTGGGTGTTTGAGGAGTTAGGGTTTGTTGAAAATAGGAAAATCGGCCAAGATAACTGGTATGGCCGGTCGACCGCGCCCAGGGGACCGGTCGACCCCGCCTTAAGGGAAAAGCCTACTGCATTTCTTCATAGGCAGAATTTGGACCCGCGGTCGACCGGGGGTCTGGGACCGGTCGACCGGTCCCCTATTTTTAGCCCAAAGTTGGGAGTTCTTTCATCCCCTTTTTCTTTTGGAGTTTTATTTAGGGGCTTTCTTAATGGGCTTATTATGGAGGGTTATGATATTAGATATAGGGAATAGGGCCCTAGGTCGAATAGGGGCTTACGGGCCTATGTTAAAGTGATTTAGGAGGATGGGATGCCTCTTTTAGTAATGAAAGAATTATGGGACTGAAGTGATTGGCGGATTGTTTTATCATGATAGAGGGGGAAACCCCATTGGGATGGAGAATCCTACTTATAGATCAAATGTAAGTATAGAAGTGATGGGAGGCTAAGAACTCTTAGAGAGAGAGTTGCAAGGGTATGTTGTGAAATTTCTGGGCCGACATTTATATCGAATCCTTATAAGGATAGGATATTATTAAGCTACAATTTGGGGCCAAATGGAAGAGAGTGGTCGCATACCCTTAGAAATGATAAAATTTAAGGAATAAATCTGAGAGACCTTAGACTAGGGGAATTCACAAAAATGATTGAACCCTAGTCGGAGTCGAGAGCAATGGGATCATAGTTCCAACTTGAGTAGAGCATGAAAATCTAGTTGGAATAGATGTTATTGATCGGGGTGTGATTTACAACGGGTAATTTCCCTAAGTAATGGGATTATTTAATGAATGCAAGATTGAGCTTGAGGCTCATAGACTATTAGTTAGGTGTATACTGATAGTCGAAATTATTACTAAATTTTATAATGTGCTCTCGGATATGGATGGTATGTGTAGTGATGGTTTCCTACACAAAATTTTGGGTGATAACCCTAAGGTTGAATATATATGTATATATATACATATGATTTTGGGAGACTTTTCATCATAGGAAAAATGATTGAATATGTTTCAAGTGAGGGATTGTATTCATATATCGAGGTAAATTAAATGAGTTTGTGTGACGGCTTGTATATTGAGGATTATGTATACTTATAGCCGAGTTTATATCTCGTATGCATATGAACGAGAATTGTTGTATATATGGATATGTGAATATATGTGCATATATCTATATAGATATGAATATATGGATATATTTATGTTGTGGACATACATGGTATGGATATTTAAACCGTATATGATGGTTTAATATTTGATCATATTATGGGATCATATGGATGTGTATATATTGTGCATGTGAACAATATATATACTTATGTGGTTAAGCATACCCCGCTCATGCTATCATTGGGAAGTTTTCGCGCAGAGGGTGAGCATCCTGGCTTAAGGAGCAGGGTGTGGATATTCCCCAGGTCATAGTCGTCCAGTGTGTTATTATGTGATATATATTTTGGGATGAGACGTGGTGGGTATGTTTCGTCTCATTGCCGGTTAGGAGCTATGACCGCTTCCCGGGACGTTGTGTGTGTGAGTTACCACGAGATGGGTGTCGTTGAACCTCACCATGGTAGTCCCCAGTTGCTACGTGAGCCGGGCACTGGGAAGATGATAGCATGGTGCCGTTTTATCGGCGATATATATAGCCGGGTGGATTATGTGCATGTCCATTGTACATCAGATATGATATGTACACTTGGTCATGGGTATGGATTATGGTGTATATATATATGGTTAGAATAAAATGCCTATATATATATATATATATATATTTATATATATCCTATAGATGAAAGGATATGGACTTTTTATGGAGTACACCTTGGATGATTATGGTGTACTAGATGATTGGGGGTTGATGTATCGCATTTAAGGAATATTTCGGTTACATCATCCCAAGGATATTATTTGGAAACTTTAAGTAGTTCTTATGGTAATTTATATTTAGTAGTGCTATATGTATGGCATGATGGATCTCTAGGACCGACATTGTCAAGGAGTAGTGTAACGGGGTGGTTCCTTGTTTGGATTTCGCTTTGCGAGACACCCCACGGATGAAACGTAGTGCATTATTGAGATTAGAGAAAAGTTCTGCCAATAATTAGTATGACATAATGGATCTCTAGGATCGACGTTGACAAGGAGTAGTGATACGGGGTGGTTCCTTGTTTGGATTTCTCTTTGTGAGACACCCCACGCACGAAATGCAGCGCAGCGTTGAAATTGGAGAGAAGTTTTGTCAGTAATGATGTTGTATGCCTATTATTTAGAAATTGAAATCATATGTTTCAACCCAAATGCATATGGGTAACTTATTAAGATTTATAATTGGTTAAATTATAAATCGGAATCCATTAATCCTAATATGGCGTATATGTTTGTAAAAATACTTAAGTGTGTTTAGAAAAAGTGGATTCTTGGGTTAAGATAGGAAGGCAATTCTCGTGGGTATAGGCTGGGCCTATGATAAGTTAAGTTGTCCTTATAAATTGGGGTAATTTAACTAAAATTTGAAGACGCGAATAGGTGCGTGCCACTAGATGAGAGGTGAGTTAGGGTTCCACGAGAGTGCGATTCCACTTTAATTATGAAATAAGTGCACCGATATTTGTTATACACGGTTAACACACTTGCTAAATATTTTTCACACTCGGGCTCTGACCCGTTTACTTCCCTCTCCTGCTTGTATATATATATATATATATATATATATATATATATATATATTACTACAGGTGTCCTACCGCATGGATGCCGGATGACCTTCTATCTAGAGTCTTGGGAGCCGTGACATGTGCGGACTGTTGCGGGATGTATCTTGTAGTCGCTTCCTACTTCTTCAAAAATCTAGGTAGGATTCATTTTGTATATCGGGTTTTTACCCAAGGGGATATTTATACATGTTTATATTTATTCCATTTCAGTAATTGTATTTGCTGTGACCCGACAGCTTATTCGGGTTTACTTCCTTGTGGTATATTTCAGTTGTAGTTATTTATTTCATTTTATTATAGCATTTCATTTTTCATAGTTCTTTCATGCATCTTTCTTTCCTCTATTAGTAGTGTTAGTTTGTTGTCTGTTGCATATTTTATTTAATTTTAACATCTCGCTTGTATGATATCGGGTAGTTAGTCCCATATTATATAGTACCGGCGGTTGATGTTGAGACTGGACCATCTGAAGCTCCTGATTTAATGTAGTATAGGGCTGGCCACCTGTTATTATTTTAAGCGGGGTGTTACAGATGGAATCAAAGCATCAGGTTCTAGAGTCTTTTGGATCTGTGCGAGTTTTCCGCATTCTTCCGTTAACGTTCTTGATATAAAGCCCTACTAATAGGACTGTTGTGTTCACTACGCTTATTTTCTTCTGTGAAGTGTATTCACTTGATCGATGTTCTGATAATAGTTGTTATCGTTTCAGACGTCACATGGATTGTGTCGTCTAAGACAAGACCAGATTAGAGAACTCTAGCAGTGGTTCAGAGTATTTTATCGGTGGTTGAGTATAAGAGGGAAATTACTTGAATGGCGAATCTTGGACTTAATAAGGTAAGTCTGAGGAGAGGTATCTAGTATAGTCCTTGGGAGGTTTAGGTTGGTAGACCTGTCAACCTTTGTTAGGAAACCTGGTATTAGTGACTCTTACCGATGTGAGGTAGGTGGAGTTGTTCCAATATCAGGACTATCGCCTTTTGGGATGAGGGAGAAAGAATTTGGAGACTCAGTTTCGTTGCATAGGACTGAGGGAGTTTTTGGTAGCCGTAATTTCGTTTTGTCCTTCAAAATGGTTAGGAAGGATTTTGGGGAAGATGTTTCTCTTGTGGAGAAATAGGTAGGAAAAATGATTGTCTAGGAAGGAGTGTGCATGAATGGCGCCTTTTGGAAAATACTGTCTCGAAAGGAGACAATGAGGAGTTTTGTTGTTGAATTTTGGAAGTATGAATTGTCGAGGTTTGTTAGGTAGTGATTATAAGGTTAATTGTTTTATGGATAGGGTAGGGCATGATTATATTGTGGAAAGGAGTTGATGGAATGTAAAGAAGTTTTGTATTTGCGAGATTCAAAGTTTAGTAGGTGTATGTTGAGTGGATAATTTAGCTCATGGTTGTATTAGTTTGAGGACTAGGTATTGGATAGAATATTGTATTTGTTGAGGCCTTGTGTTTAAAACATAAGGTATTTTCTTGGTGTGTCAAAAGACGCGGGATTTATTTATATTATATATTGTTGCATAAGCCTTCGGGCAATATCTAAAATATATGGAAATCTTTTATAAAACCTTAACCTTGGTTCAACTAATCTCAATCCCCAACCTAGCTACACAGTAGTGTACTGGGAGGGTTCCTTGTTTGGATTTCGCTTGCGAGACCTCCCCCTCACGAAGGTAGCTAGTGTCATGAATTGAGGAGAGTTCAACCATTGGGAATTTTCAAACTTTTATATGGATAATAGGTTACTATAGATTATATTGCTGAGAGTTATATTATGATTTGAGGCTAATGGAGCCTGATTATAATTCTACGAGTGGAAAGCTCGGGTACGGGGTGTATGGGCGCCCTGGGTAGTAGTTTGTTTTAAATTTATATGGTTTGATGTGAGAACTAGGAAGGATCGGTATACTGATCCTGAGGGTTGATGTAGGGACTAGATAATATTGAGGTCCTAGGCATGTCTTAAATTTCGCGGGCGAAATTTTTGTAAGGGGGGAAGATTGTAACACCCCATGATTTTTGAGACTGAGAAATTAAATTATTGGGAAAGTAAAATTTAATTAAATTGGAGAATTTTAAAATTTGGGAATTGAGGCCCAAAAATAGTGAACATTTTAAAGTATTCCGGATGATGATTTTAAGGGTACCATCGATCCCGGAAGGGTCGAAATAGTCAAAATGACTGTCATTGGGTTTTATTTCGGCTCCGAAATATTTTTGAAGTTAGTTTGACTCGAATTGGAGTATACGAGTCATTTAAAGTGTGTATTAACATCTAAAATTGGGACTTATGTTCTATAGGGTTTAAGAGGCTTACGGATGAAGCCTTCTCATTAGATAAAGAGAAAGGAAGAAAGAAAGAAGAAGAAAGGAAGAGAAAGAGGAAGAAAAGCTTGGAGATTTCTGGCTCAAACGCGACATCGAGGACGATCCAACCTCTACAAATCTGAGGCAAGTGTTTAATCTTGCTAAATAAGTCATTTGTGCATTTTATTTCATAATTTGTGGCTTAAAGAAATGGCTTTTAGGTATAAATATCAAAACCTAGATTTTGGGTACTAAAATGGGAATTTGATGTTTATACATGGGTTTAATGACATATAAATTGTTGGGATGAGATGTAGGATGAGTTTATAAGTTAATAATATTGTTGGGTTAAATATTTGGGGATTTGGTGATGATACTTGGGTGTTTGAGGAGTTAGGGTTTGATGAAAATAGGAAAATTGGCCAAGATAACTGATATGGTCGGTCGACCGTGCCTAGGAGACCATTCGACCGCGCCTTAAGGGAAAAGCCTACTGCAATTCTTCGTAGGCAGAATTTGGACCCACGGTCAATCGGGGGTCTGGGACCGGTCGACGGTCCCCTATTTTTAGCCCAAAGTTTGGAGTTCTTTCATCCCCTTTTTCTTTTGGAGTTTTATTCTTAGGGTCTTTCTTAATGGGCTTATTATGGAGGGTTATGTTATTAGATTTAGGGAATAGGGCCCTAGGTCGAATAGGGGCTTGCGGGCCTATGTTAAAGTGATTTAGGAGGATGGGATGCCTCTTTTAGTAATGAAAGAATTATGGGACTGAAGTGATTGGCGGATTGTTTTATCATGATAGAGGGGGAAACCCCATTAGGATTGAGAATCCTACTTATAGATCAAATGTATGTATAGATGTGATGGGAGGCCCTTACAGAGAGAGTTGCGAGGGTATGTTGTGAAATTTCTGGGCCGACATTTATATCTAATCCTTATAAGGATAGGATATTATTAAGCTACAATTTGGGGCCAAAATTTGAAGAGAGTTGTCGCATACCCTTAGAAATGATAAAATTTAAGGAATAAATCTGAGAGACCTTAGACTAGGGGAATTCACAAAAATGATTGAACCCTAGTCGGAGTCGAGAGCAATGGGATCATAGTTCCAACTAGAGTAGAGCGTGAAAATCTAGTTGGAATAGATGTTGTTGATCGGGGTGTGATTTATAACGGGTAATTTACCTAAGTAATGGGATTATTTGATGAATGCAAGATTGAGCTTGAGGCTCATAGACTATTAGTTAGGTGTATACCGATAGTCGGAATTATTACTAAATTTTATAATGTGCTCTCGGATATGGATGGTATTTGTAGTGATGGTTTCCTACACAAAATTTTGGGTGATAACCATAAGGTTGAATATATATGTATATATATACATATGATTTTGGGAGACTTTTCATCATAGGAAAAATGATTGAATATGTTTCAAGTGAGGGATTGTATTCATATATCGAGGTAAATTAAATGAGTTTGTGGTGACGGCTTGTATATTGAGGATTATGTATACTTATAGCCGAGTTTATATCTCGTATGCATATGAACGAGAATTGTTGTATACATGGATATGTGAATATATGTGTATATATCTATATAGATATGAATATATGGATATATTTATGTTGTGGACATACATGGTATGGATATTTAAACCGTATATGATGGTTTAATATTTGATCATATGATGGGATCATATGGATGTGTATATATTGTGCATGTGAACAATATATATACTTATGTAGTTTAGCATACCCCGCTCATGCTATCATTGAGAAGTTTTCGCGCAGAGGGTGAGCATCCTGGCTTAAGGAGCAGGGTGTGGATATTCCCCAAGTCATAGTCTTCCAGTGTGTTATTATGTGATATATATTTTGGGATGAGATGTGGTGGGTATGTTTCGTCTCATTGCCGGTTAGGAGCTATGACCGCTTCCCGGGACATCGTGTGTGTGAGTTACCATGAGATGGGTGTCGTTGAGCCCCACCATGGTGGTCCCCAGTTGCTACGTGAGCCGGGCACTGGGAAGATGATAGCATGGTGCAGTTTTATCGGCGATATATATAGCCGGGTGGATTATGTGCATGTCCATTGTACATCAGATATGATATGTACACTTGGTCATGGGTATGGATGATGGTATATATATATATATATATATATATATATATATATATATATATATATATATATATATATATATATATATATATATATATATATGGTTAGAATAAAATTCTTATATATATATATTTATATATCCTATAGATGAAAGGATATGGACTTTTTATGGAGTACACCTTGGATGATTATGGTGTACTAGATGATTGGGGGTTGATGTATCGCATTTAAGGAATCTTTCGGTTACATCATCCCAAGGATATTATTTGTAGACTTTAAGTAGTTCTTATGGTAATCTATATTTAGTAGTGTTGTATGTATGGCATGATGGATCTCTAGGACCGACATTGTCAAGGAGTAGTGTAACGGGGTGGTTCCTTGTTTGGATTTCGCTTTGCGAGACACCCCACGCATGAAACGTAGTGCATTATTGAGATTAGAGAAAAGTTCTTCCAATAATTAGTATGACATAATGGATCTCTAGGATTGACGTTGACAAGGAGTAGTGTAACGGGGTGGTTCCTTGTTTGGATTTCGCTTTGCGAGACAGCCCACGCACGAAACGCAGCGCAGCGTTGAAATTGGAGAGAAGTTTTGTCAATAATGATGTTGTATGCCTATTATTTAGAAATTTAAATCATATGTTTCAACCCAAATGCATATGGGTAACTTATTAAGATTTATAATTGGTTAAATTATAAACCGGAATCCATTAAGCCTAATATGGCATATATGTTTGTAAAAATACTTAAGCGTGTTTAGAAAGAGTGGATTCTTGGGGTTAAGATAGGAAGGCAATTATCGTGGGTATAGGCTGGGCCTATGATAAGTTAAGTTGTCCTTATAAATTGGTGTAATTTAACTAAAATTTGAAGACGTGAATAGGTGCGCGCCACTAGATGAGAGGTGAGTTAGGGTTCCACGAGAGTGCGATTCCACTTTAATTATGAAATAAGTGCACCGATATTTATTATGCACGGTTAACACACTTGCTAAATATTTTTCACACTCGGGCTCTGACCCGTTTACTTCCCTCTCCTGCTTGTATATATATATATATATATATATATATATATATATATATATATATATATATATATATATATATATATATATATATATATATTACTACAGGTGTCCTACCGCATGGATACCAGATGACCTTCTATCTAGAGTCTTGGGAGCCGTGACATGTGCGGATTGTTGCGGGATGTATCTTGTAGTCGCTTCCTACTTCTTCAAAAATCTAGGTAGGATTCATTTTGTATACTGGGTTTTTACCCAAGGGGATATTTATACATGTTTATATTTATTCAATTTTAGTCATTGTATTTGCTATGACCCGACAGCTTATTCGGGTTTACTTCCTTGTGGTATATTTCAGTTGTAGTTATTTATTTCATTTTATTCTAGCGTTTCATTTTTCATAGTTCTTTCATGCATCTTTCTTTCCTCTATTAGTAGTGTTAGTTTGTTGTCTGTTGCATATTTTATTTAATTTTAACATCTCGCTTGTATGATATCGGGTAGTTAGTCCCATATTATATAGTACCGGCGGTTGATGTTGAGACTGGACCATCTGAAGCTCCTGATTTAATGTAGTATAGGGCTGGTCACCCATTATTATTTTAAGCGGGGTGTTACAGTAATCTTCAAGATTTTCACAAATATTGATAGATATTTATGGAAACTTACCACCCATTAACTGATCAAAGGGGAATTTATTTAGAAGAGGCAATTTATACCATGAAGTATAGATTTGTACGTCTACACTTAGGTGGGGTAGGTGATTTTCAAAGTGCCAAACCTCAGTCAAATTAAACTAAGAAAATACTAAACTAAAGATCTTTCCTTGGTGGGCTTAGGCAACTTATTTAACCACGTATATCACGTGTTCCCTTACGTGATTTTGGCAACATTTAGTTTCATATATATATCTACATCAAGACATGAATCTCACATTTGGTCATATTCAATACATTCTTGATATACTAGTTCAATTTTTATTGAATTATCAGATAAGTTCCTAACTATTAAGTCGGTTCCCGTATTTATGATAAACTACTAAGATTGTACATGCAACTTTATCGATAGGATGTCGATCCTACCTAGGTTGTGAACTATTTAATCATAGGAAAACCTAAATTTCTTTTTTTTGTGAGTAACTCGAACTCTACACATCGAAAATCCTATCATGTGTGATTGATCGACATAATATATATATATATATATATATATATATATATATATATATATATATATATATATATATATATGTTTATCATAACTACGGTATTCGGCTTAATAGTGATGTGTAAGATCATAACATACTTATATGCATGTATAAATAGATTGAAAATTAAGAGACAATAAACCATTGATAAATATTTCCAATGTGACTAAGTATTATGGGAAACGAGATAGTCCTCGTTGGTATCGAGGGTTTCATTGTTTAGATTATCCCCTTGGTATTGGGTCCCAATGATTATGAAGTATTCAACTATAATGTCATGTTACACCCAACTAGCGAATTAGGAATTAAGTATATTTTGACTAGATCGGTTAATACTTTGTATGTACAACATTTATTAATATTGGTCATGAGGATGATGGATTATGGGGGTTGGTAGCATTTATAATAATTATTTTTAAACTTAAAATAAGGTATTTTGGGCCAATTAGGTTACACTATACCAAAAAGGTCAAATTATCACCTTTTAGCCGGCCACCCTTGACACAGTCAATGATCGTGATAAAAAAACATGTGTTTTTGTCACGGCCATTGACCGCGAAAAGTGCGTGACAAAGTCTTGTCACGGTCAATGACCGTGACAACCTTACAAAGTTGTCGCGGTCAAATATCGTGACAGGTACGTGACAACTTAGTCAGTAAAAAAACTCTTCCGTCTTCTTTTTTTCCCACCATTTTCACTTCCCTCTTTTTTTCTCTCTAAGTGGATGCTATCTCTCTCTCTCTAACCGATTTTCATGTTTTTCCCTCTCTTTCTCTTTCCTTTGTATATATGTGTGTATGTGTATGTGTATGTGTGTGCATGTGTGTGTATGGGTGGTGTGTGTGTGCATGTGTGTGTGGTGGGGTGGGGGTGGGTGGGTGGGTGGGGGGAGGGGTAGGGGGTATGGGGGTGGGGTGGGTGGCGCGGGGGTATTGGTATGGGTGTATGGGTGGGGGGTGTATGGGTGTGTTTGCATGTGGGTGAGCGTGTGTGTTTGTAGGTGTGTGTGTGTGTGTGGTGAGGGGGGAGGAGGGCATGGGGGGGGGGGGGGGAGGGAGGTTGAAATGAATTGTTAGGACCCGTTTGGCGACCCAATATCCAAATATATGTTGTACCCTTAAGTATAAATACCAAAATATTGTTGGCTAATACATATTGATTCCCCCCGTGTTTAAGAGGCTTAAAGTTCAATTTGAGATTTCTCTCACGAAATAGTTATAATAGGAATTGGAATTGGGACTTATAATTATTATTGTTAATTTAATTATGACTTTAATTGGATATAAATGAGTTAGGAGCCTTTAGATTCCCCTTATTAATTATTGGTTTTGAATTAGGTAGTTAGTTTGAATTGATGTTTAGGATTTTTAGTAATTGTACATATTAGATTTTGTTGTTTTGGAATTCAGAATTTAGTTGTTAAACATTAATAATACAACTTTAATGATGATATATTTATAATACATGATGAAATGAATTAATTGAATAGATGAATTAGAAGGAGTATGGGATACATATTTGTTGATTTGTTGTTGTTGTTGTTGCTGTTGGATTATTGTGGACCGATGTTGGGTTGGTTAAGTTTGGAAGTGGCATGACCAATGGATTATTGTCCAAATGGGGGGGGGGGGGGGGGAGTTTTCAACTTTTTTCTAAAATTAATTTGTGTCACGAACAATATATTATTAATTCATATATATGATAATTAAATGAAGCATACTTGAAATTACATTTAGTGCGCACAGATACTAGCCTTCTAGTTCTTATGCGTACGCATTCAATAGCCCTTAGACTTGTTCGAGAGTCATTACCCCTGTAATGAGATCTCTCGAATTGTCCCGTTTGGACAGTTTGGGACTGAATAATTCGTGAATCCGTCCCGCCGAAGGAGCCGATCGCATTGGCACAACGATAAAAGTTCATTGACAATGAGATCGAGGAGCGACAATTGGCATCTCGCCAACCGGGGAGGGAAAATCGGGTGAAAAAGATGGACGTGCACTACTCCGGTCGAACGTCTTACGCCGAGGTGGAGCACAAAATGATAAGTTTTGCATTATTTTGCATTATTTTAATCTACCTCGATATGTGAATACAATCGGGTGAAAAATATGTTATTTTGCATTATTTTACTTTGCGTTACTTACTAATTTTACATTATTTTATTTCAGGACATGAGCAGTGGCCCTGGGCGTAGGCCACAGAGGGTCGATGCCTTTGTGGCAATTCAGACGAAGAAGGACAAGGATAAGGGGGTGTCCTCGAGCATAACATCCACGATTGTAAGTAATCCGACTATTTAATTTTTGTGAATTGCATTATAATTTTTTTATTTACTTATTTAACTAATCGTGTGCTTTTTGTCGTTTCAGACAAAGCTTAAGGAAGTGCATGGGTCACAGTTTGATGTCGATAAGGTGTCTTTATCCACGAACGCACTCAGCAAAGTACTTGGCATTAATCTCAAGGGAAGGACTAGGGGTGAGCTCGCGAGAGGGATAATCTAAGATCACCAGAATGGAGAGGAGCAACACCGGGTTGGCTCATCAGGTGGACACACATGACACAAAGCTATCAAGGTTGGAGGCGAAGGTCCTAAATATGTACGCATTCGTGACATTATTTGTATATCATGTGGCCTTCCTTCCTCCTCGAACCTACCCCAGACACTATGTCATGACATTATTTGTATTTATTTTTATTTGGACACTTGGATTATATTTGAATTGTTTTGATTTGTTACATTTTGGTTTGGACATGGATTGTATTTTTATTTTATTTGGATATGGTAATATATATGCAATGAATTGGGGCATTCTTTCCATTTTATTTAGATATATGTTATTTGAACAGGTACAATTTTTCTATAACAGGTACAATATATTGTTGGGCAGTGGTACCGGCCAAACTGCTCAGCAGATTTTTTTTAAATGCTGCTCAAATTTGTCACGGTCAATGACCGTAATAAAATTTTAAACGTTGTCATGGGTTTGTCACGGTCTTTGACCTTGACAAACCTTTTCAAGTTCAAAGATCGTGACTTGACCGTGACAAGTCTAACGAACTTGTCACGTTCAATGATCGTCACAAGTTCGTGACAACAAAATTTGTCACCCCCAGAATTGTCACGGTCATTGACCTTGACAAGTCCAACTTGTCAAGGTCAATGACTCTGACAATCCGACAGATTTGGTGTAGTGTTAATATAATAAATTGGAGGATTTTTAGACTAGTTAAAGGTTAATTTTGGGCAAGTTACTTGTGCCTTATCTTAGGCCCATGCCCAATTTTGTTTTTAAGTAGTACTAATCATCCATGAGGAGGTTCATTTAACACAAAATACAATTTCAGGACCTAAGAGCTTGGAGACAAGAAGACTAAAGGTAAAAGAGGGTATTCTAGAATATTGGATCCCTAGTTTAGTTTAATTTAAATACTTATATTATAATACCTGTGTCTAATAATTTATTATTTTTTTTCCATGTAAATTATAATAATTTGAAAATTTGAGAATTGGCTCATTAATATATGGACTTTATCTCTATTTAATTATTCTTTGAGCCTTGATGGTAATTATTGGAAGCTTTGAGAAAAATTGGAAATTTAAGAAACTGTGTGGTTCTAACGAAAATAAGCTCGTTCAAATGAGAATCCAATGTCGTTCGAAGTTGGTATCTAACGAGAATCTAATGAGAATTCAATGCATAAGGTTTTTTCACTTTGCTAGAAGGTCATTCGTTGGGGGGATCAAACGAGACTGAGATCTCATTCGAACGAGGTCCCATTCTCGTTCGAACGGCCTGTTCCGAAATTTTTAAATCGGATGCACTTGTGCATTGTCACATTTTGGAACGTTGGATCGATGACATGTCGACCCCTAGTGAACCCAGATGACCTAAAATCGGGATTTTAGTGTTCGGGGGCTGTTTTTAAGAGAGTTTGGTGGGTTTATGGGTTTATTTGGGTAAGAGGAGGAAGAGAGATGGGAAGATTCTTCCCCCACCAAGAACTTATAAGATCTCCCTCTCTCTCTCTCTCTTTCTAATTTCAAGGATATTTTATCTCCCCTAAGGTTCTTCCACCATGCCACCAACATATCTCCACCTTATGCCATCATATTCTACTAGTATTTCACTATAAGTAAGCCCAATACACCCATTTCCACCATTGTTAAGCAACGCTATGAATTTTGAAGGTGTTATGAGAGGTTTTGGAGAATAAGAAGAGTAGAAATTTGTGGAGTTTTGAAGGGGGATTTCTTGGAGCTTTCTTGGAGACAAGCTTTGTGGAGTTAGGCTCTACCCTTAATTCTAAGACTCTATGTTATTATCATTTGATTTTTCATATAGAGTTTAAGAGTGGGATGCATATATAGTTCAAGAATTATATTTCTTAAAATTTGTGAAAATGGGTTTGCAAATGGGTTAAAAGGATTTTGAGTAAAATGATGTATTTCAAGAAAACTTGGTATTAAATATTTTTATGAAAGAAAAATAATGAAAGAATGTTACTTTGTTGGGAGTAATTATGAAGTAATGTTTATGAGTTTTCTAGAGAAAAATTGGAATTTTTGGTATAAATTGACATTTATTTAAGTTTTGAAGAAACAATATATATTTTGCCTTGAAAGGCATGTTTGTGCAAACATTATGAAATTTCTAGAGTAAATCACATGTTAGACCCATCTGATAGGATTTGGGGGCTTAAAATCCATCTTCTCATGCATATAAACTTGTAGTATTTTGAGGTTGAACATACAAACAAGTTTAATGAGAGTTTTATTGAGTTTAATTATGAAGTAAAGAAATTAAAAAAATTCAGCTCTTAAAGTGTGTGAAAAAGGTGTTGAAAAGGTGATAAGTGTATGGTTTAAGACTCAACTCAACTCAACAAAGCCTTTTCCCAATTATTTGGGGTCGGCTGTATGGTTTAAGACTATATGTGTTAATAAAAAAAAATGATGTTTTTCTTATAAAGTAGTCTTTAAATGTTCAATAACTTCTTAGAGAAAGTAAGTGATGAAATAAAGATATTTTCAACTTGAGGAGAATGTTACTCCAAACATTAAAAAAGTGTTAATATGTTAAAAATACTTAAGAAGTTAGTGTGGGTACCTTAACGGTGTTTCGAAAAATAACACTTGTAAAAATGGAGCGAAAGACAAGTTTGAAAATAAATGGGTAAAATGGTAATTTTTCGTAAGTGAAACATTTTTATGAAATAAAAATGTTGGAAAAGGTGTTACACAAAATAATCCTAAATGAACATGATTTTCGGATAAAATCAATATTAGAGTAAAAAGGACAAGAAATGATGATTTTAAAGTGTAACACAAGTTGGGGTGAAACTCCGGATTTTGGCTTTGGTCTGGAGAATGGAAAAGTGGAATAATGTAGACATTTGCAAATGTTAAAACACATTAATAAGTACTCGAATGACACCGAGATAATTAAGGAGGACCTGGAGCCCTGGACTGAAAGACCCAAAATCACTGGCCATAGCATATGGTAGCATAGCCGACGATGTGGAGCCCGTTAAAGTATGAGAATATTGAAAGATTTCGAAAAAATGATAATGAAAATGGAACATATCAAGAAATGGGTTGTGTGGTGAATATGTGAAATGATAACCTAACTTAAATGAATTAATAAATGTTCTAGTAAATAATAAAGTAGAAAAGTAATGTGAAAATTGACTAATGTCCATAAAGTAAAGGTATGGTAAAGTGAAGGGATTAAATAGGTAGTTAAGCCACCTACAAAATTTTAACCTATAATTGGCACATAAGTGAATTTATAAAAGGTTTTCAAATGAAAAATAAGTATTTTCTAACATGGTGTTCGCGTGTGTTGAAAGGTTTTTTCAATTAAAATACTAAGATAAGTTTTGCATGAGTAATAAGAAAATTTTGATAAAAGAAATGATTTTTCTTTAATAAAGGGTATTGTTTAAACTATTTAACGGGTGGCCTGCCCTATACTACATTAAATCAGGTATCCCAGATGGCACAGTCTCAACATCAACTGAGAATACTAAATAATATAAGGCTAACTACCCGAAACTATTAAAAGGGGATTGTCAAAAATTTAAAACTTTTATTTAACACCCAATAAAACCAACCATGCAACCAATAATACACAAAACAACATCTAACTATGATGAGTGATATGTGCAAACTCCAATAATACAAAAGATTACAATACAATGTACAACAAAATCTGTATAAAGAAATACCCGAATATGCTGTCGGGTCAAAGACAATACAAAAATCTGAGAGAGAGAATATATATGTGCTAATATACAACACTTGGGTATAAACCCGATGTACAAACTGAATCCTAATCTAGATGTACAACAGAGAGGAATCGACTAAACAAAGTGCCGCAACAGTCCGCTATTGCTACAACTCCACGAATACACTTGATGGATAGTCATGAATGGCGTCCTTGCGGAGGAACACCTAAAGTAATACAATATATATACATAGGGGGAGAAAATATAAACGGGTAAGAGCCCGAGTTGAAAACATTTTATAGCAAGTGTATTAAAATGCATAATAATTGTAAATGCATTAAGACATGATTTAATGGAATCGCACTCTCCATAATAAACCAACTCACCCCTCCACTAAAGCGTGCAACTAAACGTATGCACGTGATCTCCAAAGAAATGTCCAATTTAAGGAGGTAGGGTAATCTAATTTAAAACGCAATTTAAACCCTATTTAAGATTATCTAAATTACCTTACCATTTCATTTAATTAACTACCATCTAAATCACATACTTTCAATTTCAATACTTATGGATCTCTAAGATCCGTTCACTTAATTTACATATAGGGTTTACA
Organism: Sambucus nigra; assembly: GCA_949130495.1. NCBI lineage: Eukaryota > Viridiplantae > Streptophyta > Magnoliopsida > Dipsacales > Adoxaceae > Sambucus > Sambucus nigra. Next base: position 37,631,223 of record OX422220.1, read on the forward strand.
TACCCATTATCCATTCCACTCATTCAACAAACATAAATATCTTCTTTACTAGAATTTCATATATTCTAGTTATGCCAACAATATACAATTATATATAGGGGTGTGCAAAAAAACCGACCAAACCGACAAAACCGAGCCGAACCGAAAATTTTTGGGCCGGGTTTTTTTAAGGGTCGGGTCGGTTCGGTTTGATCAGGTATAAAACCGACAGGGTCGGTTCGGTTTTCGGTTTTGGCATAAAAAAATCGATTTTGAACCGAACCGAATTAATTTTTATACTTTTTAATTTTATATTTTATATTATATTTATATTAGTGTTGGCATATTATATTATATTTTTTAATTTTATATTTATATTAGGTATTAAAAAAAATATTTTTTATTAAAATAAATGAAAAAACCGAACCGGCCCTGTCAAAAACCGATGGGAAAACAAAACCGACCCTGTTCGGTTCGGTTCGGTTCTTCAACAGATACGATTCGGTTCGGTTTTTCTCCTTTAAAAACCGACATGGTCGGTTCGGCTAAAAAAACCCGATCAAAACCGAACGGACCGACCCGTGAACACCCCTAATTATATAGATGAGTTATTAGCATCTAAGTGCTAAGGACTAAACTTACTCCCAAGTCTCAATACTGCACTGTGTTTCATGCGTGGGACGTCTCGCCGAAGCGAAATCCAAACAAGGAACCCCCCGTTACACTACTCCTGACAGTATTGATTTTAGAGATTCATTAAGCCCTCAATGCATGATGCATGTAACTCAAATTCTTATTATTCCAATTTTAATTAATTATTCTCAATTCTCAACAGTGCACTTCAGTTCGTGCGTGGGACGTCTCGCCGAAGCGAACTCCAAACAAGGAACCCCCCCGATACACTACTTCTGGCACTGTCGATCGTCAAGAAGTATATATATAATATATATGAGCATTAAGGACTAACTTCTCCTCACTTTCCAACATTACACTGAGCTTCGTGCGTGGGACGTCTCGTCGAAGCGAAATCCAAACAAGGAACCCCCCCGATACACTACTTATTGGCAATGTTGGTCGTTGAGGTCCATTAAGCCCTCGATACCCGAATGACCAATCACATCGATAATATAATAACCATCCAAACGAGCTATAACTCGAGGACACAAGCTCACTATGCTATCATCTTCCAGTTGCCCATACCACATAGCAAAACTGGGAACCACATGGTGGGGTTCAACGACACCCACCTCGTGATCAACTCACGCACACAACGTCCAGGAAGCGGTCATAGTTCCTAACCGGCAAGTGAGAACGACACATACCCATGACTTCTCACCCCCAAAATAATAAATGTATATCATATAATCATCACCATGGACGACTATGACCTGGGGAATATCTACACACTGCTCATCGAGCCAGAGTGCTCACCCTCATCGCACACAACTTCCCAATGATAACAAGGAGAGAGTATGCTATATATATATATATATATATATATATATATATACCATCACATAAGGCATACATACATCATCGCATCATTTAAAGATATACCATCATATAAGGTATACCTACCACATCATTTACATATTTGTATTACGCACTTAGGCGTAGTTAAATTAATATCATTATTTAGTATAACTCCCTCTTTCGATATACTAACCGTCATTTCTCACACGTCTTCCCCTCTTAGTATACACTATACTATTTCTCACTTGAAGTTTTTGCATCACTTCATGATTATGAATTGTCTCTCAATTCTATTTATGTTAAGGATACTCTCTACCCTAATGCACCTCAATTTTCATTTCTCATCGTGTGAGACATCTCCCAAATCAATCATCGTTAAGGATATTTACATATATCCGTATGCACATTAAATAGCATTTATAATTCGCTATCCATAATATTGGTTCAATTAATTATATGAACCTTCAAAGTTTTCCTATTTGGAATTTGGATTCTAAAATCCATTGTCACTAAGTTCATTCTCTCTCTTCAATTATTTTATAATTATTCCCAAATAAAACTCCCAATTGTAGTGGGCTTCCCCACTTAGATTATACTATAATCTCTAATCATTATATCTCCAATTTAATCCATATGACCCTAATAATATCTTATAAGGGAAACTCCCTAAAAATCTCCCAAACGTACTCCATACGATCCCTATAGAGGTTCCCAATCGATAACCTCAAACAACATGGAATGAAATTCTCCATAGAATAACATCCCTCAAAAATCACTGTTTCCGAATCGATACGGGCCAATTCCGAATCGATTCGGCCCTGCGAATCGATTCGGCCTCCAAGGCGAATCGATTCGGGTCATCAGACCTAGGACTCTGTCTCAGGCCGAATCGATTCGGCTGGGGTCCAAATCGATTCAGTCACTCAGACCTGGGCAACTGCATATTTCCGAATCGATTCGGTAAGGGGCCGAATCGATTCGGCTCTGCAGAACTCACGAAAATGGCTACTTTTTATTTAACCTAAAATCCCCAAAATTCATTTTAATCATTTTCTCTTCATTTCTCTTCAACCCAATCACATATATATCATCTATAATCATCCTAGAATACATGTAAACCAATTTATAACCTCAAATTTATTTATACAAAACAAATCTAAGATTATACCCAAAAATTAGGTTTTGATAAACTAAACCTAAAACCCAAAGATTTAATCCATAAATCATGAAATAAATGAAACATAACAATTATTTAGCAAGTTTAATCACTTGCCTCCGGTTCGTAGGGTCTGAATCCGCCTTGAGATCGTGTATTGACCGAAAATCCTCTTTCTCTCTCTTTTCTCCTTCTTTCTCTTCTTCTTTCTTCTTCTCTCTTTCTTTCTTTCTATTTCTCTTTCTCTATAAGGAGAATAAAATCTCCCGTAGGCTTAATAAGCCTTTTCTCCCAAGATACACAACTTTAAATGATAATACACACTTTAAATGACTCGGTAACTTTAATTCGAGCCAAACGGGCTTAAAAATATTTCGGAACCCAAATAGACCCCAAGTACAGTTATTTCAACTATCTCGTCCCTTCCGAAAATAATGGCACCCTCAGAATTGTCATCCGAAAAACTTTCTAACGACTTCACATTTTTACCTCAATTGCCAATTTAATAATTCTCCAAAGAAAATAATATTTATTTCTTCCAAAATAAATAAATTATCGTCTCTAAAGTCTCGGGTTGTTACAAACTTCCCCACTTACAAAAATTTCGTCCTCAAAATTTAGCTAAGCCTAATTCTCCTAAGCTCAACTAGTTCCTACTACACTCATCCTTACTGATCCTATACCTAAACCTCTAACTTCCCACGACATATTTATTTTAAGTTGATTTTGAGTTTTATAAAACCAATTACCCCAATCACTAGGGCGCCCATACACCCTTTATTTTCGAGTTATCACTCGTACCAATCATAATGAGGCTTCATTTGCCTCTAAAGCTCCATAATCCCATAAATATATAAATTATACTAGCATATTAATAAAAGAAAATTTTGAATGGTCCAAGGAAATAACTCCTCTCAATTCCTGACATTCGCCACTTTTGTGCGGGGGACGTCTCGCAAAAGCGAAATCCAAACAAGGAACCCTCCCAATACACTACTATGTGGCGACGTCGGAGATTGAGAGTTTGTTAAATCCGGACTAGGGTTTGAAAATATTTTAGTGAAAATTATTTTGAGGTGGCCCAAAGGCCTATAAAAAGTTTTATATGAAAACAGTTTAAAAAAAAATTGGTTTATGTCTTACAATATTCATATAAAGTGCCTTATGTCCATAACACAAGGTCTTAACAATCATCATACATATAATAACATATAGCTCAAAAAAATTAGCATAATTATGAGCCAAACTTTCCTGCGTCCCAACAATCCACAAATTCTAAACTCTTTTCAGAAATCACATCTTACATTATATTAATATATTGCCCTTTTTATTAGGCTCATCCATATCTGGAATACGACATTTATATAAGTCTATCATGACTATATAAAAAGAAAAAGTAGCTTTATCATTACTACTTATCATACAATAACAATTCTTACATTCATAACAAGGCTATAGCTCTCTTTGATCACCTTACAAAATCATCTATTCTCTCAAAAGATAATAACATAAGAGCTTCACTTGCTTAAAATTCCCTTCCGGTCATTACATACAAAATAGGGTTATAGCACTGCCCATTCTCAAATATCTCTCATACGATATTCCCCAAAACTTCATATAGTAATAATCCTATTCATAAAGGAAAATTAACTTACTTCATACATCTCTAGTCCGATTGCCCATCCTCATCATTGGGTTCCCAAACAAAGTCCCCTGGTCTAAAATGACCTCGAATCTGCTGTAGGGGTTGCACTTCCAAAACTTCATCAAAACGCGGTCCCTTACCTCTTTTAGGATAATCTCTCTTTTTATGACCTATATCTTTACAAAAGAAACATCTACCCGTAAATCCTCTCTGCCCACTCTGGGGAACAAAACGCTGCTGCGACTCTCTATGGTCCGACTTATACTCACTGGCATTATTGGCATTCTCTTCGCCAAACCTACTTGATGAACTCGAATATCTAAAGTTCTTACCCTCTTGCGGATGAAAATGATATTCCTGACACTTTAACAGTGCTGCATTCACTACCTCGACGAAAGTCACTAACGTGGGACTCTCTACCAAATGCTGTCGAATTCTCCAATCTAAGTCTCGAACATACTTCGATATACGCTTATCTTCTGTATTTACCTCATCAGGTACTAAATTCGCCCATCTAAAAAAATCTTCTTCATATTCTGCCACCGTCCTATTTCCTTGAAACACGCCCATTAGTTTCTTCCCTTCTTTCTGAATTGGGGAAGGAAAATACCTTCGATCAAAAAGTTCCCAAAATTTTATTATAGGCAAGGTATCTCTCTGTTCAGATGTGGTGACAGACTCCCACCATTGGAGAGCTGGACCCGATAACTTAAAGGTGGCTAAAAACTTCTTCTGCACCTCGCTACACTCAATCATACGGAGGTGCCTCTGCATACTTGTGACACCCCGCCTAATTAAATATCGGGCGATCACTCCTTTATTAAGTTAAAATCAAGGTGAACAGTTGGATCATTCTTAGCATCACTGTCGTAAAAATATGTTTTTTTTCAATTTAAACACCATAAATAATTAAGCTAAGTGTCAAAATCATTTTAGACATTACTTTCCAAATTTTATTTATAAAACCAACATTTAAAGCTTTACAAAATTCGTAATTTAAATAATCACACAACAATTAACCTGGAACATTTAATCCAAACAATCTAAACATTCAACAACTAGATTCTAACATTTAAACTTAAAGGAAAAACATCCTGACAACAATAAATCCCAACGTGAAAATACTGGGAATAAATGATTCACAATGTCAAATAAAACAACTGAATAATGTAAATAAACAAGTCACAATATCCCATAGACAACTAAATAATGGAAAAGGGTGACACATGCCCAACTAAATGAATGGAACAAGGAGTGGAATCAACAAATGAAGTCGTCTAAGCAAGAGGCCTGCAACTCCCACCTAAGCTGCAGCACGTTCCTTCCAAAGGATCCTATGCAAGACGCCCCCATGGCTGGGCACCTGTAATATATACATATATATACAAGAGAGAGAAGAAAATGGAAACGGGTCAGAGCCCGATTGTAAAAACGATTTAAAATTTGTTTAGCAAGTATTTAAAATGTTTACTGGCCAATGCAACAACATATTAGTGCGACACTCCCTTGAGAAATTCTCACCTCTCTGCTAATGTGCACGCCTATCGCACTAACCCTCCCAACGGTATAACTTATCTTATCTTAGGTCGCTCGTAAGATTTAATGCTGATAAATTCAATTGTTTAAGAGGTTAATTTCTTTTAACAACAAAGTTCTCATTTAAACCTTATGTATAAAGTTTCTAAGTATCATATTATACTTTTCAAACACATGTTCCTCAATCGAAAATAATAATTCATTTTCTTACTTACCATAAACACAATAGGTAGTTCCCAAATTTCCATAATTAAAAAAGAATATATATATATATATATATATATATATATATATATATATATATATATTAAATACTCATATAATATATATATTTTAACGGCACCCCACATAATAATTATGGTGCGGGCATACTCTGCTATCCAATCCCCGTCTCACTCGTACTAAGGGAAATACAAGTTCGAAATCACTCTCGAACTGTATTAACACATACACAAATAATATTGAGGCGAAGCATAGATTCCAAGTCTCTAAGAGGTCAGTACATACCCTCACGTCTCTTAGGACCGTCTGATCATCGATCAGATAGCCTGTACCAAGGATATCTATCTTCTAGGGTACGAGTCAATATCCCCCATAAAGGTCCCATCGAGATAAGACTGTCCCAGCGCGGTAACCTCAGGGATAGCAAGTAGCGCGGAAATAATTTTTACACTTATATAGTATATGCAAAAACGCAGTCATTTAAATATACTACTATTACCATAACTCTTTAGGTACCTTTCATCACCCATAATTCTAACATTTATCCTTATTTCTCAATCTTTAGTTATTACGTATAACGGTTCGTCTCTTACTTTAATTGAGGGATTAATCCAACTTACTACGTAACACTCATGGACTCTATCCTCCCAAGTGTAGAATTCAGTAGGTACTCATCTATTTTTCCAACGTAACTATCTTACGTGTCTCTCCCTTTAATACACAACCCCATCGTCCCTTATGTGTAAACATCCCCAAAATTCAAATCTCGTTTTAGATTAAAGGTCTCATAATTATTAATAAGTCCTACTGGTCTCCTTTACCTTCCAAAATATTTTAATAAGGATGTCCAAAGATTATTACTCATTTAATTTGAATTCAACTATTTAAAAGGGGAAATATGAGTCTGCCAGGAGGGGTCGATCGATCGATGGCAGGAGCTCGATCGATGGATGCGTCGATCGATCGACACTCCTGGTTCGATCGATCGATCGATCATACAGGTATGGCGAATTCTGCAGATTAAGAGTTACGGGTTCTATCATCCAACCTCATCCAAATCAAGATTTTTAACACCCAAACTCCCAGAAATTCGTACTACAAACATTATAAACCTAAACTAACAATCTTTTACGTATAGCATGCGAATTTTCATCAATAACCATGGATTAAAAGGGGCAAAACTTATATAAACCTCATGAACCCTAGAAATTTCTTTAACTTTGTTCTAATCAGTCTTTTTATAGAATTTCTTCTTCTATTACATCATAAATCCGTGGTTCAACCTCTACATATGAAAGGGATTTCCAGATTTCCATTTATATCATTACTACATGCAATTTCCTATCTCCAACATGGGTTTTCTTCTATGAAACTCATCCTAATCAATCCTAGACTAACATGAATGATGCATTAACGAATTTAAGTAAGATAAATACTTGCCTAGGAATTTCAGAGTTCTGATGTTTGGACAAATTTGGTGTAGTTGCGTTCCCCATCGCGGGATCTACGCGTTGGTGGTGGCGGCGGTGCAATCGGATGAATTGTTGGCCTAGAACACCTTGGTAAGCTCTCTCCTTCCCTCTCCTATGGCCGTCACTTGTCTTTGGTTGTGTTAACCCTAGAAGACAACCTTAGACATCTGATATAACCCTTGAAAATTCGTGGGTTTAATTGCCCAAAATTACAAAATGTCCAAAATGCCCTCCCGGGGCGCTAAGTAAGCCTAAAAACGCCCCGAGACCCAAACTAAACCTCCGGGTACACTTTTCTGACTATCTCGACCCTTGCAGGCACTTTGGCGCACTCAAAACGACCATACGAGCAACTTATGATTTATTCACTTTTATTAATCAATATTTAGTCCCGACGCGACACGGGCGCGTCTCGACTCAAATTTCCAAAATGGTCATTTTATTCACTCTTGACATTTAATAGAACCAATATTATATATTACTCTACTCATTAGTAATATTCAACAAGTTTCCCATAATTAATAACTCACATCACGTTAATAATTATAAAGTAATTAATTTCTGAATTTATATTAAATTAATAACTCACATTAAATTTAATAAATCCCCAAATTTATAAAGCAAAAAAATACGGGGTATTACAATACTGTTCTTCCATAGACTTACAACCATTGCATCAAATTCCCCCGAAAATTCTGGAGGATGCCCCTGACTAAAATCTTCCTTCACTCTTTCCCACAAAGACAATCCTAAATGGGGTTGGGCTGCTCGAACGGCAGATTGCTGCGCCATCGTAGAAATCGCAGCAATTACTGCCTTTGCCACAATATTGGCAAATTCATCTGTAGTCATGTTCTTTTGAGGCGTTTGGGGTTCCACATCCCCTTTATTTGCCCTGACTGAACGACCTCTATTCGGTGGCATCTGAAACAAGAACAATTGTATCAGAACGCCTTTCAAATGTTATCAAATCACAGAAGAAATATGGACGTATGAATGCAACCGTCCTAATAATAAGTCTCTACATCAAGAACGCTTATGGAAGATCGTAGTAACCCACACCGATCCTAAAGACACTAGAACCTGATGATGTGATACCATTTGTGACAACCCGCTCAAAATAATAATGGGTGGCCAGCCCTATACTACATTAAATCAGGTATCCCAGATGGCACAGTCTCAACATCAACTGACAATACTAAATAATATAAGGCTAACTACCCGAAACTATTAAAAGGGGATTGTCAAAATTTTAAAACTTTTATTTAACACCCAATAAAACCAACCATGCAACCAATAATACACAAAACAACATCTAACTGTGATGAGTGATATGTGCAAACTCCAATAATATACAAGAGTACAATACAATGTACAACAAAATCTCTACAAAGAAATACACGAATATGCTGTTGGGTCACAGACAATATAAAAATATGAGAGAGAGAATATATATGTGCTAATATACAACACTTGGGTATAAACCCGATGTACAAAATGAATCATAATCTAGATGTACAACAGATAAGAATCGACTAAACAAAGTGCCGCAATAGTTCGCTACTGCTACAGCTCCACGAATACACTGGATGGATAGTCATCAATGGCGTCCTTGCGGAGGAACACCTAAAGTAATACAATATATATACATAGGAGGAGAAAATATAAACGGGTCAGAGTCCGAGTTAAAAACATTTACAGCAAGTGTATTAAAAATGCATAATAATTGTAAATGCATTAAGGCATGATTTAATGGAATCGCACTCTCCATAATAAACCAACTCACCCCTCCACTAAAGCGCGCAACTAAACGTATGCACGTGATCTCCAAATAAATGTCCAATCTAAGGGGGTAGGGTAATCTAATTTAAAACCCAATTTAAACTTTATTTAAGATTATCTAAATTATCTTACCATTTCATTTAATTAACTACCATCTAAATCACATACTTTCAATTTCAATACTTATTGATCTCTAAGATCCGTTCACTTAATTTACATATAAGGTTTACATACCCATTATCCATTCCACTCATTCAATAAACATAAACATCTTCTTTACTAGAATTTCATATATTCTAGTTATTCCAACAATATACAATTATATAGATGAGTTATTAGCATCTAAGTGCTAAGGACTAAACTTACTCCCAAGTCTCAATATTGCACTGTGTTTCATGCGTGGGACGTCTCGCCGAAGCGAAATCCAAACAAAGAACCCCCCCGTTACACTACTCCTGACAGTATTGATTTTCGAGATTCATTATGCCCTTAATGCATGATGCATGTAACTCAAATTCTTATTATTCCAATTTTAATTAATTATTCTCAATTCTCAATATTGCACTGCGGTTCGTGCGTGGAACGTCTCGCCGAAGCAAAATCCAAATAAGGAACCCCCCGATACATTACTTCTGGCACTGTCGATCGCCAAGAAGTATTTATATAATATATATGAGCATTAAGGACTAACTTCTCCTCACTTTCCAACATTACACTGAACTTCGTGCATGGGACATCTCGCCGAAGCGAAATCCAAACAAGGAACCCCCCCGATACACTACTTATTGGCAATGTTGGTCGTTGAGGTCCATTAATCCATCGATACCCGAATGACCAATCACATCCATAATATAATAACCATCCAAATGAGCTATAACTCGAGGACGCAGGCCCACTATGCTATCATCTTCCAGTTGACCATACCCCGTAGCAAAATTGGGAACCACCGGTGGGGTTCAATGGCGCCCACCTCGTGATCAACTCACGCACACAACGTCCGGGAAGCGGTCATAGTTCCTAACCGGCAAGTGAGAACGACACATACCCATGACTTCTCACCCCCAAAATAATAAATGTATATCATATAATAATCACCATGGACGACTATGACCTGGGGAATATCTACACACTGCTCATCGAGCCAGAGTGCTCACCCTCATCGCACGCAACTTCCCAATGATAGCAAGGAAGGGTATGCTTAACTATATATATATACCATCACTTCAGGCATACATACATCATCGCATCATTTAAAGATATACCATCATATAAGGTATACCTACCACATCATTTACATATTTGTATTACGCACTTAGGCGTAGTTGAATTAATATCATTATTTAGTATAACTCTCTCTTTTGATATACTAACCGTCATTTCTCACACGTCTTCCCCACTTTGTATGCACTATACTATTTCTCACTTGAAGTTTTTACATCACTTCATGATTATGAATTGTCTCTCAATTCTATTTATGTTAAGGATACTCTCTACCCTAATGCACCTCAATTTGCATTTCTCATTGTGTGAGACATCTCCCAAATCAATCATAGTTAAGGATATTTACATATATACGTATGCACATTAAAAAGCATTTATAATTCTCTATCCATAATATTGGTTCAATTAATTATATGAACCTTCAAAGTTATTAGTATTTGGAACTTTCAATTAATTATATGAACCTTCAAAGTTATTAGCATTTACAGGATTAAGGTGAATTAATTAGGGTAAGTAACATTTTTAGAATAAAAATAGTTTCATGCGTTTAAGTATATATATGTATATGTATACACATAAGGTAGTAGCTGTAACACCTTTGTGCATTCAATATTTAATTTATTCGGATAATTTTAAACAACTTGTTTGTCGTAATTTAATTGAATTAATTATTATTAGTATTTATTTATATATTAATTGGGAGAGTAAATGGTTAATATTTATGGAAATTAAATTACGAAGTGAATAGTAATCATTTATTTACATGATAGAGAGTTGTAGTGACGTGTCATTTATTTATCTCAACTGGGAATCGGGTATAGACTTTTTGGGTTCAAGATAAGGACTTTTGGTAAATTAATTTGGATGACAATTCTGAGTGCACGGATGAGTCCGGATAGGCCGAGATAGTCGAAAAAGAGTAGTCGGGTGTAGTAAATGGGTCTGAGGGCATTTTTAGGCATAACCCAGGTCACACGGGAGTTTTTGGGGCATTTTAATAAAGCTCACAAGCCCAAAAACGGGATTGACTTAATAAAACCTAAAAGTGAGAGGGTGTGGCAGCTATAACTCATTTAAGAAACCCTAATTAAGTAGAGGATAAAAGAGGGAGAACTTGGAGAACTCTTGGGAGCCAAAAATAAGAACAAGTGTGGGTGTTCTTCATTAAATACTCATCTACACTAAAGGATTCAGACCGTACAAACCCTTTAAGGAAAGTGGTTAAACTTGCTTTTAAATTAATTGCAATTTTTAATTCATATCATAGTGGGTGTGATGAACACGGATGATTTGGGGTTGGTTTGATATCTAAATTGGGTTTTAAATAATTTAGGTTTATGAACTATAAAGGATTTAGGAATTTGATTAATTAACCTTCGATTGATGTGGGTGTCTTTATTAAGATTGGGGATATTGAAATTTTATGTTTGGTATTGAGTTGTTAAAGATTTATTCGAAGAAATCTAAGCAGAGAGTTTAACAAAATTAATCAATGGAGGATTTAAACTGATCTTTGAAGGGAGAGAGAAAACTCAGGGTCGAACGACTTGGGTTTCGTTCGCGTGAGATCCATTATCGTTCGAATGACATATGGTCTCATTCGAATGACGTGGTAAAATCGTCCACCTATTCTTTCTTCTAAGGTTTATCTTGAGACCGATTTGGGGGATTTCTACAGTTGAGGTTTGAGTCTCCTTTGCATGGCAGTTGTGTGAAAATTTCTATGGGGACAAAATAGTGCAATGGTAAATAGGGATAATTAAGGTTAGAAGACGAGTATTAAGGTATATTAAATTAATAAGTGTGACAAACTTATTAAGAATAATTTTGGATAATATATTCTAGGTAGTAAAGTATGGTCCAAGTGAGTGAGTCCGGGTATATTGATTGAGAGACACTAAGGTAATAAATTAATTAATGAGTAATTAATTAAATTTAGACTCGGAATATAGACTCGGATATATTTTAGGTTAGTTCTATGGGTGTTATACACGGTATAGCAGGGATTAAATTTAAATTATATATATACGGTAGTGTGATAGTGTATATATATATTATGTGCTATTTAAAATATCGGTGACTAGGTATTTTTATAATTAGTTACCCTCTAATGCTATTAGATGGTTGCGCGACGTGGACGAATCCCCCTATCTTGAGGAGTAAGGAGAGTATAATCCTCATGTCATAGTGTCCAAATAGAGGTGATATATTGAGATGATTGTCTTCACACTCGAGAAATATGACTGCCTCCAATACGCTTATATTTTATGTTCCAACTCGCGATATTTAGTTGTCTTGGGAATCCAGGTGGGACTGAGTAGACGTGGGATGATAGTACTTTAGAGACGCTCCGGTGAGGTATTACTCGGAATGATAGATTTATATATACATACTACATATGTGTAAATGTTGCAATATGGTTCTACATATATAATGGTGTGAATAATTATATTCAGTAAAATACGTATAGTGAAATGTATCAACTCATGAAGAATGTTATATGGTCTTAAGTGAAAATTGTTTAGTTAAGTTGGTGTGTTAAATAACTTAGGAATCATATATTAAACATACTCGGGCTAGAGTAGTGGGGCAGGAGGAAGTTATAACAGGATCTAGTTGCGGGGTAAATGACTAGGTGGATTATAAAGAAAGCTTTAGGTGTGCACAATAGTTGAGGGGTGAGCGGGTCCTCAAGGGAGTATGACACTAACTTAAATATGAAAAGCATTTATGCATTTTAAATTACTGCAATTTAATCGCTTGCTAAATATTTTCAAAATGTTTTAGGTTCTAACCCTTGCAGTCAAATATTTTAAAAACCTTTAAAGTGTCCAGCAACAGGGACGCCAGACCTTTTCCTATTCTAGGGTTACATAGTTTTGGCATATGTTAATGCTGCAGGAGTTGGAGTAGTCGCCTCTTTCACTTGTTCCTAGTTTAGGAACTCTATCCCATTTGTATTTCGAGCATGTTGCTGACAACATTTATTTCAGTTTTCTTCATTTCAGATCGTATAAGAATTTTACTATGTCGGTTTTTGGTTTGGATTGTAGCCGATGGTTTACTCGACAAGACTTTGTTTTAGCTATTTGATGGGATGTGATGACTCCATTATTATATGATGTTTCTATTTTAGTTCCGCATGATATTTTGTCTTGGTTATTAATAGAAAAAAATTTGACACTGACTTAATAACTAATAAGTGGTTAGTAATTAATAAGGTTTTCGACAGTGATGCTAAAAATGAACCAGATGAAAATCCTATTTTAATTTAATAAAGGCCTGATCACCAGGTATTTAATTAGGCGGAGTGTCACAGTGGCATGTGCACATAGATATAATGTGTTAGAGTCTCCTTTATGTTATTCAATTCTATATTTCATTGTTGTATTTTTCCATTAGGCATTTGGTTCATTGCCTCGTCTTTGTTACGACAGGTTGGGTGTAGTTCCGTATTTTGAGAGTATTGTGCACGTAAGTATTCTTTATTTTATGTTAGTTGATGAGTGCATTATTTTGTATGGATTGGCCCATTGTATTACAAATAATGAGCTTTTAGAGATGTTTTCGTAAAATAAAAGAAAAATGTTAGTTTCAATAACATTTGAATTAAAAATGCAATTTTAGTGAAATCGTAATTTTCACAACCTTCTGAAAATAGTTTTTAAATACTTATCTAGACACAATAAATTTCTTCTTGAAATTTTGTTGAATTCAAAGTTAAAGCAGAAAAGTCATGAATTTCGGCGCTAAAATGCAAAGAGGGGTAATTCTGTAATTTTTTTAAATATCAATAACCCTAAATTTGAATTAATTATTTTTATTTTCATTTTTACAGCTACCTCGAGAATTTGAACAACAAAGGAGTCGATATGCAAAAATTATCGGGATACATCGAGATACGATATGGTTAACATAGTTGTACTAAATATTTTTTACAAAATCGTTTAAGTGTCCATTGAGACCATGCTATAGCTTTTCGAAAAGGTCTTGATAATACTCACAATTTTGAAGTTCGAATGAAAATGAGATTTTGAAGTTTTAGGGGTAAAAAATGCGATTAAAACTGGTGCTATGAATAGTGCCAAAAATTGGGGATAATTATTAAAAAGAAACAAAACTTCTCAATTATCTCCATATCTTTCTAAGACTCCATGAGATAATTATCAACTCAAATATAATCAATCAAAGAGAGTTTCATTCCAACTCAAACACCTTACCCCTTCCCCTATAAATAGGACCCTTAGGCTCATTATTTTGGAAGAGAAAAATTAGAGAGCTTGAGAGAGAGTTTTGGTTCTTTTATTTTGAGAGTTTATTTTTATTAAGGGCCAAAAATTATTGTGGAAGAAGTTTTATCGAGATCAATTGTAAGACTCGATTATTTTTGTAAGTATGTTTCATTAATGAGAATTAATATTCATTCTTGCATTTATATTTTGTCTTCAATTATGCTAGCTTAATTTCTTTACTAGGACTAGGTGAAGTTTATTATGTTTTATTAATATTGTGTATAGTTTAAATTCGTCTATATTTCCCGATATGTTCTAAAAGTTTTAAAAATTCGGTATTCATATAAAACGACAAAAGAGTGTGTTTTAAACCTTCGACATTATTTGAAAAAAATCATTTTTTATTTTATGTATGAGTACTTGTTGATGGGTTATACTTTTATTAAATTAATTGATAGTCCATGTTTAAAGACTATACTTTCAAATTTAAAAGTGAACTTTTTAAAGGAAAATGGATTTTAGCGATTTAAATTTAGATACGTAGTGAACTTAACCGTATTATTTTTCAAATTAAATACGGAGACGATTTAATTTGAGTTATAAAATCGGGAAAGGTGAGTTTAAATTATTACATAATATTAGTAAAATGTGATAAATGGATCCAACGTCAAAGTTTTCACACTCACTTGATTATACATTTCGCAGTTGCATTTTTTTTATTTTGTTAGCTTAGTTTAAAATTACATCTCTTCTCTAAATCCATTTCGTCTAGTTGGACTGTCACAATTATTTTGAAAAATTAATTAACAAACCTCTCTCGGTGCGACCCGTACTTACACTTGCTATTTTATAATAGCTCTTGTACTTGTTGCATCTTATAAATTAACAAACAAGTTTTTGGCGCCGTTGCTAACAATTTATTTGATTTACTTTTTAAAAAAGTTGTGACTTTCGGACTAGTTTTGTTTCTTACTTTTCACATTTTTGTTAGCAAAAATTTCATATAAGACAAAAAAATAAAAAAAAATCAGCAAATAATATTTCTGTTTTTTTTAGTTAGTAAAAAAATTCAAATTTAATCTTTCTTTAGTAAATAGTACTTTTAGCACTAGTATATCACAAAAATACTAAAAAATGGATTTTTTTTAATATATATATATTTTAAAAATTTCCAGACTCGTTTTTTTGGTAAATAGTCCATAAAAAATTCAAAAAAATTCAAAAATATAATTTTTATTTCTAGTATTAATTTTGCTATTTCCATAATATAAAAAAATTGTTATGAAAAAAATTTAAAAATTTGTTTCATAAGTGTGCTTTGTTAATTTTTGTGTTAAATACACCTATAGTGCGTGTATCTTATTAATTTTTCTTTTTCTTTTCATTTCCTTATTTTTATTTTTATTTTTATTTATGTGTTGCACTTTACGTTTGGTGTAGTTCTTTTTTTTAGAAGCACATTAAAACATAAAAATAAAAAGGAAAAGAAGAAAATAAAAGGGGAAAAAGTGAAGAAAAAATAAAAAAAGTTTGCAACGGTGAGCGAACGTGAAGAGAACTTGTGAAATCTTGTCACAAGTACAAGGAACTCTCGGGTACGATTGAAACGTAAACGACGTTTCCCTTCGATCGACGTCAACTTAAACTATGGCCCGACGTAAACAAGTGACCGTAAAGAGTACAAACTGAATCTGCGTTTTTGTGTGCTCCTACATGGTTTAATTTAGCACGTTCCATAAATTGACTTAAGGACAAAATTTGTATGAAAGATAAGGTGGGTATTTCATCACCATTCCTTGGACCAAAAATCACTAATTAACCAAGCATTTGCATAGCCCAAGCCATCACATTTAATTTAAAATCAAGTTTACATTGGCCTTAGGATATCACATAGCTCATAGGAAACCTCTTAACGAGGCTAGAATTAAAATCTACTCCAACGCGAACTTGTCAAATCGGTTACGTTTTACCTTGGCTAGAATTGGTGGTTTTTAATGAGTCTTCGCACCGCCCACTTACCTGGAGGAAAAGTGGGATTTGAGGTGATTACCATAGTTGGTCATCTTTTAAATTCTCCATTGTCAAGTAGTAGGATCTATCTAATTAGGGAGATTAATTCGGAGACCCCCACTGTCATCGATTAATCTTGTAAAAACTAGATTTTAAAATTAAAATTCCCCTCACCTAAATTAGATAATTCAACTTTCTTTGTGATAGTTAGAAATTACGTGGTTTGAGTCAAATATATATTTTTTTAATTTTCTTCACATAAAAAAAGAAAAAAAGTAAAATATATATATAAAAAATTAATTAAGTTAGCTTAATTTGTGCGAAATTGGTTTTCAGATCATACCAGTCATTTGTCAAGTGTGGAGTCTAGCGTTCCCGATACTTACATAGGTAGATTTTCGATATTCACTGAAATGGGAGACGAATTAGCACCATGAGCCCTTAAAGATTACCTTTATCCGACTAAGTCTAGTCAGCCTTCATGCATACTTCTACCCGATCATAGCGCGAATAATTTTCTATTCCATTCGAGAACAATCCAAATGTTACCCATATTTCGAGGTACCAAAAAAGAGGATCCCTACCTTCGTCTTCTGGAATTCGAGGATATATGTGGGTCCATTAAGTACCAACAGCTCACTGACAAGATTGTTAAACCTAAATTGTTCCCAATTTCGTTAAAAGACAAAAACAAGAGTTATCTTAATTCATTAAAACCCGAATCCATCACCACTTGGAACCAAATGAGTGTTTCCTTCCTATAAAAATTCTTTCCCAGCCAAAGGATGGCATCGATATGTCACGCCATCAATACATTTAGTCAAAAGGAGGGAGAAACATTATGGATGTATTTGGAGAGATTCAAGGACTTACTAATGCAATGTCCGCACCATGGGATTGAGTTGGGACGCCAAGTGTAACAACCCTCGCTTTTAGGAGGCTAATTTTATATTAATTTACCGCATAAGGTAATTATATAAAATGTTGGGATCGGAGTAAATATTAATTTAATGAGTTAGAAGTTAATATTTACTAGAATATTGCATATTTACCGTATGTGTAGGTTAATATCCTCATGTTGTATGTTTTATCGTGTCATGTATTTAAAATGACAGTTTGATTTAAATGAAATTTGGAACTCAAAATAAATTATAAAATTTCCGGATGCCAATTTAAAGGGTGCAGTTAGTCTCAGAATGTCTGAGACAGTCAAAATAAGTGCCATATTGTATTTTTGGATTTCGGGCACTTTTACTTGGTTTTAACTTAAACGCGTGTTTGGGAGTCATTTTAATGTGGTATTAACCACTTAAGTTGGAGACTTTAGACTTAAGCCACGATTTTAAGTCTTTCCCCTTATTTCATTTCCTCATTTCATGTCTTAAACATAGAGAGAAAAAGAGAGAAAGAGAGAAGAAGAGAAAAGTGAAGAAAGAAAAGAGAAAATGAAGATTGAAGATGGATTGTGGCTACTACACAAAGAAATCTGAGATTTTCTACATCAAGGCAAGTTTTCTACTTACTAATATATGATTTAAGATGATAAATTGTATGATAATTGTGTGTTTGGTTAATTTGAGGAAATTATTGGATTTGTATATATATATATATATATATATATATATGTATGTGTATGTTGGAGAAAAGTTTATCAAACCTTGGATTTGTAGGGTAAAGGTGATTTAGAGGGTAGTTGAAGTTTAATATTATGGTGGATATATGTTTATGAATGTTGATTTGGAAATTGAAATTTGTCACTTGGGTTTAGTTTTGGAAGAAGATTGAGCCCTAGGTCTGCTATGACCGGTCGACCGCAGTCCCAGGACTGGTCGACCGGGCCTTCGGGGGAGGGCACACTGCTTTCTTACAAAGGCAAAACTTTAAAGCGAGGTCGACCGCGGTCCCATGACCGGTCGACCGGCCCCCTACTACCTGGACTTACTGTCTTTATTCATAGGCCAAATTATGAGACGCGGTCGATCACGGTCTCAGGATCGGTCGACCGGTCCCCTGTTTGTTCATCCATAAACCTTATTTTGTTTCCTAAATTTATTTTCTTCAATAGGGACTAGGAACCTTCTTGAATGAAGTAAAATTAGAGTTTTAGAGTCCTATATGAGAGGGGTAACCGTCCTAGATTAAAAATACGTTATGTGGGGCTTTTCCGGGGATATGTCAATTGATGTTAGGGCATTCCTTTCTTTAGTTGATTATTATGAAACTAGGAGTCTTAGTGTTATATACGGGAGACTTTAGAAGCTCATTTGAGCTATATTAGTCTTGATGGACTATAATAACTTCACAACGTATCTTGGGAGAATAAATTGAAAGCTTATTTATTCATTGAGGTTACTACAATAAGACGTAGTAAGTATGGCTCCAGGTATAAAATGAGGTATTTACAATAATGTAAAGGATTATGGTTTCGGATAAAATGATACATATATATATATATATATATATATATATATGGAAAGAAAATGAAATGGTAATGGCAATAATGATGGTAAATGATAATTTACTTAATCATGAAAATGGTAAATGCTAATTTACTTATACACACCTCTCTAAATGACATCATAAGGGAAGTTCGCACATTTGGTGATGCCCCCTGGCTAGTGAATGCAGGGTGGATATAGTCCATAGGCCATATGAGCGACTATGTTATGTTTTCTGCGCTGGTGAGGGGATTCCGGGTGTGGTCTTGACTTTCCCGCAGGCATATGGCCGCTTCCCGACGTTTTGCGTTATAGGTGCCCAGGTTGTCTTGTATAGATAGGCCCTGGAAGATGATGGTCATTTAGGGGGGCGCCCAATGGGGAAACTCTAAGGGTCGGTCTTAGAAACGTTATATGTATATAAATATAACTATTCATAATCAAGTGGGACTTGATGTATGAGATATGCCATAAAGAGCATGATGAAGTGCCATAAAGAGCATAATGAAATGCCACAAAGAGAATTTGTTGATGATAATATTCCTGCTAAGGAATGGAATGCCAGGAAGGGCATGTTATTGAGATAAAAGCCATAAGGAGCTTAAAATTTTGACTATATCTTCCTACTAAGGAATGGACTATAGAAATGGAGCAAGGTTTTGATGTAAGCTCCTAATTTAAATGTTAATTATTTTTGTTCTCCTGCATAATTAAATTAGGTTCATGATTTATTAAATTGTCTTAGTATGCACAAAACTGTGTAGTTAGATTCTCCTTATTTACTCATGATTATCATTCATAATTGTTATACTCTTTATTCATCTGGTGATCATATAAAACCGGGCCCTGACCCGTTCATATTTCTTGTTGTGTATGCATCTTTTATCCGCTCAGGTACTCCGCCGCGAGGATGCCTGTTCTGACCTTCCTATTCCGGCAATTTTTTCGAGCCGTGATGCTTTGCGGGTATTACGGGACAGATTTGGTATAAACGTTCTCATTTTTGTATTCTAGCTATGATCGGGTCTCTTTTTACTCGGGCGAGAGGCCCAAGATTTTGTAATTGCTTAATGAAATGTATTATGTAATTTACATTAACATGTTTTATCTCATTGTATGCATCTGCAACCGACAGCATATTCAGTCCCTTATTGTATATTCGGGTGTAAGTAATATAACTTAGCTTGGATTTCCACTTCCTATTTATTGGGTTGTTAAATTGCTTTCTTTTATAAACTTTAAAATTAAAATTTTTGACAATCCGTTTTTCTGAAAAATGGAGTGGTTATCCCGCATACTTCTATTTTTGTTGTGATGCTGAGAATGATTCCATCCATGATTCCGTTATTTTGGAGTATCGGGCTGGCCACCCCCTATTTCAGATTGGCGGGTTGTCACACCAAGTTTAAATTTTGTATGAGGGGTTTGATTGTAATACTCGAACTATGCTCGAGTCACTATGTAACAATGATTTTACCGAGAAAAGTGAGGTCGACTCGTGGTTAATCCTAAAAGCCATAGCGAAAAAGTCCCAGTAATGAGCACCCTTTAGACAATCTAGGTCCACCACGTCCAATGAGGGTTTCGCTCACTAAGTCGAACAAAGTTATTATTTAAATGCCAAACTGACCATAATAGCCAGACATTTAGAATCTTTAGAGGCGAGTAAAGAGGGCAATCGAGCCGCACCTATGGTCGTACAACATGTAGGTTACCCTCTGTGTGTACTTTGCGACTCATTCGACCACTTATTCGAGAATTTCCCTACCCTTCCAACCCACAAGGCACTCATCGAGAAAGTCAAAGACCTCAACCAAAATGGGCTAAAGTGTAACCCATATTCCAATGCGTACAATTTGGGGTGGCAAGACCAACCCAATTTTTCATGGTATAAGGGTCAATACCAAGAAAGTGGAGATCATTCTTCTAGTAACCCACCTTCAGGTTTTCGAAAGAATGTCCCCCAACCAACGCATTTTTCATCCCAAAAGATCCAAGCTTTAGAGGACACGGTGAATTTCCTTCCTCAAATTACCCTCCAATTCCAACAGTCAACTCAAAGTGTCCTCCAATCCACCCAACAGAGCTTGCATGCAAACACTCAATCCATGGCCAAACTCGAGGTTCAAGTGAGATAACTCGCGAATGCATTGAGTGAGAGGAACAAGGGAACATTCCCGAGTTAATCTGAACCAAATCCTAAAGGGAGCATGCCTAAAGGTCAATATTTTGTTCAAGATAATATGGGTTCATAACAAACCCAAGAGGATGTTAAATCCATCATCATTCTTAGGTTCGGTAAGGAAGTCTAAAAGAATGTCTCACCACCCATAGATAGTGAATCTAAGAAACATAAGGAGAATAAAAATCCACCCGTGGAACTAACTTCCTCTCCACCATCATCTTTCGAGTCACCTGTAGAGACCTATGTCTCAAAAGATTCATTTCCCCTACGTTGAGTATCACAAAAGTAGAAGGCGCAAGTTAATAAGAAGTTGGAAGTGTTAAAGCAAGTACAAATCAATATCCCACTGCTTGACACTATAGAACAAGTCCCGTCCTGCGCCAAATTTCTAAAAGACTTTTGTACCTTCAAAAGAAACACCAACATGCCCAAGAAAGCTTTTCTTGGGCATGCAAGCAAGCTCGATCATTTCCTAAAAAACTTTCATCAAGTATAAGGATCCCTAGATGCCGACGATCTCTATTAAGATAGGGGAACATCACTTCGAGAAAACTCTCTTAGACTTAGGAGCAACCGTGAACCCTTTTCCGTACACTATATATGAAAACCTAGGTTTGAGGGAGTTAAAGCACACTAAGATGACCTTGTCCTTAGTCAACTGGTACATTGAGGATCCTAGAGGTGTTGTAGAGGATGTATTGATTAAAGTGAGCGAGTTTATCTTTTTGATAGACTTTGTGGTCTTAGACACGAAACACGTACAAAATTCATCCACCCAAATCCCGATCATCCTCGATCGACCCTTTTTAACCACTTTTAATGCTACCATTCGATGTCGTAGTGGACAACCTGAACCTCTCGTTTGGGAACATGAACATGGGTTTGAATATGTTCAATTTAAAGAAACCATCATATAATGAGGGAGAGAATAAAATAAAGTACGTTCAAGAAGTGAACAATATTAATACCCCATGGGTTAGTGACATAATCAATCTACAGGCCTGGCCACCTGATTTGTCTCTATATATGAGTGTTGAAGATTTTGAGAAAGAATTTGGCCCGGTTGATAAGGATCTGACTATTGAAGTCCAATGTTATTGGACTCATTTCGTTCCTTAGAGGAGAGAGACTGGAAGGATAGGATAGATCAATTCCTTCCCTATGAATGCGACCCCAATCATTTTAAGGGTCTGCTAACACGACTGGTTTTATCTATCAGTGATGAGGTAGTGGAGAAAATCATTCGAGCGTTTCCACTCGGTGACGCATGTTTTGTCATATCGGATTATCATTTTCCACTACGTCCACCTGTGTCATTTAAGTGTTTGGATAAGATCAAGGACATGACAAGAGTATCATTCGATTTGGATCTCGATTTATTCATTCTCAAATTTGAGGGAAACCTAAGCTTAGTGTGTCATTCAAAATTTAATTATGATAGTCTCATCGATCTAGAACAGTTATGCTATACTGTGACTACACATCTTGAAAATTTTACTCACATTGAGTATGTGCCTTTATGTATGTGCTTTGTTGATTGGATTGACTCCTAATTGTCCAGACTTTTTATTCATGATGTGATGCATGTGAGATCGGTGGGGGAGATGGTAACACAAGTGGAAATTCACGGGTAAAATCATTATTTTACTTTTGTACTTTATTTTCTTTGTCCATATTTCTAGTTTGAGTATACAATGAGGACAATGTAAATTTTAGGTTTGGGAGTAAGGATGGTATTTATGAAAAAAAAATCAAAAAAATTTTAAAAATTCAAAAAGATTTTCAATATAATTGATTTTTGAAATGATTTATTAATATAGAATTAATTCATGGATCTCTCAACTTATGAAAATTTTTACGCATTAATCGTATAATATGATCGAAAATGTATATTAAGGCGAAAGTTAATAGGTTTAACGAATAAATGTGAAGATTTTAACCTAGTGAGATATTGTGCCATTCAGCGGTTTCGAGAGATTTAAATTAATCCTAGTTAAAATAACTCAAACTTTCCTTCAGTGATAAATTCGTTAATGATATCAAATTCTTTGTTTTGTTCGATAACTGAAAACAAGAAGTCAAAATGTGAATCTTAAGCACTAGAAGTCTTAGTAAGTCATCTTGAGAGACAAATTAACTTAACAAAATTTGAGAAATGAGATTAGGCTATCGTTTGAAAGCCCAAAATTAAGCCTACCTCCACCTTTATTACATTATTCAGTTATAAGCCCATTTGAGCCAAAAAGAAAATATGCCTTTTGTTAAAAATCCATTATCCTACCCAACTCCAAATGGGAGTTTAAACCCCATAAAAAAATCCATACGATAGGAAAAAGGATAAGAGAAAAGGAAGTTGCAAGAATGATGTGTGAAAAAATATATAAAAAAGAAGGAAGGAAGAACGAAAAAAAAGATGAAAAAGATGAAGAAAAGAAAAATGGAGGTTAGAAGAAAAAGTGCCTTAAAGTCAAATTACCGAAAGAGCTCTATATTCTTAGAAATTTTAAACTCCAAAAATCATTCTTTCTAGCTAAAACCCAAGCCTACAATACAACCAAAGAAAGCCCTAATGGATCTCAAATGAAGTTAGTTATAGTATGGATAGAAGATGAATAGGATTTATGGTGTGATTTAATGTTTTCAAAAAGTAATCGATTTTCTATTCATGAGATTATATTCATTTAATATAAAAGTCTGTTTTTGATCATGTATATGTGAAATTTGTTCATTTAAATTAACTCGTTTATTCACATATATCGAGAGAAAACAACTAATTTTCGAGTGTTCGATTGTGAATGCATTTTGTGAGATTTTGAAATCAAGATGAACTTTCGAATACGAAATTTAACGATAAAATCTTTTAAAGTGGATGGTTATATTGTCTGCACACGCACGCAATAAGTTGACATTGAAAAGTGAAGTTCTAATATATTTATGAAGTTTGCATTCAAACTTGGTTATATTACTTTTGAGTCTTTTGTATTGTGTCAATTTTCTAAATTTTTGGGTACATTTACTACAAACCCTCATGAGACAAAACTCGTATACTAGGGTAACCTAGAGGTTTAACGGTTTGTTGCACATGCTAAATGCAATCGTAATTCCTATGAAAGTGAGTTAGATTTTACAATTTTAGTTTTGCTCGAGGAATAATAAAGTTTAGGCCTGGGGGTATTTGATGAGTGCATTATTTTTTTTGAATTATGCCTCCCATTCTATTATAACTAATGAGCTTTTAGAGCCTTTCATAAAATAAAAGAAAAATGCAAGTTTGAATAAAATTTGAATTAAAAATGCAGTTTTTGAAATCCAAGGGGTGAAATCATAATTTTAAAAAACTTATTGGATTGAAAATAATTTTTAAATTCTTATCTAGGAAAAATAAAGTTCTTCCCGAAATTTGGTTGAATTCGGAGTTAAAACAAAAAATTAATGAATTTCAGGGCTAAAATGCAAATAGGGGTAATTTTGTAATTTTTAAAAAAATATTTATAACCCTAAATTTGAATTATTTATTTTTATTTTTCATTTTTACAGGTACCCCAAAAATTTGGACAACAAAGGAGTCGGTATGTAAAAATTACCATGATACGTCGCGACACGACACGATACGTTTAATACAGCTTTACTAAATATTTTTTATAAAATCGATATAAATCTGTTGAGGCCGTGTTATAGATTTTCGAAAAGGTATTTATAAGACTTGCAATTTGAAGTCCAGACAAAAATGAGATTTTGAACTTTTGGGCGTAAAAAATGCGATTAAAACTGGTGCTGTGAATAGTGCCAAAAATTGGGGATAACTATTTTAAAAAAAAGACTTCTCAATCGTTTCCAGCTTTTTCCAAGACTCCATGAGATAATTACCAACTCAAGAATTACCAATCAAAGAGAGTTTCATTCCAACTCAAACACCTCACCCTTTGCCCTATAAATAGGATCCTTAAGCGCATTATTTTGGAAGAGAAAAATTAGAGAGCTTGAGAGATAGTTTTTTGTTCTTTTAATTTGAGAGTATATTTTTATTGAGGGTCAAAAATTATTTGTGGGAGAAGTTTTGTCAAGATTAATTGTAAGACTCGATTATTTTTATAAGTTTGTTTCATTAATTAGAGTCAATATTCATTCTTGCATTTATATTTTGTCTTTAATTATGCTAGCTTAAATTTCTTTACTAAGACTAGGTGAAGTTTATTATGTTTGATTAATATTGTGTGTACTTTAAATTTTTATTTATGTCCCGATATGTTTTAAAAATTCGGTATTCATTTAAAACAACACAAGAATGTGTTTTAAACCTTCGACATTGTTTGAAAAAAATTATTTTTTATTTTATATATGAGTACTTTTTATGGGTTGTACTTTTATTGAATTAATTGATAGTCTATGCTTAAATACTATACTTTAAAATTTAAACGTGAACTTTTTATGGGAATAGGGATTTTAGGCACCTAAATTTAGAGACATTAAATTATATTCTGAACTTAATCGTCTCATTTTTTGAATTAAATAAGACCAGAGTCAATTGAATTTGAGTTATAAAATTGGGAATGACGAGCTTAAATTATTATATAATATTAGTTAAATGTAATAAATAGATCAAATGTCCTAGGTTACACGCTCAGTTGATTAAATATTTCGTAGTTGCAATTTTTTTATTTTGTTATCTTAGTTTAAAATTACATCTCCTCTCTAAATCCATTTCATTTAGCTCTATATGTTTAAATTTCAAGGACGCTTCCCATGAGTCCCTCACGTATCTTAATTTGAAATGAAAATATCATGATAAACAAGTGAAATTTCAATTAAATAAAAGTGGACTAGCAATATTATGTAGGTTGCTTCATTGCACTTCACACCTAACGCTCGGGTCGGACAAGGTTGACCACAGGTAACCCATAAATTCTGGTTGGGGCATTACATGTATAATTGAATTTGTTACAGATCATGCCTATTCATTTGAATCAAAACCCTAACTAAGCGATTATAATATGATTTAAATTATGTAAATAAAGTTAATGCGTAATTAACCCAATTAGGAAATAATTAGGATTGATTTAGCATAATTTTGATTGAATCCTCCCTAAAATTTATGAGGTTTGAATAGACTTTGAATAGTTTCTGATTTATTAATGTATTCCATTGAAAACCCTAGTATCTCATGCATAATATGTAGATAATTTAAATTAAATTGTTATGAACTGGGGGGTTAGGTTTCTTAAGAGGGAAAAAGAAAATTTAAGTTCCTGAACTATAATTGGTACTTTGATGATACAATTGTATTCCAATCATGTTCTATATGTGAATTTAATTTTTATATGTTATATGAATAATATACGAAGGTTTTCTGGTCTTTAATGGAGGTTTATTGAGTTAGAGAAGAGAAATGCCGTAATGGGGATTTTTCAAAAATATTGAGTGATCGATCGATGAAATTCGTCGATGGATCGATGCTACAGATGTTTTGACAATTTACTTATTGTTTTAAATGTGTTTTTTTTATTTGAGGGTTGTTTTGGGATAATCTCTGACAAGCTTGAAATATATGACTTGGTTTATATTATGATTGCAATGACTCTAATTTGCGATAATGGAAAGATTACTTATTTACGTATAAATCGAATTATCGTGGATAAATTTAATTTGAGCCTTGAATTTTGTGATTGAGATGGATATAATTTTTTGTGTTATTTACGTAATGCATACTGTGCATGACTACTCGTCGCGAACATACTAAAGGGGGATTCCAGTAAGGAGCACGTACGAAGCAAACCCCTATGGTGCCTTCATGAGTAGACAATATGCCTTAGTTAAATTTTGCCCCTGAGTCACACGTCTAGGTACCTGTTTGTGAGATGGAGTACGGGGACATTTTCTTCATATGGTTTGGGTATAGTATAATATATGATTAATTGGTATACTTGGTGATTTATCCTTTGTGACACCAACCTATGTAAATACCGGGTGATCATTCCTTCATAAAAAAAGGGAATCTCATCTGGTTCATTCTTAGCATCACTGTCGAAAAAATATAAATTACTAACCACCTATGTATTAAATAAATCGGTGCTAAATTTTATCTTTAATTAAATAACAACATACATAAATAAATAATATCACCAAGCCATCCACGCAGTAGAAATATAAATCCATCACAAGATAAATACTCAATAAGATAATACTAAATAAACCATCGGTTGCCAATACAAAAGTCCAACTAAAAATCTACTGAAATAAACTGAGTCGACTAATACAAAGTCTGATAAACTGAATAAAATAAATAGTTGAAGGGGCGACATGCCCAAATCAAATAACTGAACCTGAATCCTACTCTAGGAATGAAGCAACTAAAGTGTCTAGTCCAAATCCTTCAAGCATCCACAAGTGCTGCAACTAAGCATCCCTAGACTAGATATTAATCTTGGCGTCCCTGTGGCTGGAAACCTAAAATATTTTGAAAATATTTTTTCCAAGACGGGTCATAGCCCAAAACAATTTGAAAATATTTAGCAAGTATTTATCACAGCATAAAATCAGTTATTGATTACACATGTCAGTTCAGTGTACACTCCCTTGAGTTCTTAACCTCTCACCTAATGTGCACGCCTAACGTATCCTACCTAGATATTCTACCCTGCCCAACTAGGTATCCTCAATAACTATTTATCTATTAAAGGGGTTGGCCCGATACAATAAGCTACCCATTTAGTCCTCAATTAACTATCTCTTTAACTCCTCCCGTGTCGCCCATATAGTATGCTATCGTGACACTAATGTAACACCCCACCTAATTAAATACCGAGTGATCAGTCCTATACCCAATTAAAATAGAATTTATAGTTGGTTCATTCTTAGCATCACTGTCGAAAACATTAATCACCTAATATCCAATTAAGAAGGTGTTAAGTTTCAAATTTTAATTTAATAAAAAATCATTTTTATCATTACAAACAATTTTCATAATAATCCAATCCACCGCAATAAATGAATAAGCATCACAACGGAAATTAAATGCAACTGGAATAAAACTTTTCAGTAAAATATTTCATACAAAATCCCAATAATAGCAAAATGTATCAAAACGACATGAGTATAAAATCCCGACTCAGATAGGAGGAAAATAACTAAATCCAACAGGGTGACATGCCCTAACTGAAAAGTCGACTACGGAGTATGAATCAAAATAGGAAGGCGTATAGACAAAACTCCACAACTCCATAGCTCATCAATCATCATAGTCCTCTAAGGCTGGCATCCCTGTGGCTGGACACCTAAATATAGTAGAGAGAGAAGAAATTATGCAAGAAAACGGGTCAAAGCCCGATAGTGAAAATAGTTTTGAAAACAGCAAGTGAATAAATACTCAATCCCGTAATTATTATATACATATTAGATTATCGGACTCTCTCTTGAAATCCTCACCTCTCATCTAGAGTGCATGCCTAACGTACCGCTACCATCCTAGTTACAATTCCCATGTTAACTAGTTCATCCCTTTGAATCCATTATTCATAGACCGATTAATTCTCAGTTATTTTTCTTACAATATGTATATCCATTTAGATTTAACATGGATATTCTCCTTAAATATTTAACTTAATTAAGTATTATCATACTTAAGAAATTTCCAGATTTCATTATCTTGCATTTATACTTTATTCACACAGAAGATATTATCACAAGTATGTATATTTATTTTCCTACTATAAATATATATAATACGGCACCCCGAGGCACAACTGTGGTGCATGCATTACTCTGCTATCATGTCCCAGTACATCACATCACTCTATAGGGTACTATAGGTTCGGTAAAGATTCCTCGAACCAAAAATATCAAACACAAACATTGGAGGCGAACATAGTCCTAAGCCTTTGGGCTACGCATATACCTACACACCCAAATGATCGGCAACACCAGTATATATACTATGGTTCTTAGTACCTAAGTTCTATGTTCTCGAGTGACAAATCAAAATACCATAGATTTATCAGGATATGACTATCCTCACGCGTAAACCTCCATTCGATAGCAAGTAAGCTAGGTATGTTATACACATAAATTAACAACCAAATAAGCATTATCATCTACTTATTTAAAATTAGGTATTTATTTTACCTATATCATATTAGGTAATTTATCCTATCCTAAGTACCCATCTTATTACTCGAATACTACACGTATCCTGATTATCATCGTATTTTTATCATGTTGTGATTTGTCCCAAAATCTTTTATTTAACCCAAATACCCGTATATATATTCTCAATATTACCCATACTTGGTATAATGATTATTCTTCCCCAAATCGTACACTAATTATGTAGTTCTCTAACATAATTTTAATCCTCAATATTTTATAATTTTCCAACATTAATCCCAAGTTCCTCACTATATTAATGTACCAAAATTATTCAGAAATTCATTATGGGTCAAATTACAATTCTACAAACTGTTTTGGGCTAAACTGGACATTTCTGGGTTTCTGGAAATCTCGTCTAAAGACCAGAGCTCATTAGAACGAGTTGGAATCTCGTTAGAACGAGATTGAATCTCGTTCGAACGAAGTCATGTGTTGTTAAAATGATGTCAACATTTTTCCTGTTCGTCTACAGTTCCAGTTTTCTGCATTTTCATCAACCTCTAAAACCCAAACATCACTAGTTTCCATCCTAATTGGAATTCATAATTTTGAATTATAATTCTAATATTTCTACAACATGATCATGGATAATTTCTACATAGAAACATATAATCTACATATTCATAAGGGTCTATCATCATATCCATTAAAATCTCAACATTTCAATAATCTAAACTCCTCCATTTGAGTCCAACATGAAAAACTGTGAATTTAGGATTATTATCACATATCTTAATCATCAATTTCATATTCACGTGGGCAGGATTTATTCTACATGCAATTCCCAACACCAATTTTTAATATCCTCAAGAACACATATTTTTTTTTCATGAAAACCTATCATTTCCATCAAGATTAAAATCTCTACATGTTGTATACTTAATCACAAGAATTTGTCTAATCTTTAGATTGATTTAACAATCATTTTTCCAATCCAATTTGTAATCTCATAAATTTAAAAAGGAAAGCCTATTCTAAAATGGATATACTAATCACTAAAGTAAAGTAAGAATTACTTGCCTTTGTGTAGGGTTGAACCTTTGGTGATGATTTGGTTAGAACTTCCTCTTAGTTTTTCAGACGATTTTTCTGGCAACTATGGTGGTGGTTCAAGGTGGAGAGATGGTGGTTGTACCCTTGGTTTTCCCTAGGAACCTCCTCCTTTCCAAGCTTTTCCTCTCCTCAAGTTACCCTTTCACTTTTTCTCTAAAACTCTACTGTTTTCTCTCAAAAGTTCTTACTTGATTGTTGGGTGAAATGAATCTCACGTAAGGTCTAATATTATTTAAATAAAAAGTCTTAAAGGTAAGCTAAAGGATAAAAAAGAAGTTACTATTCACCTTCCATGCAAAATGACTAAAACGCCCCTTCGAAGTGTCCTTTCATCTCCTAATTGACCGGAGACCCAAATTCAACACCCAAATAGACTTTTTGACTATTTCGACCCTTCTGAATGCAATGGCACAGTCAAAATGACCATAAGGTTGATATAAAATAATGTTTCTTTTTATATATTTAAATTAGTCCCGACACATCCCATACCGCGTCTCGACTTAAATTTCCATTATTACTGTATTAGTAAATCACGGCAATATAAATAACATCATATTAATATATTACTTATATATCACTAAGTAATATTCAGAATCCCATATTACTATAATCCCAAGTAATATTAAATTCGAAATAATCCCAATTAATTAATTAATTAATTCCAATTAATCCCATTAACTTTTAATTTTTCAAGTTTAAAAGGTATTAAAAATTATGGGGTATTACAACTAATAAATAACATGCTCATATGTTATTATTAACAATAATTAACATATCACTTATGTTATCGTAAACCATTTCATTAAGGTGCTTTACTTAAATCATCTTTTACACATACTCTATCTAACTTTATTACCATCACACACTACGTAGAATATCTCTTAATTACATCACATTTAGATATATGTTATCTACAATTACTACTTTCACACACAAGTAGGAAAATACACATATCTATATAGATATGTCACACAATCTATATACATAACTCCAGCATCTGCGGGCTAAGAATCGCGGTGCGAGTCTGCATACTCTGCTATCAAATCCATGTACCTCTGGTACTCAATCAATGACTATTGGTTCGACATGTCTCCTCGAACCCAAAATAAATTAACATACAATGGAGGTGAACAAGATTCTAAGCCTTTGAGCTACGCACATACCTAAAGTACCCAAATGACACACCAGCCACATTAATACACACACATAGTGAGCCGCCCTAAGTTCCATGTTATGGGGCACAAATCCAGACCTCACTGGAATCGTTAAGGTGGCATAGTCCTATGTGCAGAAACCTCCGAATTAGAGGTAGCGTAGGTATGTTCACACACATAAGATATAACTATATAAGCATACACAATCTATAAATGTAATTCGTATACGTATACGCACAACCTATAAATAACATCCATGTAGGTATGCATGCAACCTGTATATATAATCCGTATAGGTATACAGTCAACCTATAAATATAATTTGTACGTAATATATCTCTTAAATATTTAACGTACTATTGATATACGATTATAACACTCTATCGCACTTTCTCGAGTATTTTTCTCTATCCAGATGGCCTAATTACCCCTTATGTTATTTCAATAGTTACTTCACTCATACTTTACTATTTTATTTCATAAGTTCACTCGAAATCCCCACGACTCAATCTCGTTCTTTCAAATTCACTTGCACTCGTCTTTAAACCCGGTAATCTTAATCGTAATTTTTCTATTCATGACTAAGTCTCAATCCTACCAAAGCCTACTATAATTCTTAAGATCCCTCATTATCTAATAAGGAGGTCCCAAAAATTTCCCCATTAATAAATCACATTTGAAGATCTTAATAAGGGAAATAATACAAATCTAGGCAAACTGAATCGATTCCCCTTGGGCCGAATCGATTCGAACAGTAGCAGGTTGTTCTCGTCGTTGAGTTTTTTCATTTTTCACCATTTTTCTTTTACATAAAATCCATTATCGTTCACCAAAATTACAACTAATTGTCCCAAACGTTATCTACATAAGTTAGGATGATTTCTAATGTGATTATAACATCAAAACACAATGATTTCTATTCAAGAATGGATCAAATCTTTTATTCACCAAAACCCTGGATTTTAATGTTCTTTATTCATATTCAACATAAAACCCGGATTTTTCCCACCTAAATCATCACATATCATCTAATTTCATATCCTCTACAAACATGGGTCAATCCACATGCAATCCTACCCAAGATCATGTGTTTAATTCATCAAATTTCTAAGAACTTCATTTAAAATCATCAAATATAAAACCCTACACTATATGGGTATTATAACTTCAAAAGAAATTTCAATAAACACTTGCCTCTTTATGATTGATGATCTGAATTCGTTTGATGCTAATGAAGTATTTCGGCAACACTTTTGGGATGGATCAATGTGCAACACCTCCAAAACCTCTTTTCTTCCTCTCAAATGGCCTATCCTCTCCTCTCCTTTGATTTTATAACTTCTAACCCTAACTCCCTTATCATATGTATTGATATAATTAGGGTAAATTCGTAGGTCCATTTTCTTTAAAAATTCAAAAGACCAAAATACCCTTCCGGGGTGTTAGTTTGGCTGAAAAATGCCCGGGGAACCAATCCAAACCCCCCAAGTACACTTTTCTAACTATTTCAACCCTCACAGACACACTGGTGCACTTAAAATGAACATTTGAATGACCCAAAAATAATACACATTTTATTCATATGTTTTAAGTTTCGACACGACTCACACTAGCGCCCCGACTAAATTATCGTAACTGCCGTATATCTCACTCACGACAATCAAAATACTTTCTCATCAATTTACTACTCCTTCACTAAGTAATGCTCAATTTAATTCATACAACTAAATATCAATCCTTATCACGCTAATTAATATTTATTATAATCCGAATTAATTTTCCCTTTTAATTCAATTAATCCCATATG
The DNA here is from genome assembly GCA_949130495.1 of Sambucus nigra. Classification (NCBI taxonomy): domain Eukaryota; kingdom Viridiplantae; phylum Streptophyta; class Magnoliopsida; order Dipsacales; family Adoxaceae; genus Sambucus; species Sambucus nigra. Next base: position 37,664,730 of record OX422220.1, read on the forward strand.
AAAATAATTAAAATTTACGAGGCGCTACATCCTTTTTCGTTATAAGGTCTTAAGTTCAGAATAATCTAGGACTATACATAGCACACGTGAGTGATCCCTGATAGCAATAAGGATAGGCCTTTGTTCTTTGGCTTACTTATGTGATCCTTAGACTTTGACATTATCTTAAATGTTTTCTACACTTAATGTTAATTAGTTTACTGATATTTAGCATTCGTTAGTTATTCTCATATTTGAAGAATAAAGCTTAAGCATGGGTTCACTTGAGCTTAGGAATTTTAGATGCATGTGATATTAGGATTGATTGGTGGGGTAAATATAAAAGTTTTTAAAATGCTAGAGGCATATTTATTCCAAAGTTCATTATAATTTTATTCTCTTTAAATTTTTTGTTAACCCTGTGGATTTAACATTAAAGTAATGAGGCCTCCCGTTCCACAACCTTGAATAATATTGGCGATATCACTTCATCCTTCTTATCACAATTCTGTTCTGAGATGTAAGTGTCCCTAGATTGCGTTCCAGTTAGAAATACCCCATACTTTTATGATTATTTATTTTTCGTGTGCTTTAAATTATTGATTTAATTGGGGAAAATTAAATTGGACTTCGATAAATCTTAATTAACGAGTTAAGATTAATATTTATTATTATTATTATTATTATTATTATTATTATTATTATGATTATTATTATTATTATTATTATTATTATTATTATTATTATTATTATTATTATTATTATTATTATTATTATTATTATTATTATTATTATTTACTTGCATGTGATAAGTAAATAGAGATGTGATTTATTATATATTGTTTTGAGTGAAAAGTGATGGTTTATTATAATATGTCGATAGCGAGTTACATTGATGGATTTGTATATTTTATGGGTGACGTGTACTGTGTGTCAGGCCCGGTTAATGAGAAATTGGTGTATTTATATTTGGGAGAGTCGGATGATTTTTTTGAATGCGCTGGTGATCTGGAATGGGTCAAAATAGTCCTAAATTGGTACCCAGCGTTATGTTTGGGTTCTGAGAACTTTTTAGACATAGCAATGCCTGTATGGGTTATAGTTGACTTTTTACACCTAGGGTTTAATCAAAAAGGGGATTACGGTGTAATTATGGAGTATATAAGATTTAGAGAGGTGGATGATAATCCCATTTTTAGCTACTGCATATTTGAGATCAATAGAGATTTTAAGAGAAGAGTAAAAGGAAGAAAAGGGAGAGAAGAACTTGGAGAAGAGGAAAGAAGAGACCGTCTCCCTATTCAGAATCATCCCTACCAATAAGATTTCAGATTCAGATCCTTAAAGGTAAGTGTTTACTTGCTTTAGATTGTAATTTTGTAGTTAATTACATTCATAATTAATTAGAAATCAAATCTAAGATTAAAAGATGCAAATTTTGGTAATCCATGAAGAGATTTAAAATGTGGTTCATCTCTGATGCTAATTGATAACAATTGATGATTAATAAAGGGGATTTTCCTAGTATAATTCTGGGTTTAGAATAATAAACATGAGAATATTGATAGGTTGTTAAAAATTATTAAAATTCAAGTTTAGATTAATTTTGAGTTGTTAGAATTGAATCATGATTAAAAACCTGTGACACCCCGACTAATTAAATACCGGGTAGCTACTCCTTTATTAAATTAATTCAAAATGCCAAGTTGGCTCAGTTAATAGCATCACTGTCGAAAACATTTTTATTATTACTAACCACCTAGTATTTAAAAAAGTAAGTGCCAAATTTTAATTGAAGTCTGATTAACATGCAACAAGTGTAAAAAAGAATAATAACACCATTCACCACACTGAAGTAAAAAGAATAACCATCACATAAAGTAAATAAAGTCTGGAGGAAAAACTCCTCGCTACAATCCCACAACTGGAAAGTAAACTGAATACTAAATCAATACATGCCAAAGTCTGAAAACTGTAATGGAAATGTAACTCTAATAGAAATGGGCAACATGCCCTACAACTGATAGATAATGAATCTGGAATCCAAGTGATAGAAGCGTCTACAAGCAAATCCCTGTAGCTTCCACAAACAGCTACAGCTCGTCACCTGAATGAGTATCCTATGCATGGTGTCCTTGTGGCTGGGCACCTAAAATGGTTTTACAAAGAAAAATAGATTTGAAAAGCAAACGGGTCAGAGCCCGAATGTGGAGTTATATTTTAAAAACCTGCAAGTGCTTTAAAAAAACATTTTAAAACATTAAATGCAAAGTACATGTTAGGACGTGCACTCACATGATATTCTCACCTCTCGTCTAACTGTGCATTCCTAACGTAAGTACCCATCTATAACGACACAAACCACTAGCTAAGTGCCATCATATCTAGCTAGACTGTCATAGGTCCTACCCTTATTACTCGGTTCTATTAACATTATAACGCTCGTAATTAAGTAGGGGTTTAACGTAAACTCAGATGCTCAATATGCAATATATATCACTATCAGTTAACTCGTTATATTTCTCGAAACAATACCGTAATAATATTCACAACATTAACATGAAGGTTCCCATTAATTAAGTGTATTTTATTCACATCATAAATATACAATATAAGCACCCCGAGAACTAAGCTGCGGTGCACACATACTCTGCTATCCATCCCGGTACATCACGTACATAAGGATTACATATTCCGAATATCTCAGGAATAGTTCACAGATAACAACATCACAAACAATGGAGGCAAACACAGTCACATCACATGGGTCACGCACATACCTACGCTCCCACGATCAGCGGACTTATTAATATCCCAATAAGTCTTTCTATGACCTATGTTCATCAAGGTAACCAGTCTAAATTCGGGCAACACAAGGATTAGAGGGCCCTAAGCGAACGCAAACCTCCCGTGATAGCAAGTATGGTAGGTATGTCATACACACAATTTATATACCAATACTAAGTAAACACACATCTTAGTAATCCCGTAGTTTAATCGTAGTACATATCGCATTCTCGTACTAACTTATAATTATCACAATTTATACTATTCCGGTTTATAATCATACGTGCCATAATTTATTCTCACGTCGTAGTAGACACTCACGTCTCAACCCAAACCGTCCATTTAATATAACTCTCGTATATAATTTCCTTCTCATAAATACCCAAAAGTCCCAATTCTATCACTACATCATCATCGGAATGTTATCTATAACCTCGAACAAGTTTGCGGGACTCCAAAAATCAAAATAGTCCAAAAAGGCCCAAACTGTCAACTCGTTAGAAGTCTCATTCGAACGAGACTGTTCGAACGAGATTCCTCTGTCAACTCGTTAGAAGTCTCGTTCGAACGAGACTGTTCGAACGAGATTCCAGTTCGTTCGAACGAACTGTACCTTCTAACGATATCTCGTTCGAACGAGATTATCGAACGAAGTTCCCTTTCATTAGAAGCGACTGGTCAATTCGTTAGAAGCTCGTTCGAACGAGTTTGTTCGAACGACCTGGGCAGGGGCTTCTAACGACCTACCAGATTCATCCCAGATTTGTCTAATCTCATTTTTTCACCATTCTTACTCCTCAAATCTCTTCTAAACTAAGTCCCAACAATCGTTTTAAGGTCTCTAAACAACCCTAAACATATTATAATCACATCCTAACACGTTTTGAAGGATTAATCCATCCTAACATCAACCAAATTTACAAATCTCTACACTTTTTCCCAATTTTTCAAGAACATGAACCCTAACTTTTTGAATCATGAATTTACCCAATATAAATCCGTTTTAATTTCTTCCAATCACAAATATATGGGAATACTCATCTACCTATCATTCTACATGCAATTCTCCTCAAGATTTTCAAGTTCTAAGTTCCAAACTACATGGGTTTTCATATTTCACCAAGAACAAACATAAATTTGAATTATCTAACATGGAAGGAACATTCTCTGAAATTAAATGGAATTAAGTCACTTGCCTTGATTCGATTCCTGATTTTGGTGTTGGTTTGGTGAAGATTTCTGCAGAATTTCTTCTTTTCTCCAAGCTTCTTCTCCAATGGTGGCTTAAGGTGGCTAGGGTTTTCTTTGGGAGAGTTGGAAACCTAAATGATAACCTCCGTAGCTTAAAGGGTTAATATGGGTTGGTTAGTGGGCTTAGTGGGTTAAATCCACATCAGATTAAAACTCCCAATTTTAGTCACTTTTAATTCCTCAAAATACAAAATTACCAAAATACCCTTTATGATGCCGGTATGGCCTAAAAATACCCCGGAATCCAAACTACACCCCCGGCTAGTGTTTTCTGACTATCTCGACCCTTCCGGACGCGTTAGCGCACTCAAAACGACCATACGGATAATAGAAATAAAAATCACTTTTATAATTAAATTAATATACCATGACGCGGCGGTCACACGCGTCTCAACAAAATTTCCAAATTGCCGTATATAAATCTCACGACAAATTTCATAATTCCAAATTCATATAACATCATATATGCTCAATATAGTTAAATACCAACTCACATCTCGCTAGTATTTTTAACCCGGATTAATTTCCAATTAATACGCATTTAATTAATTAATCCCAAAAATAAATATAGCCAAAAGTACGGGGTATTACATACTTCCCCCCTAATAACTGAATTTCGTCCCGAAATTCGAAACTAGAAAGTACCTGCTAAAAATAACTCTGGATAACGTTCGCGCATCTCATCCTCGTGCTCCCATGTGGACTCCTCGACATTGTGATGTCTCCACTGAACACGCACTAACGGGACTATCTTTGACCGCAGTTTCCTCTCGCTTCGGTCCAAAATAGCAATCGGCCCCTCCTCGTAGGAGCTATCCGGCTGGAGATCGATGTCCTCCACAGCAATGTGAGAGTGAGCCAAATTATCTCTAAGGTATTTCCTCAGCGAGGAAATATGGAACACATCGTGAATCCGATGCAAATGCTCCGATAACCCAAGTCTATACGCAACCGGTCCGATTCGCTCAATAATGGGAAACGGCCCCACATACCTCGGTGCCAACTTCCCCTTCTTCCCGAAACGCATAATCCCCTTCATAGGAGACACTCTGAGCAAAACCTGGTCCCCCACTTGGAACTCTCTGAAAAACCTCTTCGCATCAGTATAACTCTTCTGCTTGTCTTGAGCTACCCGAATGCGACTCCGAATCAACTCAATCCTTGCCGAAGTATCCTGAATCACTTCCGGCCCAAGTACTTTGTTGTCCCCCACCTCTAACCAACATGCTGGGGAACGACAAGGCCTACCGTACAATGCCTCAAACGGAGCCATGCCAATAGTGAACTGATAGGAGTTATTGTAAGCAAACTCCACCAGTGGAAGGTACTGCTCCCATCCACCCCCGAAGTCAATAATGCACATGCGTAGCATGTCCTCCAACATCTGATTTGTGCGCTCGGTCTGCCCATCAGTCTGCGGATGATAAGCCGTACTCAACCGCAATTCCGTGCCCATGGCCTCCTGGAAACTCTCCCAAAACCTCGAAACAAATATCTTGTCTCTGTCAGACACGATATTTAGGGGCACACCATGAAGTCTCACAATCTCTAAAATAAAGAGCTGGGCATACTGTCCCGTAGTGTAATTAGTCCTTACGGGTAAAAAGTGAGCGACCTTGGACAACCTGTCCACAATTACCCAAACGAAGTCGTGACCCCTCTGCGACGTAGGCAACCCCGTGATAAAGTCCATGGATATGCTCTCCCACATCCACACCGGGACCTCCAATGGCTGTAGCAATCCTGCCGGTCTCTGATGATCCACTTTTACAAGCTGACAAGTGGCGCATTTCGAAACAAGCTCAGCGATATCTCTCTTCATACCGCTCCACCAATACTGGCGTCTCATGTCTTGGTACATTTTGTCCCCTCCGGGATGTACCGCGAACCGTGAGCCGTGCGACTCTGCCATTACATCGTGTCGCAATTCATCCCCTTCCGGAACTACCAATCTCCCATTGAAGCGTAATCCCCCGTCTGAGCTGACGGTATAGGACTCAGCTCCCTCTGCTAGTAATCGAACTATCTGCTCCTGACAGAACGAGTCATTAGCCTGTGCCCGTACTACCTTCGTGACAATCTGCGGTGTAACGGTCATCACAGACATGAAAGATCGGGCCACTGCATCGTGGTGTCCCAATTCCTTCCACTTAGCCTTCCACACCTCTGCCACCTCATCTGTTGGCCTACGGCTCAATGCCTCTGCTACCACGTTAGCCTTTCCCGGGTGATACTGGATGTCAAACAGGTAGTCTTTCACAAACTCAAGCCACCTACGCTGCCGCATATTCAACTCTTTCTGCATGAACAGGTACTGTAGGGACTTGTGGTCCGTGAACAGTTGGAACTTATCCCCCAAAAGATAATGCCTCCAAATCCGTAGGGCAAATACCACTGCCGCCAACTCCAAATCATGCGTGGGGTAATTCTTCTCATGAGGCTTAAGCTTACGGGAAGCATAAGCTATGGCCTGTCTCTCCTGCTGCAATACACCTCCAAGCCCTTGCAAAGATGCATCGGTGTAAACCAAATACTCAACTCCCGGTCTCGGCAATGCTAACACAGGTGCTGAGGTTAATTTGTCCTTCAATTCATCGAATGCCAACTGACAGGCATCACTCCAGATGTATGGCACACCCTTACGAGTCAGATGTGTCAAAGGACCTGCTATTTCCGAGAAACCCCGAATAAACCTCCTGTAGTATCCTGCTAGGCCCAAGAAACTACGAATCTCCGTTGGTGTCGTGGGCTGTCCCCACTCCCTAACCGCTGATACTTTCCCCGGATCAACAGATATTCCCTGGTCGGAAATAATGTGTCCCAAAAACTGGACTTCCTTCAGCCAAAACCCGCACTTCTCATATTTTGCATACAACTCGTTCTGACGAAGTGTCTGCAAAACCTGCCTCAAATGCTCGGCGTGCTCCTCCTCTGTCTGGGAGTAAACCAGAATGTCATCAATGAAGACAATGACAAACTGATCTAGGAAATCCCTGAACACTCTGTTCATCAAGTCCATGAACACTGCTGGAGCGTTGGTCAAACCGAAAGGCATAACCCGAAACTCGTAAGAACCATATCTCGACAAGAATGCAGTCTTCGAGACATCCTCCTCCCTGATACGCAACTGATGGTATCCCGATCTCAAATCAATCTTCGAGAAGAAAGAAGCTCCTCTCAACTGGTCGAATAAGTCATCGATTCGATGCAACGGATACTTATTTCGTATCGTGACCTTATTCAACTCTCGGTAGTCCACACACAATCTCAGTGAACCGTCCCTCTTCTTCACAAACAAAACTGGAGCGCCCCAAGGTGAGGTACTCCTGCGAATAAAGCCCTGACCTAACAGCTGCTCTATCTGATCCCGTAACTCCCTCATCTCAGCTGGAGCCATACGGTACGGTGCACGTGCTATAGGTCTCGTACCCGGTAGCAAATCTATAACAAAGTCTATCTCTCGACTGGGGGGTAGGCCTGGTATCTCCTGAAACACATCCGAATACTCCCTGACTACTGGGATAGAATCTAAAGGAATCACTACCTCCTTAGAGGTATCCTCCTCAATGTAATACAGATGAGCGGTCGATCCTCCCTCTGGGCGAGGCATCGCCACTATAAACATCTCTTGCCCCGGAATGGCAAAAATAATGCTCCCGCTGAAGCAATCAATCATGGCCCTATAAGTTACGAGCCAATCCATACCGATAATCACATCGTGAACATGCATATCTAATACTAACATGTCTGCAGGTAATACCAAACCACCAATCTCTACCCCCACTCCCCGGCATATAAAGGAAATAAGTGACCCACTCCCCAATGGTGAGTCGACACACGTCATTGTGCTCTCTGCCGTAGCTAACAATCCTAAGGCTTTCGCGAAGTGTGTAGCTATAAAACAGTGTGTATCACCCGTATCAAATAATACCCGACCCATAGTGCAATGGATAGGAAACGTACCCTCAATCGCGGGCGGTGCCTGTGGAACTGCAGCCTGGTGGACGTTGTAGACACGTCCATACTGTAGCTGCCCCTGCTGAGCTGGGACTGCTGGAATGGGTGGCAATGCTGCCATCTGTGGCGGTGCGGGAAGAGCGGTGGGAAACATAGGCCTCTGTGGCTCCTGGCGAGCACCCTGCTGCTGCTGCTGTGGGGCCCTGCCCCTATCAGGACAATCCTGTCGCTTATGGCCAGTCTTGCCACAAACAAAGCACTTCCCTGGGAAGTTTCCTCCTCTCTGCCCTTGCTGTCCTCGGCCCTGGTGGCCATTACCGTTCCTCCCTTGGCCCTGCTGGCCCTGGTGAAACTGCTGCCCATTCTGCCCCTGTTGGCCCTGATGGCCGTTTGGACCCTGATGGCCCTGACGGAAACCTCCATGTCCCTGCCTGTAGTTCCCTGACCGGAACCTCTTATTATCCCCCTGCTGGGAGCCCTGCTCATTCTGTCTCTGCCCCTGACCAGATTGTGCCCCGCTGGCACCATGTCCTCCAGTCCTGCCCTGATGGCTAGACTCCCCCGACCTCTTGCCCTCGGCCATATGAAAACGGTGGTCCTGGCAGTGTAACAATGCAGCGTTAACCACATCACAATAGGTGGCCAACGATAGGTTCCCTAGCAGATGCTGACGGATCCTCCATGTCAACCCGTCCGTGAACTTCTCAATCTTCTTCTTCTCTGTTGGTATCTCATCTTGAACGATATTCAACAGATTCGTGAACTCGGCCTCATACTCGGCCACAGTCTTACCCTCTTGCTTCAGACTCATCAATTTCCTCCTCATTTCCGTGTGAACAGCCGACGGAAAGTATTTGCGGTCAAACCGCACCCAAAAGTCCTGAATAGTGAGAGTATCCCTCTCCTCCATGGTGGTAATAGACTCCCACCACTGTAGCGCAGATCCAACTAGCTTGAAAGTAGCTAGCACCTGCTTCTGGACGTCCGTGCACTCATACATCCTTAAGTGCCTCTGCATATCCTTCCTCCACTGGCTCGAGACTACCACATCTGAGCTACCTGCAAACTCTGGCGGATGCGCTTTCTGAAAAGCGTCACGTACACGCTCCCAAGTAGACGGGAATGCATTTGTCTGAACTGGCGCGGCAACCGGCGCCTGCGGTGGTGCCTGCTGAACAACTGCAATTGCGGCATTTACCGCTTGGGCTACTATAGCTGCAACCTCAGCGGCGTTCATCATGCCCTGAACTGGAGCGGGCTGGGGTTCGGGCGTTGCATCCCTGGGAACTCGTCGTGCACGTCGTGGAGGCATCTGAAATAAGAACAAAGTTTATAAGTTCGCTGTTTATAAACTTAAGATAGCTGAAGAACGAAGCATACACAAAAAGAGTACAACAGTCCTAAAATTTAGGGCTCTATGTCAAAGAAACTTAGCGGAAACATAATAAGCCGTCAGATCCTAAAGGACACTAGAACCTGATGCTCTGATACCACCTGTGACACCCCGACTAATTAAATACCGGGTAGCTACTCCTTTATTAAATTAATTCAAAATGCCAAGTTGGCTCAGTTAATAGCATCACTGTCGAAAACATTTTTATTATTACTAACCACCTAGTATTTAAAAAAGTAAGTGCCAAATTTTAATTGAAGTCTGATTAACATGCAACAAGTGTAAAAAAGAATAATAACACCATTCACCACACTGAAGTAAAAAGAATAACCATCACATAAAGTAAATAAAGTCTGGAGGAAAAACTCCTCGCTACAATCCCACAACTGGAAAGTAAACTGAATACTAAATCAATACATGCCAAAGTCTGAAAACTGTAATGGAAATGTAACTCTAATAGAAATGGGCAACATGCCCTACAACTGATAGATAATGAATCTGGAATCCAAGTGATAGAAGCGTCTACAAGCAAATCCCTGTAGCTTCCACAAACAGCTACAGCTCGTCACCTGAATGAGTATCCTATGCATGGTGTCCTTGTGGCTGGGCACCTAAAATGGTTTTACAAAGAAAAATAGATTTGAAAAGCAAACGGGTCAGAGCCCGAATGTGGAGTTATATTTTAAAAACCTGCAAGTGCTTTAAAAAAACATTTTAAAACATTAAATGCAAAGTACATGTTAGGACGTGCACTCACATGATATTCTCACCTCTCGTCTAACTGTGCACTCCTAACGTAAGTACCCATCTAAAACGACACAAACCACTAGCTAAGTGCCATCATATCTAGCTAGACTGTCATAGGTCCTACCCTTATTACTCGGTTCTATTAACATTATAACGCTCGTAATTAAGTAGGGGTTTAACGTAAACTCAGATGCTCAATATGCAATATATATCACTATCAGTTAACTCGTTATATTTCTCAAAACAATACCGTAATAATATTCACAACATTAACATGAAGGTTCCCATTAATTAAGTGTATTTTATTCACATCATAAATATACAATATAAGCACCCCGAGAACTAAGCTGCGGTGCACACATACTCTGCTATCCATCCCGGTACATCACGTACATAAGGATTACATATTCCGAATCTCTCAGGAATAGTTCACAGATAACAACATCACAAACAATGGAGGCGAACACAGTCACATCACATGGGTCACGCACATACCTACGCTCCCACGATCAGCGGACTTATTAATATCCCAATAAGTCTTTCTATGACCTATGTTCATCAAGGTAACCAGTCTAAATCCGGGCAACACAAGGATTAGAGGGCCCTAAGTGAACGCAAACCTCCCGTGATAGCAAGTATGGTAGGTATGTCATACACACAATTTATATACCAATACTAAGTAAACACACATCTTAGTAATCCCGTAGTTTAATCGTAGTACATATCGCATTCTCGTACTAACTTATAATTATCACAATTTATACTATTCCGGTTTATAATCATACGTGCCATAATTTATTCTCACGTCGTAGTAGACACTCACGTCTCAACCCAAACCGTCCATTTAATATAACTCTCGTATATAATTTCCTTCTCATAAATACCCAAAAGTCCCAATTCTATCACTACATCATCATCGGAATGTTATCTATAACCTCGAACAAGTTTACGGGACTCCAAAAATCAAAACAGTCCAAAAAGGTCCAAACTGTCAACTCGTTAGAAGTCTCGTTCGAACGAGACTGTTCGAACGAGATTCCTCTGTCAACTCGTTAGAAGTCTCGTTCGAACGAGACTGTTCGAACGAGATTCCAGTTCGTTCGAACGAACTGTACCTTCTAACGATATCTCATTCGAACGAGATTATCGAACGAAGTTCCCTTTCGTTAGAAGCGACTGGTCAATTCGTTAGAAGCTCGTTCGAACGAGTTCGTTCGAACGACCTGGGCAGGGGCTTCTAACGACCTACCAGATTCGTCCCAGATTTGTCTAATCTCGTTTTTTCACCATTCTTACTCCTCAAATCTCTTCTAAACTAAGTCCCAACAATCGTTTTAAGGTCTCTAAACAACCCTAAACATATTATAATCACATCCTAACACGTTTTGAAGGATTAATCCATCCTAACATCAACCAAATTTACAAATCTCTACACTTTTTCCCAATTTTTCAAGAATATGAACCCTAACTTTTTGAATCATGAATTTACCCAATATAAATCCGTTTTAATTTCTTCCAATCACAAATATTATGGGAATACTCATCTACCTATCATTCTACATGCAATTCTCCTCAAGATTTTCAAGTTCTAAGTTCCAAACTACATGGGTTTTCATATTTCACCAAGAACAAACATAAATTTGAAATATCTAACATGGAAGGAACATTCTCTGAAATTAAATGGAATTAAGTCACTTGCCTTGATTCGATTCCTGATTTTGGTGTTGGTTTGGTGAAGATTTCTGCAGAATTTCTTCTCTTCTCCAAGCTTCTTCTCCAATGGTGGCTTAAGGTGGCTAGGGTTTTCTTTGGGAGAGTTGGAAACCTAAATGATAACCTCCGTAGCTTAAATTGTTAATATGGGTTGGTTAGTGGGCTTAGTGGGTTAAATCCACATCAGATTAAAACTCCCTATTTTCGTCACTTTTAATTCCTCAAAATACAAAATTACCAAAATACCCTTTATGATGCCGGTATGGCCTAAAAATACCCCGGAATCCAAACTACACCCCCGGCTAGTGTTTTCTGACTATCTCGACCCTTCCGGACGCGTTGGCGCACTCAAAATGACCATACGGACAATAGAAATAAAAATCACTTTTATAATTAAATTAATATACCATGACGCGGCGGTCACACGCGTCTCAACAAAATTTCCAAATTGCCGTATATAAATCTCACGACAAATTTCATAATTCCAAATTCATATAACATCATATATGCTCAATATAGTTAAATACCAACTCACATCTCGCTAGTATTTTTAACCCGGATTAATTTCCAATTAATACGCATTTAATTAATTAATCCCAAAAATAAATATAGCCAAAAGTACGGGGTATTACAAAACCCTTGTGTTTAGATAATGGATTTGGGTTTTATTCGATGCTAAAATACGTCTGGCTTGATAATATATTAATGTGGGTTATCAATTTAATGTTTTGGGAGGCTTGTAATCTCTATTGGAGGAAAAGACTCATAAAAGAAGACGATTAGCAGCCCAGTAGATCGAACCGATTCGTTGGGTGAGCAAATTGGTTGGGTTGACCGAACCAATTCAATTTGTTGGCCTGCTAAGAATTTATTATGAACTATTTTGACCCGTTAGAACTTGGGAATGATCACAGTGCTTCCAGGGTAAAGTGATATTCCTAGGGAATATTTTCAAGGTTTGGTATGTGTGTTATGCCAAAGGATAAATGGATGGGAAGTCAAGTGAGTGAATAGTTATATATGTAATCGAGAAATTGTTTCGGACTTCGAGATCGGTAAACTAGTACGATGTGGGATTTTCTACGACGTTAGTACTTTATATATATGTATTAGGGTGACTAGTGTGTGTGTTTATTACTTGTTTATATTGAACACACATATTCAGTATTTCTATCGTTAGGAGGTTGCGCGATGTGGGTAGTCCACCCTGGCATCGACCAACAGATGATGGACTGATTGCCCAGGTCTTGCATGGCTATTATCCATGTGTGAGGATAAGTGTTGGCTTGGAGACCGGTTGGGTGCAATATGGTACGGTTACGACCCCTAGACGTATGTTTATGAGCGTTTTCGTTTATTTATGTTTACTTTTGGGTTAGGTGGAGAGATTTTAAGGATCAGTGTGATGCGTGATATGCCTAGAGCCTAATAGCATATGAGGGATATATCCGTGAGGTCCATGCTCAGGGGATACGATTATATGTATATATCGAGCTCTATATATGTATGTTTATACGATATAGTGTGTATATATATATTTATAGCACAGGTGTATCTGTGTTATTATATTGTGTGAACAATCATTTATAACATCTTTGTCACTATGATATTATTTATGCACGTATACCTAGTGAGGGTAGCATATACTTAGCTAATGGTGACTATTAGCGGGTTTGGGCTTGGATAGCAGTTATTGTCCTAATTAATCTGGGTAGTATAATTAGGATAGTAAAATAAATTGGTTAGGTACGCACTGTAAATGAGAGGTGAGGTGTTATCTCAGGTGAGTGCGATCGGTAAATTAATTGTGAAAGTAATACACTACGTATTTTATTGATTTAAAGCATTTTATTACTTGTAAAATATTTTCAAAAAAATTCCGGCTTTGACCTGCGGGACAAATTATTTTCTTGTTTTTCAAAACTCCAGGTGTGCAGATACAACAGGGATAGTAAGGATAGATCTTTCTTGTTGTTGCAGTAGTTGTGGATGCTACGAAATTGACTAAGTCGCCTCAGCACTTTCTATCTAGAGAAGATTATTTTCATTCCAATATTTCCTTTTGGGCGTGTTGCCCGTGGTTGGATAAGACTTTACTTTATGTCTGAGATACTATTATTTATCACTTTTATTTGAGGTGGATGATTATTGTTAATGGCTGATGGTTTACTCGGTTCACATTTATTTATTTTTGCATGTAATTTATTATGTTAGTTTAGATATATGGTTTTATTCGAATATATATATATATATATATATATATATATATATATATATATATTGCTTGTCGTGATAGTGATGCTGAGAATAAAATCATACTGGTTTCACCTTTTACCTTAATAAAGGATTGGCCACTTGGTATTAGAATACACGGGTAGTCACAGTTGGTAATAAAGCATCATGTTCTAATGTCCTTAAGATTTTTGCGAACTTGCTACATTGTCAGTGTTGTGTTTCTTTATTATAAAACTCTATGCCTAGGGCTACTTTCTATTATTATATATTATGATTGAATATCATATAGTTTTGGTTTAATTTTTAGATGACAAACACTAGGAGAGGTAGACCAGCACGTGCAATGAGGATGGCCGAAGAGAGTGAGGCTCAACCGGAACCATGGGCCGCTCAGGGGACTGTGACCGCATCATAAGTTATAGCTATAGTAGCATAGGCAACAAATGTCGCTATAACTATCGTGGCATAACATGTGACACCTCGCCTATTTAAATATCGAGTGATCAGTCCTTCATAAAAAATAAAACAGGAATCTCATCTGGTTCATTCTAAGCATCACTGCAGAATTTTTTTAAATTACTAACCCCCTACGTATTAAATAAACCGGTGCCAAATTTTATCTTTCATTAAATAACAACATGCAAAAATAAATACAATTACCAAATCATTCAAGCAGTAGAAATATAAATCCATCACAAGATAAATATTGAATAAGATAATACCGAATAAACCACTGGTTGCCTAAAATAAACTGAGTCCACTAATATAAAGTCTGATAAAATAAATAAAAGAAATAGCTATAGGGGCAACATGCCCAAACGGAATAACTGGACTTGAATCCTATTCTAGGAATGAAGCAACTGAAGCATCTAGTCGAAATCCTAGAAGCATCTACAAGTGTTGCAGCTACGTCTCCCCGGAACAGATATTACTCTCGGCATCCCTGTGGATTGACACCTAAAAAGTTTGGAAAATATTTTTGCAAGATGGGTCATAGCCCAAAATATTTGAAAATATTTAGCAAGAATTTATCATAGTTTAAAATCAGTTATTGATTATACATGTTAGTTCAGCGTACACTCCCTTGAGTTCTTCACCTCTCAACTAATGTGCAAACCTAACTTCTCCAACCTAGCTATGCAACCCCGTCCCACTAGATCTCCTCAATAACTATATATCCATTAAATGGTCTGGCTCCTTCATATCACCCATACAGTATGCTAACCAATTAGCCCTTAGTTAAATATCTCATTAGCTTCTCCCGTATCGCCCATACAGTATGATATCGTGACACTAATAAATAACATGTCTCCTATGTTATTATTAACCATAATTAACATCCCACTTAAGTTATCGTTAAACAATTTCATTAAGTTACTCTACATAAATCATCTTTTAGACATACGCTATCTTACTTTATTACCATCACACACAAGGTAGAATATCTCTTAATTACATCACATTTAGATATATGTTATCTATAGTTACTACTTTCACACACAAGAAGGAAAATACACATGTTCGTATAGATATTTCACACAATCTATATACATAACTCCAGCATCCCCGGCTAAGAACCGCACTGCGAGTCTGCATACTCTATTATCAAGTTCTCGTACCTCTCCTAATCAATCAAGGACTACTGTTTCGAAATGTCTCCCCGAACCCAAAATAAATCAATACACAATGGAGGCAAACATGGTTCTAAGACTTTGGGCTATGCACATACCTAACGTACCCAAACGACATGCAAGACACACTAATATACACACATAGTGAGCCGCCCTAAGTTCCAAGTTATTATTCTCTTTTCGAAGGGCCCTAGTTAGCCTGTACATTATTTTCTGTAGTTAATTCACTCATACTCTATTGATCTACATCATAACTTCACTCTAAATCTCCGCAGCTCTATCTTATTCTTTTGAATTCACTAACATTAGTCTTTAAGCCTGATAATCTTTATCATATTTTGCCCATTCATGACTAAGTCCCAATCCTACCAAGGCGTACTATAATTCACAATATCCCTCATTATGTTATAAGGATGTCCCAAAAGTTTCCCCATTTATAAATCACATTTTACAAGCTTAATAAGGGTAATAACACAAATCTAGGCAAACCGAATCGAGTCGCCCTAGGGCCAAATCCATTCGAGCAGTAGCAGGTTGTCTTCTTCGTTGAGTTTTAGCGTTTTTCATCATTTTTCTTTTACACAACATCCATGATTCTTCACCAAAATTACAACCAATTCTCCCAAACGTTATCTACATATGTCAGGATGATTTCAAACGTGATAATAACATCTAGACACAATGATGCCTATTCAAGAATGGATCAAATCGTTGATTTATCAAAACTCTAGATTTCCATTTTCTTTATTCATACTCAACATAAAACCCATATTTTTCCCATCTAAATCATCACACATCTTCTAGTTTCGTATCATGTACATACATGGATCAATCTACATGCAATCCTACCCAAGATCATGTGTTTAATTCATCAATCTTCCAAGAACTTCATTTAAAATCATCAAATATAAAATCCTAAACTACGTGGGTATTATGACTTCAAAAGAAATTGCAATAAACACTTAACTCTATATAATTGATGATCTGAATTCATTTGATGATGATGAAATTGATCTCTCCTCATGTTTATTCCGATTCCAACAACACTTTTCGGATGGATCAATGTGCTACACCTCCAAATGCTATTTTCTTCCTTTGAAATGGCATATCCTCTCCTCTCCTTTGATTTTCTAACTTATAACCCTAACTACCACATCACATATATTGATATAAATAGGGTAAATTTGTCATTCCCTTTTCTCTAAAAATTCAAAAGACCAAAATACACCCATGGGTGTTGGTTTGCATAAAATGTCCCGATACCCAATCCAAATCCCCGAGTACACTTTTTTAGCTATTTTGACCCTTCCAGAGACAGTGGTGCCCTCAAAATGACCATTTGGATAACCCATAAATAATTCACATTTTATTTCATACGTTTTAAGTCTCGATATGACTCACACACGCGTCTCGAGTAAATTACAGTAACTGCCATATTTCTCACTCACGGCAATCATAATACTTTCTCATTAATTTATTACTTCGTTCACTAAGTAATAGTCAGTATAATTCATACAAATAAATATCAATCCTTGTCACGCTAATTAATATTTATTTTAATCCGAATTCATTTCCTCTTTTAATGTTTTTAATCCCCATATAAAAATCATTAAAATTTACGGGATATTACATACTTCCACCCTTATAAGGGAATTTCATCCTCGAAATTAGGATAAGCTTAGTGCTAATAGTCTCAAATACTTTCTTGCACGGTATCCATATCCTTCTAAAATTTGGAACACTACGCTACTCCCGGTACCTCTTCACTAGTGGTACTCCTCAACCCTACTGTCTATACTCTACCATTTGAAATAGTGATCAATCCGCCCTAATCACTTTACTTCAAAGTATTTCTTCATTTCCCTTGTCATTTCACCTTAACGCCTTCAAAACCCGTTTCCCTTCTCTCAATAATATTCCAACACGATTTGGGATGACATTCGAACAGCTATACCCTTCGCTATCCTAGGAAAAGTCCCTTCTTCCCTAAATACCAACTTCCATCTTTTTAAATCATATACTCCCTTTTAGGAGTTATCTGCAATCATACCCGACTATTCATGTCAAACTTTTACATCTATAGTTGGTTATAAAGTTTTCCTCGTTATTTTACTTTTTTTTCTCAAAGTAGTTCCTAATTATCCTAAAAAATCTAAAATGTACATTACTTGTACTTTCTAACACTATAATCACCCCTTTTCGTCTACTCTTCGATTTCTGGTGACACCCCTTGCTCACAATGCAACTATATTTTCTTTGTCTCATTATAGTTCTGTCTCTAATTTACTCTTGGATCTACGTTTATTTCATACGTTTCCACATCTTCACCTCATGAATAATACTGAAAATCATAACTAACTAGGGTACCCATACACCCTATATCTCGTGCATTTCTGCATAAATCAACTCGATGTAATATTCTTATTTTAAACTAATCCTCTCGTACTTGGCATGATCGTACAATAACGTTATACTCAACCACCCTACTAATTGCAACTTAAGTATTCTCTAGGTTGCCCCACCGATCTACTCGTGGTGTAAACGTTCTACACTGGTCTTCACATCAGGATTATACGACTCTATTGGCCTTAAGTCATAATGTAACTATCAACTCTCAGTTATAATCACGTATACGTACAATAACTAAGGTACCAAACCCATGTCCTAGTGACCAAACTTCTCCCAACTTCCAATGCTCACTAAGTTTCATGCGTGGGATGTCTCGTAAAGCAAAATCCAAACAAGGAACCCCCCGATACACTACTCTCCAATATTTTTTATCGTTGAGATCCGTTAGTCCCTCAACCCATAACATATACCCTCTAATTCTCGTCTGCTGACATAAGAAGTCTATCGTCAACTCTCATGTCACTAAAGACGACATACAACCCGATGCTCTCACTATTTCAAGTTCTTAGTGCTATATAAATAACAAGTTATATCTCTCCGCTCGACAAAGAACACGACGTACCCTAAATCACATCAGTAAACATCCCAACTCACCAGGATTAAATATAACAAGACAACATACTCACTGAAGTCTACGATACAACACAGTATGTATAGTAGGCCTAACCCTCTTTCAGGCAATGCCGCGTAAAATAGTATAATTCACCCTGGAATAATGACCACAATAGTCTTACCACACAATCTACTACCGCTCAAACCCTCAGTATTCAGTCACAATAAATGATCATCATAAATTTTACTTTCATAACCCTTAAAAGTAGTAAAAGTAATGACACGGTATGAACCTCTTCCTAGTGTACACACTCGATCCCACGCAGGAAACACCAATGACTCTTACTACCCAATGGTAAATATATACCTAATAAGGCTGACAGTATCAATGCACCCACTAAATTTGACTTACTCGCGAATATAATTTTTAAATAGTCATATATTTTAACACACCCATGTCACCCCAAATTTATCATATACTCAAAAGGTCAAGACAACATTTTATCCACATTTTCCATCTACCTTAACTGGTCCCCAAATTTCTGAGCATAACTCTCGCACCGAAATTGACCCATGATCTACTATAATGGTTGTATACCTAGGGTCTCATCCTATTGATGCACCCTAACTCACTTTGGGATAATACTTCTTCCAATGACATATCTCTCCAAAACTGAGACAACTTCCAGAAAACTCCCTTGTCTCTAGTCCTGGCCCTACTGGCCTCCCCCGCCCTTACTTTGGCCCTGTCGGCCCAGAAGAACGAGATGTTGCTACTATAGAGGACCCTACTGGTCATACCTAAACTCACCATTCTCGGGCTGGTAACCTCTAGCCTAAATCTCTTAGCCTGATTTCCCTGCCAAAAATCTCGCTCCTCCTATTGTTGTGCCCCATATGTACCGTTCCCATTTACTTTCCTAGTCTAACTGGTCTCACTTTCTCATTGTGGACATGTTCAATACAAGTGACCCTACTCTCCTCACTTAGGACACCTTTCTGTGTTATACCCCTATCTCTAGCCCCACTGGCCATGTCGGGGTGTCCCTATCTCTGACCTTGTAGTCTTTCCCCAATTTCCACCCCCATTGTCCTTTCTTATTCGGCTAGCCCTATGGAACTCGATATTGGACTTGACAGCCTTAACTGAATCCACCATCGCTTGGTAGGACTCCCATTAATATCAATCATTTAAATGGGTCCCCTCTTGGGTATCCCCCCTGTGGAATTTCATTATCACCGTTTACTCCAGTATTGCTCGTCGGATAGATTCTCCAACCCTCTTGGATCCTTTCTTATGGAATCATTAATATAAACTTATGAACATACGACCATGACAACATCGATATTAGTCATCCTAGTTGAGTTTCCCATCTACGCTCATATATTCTACTCATGAGTCCATTATCAACTTACGGACCCTTTCATACTCTCTATACCTCCTCTGTTGGGTACGAAGTTGGATAAACAATTCAACTTCTCTCTCATAATCGATCTCTATCTGGACCACTTGTGATAGTTTTAAAACTTCATTCGCATTTCTGTCCGAACACCATATGGGATATCTTACTATCAAATTGCCCCCAAATTCTTATTTTATTGTATATAGACTTCTTCATGTGTGGTGACTGACTCTCATCACTTTATGCTTCTCCTCTGAGCAAAAAAATTCACTCGAAATTTTCTCCTGGGTGTCACTGCACTCCATGCTCCATAATTTTTGTTGGATTATCTCCTTCCATTGTCATATCCCACCTCCTCTCTTCCCCAAGTCCTTATAAATGGATCTTCAAAATATTTCTTCTAACTTCACCACCCCTTGTCGACTATGCCGAGTGAGTCTGATATCATACCATCGTTATTTACAATAGTTTCTGGGAAAGATTCTACTCCCAAGTACTTATACCATTATCATCTTTCGAAACAAAAATCATAGTGACTTCTATTACGGTCACCATTTCCATAATACTTTATGTCTTCGGCTGAGCCTTTTCTCCTGCAGTCCTTCTAACGGCCCTCGTTGGTCGTCTTATATTATTTGGTGTATGAGGCCCACCGAACTCGTATATGAATCACATCAACTATACTTAATATCGGGACAATGTAAGTCGTATACGTAGAGGAATACAACAATCCTATCATAAGGCTCTATACCAAAGAACGCTATGTTGAAACGTAAAAAGTTGCACAAATCCACTAGAACCAGATGCTCTGATACCATATGTGACACCCCGCCTATTTAAATATTAAGTGATCAGTCCTTCATAAAAATAAAATAGGAAACTCAATTGGTTCATTCTTAGAATCACTATCAAAAACTTTTTGAAATCACTAACCACCTACTTATTAAATAAATCGGTGCCAAACTTTATCTTTCATTAAATAATAACATGCAAAAATAAATACAATTACCAAATCATCCACGCAATAGAAATATAAATCCATCACAAAATAAATACTGAAAAAGATAATATGGAATAAACCATCGATTGCGAATAAAAGAATCCAACTAAAAATCTACTGAAATAAACTGAGTCCACTAATACAAAGTCTGATAAACTGAATACAAGAAATAGATGAAGGGGAGACATGATTAAAGGTAATAACTAGACCTGAATCCTACTCTACTCTAGGAATGAAGCAACTAAAGCGTCTAGTCAAAATCCTGCAAACATCCACAAGTGCTGCAGCTATGCATCACTGGAACAAATATTAGTCTCGGCGTCCCTGTGGCTGGACACTTAAATGGTTTTTAGAATATTTTTGCAAGATGGGTCAGAGCCCAAAACATTTAAAAATATTTAAAAAGTATTTGTCACACTTTAATATCAGTTATTGATTACACATGTTAGTTCATTTTACACTCCCTTGAGTTCCTCATCTCTCAGCTAATGTTCACACCTAACGTCTCGTGCCTAGCTACGCTACCCCGACCAACTAGGTCTCCTCAATAACTATCTATCCACTAAAGGTTTTGGCTCCTCCATATATCCTATACAGTACGCTACCCATTTAGTCCTCAGTTAAATGTCTCTTTAACTTCTCCCGTATCGCCCATACAGTGCGCTATCATGACACTAATAAATAACATGTCTCATATGTTATTATTAACCGTAATTAAGATCTCACTTATGTTATCGTTCAACCATTTCATTAAGTTACTCAACCTAAATCATCTTTTAGACCTAAGTTCTCTTACTTTATTACCATCATACACAAGATAGAATATCTCTAAATTACATCACATTTAGATATACGTTATCTACAGTTACTACTTTCACACACAAGTAGGAAAATACACATGTCCCTATAGAAATGTCACACAATCTATATACATAACTCCAGCATCCCCAGCGAAGAACCACGGTGCGAGTCTGCATACTCTACTATCAAGTTCATGTACCTCTCATACTCAGTCAAGGACTATTGGATTGCATTGTCTCCTCGAATCCAAAATAAACTAATACATAATGGAAGCGAACATTGTTCAAAGCCTTTGGGCTATGCACATACCTAGCATAACTAAACGAGACGCCAACCACACTAATACACACACATAGTGAGTCGCCCTAAGTTCCATGTTCTGGGGCACAAATCTAGACCTCACTTGAATCATCAAGGTAGGATCGCCCTCTACACAGAAACCGCTGGACAGCAGGCAGCGTAGATATGTTCACACACATAAGAAAGCACATAATAGGCATACACACCACTTATCCATATGTCGCATATAGGCATACACATAACTTATATATATAATCGATATAGCTATACATACCACCTATAAATATAATCCTTATAAGTATACACTCAACCTAGAAATATCGTCCGTATAGGTATACACTCAACTTATAAATATAATCCGTGCATAACATATCTCTCAAATATTTAACGTACTATCGATATATGATTATAACTCTCTATCGCATTTTCTCGAGTATTATTCTCTATCTGAAGGGACCTAGTTTCCCCTCACATTATTTCAGTAGTTAATTCACTCATACTCTACTGGTCTAAATCATAAGTTCACTTAAAATCTCCATGATACAATCTCATTCCTTCGAATTCACTAACACTAGTCGTTAAGCCCGACAATCTTAATCGTATTTATCCCATTCATGACTAAGTACCAATCCTACCAAGGCCTATTATAATTCTTAATATCCCTCATTATGTTATATGGATGTCCCAAACATTTCCCCAATTATAAATAACATTTTAAGGTCTTAATAAGGTAAATAACACAAATCTAGGCGAACCGAATCAATTCGCCCTAGGGACGAATCGATTCGAACAGTAGCAGGTTGTCTTCTTTGTTGAGTTTTAGCGTTTCTCATCATTTTTTTTTACACAACATCCGTGATTATTCATCAAACTTATAACCAATTGGCCCAAATGTTATCTACATATGTTAGGATGATTTCTAAAGTGATTATAACATCAAAACACAATGATTTCCATTCAAGAACGGATCAAATCATTTATTTATCAAAACCCTAGATTTTCATGTTCTTCATTCATACTCAACATAAAACCCACATTTTTCCTATCTAAATCATCACATATCATCTAGTTTCGTATCCTCTACATACATGGATCAATCTACAGGAAAACCTACCCAAGATCATGTGTTTAATTCATCAATTTTCCAAGAACATCATTTAAAATCATCAAATATAAAATCCCACACTACGTGGGTATTATAACTTCAAAAGAAATTACAATAAACACTTGCCTCTATATGATTGATTATCTGAATTCGTTTGATGATGATGAAGTTGATCTTTCCTCATTTTGATTTCGATTCCGACAATACTTTTGGGATGGATCAATGTGCTACACCCCCAAACCCTTTGTTCTTCCTCTTAAATGGACTATCCTCTCCTCTCCTTCGATTTTCTAACTTCTAACCCTAACTCCCTCATCACATATACTGATATAAATGGGGTAAATTCATGGGTCCCTTTTTTCGTAAAAATCCAAAATACCAAAATACCCCTCTGGGGGGTCTGTTTGGCGTAAAAATGCCCCGGTACCTAATGCAAACGTCCCGAGTACACTTTTTTGGAAATTTTGACCCTTTCGAACACACTGGCGCACTCAAAATGACCATTTGGATGACCCATAAATAGTTCACATTTTATTTCATACGTTTTAAGTCCTGACATGACTCACATGCGCGTCCTGACTAAATTACCGTAACTGTCGTATTTCTCACTCACGACAATCATAATACTTTCTCATCAATTTATTACTCGTTCACTAAGGAATACTCAATATAATTCATAAAAATAAATATCAATCCTTGTCATGCTAATTAATATTTATTTTAATCCGAATTAATTTCCACTTTTAATTTAATTAATCCCCATATCAAAGTCATTAAAATTTACGGGGTGTTACATAACACTTGACCCAGATATAGCCACAACCTCTAGTGGCAGCACCAGTTCAAGCTCACCCACTGTTGTCACTATAGGAGTGAGTTAGGGAGGCCTTCCAGAAGGGCCATTTATCGGAGTTTCATGGAAGTGCGGATGTTATAGTAGATAGCCAATTGAATAAGGATATGCAAAGGTTTTTATGTATGGTTGAGTGTAGCGACACTTAAAAGCAGGTATTAGCTACGTTTAAGCTTGTCGAGGCAGATCTTAAGTGGTGGGAGTCGATTACCACATCAGAGGAGAGAGATTCGATGACTATTTAGGAGTTATGGGTGCAGTTTGATCACAAGTTCTTTTGGTTAACAATTAAGATAGAGAGGAGGAGGATATTTTTAGATCTCTTGAAGGAGGGTCAGACTATAGCTGAGTACGAGGAGGTGTTCACTCATTTGGCAAACTTTATGCCAGATAAGGTGAACAGTGATGAGAAGAGGATTCTAAGATTTATGGATAGGCTTACTTAGAGGATGTTGGGGAACCCAACATTGAGGACTTATATCAATGTTGATAACATCATGTTGCTCCTCTACTAGCACCATCTCTTCTGAGGGGAGTGAAGAGGATAAGAGAGTCGATCCACTAAGGTAAGACTGGGGACAACGGTGCTAACAAAGTGCTGTAACATCAGAGTAGGCAGTAACAGTGTGTTTCCCAATAGGGGGACTATGCTAAGATATTCACGTCGGGTAACGATAATTTAAAATAGGGCTATGGAACCATATTAGAGGCCACTAGGGCTGAGATTATCAGGAGCAAGGCCAGAGGTAGGGGCAGCCTCGCTAGGGCTAGAAGAACCATAGTATAACATATTTCATAGGGCGATGTTTTGTATGTAGGGAGCAGGGCCACATGAGGCATGCATGCCCAAATAAGGCTAGGGATCAGCAGCGGGATACCTAACAATTACAGCAGCTTCCAACCCACTAGTAGTTCTAGTATTGCCACTGCCGTAGGGACAGTTATAGTTTTAGCATGTGTATAATGTCCTTGGGCTAGTTTTACAACAAGCACTACCATAAATTTCGAGTAAGTTTCCTATCCATGGTTACTTGGTGCAGGTGATGTTTGACACGAGTTCATCACTTTTTTGTTAGCATTAGATTCTCATGAGAGACAGGTTTAGTGGATACAGCATCCGATATTATTATGACCATAGATTCACCATTGGGTAGTGGTACCATTCGTTCCATCTGCAGGTGAGTGGGGGCAGACATTATGAAGTTATGCTTAGTAGTGGATATGCTCGTTTTAGACATGTACGATTATGATGTTATTCAGGGTATGGACTTATTAGCGACGTATAGAGCGATGGTGGACTGTACAATAAAACTACCGTGTATGTTATTCCTGGGAAGGATATATTTCTTGTGGGGATACGTCATCCAGAGGGAGGGTTGAGAATGCATTTATATTATATCGAGGAGGAGAATTTAGAGGGTATCATTGTGTCATTGGATTCAATCCCTGCAATTAGGAACTATATATCGATGTGTTTCAGGAGATACCGAGTTACCGTCAAGTCGAGAGATTGAATTTATGATCAACATAGTATCAGGGACTAGGCTGATAGCGCGAGCTTTGTATCATATGGATCCTTTAGAAATGCAAGAGTTGAGGGATTAGATTACGCTTTTGGGAAAGGATTTTATCCGCATAAGTAAATCACCTAGAAATGCCCCAGTTTTGTTTGTGAATAAGAAGGATTGGTCGTTGATATTGTGTATTGTCTTATGGGAGTTAAATAAGGTCATGATTCGAAATAAATATCCGTTGTCACGTATGGATGACTTTTTCGATCAACTGAGAGGAGAAACCTACTCCTTTAAGATTTATTTGAGGTCAGGGTACCATTAGTTACGTATCAGTGAGCAGGATGTCCTTAAAACTACATTTTTGACGAGATACAAGTCTTATGAGTTCAGGGTTATACCGTTTGGGATAACTTATGCACCGGTAGTTTTCATGGATCTCATGAATAGGGTGTTTAATAATTTCTTAGATCAGCTTATTATTGTGTTCACAGATGACATATTAGTTTATTCTTAGATATAGGTAGAGAGCGAAGAGCATTTTCATATGGTTCTTTAAATTTTGCGGGATCACAAGTTGCATGCTAAGTTCAAGAAATGTGGATTTTGGTTGCGGGTGGTACAGCTCTTGGGTCACATAGTCTCTAAGAGAGGTATTTTGTGGATACGAGTAAGGTATCAACGGTGAGGGAGTGGAGCTATTCCGTAACACCGACGAATGTTCATAGTTTTCTAGGGTTAGCAGGTTACTATCGCCGATTTATTAGATGATTTTTTTAAGATTGTTGTTCCTTGGCGAATTTGACTCATAGGGGAGTACTTTTTGTTTGGGATGATTATTGTTAGCTATATTTTGATGAGATAAAGTACAAGTTAACTTCAGCACCAATACTCATATAGCCTGGGGAGGAGTGGAGTACTTTATTTTTATAGATGTGTCCTTAAAAGGACGTGGGGTAGCTCTATAATAGGAGGAGTGGTCTATAGCTAATGCATCTTACAAGATTAAGCCCAATGATAAGAACTATCCCATACATGATTTGGAGTTAGCGACAACCATTTTTGCCTTTAGGATTTGGAGGCACTATTTTTTAGAGAAGAGGTTCCAATTGTTCACGGACTACAAGTTACTGTAATATCTTTTCATGCAGAAGGAACTGAGTATGAGGAAGTGTAGGTGGATTGAGTTCATGAAGAATTACTAGTTTGACATCCATTACCATCCGGGTAAGTCTAATGTAGTGGTAGATGTGTTAAGTTATATGCCGGCAGGGCAGTTGGTAGTGGTAGAGAAGGCGAAGTGGGCTAAGCTTTGTCTAGGGGAGAAGGTAGTCCAAGCTTATGTAACAATGATGACCATCACACCCGAGATCATTTTGAGGGTTGTAAAGTCAGGGGAAAGGGATATTTCCTATCTCAAGAGGATTCAGTAGTTATTGACTAGTGGAGAGAAGTCTTACTCAGTCAAATCTAAGGTTGGCTTACTCTTAAATGGGAGGTTAATTTATAAGGACGCAAATTTTCAATTGAGTCCATATGTAGTTTTGGCTTAATATCGAATAAAACCATTTGAGTCATAGGATAAAAGTTAGTTCATCAAGCCTATGACATTTAAAGAAGTTGAAGACGTAGCGGCCAGAATTTAAAGTTTCATTATTGCCGGCTTTCAAGAGCCATGTTTCGCATCATCAACATTATATCATTCCAAGGTCTCCAAAGGTATGAATGCAAATTATATATTTAGGACCTTGGATATTTTATTTGGGTGCAAACATTTTTTTTATATAATGACTTTTTAATTTTCAGAAAATCATTTTAAAACTTTGTATAAAAGTTTATGGGCTTAAATAGCAAAATTCATATTTCTGATAAGTCATTCGAACGACATTTTTCTCGTTCGAGCGAGGTCGTTCGGACGATAATTCTAACTAGATCTTTTTCTGAATTCTCGTTAGATGTTTCGTTCGAACAATTTATCCAACGAGTTGTTCTCTTCTTTTTCGTTCGAAGTTTCATTCATATATCTCATTCGAACATGCTCGTTTGAACGACATCAAAAAGTCGTTCGAACGAGATTTTAGTGGGAACAACTTTTTTTCCAGTTTTTCCCACTTTCCCACTAACCTTTTACATGATAAAAAAAGTGTGGGAAACAACTTTTTTTACCCAACTTTTTTATTCTCTTAGAGAGTTTTGAGAGCTTAATTCTTCTTTCAAGAAAAAGTTCCCTTGGTGTTTACAAAAATGTTTTATCTTTAGAACAAAACCAAGTCTTGTACACCCAAATATTTATTTGTTTTTAAATCCAAGTTCCATATATATATATATATATATATATATATATATATATATTTGCTTGGAGAGTGTTTGGCAGCGATTTTTCTTCTTTACCCCAAAAGGAGAAAAGTTTGTTGTGGCTTCCTCACATGGTGAAAGGCATCATGTGTGGTTGACGGTGGGTTGTGACTCCATTGGTGGACTTCAAGATTCCAGTGGACTCCAGAGTTATCTACAAGGCAGAGGTTGAATAGCGAAGGAAGAGTCGGGGCTTGAAGGAGTCGAGTCGAGTGTTGTAAGTCTTCGTGTCATTGTCTTTGTAAACATACCGTACCTAGTGGATTTTTAGGCCAGGGTCATCCGAGATTTTTCCCATTTGGGTTTTCCTCGTACATTGACGCGTAGTGAGATTGTTTATTTTTATCTTGCAAAAATCACCTTAGATGCATGCTAGGATAATTAAGATAAAAATTGGTTTAAATCTCACACTTGTTTAATTTATTGCTAATTAATATTTGGGCAATTTTAATTTAATTTAATTCAAGTTGGGACATCTAATTGGACCAAATATATGCTTAAGTTTGTTTGTCATAAATTTCACTTGAATTGGAATTAAATTTTTATTCAAGTAAAATTCCCAATAATTATTTATGTTAATGTAATTTTAATTTTAAAAGAAATTAAAATTCGGTTCATTTTAAAAGAAGTTTAAATTTTGGATTTTACCTTTTCTTGTTGAACCATTATCCTGAGTTTTGATTAGGAAGGAAATTTAAAATTTAGGGCTTCCGCCCACTTACAAGTGGTATCATAGCAGGTTAGACTAACATATTGTGTGATCCTAATTTTTAAGAATTTTTTTATGGGAAAATATGCATTTTTCAAAATTTCCTATTTTATATGGTTCTAGGATGCTAGTTCATGACTCTTCACTTGCTATATCCCACTAGTAATGAATTTCATGTTTGCATACGCTAGCTTTTGTGTTACATGTCATATATTCTTGCTAGTTGTATGCTTGTTTGTTATTTTCTAATCCATGCTTCATTAAATATTGTTTTGCTAAAATTATGACCTGTTTAGCTTTTGTATTTTATCCTTTACATTTTTGGGTATTAAATGAAAAATACAAAAAGATTTTTGTTTGTCTTTTGAGTTAATTTTTTTATTTGGTGAAAAACTTTAAAAAACTCAAAAATATTTTTTTTTTTGTGTTTGTAGTTTGACACACTTTTTGTGACATATATCGTGTTTGAATCCTTCATTTTCGCTTTCACTTGACTAGAAATTTTGGTTGTGTATTTCAATTTGTAAATTGTTCTTTATCATGGTTACATGAAGTAGTTTGAAAATGAATTTCTAAAAGGATTCTTATTTTTATGCACCCATGCACGAGCTCTTTGAATTGTAACTTCACATGAATATTTGAGCTATGTGAGATGTTCTCCTATCAATTTAGCCATCAACTTGTTTTGTGACTATAGAGCATTTGTGCATGTTATTCTGTTGCACGTGAGATTATTGCGTTAAAAATGATATATGAAAGTGCACAGGGAAGGGATACGAAAGGTACAATCATCCTTTGCGATTAAGCCACCATTTGCAATGGACCTAAAAGAAATAGGTAGTCCAAAGGCCTAAAAGAAAAATATGGCATTAAAAGAAAAATATAGCCAAGTCCTAGTTTGTTTAGATTGATATTTCCATCAAAAGAAAAGAAAAGAATACTATTATATTTGAGGGAGTTTGGATGGAATATCAATGGTTTTGCACAATGCCTTTGTATCCTATCTATGCTATTTTGTCATGACTCTATTGGTTTGTAGAATCATCAATATGCTAGGCTTGTATGAATTGTGCTTGTTTTGTTCTTTGATTTCATTTTCTTTCAAGTCGGGATTTATATATGTTTGATAAAGTTTTGCAATCAAATGGAACTCCTTGAACATGTTTAAGTGATTGGGTCACAATTTAATAGTTGCTAGTTCACACCCCTTCACTTCCGTTTCCATATGACACATTTATGCCATCAGAGTGTGGAAAACTTATGCTATTTTGAGTTGTGTCATTTGTGCCTATATATATATATATATATATATATATATATATATATATTTGTGCTTAATTAAAATCTTTCGTGTGTGTATTTATATGTGATATTTTTTAGAGTCTTTGCCTTGCTTGCTAGTCCTTTTATGCTCGTAATTCATTATTTGTATTTAACTTGTTGCGAATTTTGGTTTGATATCTCTTGCTTATCATAATAAATTAATTGGTATCTTTTGTTATCGCTTCATAGTTGATATTCATGTCTCTTTATGTGGATTAGTTGGACTTCATTATTGCCCATATGTGTAAATGTTCTTATCACCTTATTCACCATTACATATTTAACTTATTTTTCAATATTCATAGCCCTTGTCTAGTTAGGGGAAGTATTTCCTTTAATTGGGGGAGGAATAAGTTATGTTTTATGATTCTAAATCTTTGTATATTCCGAACAAAAAGGGGGAGAAATCTAATCCTTTGAATTTGGGGAGATCAAACTTAGGAGGAGACGTCTTTCTCGGTAGATCACTGCTAGATAATGGGGGAGAATTATTTAAAGTGGGGGTATTTAATTCAATTGCATTTAATATTATTATATTCCCTATGCGTTTGATGGTGTGCTTAAGTGTTCAGGAAATTCTTTTTAACGGCATATTTAAAGCGACAAAGCAGTTTATCCTTGGGTCGAGTCATAGCGTCTGTATTTTTATTTCCTTTGGGTGGGAAGTTGTGTCTAGACGAGCTTGACGGCCCTTTAGGATTTTTGGTTAGGTTTTGTTCCGGAATAACCAAAGGGGGAGATTTGTAAGGATGCAAATTTCCAATTTAGTCCATATGTAGTTTTGTCTTAATTCGGGATAAAACCATTTGAGTCATAGGATAGAAGTTAGTTCCTATCAAGCCTATGACGTTTGAAGAAGTTGAAGACGCAGCGACCAGAATTTAAAGTTTCATCATTGTCGGGTTTTAAGTGTCATGTTTCGCGTCATCTGCATTATATCATTCCAAGATCTCCAAAGGTATTAATGCAAATTTTATATATTTAGGACCTTGGATATTTTATTTGGGTGTAAACATTTTTTTTTATATAATAACTTTTTAATTTTTAGAAAATCATTTTATAACTTTACATAAAAGTTTATGGGTTTAAATAGAAAAATTCTGATTTTTGAAAAGTCGTTCGAACGACATTTATCTCGTTGGAACGACAATTCTAACAAGATCTTTTTCTGAATTCTCACTAAAGTTTCATTCGAACAACTTATCCAACGAGTTGTTCTCTGTTTTTTCGTTCGTATATCTCGTTCGAACGACATCAAAAAGTCAAACGAACGAGATTTCAACGTGAACAGTTTTTTTTCCCACTTTCCCACTAACTTTTTACATGATGAAACAAGTGCAGGAAACAAGTTTTTTTAGAGAACTTTTTTCTTCTCTTAGAGAGTTTTGAGAGCTTAATTCCTCTAAGAAAAATTTCCCTTGGTGTATGTAAAAATATTTTATCTTTAGAACAAAACCAAGTCTTGTACACCCATAAATTTGTTTGTGTTTAAATCCAAGTACCCATATATATATATATATATATATATATATATATATATATATATATATATATATATATATATATATATATATATATATATATATATATATATATATATATATTTTCTTGGAAAGTGTTTGGCACCGGTTTTTCTTCTCTACCCCCTATAGGAGAAAAGTTTGTTGCGGCTTTCTTATATGGTGAAAGGCATCATGTGTGGTTGACAGTGAGTTTGCCTCCATTAGTTGACTCCAAGATTCCGGCGGACCCCGGAGTTATCTACAAGGCAGAGGTTGAAGAGCGAAGGAGCATCGGGGCTCAAAGGAGTCGAGTCGAGTGTTGTAAGTCTTCTTATCATTGTCTTTGTAAACATACCGTACCTAGTGGATTTGTTAGACCAGGGTCGTCCGAGGTTTTTTCCATTTGGGTTTTCCTCGTACATCCCCGCGTAGTGAGATTATTTATTTTTATCTTGCAAAAATCACCTTAGATGCATGCTCGGATAATCAAGATAAAAATTGCTTTAAATCTCACACTTGTTTAATTTAGTGCTAATTAATATTTGGGTAATTTTAATTTAAATTAATTCAAGTTGGGACATCTAATTGGACTAAATACATGCTTAATTTTGTTTGGCATAAATTTCAATTGAATTGGATTTAAATTTTTGTTTAAGTAAAATTCCAAATAATTTTAAGTTAATTTAATTTTAATTTTGAAAGAAATTAAAATTCGGTTTATTTTAAAAGAAGTTTAAAATTTGGATTTTACCTTTTCTTGTTGAGCCATCATCCTAAGTTTTGATTAGGAAGGAAATTTAAAATTTAGGGCTTCCGTGCACTTACATAATTATTCCAGACAATGAGGACCTACGACGTGGAATTATCGAGGAAATGCATGGGTCACGATTCTTGATACATCCCGAAGGGTATAAGATGTACCAAGATATGAGGAGGCAGTATTGGTAAGTCAATATGAAGCAGGACATACCAGAGGTTGTCTGTAGATACACCACTTGTCAGATGGTAAAGATTGATCACCATGGACCAGACGGGTTTTTGTAGTCATTGGAGATTACAATATAGAATTGGGAGAGTATTTCAATGGGTTTCATCATTCACTACAAGAAACTTGGCTTTAGCGACGTTTTGTAAACGTAGGAATAAACTCTAAAAACGTTAGGAAAGAAATCCCGACATTTGGGCAACGTTTTTTTAAAATGTCGGCATATCGATAGTCAGGAAATAATCATCGTTTGTTAAAAATGTCAAATTGACTTTTCCCTACGCTTCCTGCTATGTGTATTAACCGCCGACAATTATCCGTGCCGTGTGGCATAGTTGCAATTTTTTTGGAAAATGTCGGGTTTCGTCTCAACATTTCCCCAAAAGCGTCGTAATATTAAATTAAGACATTAACACAAGATTCAATCATTTACTGGATAACATCACAATATTAACCAACTTTTCCTATACTATATTCCATCATTTTTTTGTAAAGCGTAAATATTTTAACTGCCATATAATATCCAAGTAGACATCATTAATATTATAATTGGTCCCTCAAAGAAATTCTCAATCAACCAAAGAAAAACTATGTACTATATCACCCCAAACAAAATGAAGAAAATGTGTCGCCAATATACTATAATATCTAATCATCCCATAACAAAATAAAGTGTATCTTTAAACATCCCAAAGTTGTCTAGTAATAAATCAAAAATTTGTACCCAAATATTCCAAATAAAATCTGAAATGCTAGAGTAATGTTCAAAATAGTCAATACGATGTCTCCGCAACCATGGGCATGGAAAAACCACCTATAAAAAGAAAGAAAATAAGTATTAAAAAGTAAACAAGTCAATGTAAAAGTGATGAACAAAAGAAAAATGAAAGGTGGTTAGGGACTTTCTTCCCAATTCAAACTTTTCAATTAGTTGGTATTTTTTGCTTTCTTCATCTGCTCCTAAAATTTGAACAAGAAAATAGTTGGAAGAGGGATAGTAATTAGCTTCAATGTTTTTAAATCAACAACTTATATAGTAATAATGAAAACTTACAACAACGTGTACGAGCAAACTGAAAAATGGAGATGTATATAACTTTAAAAGATATTTTTGAATATAAAAGAACAATTAAAATGTAATATAAAAGAACAATTAAAATGTAATATGTTAGAAAATAATATTCCCATATAGCTTATGAAGTTTGTGACCCAACCCAAATAAAAATCGTAAGCCACACAATCTAGTTCTGGTAACATTTTTTATGTCCAAGTTAAAAGATTAATTTTCAAAATAGATTCCTAAAGTTTTAATATTTTTTATGAAAAATTATGGTAAACGCATTATTATTAGATTTATAAAAATAGATGGAATATTTTGTAAATTACTCTTTTCGTTATTGGCTACTATAATATATTCTATTTTCCATGCATTCGAATAAGTGAAGGGATAAAACATGTGTATGTTAATAAAGTAAATAGTTATATAGTAGCAAAGCATGTTTAACATGATTATTATATAAAAAAAATCAAAAAAATTCCTTTGTTTATTCATGAAACTAACTTGTTTTAGCTTTTAAAATTAACCCAACAACAACAACAAGCACCAAAATAAACCATAAATAAATCCCTTTCACCAATTTCAACATATATAATCTTATAAGTTAGTTCCATAAACGCATGTTCAACGAATTGCCATTGGAACGAGTCTAACTATCATATATATAATGGATCTTACATGCATCAAACGATGGAAATATTAACGCCCCTGCTTTAAAATGTGCCATGACGAATTTTAGAGGCAAATATAATAACCCCACAATAGTTACGAAGTTGAGTTCACGGTATGATTTGTGGTGGTGCCCTCATTGAGTATTGCGATCGACTTTGTGATTGAACTTCAAATGTTAACGGTTGCAACTGTGGTGATGTAATAGCGTTAAGACTAGAATTGACAGGAACCTAGCAATTAGAATATACAAGATATTAAATGTAATGCATAAAATTAAGAAATTGTACTCATACATCCCATGATTAATGAAAGTTCACCTGTTTAGCCCCTAAAGAAACATCTCACGTAAATTGGATAAAATCACCCATTGAAGGCATAGGAGACTCAATAAAATCCCGTATATGAGCTTCCAACCGTTCATGCATCCGAGATTCCATAGCGAATATTTTTTCTCACATCTAAGCTTCCAATTTCTCTTTTATTTCAGTTTGCTTCCTCTCATACCCTACCTCTATCTCACGTTGCATCCTCTCATGTTCAGCCTCCATCTCACATCGCATCCTCTCGAGCTCTTGTTGATGTTGTTGGATTGGGATTGCTTATATGATGGTCCAAATATCATACTCGGAGAGACATCGAGTCCAAATGTGCTCACACATCCATGTCTTTCGGGTCCCATAACATGCCCAAATATATCATCACGTGCAACACCAGTCTCCGCTATCTTTGGATGTTGTGATTCTAGATCATCCATCTCTTGCTGCAAAAATTAACCCCGGTTTTTCTACAAACTTCAAATTATATCATACATATATAAGAATCCCTATATACATGATTTAAGTTTCTATTAAGACGCACATATATAATTAATAATATG
Source organism: Sambucus nigra (assembly GCA_949130495.1). Classification (NCBI taxonomy): domain Eukaryota; kingdom Viridiplantae; phylum Streptophyta; class Magnoliopsida; order Dipsacales; family Adoxaceae; genus Sambucus; species Sambucus nigra. The sequence goes on from OX422220.1 coordinate 37,699,837, forward strand.
GAACAATAAATCTAAATTGAGGCCATAATCATGAAAAACTCAAATTCAAGAATTTAATTACATTTTGTACCCAAGATAAAAAAAAAGGAAAATATATTAATCATATAAAAAAGCTATTATATCTCTGTCCAACTTATTCATGGCAGGTAGGACATATCTTATATAGATTAAAGGAATATTTAGTCATATCAGACTCATATATATGGAGTAACTAATTCATAGATTAGAGGAAGCTTTAGTCATCTCAAATTCGTGTTAATAAGGGTTGGTAGGAAGTTGTAAGGCAGATAATCATGGGTCTATTAGTAAACTACATAATTAGTACATTATGGATCGATTTTCTTTTCCAATTCAATCTTCAAAAATGTGTTTTGGACTTTATTTCAATATGAATGCCACTTATATGTCCATATGTATGTATCTAAAGGCATAGTCCTACTGGAATGTGCATTCATTTTTCTGCTATTTGTTAAATCATTTGAAGTAAGCTAGTGGTATCCGCGTGGTGGTATATTTATGTGTTTGTGTTCCATTTTTTTGTTGTTTATTTCTTGCTTGATTTCATTGTCATTGATTCAGTAAATTGTTATGATAGGTGAGTTTAAGCTATCTGGTGTGGGTTATAATGATGTTAAGAGGCGAAGCAGGTTAAATATTCAACATTTCACTATGAAATTGAGGAATCTTTAATACTGTGAATGTGATATATCTTCATGCCAATATGTACATATACATGTACCTGTAGGCTTACTAGAATATTTGATTATGTTTTTGCTGTTTGTAAGTCACTTGATGTAAAGTAGTGGGTAGATGTCTTTGTTTTTATAGTCTATGTTTATTTGGTTTGTTAGCAATTGATAAGTTAATTTGTTATGATAGATAGGTGAGTCTAAAGTATTTATGTTGGCTTATCATGAGGTTGAGAGTCAATGCCAGTCAAGAGTTAGACGTTGTACCAAGTAAATGAGGAATCTTATTGTTGTGATATGCTTAGATGTACATATATATATATAGTCAATGTCAGTCAAGAGTTAAGCATTGTATTATATAAATGAGGAATCTTAATGTTGTGATATACTTATAAGTGTATATACATGCATCCATATGATTGCTACAATGTGCGATTGATTTCGGTTGATCTTTAAATTATTTTATTTAAACTAGTGGTATAGGCTTTGGTTGTTTACATTTATTTATTATTTGATTTGTTTGTCATTATTGTGGCAATTTGTTGTAAACCTGTGAGTTTAAGCTATCTGTTTAATACATGACTGAGGGTGAATTTGACAAACTCGAACTCTATGTTGGACTTACAAGCTTATAGTGTTTATTTGAGGAGTTTAGCCTTTGATGGTGGGTAGGTTCAATATCTGATTATCTCAATTGTGTTGGATATATCATTGTTATTATTTTATAAGATTTCCCAAATCTAGTGCATTGTACATTTCATATAAAAAACACATTCGTGAAACATGATTTCTACATTATAACTGGAAGGGGCTTTATTTATCAGCTTTATGACTAGCGTAATTATAATTTTGTCCTACTTTGAGGTTATCTTGGAGAACTTGAATGTCTTTTAAGAACCATATTAATGGCAAGAATCAATTACAGTTTCATTTTTTTCTAGTAGGTTGCAAGACTATGTTAGTTACATTGAAAGTCAGGACTACATTTGTTTTTATATATGTTTTGACTTGAAAAACGCAATTGGAAACTAGGAACTCTAATATTTTCCCTTTAATTGTATTTATTACTAGTAGATAACTTTTATAGAGAGCCTCACTCTTTTGATTTATAATTGTAGAAGAATAAATTATAGTTTCAGAATGATATTTGGACTAGTGATAGTCCCTTATAGTTGATCAATAGTTGTTGAATAAATAGGCCACTAGCCTCTTTTCTTATTATCTAATCTCACATGGTTTACAGTTTGTGCCTGCAGCGATGAAAAGTGATTCAGACGATGAGAAATTAGATTCTTGCCATCTGTAATACAATTTGATTTGTGTATTTAGTTTAATACATAACTGAGATCTACATTTTTCATCTGCGGTGACATCAACTCATCCATCAAGCCATATCCGATCACGCCAAACACTAGAATTAATCACAGGCTCAATAGTAAATGTCTACCCAAAACATCAAATTCATTTGTATTCGTGCTAGGGATAATAACACGAACGGCTACATCCAAAACTTCTCTCCCTATTCATCAAGTATCTCTCATTCTCTCAATTTGCTCCGATGTTTTGATCTCAACATGCTGCAGATCACTTTTTGAGGGTTGGATAAATTTTGACCGTCCTTGAACAATGTGATTATTAGTCTGTCATCCTTCTTTATTGACATAGATTATTTATGATGGAACAACAATTAACCAATGGAATTAAATTAGTTGACTATATTTTTTGACATAATCCGCCCTCACACCAAAAAGAAAATTAGGCTCTTCATACAGGTGTGGGCTTGTACTAGTTTGAGTTGGGTGGCAGGACTTGAATCACAGCTGGCGTTAATTAATCAAATGATTGAATCGTCTTTTAAACTCCCAATAACAATCCCCTTCTTTTATGGAACTAACCTTATTATCTTATCGCGGATGAATTGATACGGGAGATGTACAATTAAAGGCCAGTATATATAGCACATGTTTACTTGGTTTTGGTCATATGAAAACTATTACACAAGGGAAACTTCACCTTTTCTAATAACGAATATTATGGTGCAACCACCTAATCCCATAGAGAGTTGAAGACGCCTATAATTATGGAATCCCTTAGTTGAGTGATAATATGTATTCCTAACTTTAACATGGGTTTAGTTATATAAAAACTATTAACTTTAACATGCCCCTTCCCTTTGGTTACATGTGTCTCCTTGTACAATATCTTACGAGTTGGTTTGAATCCAATCGCTTTAGTCATCTACAAGAACACTATATTATGTGTTAAAGCATAACATAGCAATACAATAATAACAATGAATTAGTAAGTACAAAATGTTTACTGCGTGTCTAACTTGAGCATGAGTTTTTCTACTAGATGTGTGTGGCGTTTGCAAAAGCGCACGAATGGCTTTGTTCTTCACACTTTTGGCCTATTACAATGGAAATACAGTTAATCATATAATAACTATTGATTAAATCCTAATATTAATCGTTTTAATAAATTATTTCATTTCATGATGTTCTTCATAGGCGAGATAAGCATAGTGTGTACACGTAATTCATGACTAGACTCAACAACTAGTTTATACATGTGCTCAGGAGGATTTACACTGATTTTTCTCGACTCGTTAAGGACAATTTGCCAAGCGTTCCTCATTAGTTCTATACTTAGTATAGCCTTGGAGCTTTGTCATGGCCTTCCACTTTCTTTCGATAGATTGCATCATATATTTTCTCATTTCTTCTGTGGAATTTGTATTCTCCTACATTACATCAACATGTTAGAGAGATAAATTAGAAAATATATATTCAAGTGTTTAAATTGGAACCCTGCTTTCATTTTATTAACATTGTACCTTGATATGAATCCAAATCATGTTCTTCTCTTCCTCTGGTACTTGTCTACAATCAAAGTAGGTCAATGGTAGTAATTGGCCATTTCATGCTAGAACCCCTAGATTTGAAGCAAGTCTAGACATGGGTTCTTCAATAGGCTAACCAAGCTCATTCACCTCAATTTCTAAAATGCCTCCATCTTTACCCCCATCCTCTATTCATTAAAGTGGGGCCTCGAACTCGTATCTGCTCCTCTAGCTCCGACCAAGAGGTCGGAGCTTGAATCTGTGTTATGTAGGATTGATTAAAAAATTCATCAATGAATTACTTGAACGTCAAGAATAATACTTTTCATCAATTAAAAATATAAATAAGTCAACGAAAAACCATACATGTGTAACACCCCGCCTAATTAAATACCGGGTGGCCAGTCCCATACCAAATTAAAACAGAATATACAGCTGGCTCATTCTTAGCATCACTGTCGAAAACATTTACAACTCACCCAATACCCAATTAAGCTGGTGTTAAAAACTTTCCAAATTTTAATTTAACAAAATCCCTTTCCAATTTAAGAATAACACAACACATTTTATTCTACAACACAGATCACTAAATAAATAACTCAAAAGAATTTAAGTGCAACCGGAATAAACATTCCCAAATAATATAAATCCTTTACAATAATCCCAACAATGTAAAATGTATAAAGAAACCTGATTACAACAATATTTAACTCCAACAGAGAATGATAACTGAAATCCTTTTGGACGACATGCCCTAACTAAGAATACTGTGAATCAAAACGATGATAAGCGTCTAAGCAAAACTTCCATAGCTCCATAGCTCGTCATAATCAACTATGGTTGGCGTCCCTGTTGCTGGACACCTGATATAGAGATACAATAGAAGAGAAAAATATGCAAGGAAATGGGTCAGAGCCCGAATGTGTAGAGTATTTTTAAAACAACAAGTATTTAACAAGTGCAATAAAGCATTTATTATGTACATGTTAAATCCAACACTCACTTGCAATTCTCACCTCTCAACTAGAGTGCACACTTAACGTTTCCTACTAACCTCCTAGTTAATGGTTCCTCTTTTCTAATCTTCATATTACAGTTCCATTCCCATATCATAATCCCCGTATGTCCCATACCATACGTCCCATTATTATCCATTTACATTTCTCCTTTATTAGTTTCTCATTAACATGAATCATTACTCATTAATATGAGTTAAGCTTTTCAATTCTTAAAGAATAAACATCTATTAACTTAATTCCATTATCTTTCTCTATTCACCGTTATCTACAATTATCACCGTAGATAGATAAATAATTATGTAACCATTTAATCCATTATATATATATTCATATATAATACAGCAACCCGAGTCACAGCTGTGGTGCAATGCATTACTCTGCTATCATGTCCCGTCATCGCATGTCGCTGAATAGGGGACTACAGGTTCGGTAAGATTCCACGAACCACAAACAACAAACAAATTGGAGGCGAACATAGTTCTCGTATCCATGGGTCACGCACATACCTACGCACCCACAGTCAGCGGACTTATCAACTCCCCGATAAGTCTTTCATAGACCTATGTTCTCGAGCGACAAATCAAAGATCCCATGGATTCATCAGGATATGAATGCCCTCACGCGCAAACCTCCCACCGATAGCAAGTAAGCTAGGTATGTCATACACATAACTTATCAATCAATCAAATAGGTATTATCATACCTATAATATAATAACAATAAGGTAATTATTACTACCCTAAGATATTTCCCATACGTAGCATTAACTCTCTTTTAAAATATCAAATCTTTACTTCATAAATTAATTATCCTCGCATCCTATAACATCTCTCCACTACCGACGTCGTTAAGGTTCATGCGCGGAACGTCTCGCAAAGCGAAATCCAAACAAGGAACCCCTCCAATACACTACTACTTAACTTCGTCGATCGAGGAGGTCCGAAAACTTAAACTATGCGATCGGGATAATCTCATAACCTCTTTCAACCAAATGTATTCTAAGCTCCCATCTCATAATATTCAAATAGGTTTTTCCTCATCTTATATTCAGTAAGAAATTACTAATATCCTACTGGTCCATGACATTATTTCTCCCGAACTACTACGAGTTGAATTCTCCTTTTAATTAAGGTTAAAACCGATAGTTTCAAATCTCTTATAAACACGTATTCTTTCACTTAGGATTAAACCTTCTTGTAAACTTAAGGATACCCAGATAATATATAAAATCACCCCTACTGGACCTATCTTAAATCCTCATACATCACCATTCGGAGATTAACAAACGAATTTAGAAACCAAAATTTCATTCGATATAATTTTCATCATTTAAAATCATTTGAATCTAAATCCAATTAATTCAAATCTTAACAAGGGTTTACTGATATTTTCTAAGTCCCAAAATATGCACATAATAATCACCAAAGATCCATAAAAGTTTCGGGATAAGAATCAACATTTAAAAAGAAACAACATTACTTAAACTGGGGAGGTCGATCGATCGAAGGTGGGGGTCGATCGATCGATCCCTCAGGTCCAGGCCTGCATTTTCTGCATTTTCTGCAACTACGGGTTTAACAACTTTTGATCATTTAAACCTTCATCTAAACATCCCAAATGTCTTATAAACTTTACTACATGTTATAACAACATAGATGAACGATTTCCATTACTCTAAACATCCTAGAATCATCAAAGGATTGGATTAAAAAGCATGTTATTCTCCTTATTCCCAGAAATTTATTAACATAACTTCTTCAAGAACACATCAATGGTTTCTATCATTTCTTCAACAGATTCATGACTAATTCGTGGATTATTATCATCCTAACACATGAGTTAAATTCCTATATCATTTCAGTTTTCCAGAAATCCATTTAATGATCCATTATCTCTTCCAAACATGAATAATCTTCTCTTTTCATATATTTTAACATGGACAATATACAAACTTCAATTGCTATTATTAAACACTTGCCTTTAGTGTAGGTCTGATCCTTTGGTGTAGTTTATCTCAGTTGGTTGTCCCTTCTCCGATCAAACTCCGGTGGTGGTTGGTGGTGGTTGGTGGTGGTGAACCTTGACTCTTGTTCTACACCTTCCCAAGTGACTTTTCCCTTCCCAAGCACTCTTACTCTTACTCTAAGAAGGTGGCTGCTCTTATTTGTGAAGAGGAGATGAATAACTCCCATTCACTTAATCTACCTATTCTTATAATAGTGCCAAATCCGAAACACTATTCATCCCCCCTAGAAAAATGACCAAAATGCCCTTTCGGGTTGTCTATTCATTCCCAAATGACCCGAGACTCAAAATTGACATCCAAATAGACTTTTCTGACTATTTCGAACCTTCCGGACGCAACTACGCAGTCGAAATGACTATTAGATCGATAGAAAATAAAATTCCCTTTTTAATTTACTAAACTAGTCCCGACACGTCCCATACCGCGTCTGACTAAAAATATAAATTACCGAATTTATATCATACGGTCATCTCAATGACATCACATTCATATATTACCTAAATATCTTTAAGTAATATTAAAAATCATCCATATCCATAGTCCGGATAAAACCCAAATGAATTAATTAATAATAAAATCTAATTAATCCATTAATTTAAAATATAACACATTTTAAAAGTCATTTAAAATTACGGGGTATTACAACATGTAACTTTCTCTTCTTATTGTTCGTTGTTGCCTGACAATGGAGAGACCAATGGTATAATAGGTATCCAATTCGATGAAGATTCAGGCATGGTAAGGTTGCCTCCTACATGCTCCTATTGTTGCTCAGGGGTTGGCATATCTCCTCTAATGTGTTGGGTTTGAGATTTGTTGATTATCGTGGTACTAAATTAAACATGACAAAAAATTTAGATTATCAAAAGGAACCATGAATTCTATTCGATAAACGTCTACCATGTAAATATGAATGTTTCCATTTTCTTTCTATTGTCATCATCAAAATATACATGACACAAATAATCAAATCTAAAAGACTAAAATACTAGCCAAATCTTATATCTATGCCATAAAATGTATTTAAATGTTTATTAATAAAACAGTAATAGTCTTCCATTTATATGTGTTTCATTAAGGACTCGTTTGCTAGCAAGCTCAATTCTTGTTATAAGACCACCAGTATTCCACTCTGTAATTTTAACTTCTATAGGTTAATTGAGCTGCTTAACCTGCACAAAATATAGCACAATTTCAATCAGCATATTTACCATTATCGTTATCATATAATTTACTGTTCTATTATTATTAGATCTATTTGGGACCAAAAGTTATGTATTGGATAATGTCAGGTGTGTATTCCTAGATGGTTCGGAACACTTCATAACAGTACACTAAAACAACGATTCGAGAAATGCTTTTGTATGTTTTCTATGCATTAATTTTTCAAATAACATATTCAATTTTCTCCATCCTGGTGTCTTGTATAATCAAAATTGCATTACATTAGGTAATTCGTTCATACCGTGCATCTGCTTAGTATGCTGGATTACGAGAGAAACTGAAACATCGACTATACAACACACTGGGATGTAGAAATTGAGGTATGATAGGTGCTCGGAATGCTAGATGGTTTGATACACTTCATAACACTACCCTAAAACCACAATTCGAGAAATGTTTTTATATCTTTTTAATGCATTAATTTTTTAAATCACGTCTTCAATTTTCTCTATCCCAGTCTCTTGTATAATAAAAACTGCGTTGCATTAGGTAATTAGTTCATACCGTGCATCTGCTCAGTATGCAGGATTACAAGAGAAACTGAAACATGGATTATTCTTCCACTCATAAGGTTTTACAGATTCTATTAACTTTGAACTTTTTGGTGTAATTTAATGAAGATTATACTGATAGTTATTTGTACTTTCTTATCTTGATAATGAACTTGGGTTACAAAATTAGTAGAAATTTGTGACATACACATACATATTATAATATCCTATCAAATAAATTAACCAATGCCATATAGATGCTAGGGAGTATGCAAAAATTTACTCGTAAATTTAACTCTTTATTGGTGATATTAATGGGTATACCGTGCATCTGCTTCGTATACTAAATTACTTTGCTATGGGAGGAATTTTTATTTTTTTGATATCTAATACCACCACTGGTATTTAAAAGGGAATAGACAGTTGACTTCATTATTGCCAGCAATATGAGTAGGCTTATTTTCATTCACTGCATGAGTTTGCACAACAACAATGAACAATCAACCTATTTTCTATAATGTGAACTACATTGCTAACTGAACCACCACTCCTATTGTGGTCATCACCGGGGTTCACAATATGGTTAATTAGAACCATGATATTAGTAATGGGGTATTTATCTTTATCTAATATAGGGTCAGCATCAACTATATTAGTCACCTTGAAAAATTGATTTATTCCATTAGAGTGCATCCAGACATTCCCACATTAGTCACCTTCAGTCATTAAGAGTAGTTTACATAAATCCAAAATTAATAATAGAAATGAAATACAACAAAAGATACTTTTAGTTGCAAAAGAAAATTGTGACTAATCATTAAACAATTTAGTGGCAAAAAAAATTTGTCACAACTTTACTACAAAAGACCTGCTCCTAATACCTTTAATGGAATTTTTTTTATGTTTGCTAATACATGTTACAAATTAGTGGCAAACCGATTTTGCTACTAAATTATGTACTTTTAGTGGCAAATTATTTTCTACAAAAAATAATCAAAATTGTCACTAAAAACATGTTATTTGTCACTAAAAGTTTTTTTTTGTAGCAAATAAAACTAAATTTTTGCTTAAGGTCAAGATAGTTATGTGGCAATTCAGATTTGCCACTAAAAGGTTATTTTTATAGCAAATATAAGATTTGCTACCAAATCTAAGTTTTTGCTTAAGGTAAAGATAGTTATATGGCAATTCAGATTCGCCACTAAAAATATTTTTCTGTAGCAAATTATTGCCTCCACTAATAGTTATTGCATTAAATATTCATATTATTATATGAATAACATAAATAACCAATAATACTAAATGCATTCAATTTTCTTATTTAATAGGTGAGATAATTAAGACAATATAGTAAAAACTTCTATGCTCATTACTTCACAAAATATATTTATAATATTGCATACTCAATGTATTTATAATATTCCACATCAAAATCAAGTCAAATACATCAATTACATAATCATCCTTCATAAAAAAAGTAGAAAAGAAATAGATATGAGAGAATTGACCATTTACATTTCATGCATCTCTTCTGCTACTCATGTACTATTACGAGCTATGTGATTAGATAACTCCTCAAATCTTCCAAAAAGGTCATCCATTCGTTCTTTCATTGCAGTGTTCTCCTTTCAAGCTTCATTTGCTTCTTTCCTCGCCTCATCAGCTTCCCTTCTCGCCTCATCAACTTCTCTCATGGCCTCAGCAACTTATCTATCCCTCTCAATATCTTTCTCCCTTTGAATGGCTTCAAGTTTATTGGTCTTAAAACCAACCTCTCGCCCATGTATATAACCATAATGATACCCTAAAACATTTTGAAATGCTTTTGCATCATCCATCTCCACACCATCTTCAGATTGTGATGCAAGTATTTCTTTCACCTCATCCTATTAACAGTTGTAAGCAATGTATAATTTAACATAATTTTATTATAAAAAAAATGTAGTAAAAAAGTTGAAAACATCTTACATATACACTTCCAGCCTTTGGAGTAACCCAATTTCCCTTTCTTTTGCTCCAATAAGTAGTATACGACACCTTTGTCATAGGCGCGGGATCTCCGTTTTCCTTGTCACGCTATTATACAAATTTCAACATAAATAAAGTATTATAATCAATAACAAAGAAAAAATAAATAATTACCAAACATAACGTTTTTAAGAAATATATGTTACCATCTCGTACTTCACTTGATGGAATCCTTTAGTTTCACTGCAATGCATAATCTTCTGCTTTGATCTATTGATTGAGTTATTTTTTTTCTTTTTTATTTTTTTTAAGAAAATAAAATTTATTGAATTAAGAGAGAATAGCCCTCTCAAGTGGCATTACAAAAGATATCAAAGTCTAACTAGAAAAAATAAACCTTGGAACATCTAGACTAATAGCCTTCTTGATGAATCTAGGCGAGTCTTCAAGGTGATGAAAGGTATAGAAGCCTTTATGAATGATAGCAAAGGAAGATAAAGCCACAGATGATTTGTTCAAATATCTAGGACACGACTTGATTGATGTTTGGATATGTTGAGAACGGTCTTCAATTTCTTTGAAAGCTTGTTTATATTCTAAGGAATACATCTGAGATATGAAGAGAGGCCATTGAATATAAGACTGGAATCAGTTTCAATTTCAATTTGAGGAATATTAGTTTCTGAACAAAACTTTAGACTTTCCTTGAGCACCTACAGTTGAACTTCTATTAAAGAACCTTGTTGACCATACATGAATGTTGCCCTTAACAGTCTACCTTGATCATCTCCCATTAAAGCACCCGCTCCATAACTATTACTAACCTCCTCTATTCCAACACAATTGATTTTAATACTACCTGAATTAGGTGGGACCCATCTTTTGAAAACTTTATTTCTATCAGGATGCCACTTTAGAGTAATATTAAAAATGCTCAAAGTATCCTGATCAAATTCTCTATGACCTCCTTTAAAGATAACTCTTTGACCATAATCTAAAATTCTATGGATAACCTTCTCAAAAATGATGAAGTGTTACATAGGTTTTGATTCAAAACTAGCCTTATTTATTCTTAACCATATTTCCTAGATAATACTAAGAGGGGCAAACCTATAAAACCATTTAGAGAAATCAAAAGAACCTGCCTGTAACCACCATTATATTATAGAGCCATGAATTGTCGCTGGTAACTGATTGATCCCCAAAACTCCATTGAAGTAAATCCACACCTTCAAAGCCACTGGACCAGTTCTGAACAGATGGTTTAAGGATTCTATATTAGAATGGCAACAATAACATCTTGAAGCTAGCCTTATCCCCACTAATTTCACCTTTTCTTCTATTGGAACACACTTGGAAAGCACTTTCCAACCAAAAGTTGATATATTTTGAGGTATTTTTGGGTGCCAAATATAATTAAAAGCCAATGAAGTTAATTTAGAAGCTGTAGAAATCTCATTAGCAGATTGGAAAGAAAAGATACCATTAACAGATGGCTTTCATATTAGAGCATTATCAATCCTTGTTGACTTTTCCTCCACTAGCGTCCTAGCTGATTGAATTCTTTTGAAACATTTAGATCCATTGGAGACTTCCCCATTAGAATATTTAGCATTCAAAAATCGATTTAATTTCACTTCCATTCTTAAAATAACACATGGCATTTATTTTCAATAAAACATTAAAATAATTAACATGAAAAAGAATTGCATAAAATTTAATATAACCTTGTACTTTGCATCAATAAATGTTCCATAGAGATCAATCCATTTATCATATGATGATAATTCCGACGGACGACACTCAAGAGCTCGTTCTAAAGAGTCCTGTGGTTTGAAGTGTTCACAATGCATTTTTGATCGGAAGTTACCGAATTGAGTATGGAGTTGATCCCTCACTACAGACTTTATATTATCTTCATTTGGCAATTTAAACTTATCCTATTTAAAAGAAAAGAAAAAACACTAAAACTAACCTTACATGGGTATGCGTTCTATATACGATCATAAGTAAAATCTTACCCGCATAAGTGTCCACATGTGTTCTTTGCTCTCTTCCGGGATGTCACCCCATAACCGGAATTTAAATGGAGTGTGATTGCAAATAGCAATGTCGATTTCAGATTTGAAATTAGATGTAAAATAACCCACTATACGGCCCTCCAAGATGATGATTTCTATATTCTACCTCTAAAGTTTCTTTTAAAACCCAATTCCTCGTGTTTCTCCTCTGACTCATTTCTTGGAAGATGAGCCTAGTAAAACGTACATACAATGAAAATTAGTTTTAATGTTTACACAGTTTCATATCAAATATTGAATAGTACAGAGCTTCTAAAAATAGGACATGCGCAATGTACATAATGAAATTCGTACAAAGCTGCATAATCAAAATGTAATTTTCAAAACTGCATCATCAAAATGTAATGTCGAATATCGAATAGTACAAAAATGCATAATCTAATAGTACAGTCCCACTGTACATAAACTACATAATCAGAATGTAATGTTCAAGCAGCGTTCAAGCTGCATTAGCAATGTTCCTAAAATGCTTTCTAATACATTTTTCTCAATGTGTATGACATCTAAATTGTGACGCAATTTAATATCTTTCCAATAAGGCAACTCAAAAAATATACTAAGTTTGTTCCAATTCAACTCATATACCTCACGACTCCTCTTTTTAGAAGCTTTACCATACACTAGAGGTTTAACTTTATCCAATTGAGAAAGTTTCTTATGAGTACTAAGTTGTTTTGATCATTCCTGATGCTCCTTCTTACCATCAAAAGAAGACATATTTTCTCGCCATTTATGATTTATCGTCAAGAAATGACGATGACCCATGTAACATATCATATGTACATTTAATAAAAGTAAGGAATGTGTCTCCTTATTTCACACAAGGCAAGCCAAATTCCTATTCATGCTCCAACCCGATAAGTTAGCATACGTCAAAAAATCACTGATAGTCCACATAAGCGTTGCATGTAACTGAAAGTCATTTCCTGCGGAGGCATCATATGTTTGAGTCCCATCTTCCCATAATTCTTTTAACTCCTTAACTAATGGTTGAAGAAAACCATCCATGCCATTTCCAGAAGCCGTAGGACCTGGTATAAGTAGTGATTAGAGGAAGAATGGTTCTTTCATACATTTCCAACGTGCTAAATTATACGATACAAGAACAACTAGCCATGTATTATGTTTGCTACTCATATTAGGAATTGAATTAAATTCGTCACTAGAGAGACCAAGCCTGACATTACGAGCATCTCTCGCAAATGACTCGTGAATTTGGTCAAATTCTTTCCAAGCTACCCCATCAGTCGGGTGTCTCAAAACATTAGCCTCCTTAACACGCTTTTCTTTATGCCACCTCATCTCTAAAGTTATATCCTTATTTATAAATTAACGTTATAGCCTAGGTTTGAGTGGAAAATAATGCAAGTTTTTATGGTGGATATTCACACCATTTCCTTTCTCAATTTTCCACCTCGACTCTTAACATGTAGGGCATTTAGTTTCTTTCTCATTTGCCCCCCAAAAAAGAATGCATCCATTTTTACAAACATCAATATTTACATAGTCTAGACCTAAGTCTCGAACTATTTTATTCGCCTCATAAAATGACTTCGGGATGTGGGCATAATTCGAAAGTAATTTCTTAAAATTTTCAAAAAGCGAGTTAACAGATTTCTCACTCCAGTTTTTCATTGACTTCAAATGGAGTACCTCAACAATGAATGATAATTTTGACAAATTCTCACAACCCTAATATAGATTTTGTTGTATATCTCTGGATAATCTAGCAAAAATTTTCCCATCTCCGTCATTGCATTGAGTGGTATCTCTATCAAATTCATTTTCGAGCATGTCATTGTTGTAGGATCCAGTAAACATATCATGTAACATTCCCTCCATGACATCTTGCTCAAACCCATCTATAGCATTATCTTCCTTCCCCATACTATCTTCTTCAACTTTAAACGCATGCTCATTATAATCATAAGCATTGTCATTGGGAGACAACAATGGTTCCATGTGATATATCTACCTAATATAACTCGATACAATGCCATGTATAATCATATGACTCTAGAAATCTTAACGAATCCTCCAATAAAAGTTATTATATTTCTTGCACGGACACTTAATGTTACCATTCGTCTCAATATTTGCAAAGGCAAAAACAAGAAATTGTTTTACACCATCTCGGTACACACTACTAATTCTATTTGGGTGATTCATCCAACTTTTATCCATCCCAGTGACCCTATATCACATGATAAAAAAAATGCATGAACAAACAACTAATGAACTTATAATTCAAATATAAATTGTTATTATTGCTTATGCAATTCAATGTTTATTATTGTTATTATTGTTATTATTGTTTCATAACTTTATATGTTGAAATAATATTTACTTATAATTCAAATAGGCACCTCCTCATTCACCTCACGCACCTCCTCGATGGGTTCTCCAGGAGTTTTTCGAAATAATAAGAGAAATGCCTACAAACCATGATTCCCAAAACACGCGTGTGACACATACACAGACTAATTAGGAAAGGAATTGACATTATGTAATTTCCACACTTAGCATGAATTATCAATGGGTTTGATTGAATGGAAAATGAGCCCTAACTTTTGGGTTAATTTTGTATTCTTCCTAAAATAATTATAATAATAAAGATGAACATTAATTATAATTTATGACACTGGTAAACAAAAATTAAAATATTTTAACTCAATCATCATATTGTTGCAATGAACCTAATTTAATTTGTAATAGTATATTTCATCCATGTTTCATGGTTGCTTAATGGAACATTGATTTAAGCATGCAAGTATAGAACAAATGGAACATCAGAGCATTCACCTAAAGCGAGATTCATTAATTCACCCAATGAAGAATCAGTTATACAAAAAAAAACTTCACAAAAATAACTTTCTAATAGAAATTTGGGGATATGAATGCTTACACGAGTTAATATTTCATATCCTTATTATTTTTATTATTGCTTCATAACTTTACGTGTTGAAATAATATTTACTTATAATTCAAATAAGCCCCTCCTCATTCACCTCACGCACGTCCTCGATGGATTCTCCAAGAGTTTTTTGAAATAATGAGAAAAATACCTAGATACCATGATTCCCAAAACACGATTCTCATGTGAGGCGTGTGTGACACATACACATACTAATTAGGAAAGGAATTGACATTATGTGATTCGCACACTTTGCATAAATTATTAGTGGGTTTGATTGAATTGAAAATGAGCCCTAACTTTTGGGTTAATTTTGCATTCTTCCTAAAATAATTATAATAATAATGACAGTGGTAAACAAAAATTAAAATATTTTAACTCAATCATCACATTGTTGCAATGAACCTAATTTAATTTGTAATAGTATATTTCATCCATGTTTTATGGTTGCTTAATGGAAAACCGATTTAAGCATGCAGGTATAGAACAAATGGAACATCAGAGCATTCACCTAAAATGAGATTCATTAATTCACCTAATGAAGAATCATTTATACCAAAAAAAAAAACTTCACGTAAAAAACTTTCTAACAGAAATTTGGGGATATGAATGCTTACACGAGTCAATATTTCATATCTTTATTATTGTTATTATTGGTTCATAACTTTATATATTGAAATAATATTTACTTATAATTCAAATAGGCACCTCCTCATTTACCTCTTGCATGTCCTCGATGGATTCTCCAAGAGTTTTTCGAAATAATGAGATAAATACCTACACACCATGATTCCCAAAACATTATTATCATGTGAGGCGTGTGTGACACATACACACACTAATTAGGAAAGGAATTGACATTATGTGATTCGCACACTTATCGTGAATTATCTGTGGGTTTGATTGAATTGAAAATGAGCCCTAACTTTTGGGTTAATTTTGCATTATTCCTAAAATAATTATAATAATAATGATAAAGAGTAATTATAATTTATGACAGTGATAAAAAAAACTAAAATATTTTAACTCAATCGTCACATTATTGCAATGAACCTAATTTAATTTGTAATAGTAGGAAAATTAAAATTAAAAGTATCATCACTAAAGACTAGAAAATTTTCTAAAATTAAAAGTATCATACTAAACACTAGAAAATTTATTAAAACACAAAACTATATATCAAAAGATAACGCACCTTTAGCAAATAATCAGACTGGAGTAAAATCAATCAGGAGCAAATAAAATCGGACCAAATAAAATCGGACCAAATCAAAATAGAGCAAATCAAACCGAACCAAACTCAATTAGGAGCAAATCAAATCGGACCAAATCAGGAGAAAAATTGCACCCGCTAAAACCCAAACCAGAGAAAATCAAACTGAACCAAATCAGGAGCTAAATCGCACCTACAAAACTCAAATTAGAGCAAATCAAACTGGACCAAATCAGGAAAAAAATTGCACCTGCTAAAACCCAAACCGGAGTAAATCAAATTGTACCAAATCAGGATCAAAATCGCACCTGCTAAAACTCAAACCAGAGCAAATCAAATCGGACCAAATCAAGAGCAAAATCGCAACTCAAACTGGCTAATGGATTTGGAAAAATCAAACTCGTACCTAGATAATGGATTTGGCGATTTTATAGTAGCTCGTAGCAAGAGATAAAACTCACCTAGCTAATGGATTTGGGGGATGAATGGAAGATGAAGAGGATTTGGGGGAATGAATGGGAGAAGTTACATTTTTTTTGTAGTTTGGAGGGAATGCTCCTAAATGTTTATTTTGTAGACATTAATTTTGGAGGGTAAATGGAGTGTATCTGTAATGTTTTTTGTGGAAAAGTAGAATATTTGCTACTAATGAACATACATTAGTGGCAAAAATTTTAAGCTTGTAAATAATTAAAATTTTGTGTTTTCGCTAAATGTCTAAGTCTTCCCACTTAACATTTAGTGGTAAAATTAGTGGCGATTTTAATTTGTTGCCACTAATGCATTATCTTTTAGTGGAAAACATAAATTTTGCATCAAAATATATGTTTTAGTGGCAATAAATGATTAGCCACTAATAAAATTGCTACGAAATAATATTTTTCTTGTAAGCATAAGCTCTTCATGCAACAAGAATAGTACACACTTCAAGCATGCGAGGATGCAAAAGATTAAATAAATATGAAAAATAACAAATCACAAAATCAATTTACCATTGTATGCAACCCATGAAAAAAAGATCAAAATAAGAAAATGGACTAAAGAACACAATTCCATACAAGTTATTAATACATATTCAAATGCCTAGCTAATCAATATTTCTATTCATTTTCATGCCTATGCCCCTTGGTTTCCTCATAAACTAATGCTCCAACCACAGTTTGTCTAACCCAACTAACATCATCATCACGTGTCAATGTTGTATCGTCCCAGCATTGGTCACTCCATGCCTATGTCATTATTTATAGTGCTCTCGGTTGTAACTATTGCCCGAACACATCAAAACAGTCATGAAGCTTTGTTTTAACAACAATATTCTAGTCTTTCTCCACTAGATCTTGTACATAAAATACTTCATTTGCCTGAGATGCTAGTATGAATAGTTTATCGGCTTCTTAATGCCTAGGATACAACAAATGATTGAAGTTTACAAGCGTGAATCCAAAGTCATCTTGCTCAATGAAACCTCTATTGTTTTCATCCCAGTCAGACTTAAACAACATGAACTTATAGTCTTTTGAGTTATGCATCTCAATGAAATCCGTCAAAAATCCATAAAAATTGACATCTCTAGATACGGGATTTATGTCTCTTGCACTTAAGTAACTTTCAGTTATTGTATTTAACATGACTACAATAGTTTGAGTGGCTATTCTCCTCTCACAAGACTTAATGTGATACCTAACTCCATTGATAAAATATCCAATGATTTTTTTTGCCTTTTTTATGGGACCCATAGCTAAAATCTGAATTTCTTATGATACATCTCTGTTCTTTGCCTGGACTAACTTCCCCACTTATTTTATTACAAAAAAATGCATGATAAGCCACAATTATGTAATAATACATTTAAATGTAAAACATTGTTTTCAATGTGCATTTTACTTACACGATCCTTATGCCATAAATTAAATGTTTCGTTATGAATGCGGTCCACATCATTTAGTGTGAGACGAGAATCACTCCTAATTGAAACACGATGAGAGTTGCATTAAAAGGAATCATACATTATTCTTTACATAGCTAAAAAAGAAGGAATTTTATTCAAGAAGATAACTACCCTCGAAATTTAGCATTTGCATATGTGTTGACAAGCACATATCGATGTGCTTGTACATATGTAATGTTATCAAGCACAAATACCTTCGCTTTTCCTAATTTTTGACCATAAAAGTGATTAAAAGAACTACCATAGTCATTCCTTCTTGGGCGATTATACTTTTGTCTCAAGATCATCATGTAGGTACTGTCCGCCTAATAAAATACTGGGCGATCACTCCTATATCAAATTAAAACAGGAGTCTCATATGGATCATTCTTAGCATCACTGTCGAAAATCCATTTAATTACTAATAACCTATTAGGCCGGTGTCAAAATTTTACTTAACCACTCTTTTTAAACAACTAAAATTAAAACATCCACACAGTTTTTGCGTAAATGAAACTGAAATGAAATAAAATAACCGAACACTCGGTCAAAATATACAACCATTTCGAATGTTGTACTCAAAGAATAAATAAATGCAATTGGACCATTGGACCGAATGTGTATACAGTACCTCCTATCTAGATTACAAGGATAGAAGCGTCTACTGAGAATCCTGTACGCATCCACAGCTGCTGCAGCAGGCGTCTGACTCGAAAGAAGTATCATCCAGGCGTCCCTGTGTCTGGACACCTATATAATATATATATATATATATATATATATATATATATATATATATATATATAGCAAAAAGGAAAAGTAGATAAACGGGTCAGAGCCCGAGTTTTGAAAATATTTAGCAAGTGCATAAATGCCTTATTTTTAGAAAAAGGTTTTATCTCATATTTAAGTTTGGTATCGCACTCCCATGAGATACCCCTCACCTCTCCACTAACAGTGCACTCCTAACGCATCCCTCTAAACCTCTTAGTCAAGCTACCCTACTAAACTAGTCTATTACCCAACTACTATCAACCCTAGGTAGTCCAAGTAATGTACTAAGGGCTAAACTTCATCCCGGTCTCAACGCTATGCCATGTTTGTGCGTGGGGTGTCTCGTAGAGCGAAATCCAAACAAGGAACCCCCTCGATACACTACTATGCAGCAAGGTCGATCGTCGAGATCCGCCAGTCCCTCAGTACAGAATATATATATATACATATATATACCATAAGAATTACTAATATTAGAGCACTAAGGATTAAACTTCTCCCCAGTCTCAACACATTGCCATATTCGTGCGTGGGGTGTCTCGCAAAGAAAAATCCAAACAAGGAACCCCCTGATACACTACTATGTGACAAGGTCGATCATCAGGATCCATTAGACCCTCGGTACTCGATTCATCCATATATATATTCATACTACAATATACATCCGGATCTATCTCCCGGACTGAGGATTCATATACAAAGTATTTATCAATACTTTTCATTTTTCTCAAAACCTTCCATTTCCCTTCTCATATCTAGGAAATGTATTTTAAAAGCCAATTCATTATCATGAATTGATTTAACAAATCATATACTTTTCAAAAGCCAGTTTTATTATCATAAAAATGCTTTTCCGTTTCAAAATATCCCATTTCCCTTTTTATATTCAGGAAATGTATTCAAAAGCCATTTTTATCATCATAAAAATGCTTTTACCATATCATATGCTTCCGCATCCCTTCTTCCATCCGGGAGTGTTACCGAAGCCAAAACCTTTATGCCATTTTCCTTCTTCCATCCAGGAAATGTAAATTAAAACCAATTTATTATCATAAGTTTCTTTAATACCAATAATGTCCAACATTATTGAAACCAGTTATATATATCATATAACGCGTTCTAAGACCGCCTGTACGTCGCGCCCCTAAATGACCATCATCTTCCAGCGCCTATCAATTACGACACCTGGGCACCTATACGCAATACGTCGGGAAGCAGCCATATGCCTACGGGCTAGTCATAACCACAACCCAAGTTACCTAACCATCGCAGAAAACATAACATAACATAACGCTCATATGGACTAGAGGACTATATCCACCCTGCATTCGCTAGCCAGGGAGCTTCACCTTAGCGCGCGAACTTCCCTTATGATGTCATTTAGAGAGGGTGTTGACTATAAATCACTAATTATGAAAATCATTTCTTTTCCATATGAAAACTTTCATATTTTATTTTCAAAAGTCATTTATCTCAATTCATATATATACTTTAATCACATAGTATACATATACCATATATTCCTCCTCGAATATATACAAATGGCCATACTTGCCAGTTTCATCTAGCGATGACCAATAAACCCAAAGATTCTCTCAAGGAATCATAATCATGCATTCATATTCGCATGATACTAAGCCCAAAGTATTTTCTTACTTTGATAATCAATACCTACTTTAATCCCCTCTAAGGATTTATTGGATATCTCCAATTATACCATTTCTCATTTAGCGAATATATAACTATACTCCCCAAATTTATTGTAATCCACTCATAGGATTCACCCAAACATAACCAATATAATTATACTTTCCTATATGCATAAATCATATAGGCCTAAAAGCCCCAAATAATAACTTAGGGATTTATCTTTCCCGAACAACCTTACATTTAGTGGGTCATGGAGTTTATTTCCATGAACCCAAGGACTACATCTAGTCCAACTAATCTTTTAGAAGTCCCCAACATAATTTAGGAACCATAAAACCTCAAATTCTATAATTACTCTATTTTCCTCGAAAATATAGTTTAAGGGTTATACATTTAAAACCCTCCCTTAAGCCTCATAGATTCCCTTAGTTAGAGGACCATATTGTCCTAAAAGGTCCCTTATGTTATCACATAATTAACCTCGAAGCAAGATGAATTGGAATCTATACCATCAAAATCACCCTAGAAAAATTGTCAACTTTCAGTAGGGATCGATCGATCGATCGATGGCTTCAATCGATCGAACCCCCTGATCGATCGATCGATCATGGCAGGCAGCTTCTTCTCCAAGAAGCTGTTTCAGCCATGGAAGCTTCTCCCAAGCTTCCATCCCCTCACCCAACGGACTATAACTCTAACCAACAACAAATACACTTATAATACGGGTTCTAAACATCCTAGAACCCGAAATCACCAAATAATTTAGGTTAAAACCTAAGTTTCTCCAATTATTAAATTTTAGGGGTTTATTCGTTTTAACTCCCGAAATCCCATTTTATCCACGAATACCCAACCCAAAATCTTTAGGGTTTAATTATACCAAACTACGGTATGAGATATTTATGCAAAAATTGAATAAAGCAAGTAAACACTTGCCTCGTGGATAAAATCCAACGACCTCGAGCCGAATCCCGCGGAGGTAGGCCGAAATCTCCCTT
Source organism: Sambucus nigra (assembly GCA_949130495.1). Taxonomy (NCBI): domain Eukaryota; kingdom Viridiplantae; phylum Streptophyta; class Magnoliopsida; order Dipsacales; family Adoxaceae; genus Sambucus; species Sambucus nigra. Next base: position 37,721,653 of record OX422220.1, read on the forward strand.
TTTCTTCCTCTTTTCTTTATCCTCTCTCTCTTCTCTCTTATTTCTTTCTCTCTTTCTCCCTCTCTTCCTCCTTTTATAAGGAGAAAAGGGTTTTAACCCTTAAAACCCATAAAACAACTCGTTTACTCAATTACGAGCCCGTTTAACTCTAAAATTCCCTGAAACTCAATTTCAACAATCAGACACTCTTTTACGACTATCTCGGACATTCCGAGACTCACGGCGCAGTCGAAATTCCCATCCGAGGTACTTGACCGCAAATCACTATTCTAGCCCATAAATTTTAATGCGGGTTTTCTAACCAAAATCTTACCTCTTTTGTCGCTATACTCCACGGCGACATATAATTAAAATATCTCGACCTATTGGGTCCCAAAAATAATTACAACTTCCATCGAAAATCATTAAATCCTCGAAAATCTCAAAAATTGCTATTTCGAGAAAGTTTCTAAATTGCCAATTTATACTTAATTATGGAATTTAATTGTTTCCAAAAGGACGGGTTGTTACAGGTACCTTGAGCAAAATGTCAAGAACCTTGTGCAATTTAACCCTCTGGATGACTGAAGACCTTCACATAATTCTTCAACGTGAACAAGTTTCTATGGTGAGGGAGATTTCAATTAGTAAGAAAAAACTACCGTAAAAAATAATTTAAAAAAAACAAAAATATATACTGCACCTCTCAATAAGATACATCGATCGGTATTGCGGTGCCCCTCCAATCTTTGCCTGTTCTGCTAAATGAATAACTAAATGCTCCATGACATTAAAAAATAAAAGTGGAAATATCCTCTCAAGTCGCGGTAGCGTGATCTCATTGCAAGATTGAACACGATCTAAATTAGTTACATTCATAACTTTCGAGTACATATTTGCAACAACCCGCTTAAAATAATAACGGGTGGCCAGCCCGATACTACATTAAATCGGGAATCTCAGATGGCTCAGTCTCAACATCAACTGACATAACAACAACATATAAGGCTAACTACCCTAAACTATTAAAAGGGGGATGTCAAAATTAGATAAAACATGCCACAGACAACAAACCAACACTATCAACTTCTATAAGAGATATAATGCACCAACACCACTATAAAATAAAGTTCTAGTGTACATGAAATGAGTATATACAAATGAATATACCCGAATAAGCTGTCGGGTCACAGATAATACAACATCATAAAAGAGAAATATAAACATTTATAACTATCCCTTGGGTATAAACCCGATGTACACATGAATCCTATCTAGATTTACACAAGAATAGGAATCGACTACAGTCTAAAACCCGCAACAGTCCACACCTGTTACGGCTCCTAAGACTATGGATAGAAAAGCATCCGGCATCCATGCGGTAGGACACCTGTAATAATATATACATACATATATATAGCAAAAGAGAAATATAAATGGGTCAGAACCCGAGGTGTAAAAATGTTTAGCAAGTGTGTTAACCGTGCATAATAAATCTAAATGCACTATTTCATAATTAAAGTGGAGTCGCACTCTCGTGAAACCCCCAACTCACCTCTCATCTAACAGGTAGCACCTATTCGCGTCTTAGAATCTTAATTTAGTTACCTCGCCCATAAGGACAACCTAACTTACCATAGACACGGCCTATACCCACAAGACCTTCCATCCTAACATAACCCAAGTATCCTTCCCATTCTAATCTCACTTAAATATATATATACAAATAGGCCATACTAGGCTTTATTGATTCCCATACTACGCATTTTAACATTAAACTTCAATTTAAGAGTTTATTCTCTAAATAACATGCATAATTTAATAAGGACAAAACTTCTCTCTACTCTCAACATTGTACTGCGTTTCGTGCGTGGGGCGTCTCGCAAAGCAAAATCCAAACAAGGAACCCCCCCGATACACTACTCCTTGACAATGTCGATCGTAGGTATCCATTATGTCAACTACACAAATACTATCACTGCAACTACTAAAATTTGGATTACTATCTAAGAGTAACTCCAAAACCTCCACTAAATCCTTGGCTTGATATAACCGAAATATTTCCTTAAGTGCGATACATCAACCCCCAACAATCAGGTACACCATAATCACCCAAGATGTACTCCATATAAATTTCATATCCTTTTTACCTATAGGATATAATATATATATATATATATATATATATATATATATATATATATATATATATATATATACAACTATTCATTCTCATAGCCACGTGTACATAACACATATACTGTACAATTTCCATACTCATAATATAACCGGCTATAGAATGCCAATATACTGCACCATGCTATCATCTTCCAGGGAATCACTCATATTCCATCATGGGGACCACCGGTGGGACTAATATCACCCACTTTGCGGCAAACACACACACACGACGTTCGGGACGTGATCATAGTTCCTAACGGGCATTGAGACGAAACATACCCATCACGTCTCATCCCAAAAATGTATATCACATAATAACACAATGGACGACTATGACCTGGGGAATATCCACACTCTGCTCCTCGAGACAGGGTGCTCACCCTCATCGCGCAACTTCCCAATGATAGCATGTGCGGGGTATGCTTCACAATACAAGTATATATATCATTCACATACACAATACATATACATCTATATGATCCCATCATATAATTAAACCATCACATACGGTTTAGATATTCACTCCATGAGTACATACATATATACCTATATATATATATATATATATATATATATATACATACCACCTCTCACGCGTATGTATGAAATTTATAAATTCGGCTATAAGTGTAGATAATCCTCTTTATACTAGCCGTCGTCTCAAACGTATTTAATTTAATTCCTTATATAAATACGATCCCTCACTTGAAGCTTATTCATCTATTATCCCTATGATATGAATAGTCTTCCAATATTCAACATTAAGGTTATCACCCCAAGGTTTAATGTGTATAACAATCACTATACATTCCATCAGTATCTGAAAGTACATCAACCCACGATACTTATCTCGATCATAGGTAATCACCTAATTAATAATCGATAAGCCTCAAACTCAATCCTAAATTCATTTCATGATCCCATCAGGTATGGGAATCCCCATTATAAATCATACATAGTCATATAGCCACTCTCCCGACCAACTTTAAAACACAACCAATTCTAGTTGATAGTACGATTCCATCGTTCACAATTTCGCCTACGGTTCAATTGCTCTTATGAACTCTTAATCTTATTACATTACAATTTATTCCTTAAGTTTATCATCCCTAAGGATACGTGACTTTTACCTCTCATTGGTCCCGATTTGTATCTTAAATAAAATCCTACCACTGTAAGGATTCGACAAAAATATTGGCCTATAATTTCTTGCCGTACCCTCACAACTCTCTCAAAGGGTCCACAACCTTACATCATAACTAGGCTCACTTATGACCCCTAAATAGAACTCCCGTTCTCAATGAGATTCCCCACTACTCTAATATAACAATCTCCAATACGCACATATATTCGTCTCCAAAATAGTTTGATGTGTCCCCACCATCATAACATATAAGAAACTCCTTAGAAATCTTCAAATGATAACCCTTTCATCAATTTATAATGTTCCAAGTCGATAAGCCCAAGAGAATAGGTTTAAAATTTTCCCTAGGAAAAATTATCCAAAATTCCCCTGTTTCTGAATCGATTCGGTCCTAGCTGCGAATCGATTCGGCCCCTCCGAATCGATTCGGCCCAACTAGACCTGTAAGTCTGCTACATACCGAATCGATTCGCTAGGAACGAATCGATTCAGCCCTAAAGACCTGATGCTTCTACAACATGGCGAATCGATTCGCTAGGGGCGAATCGATTCGGCCAGTTTAGAAAGCCACGAAATGGGCTATTTCTCCAAAACCCAAAAATTCCCAAAATTCCAATTATACTACTTCCAACCATTTATTCTCAACCCAAATATATCCCAACATCAAATTTTCTCCTATATCTAATCTCCTTAAGTTTTACTCCCTTCAACCCAAGTATAAACATCAATTTTAATATTGAAACCAAAATTTAGGTTTTGCTATAAATACCCAAAATTCACTTCTTTTATCCACAAATTATGAAATAAAATACACAAATGAAATATTTAACAAGATTAAAAACTCGCCTCGAAGTTGTAGAGGTTGATTCATCCCCGGGATCGCGTTTTGGCCGGAGTTTCCAAGCTTTTCCCTTCTCTCTCTTCCTTTCTTCTTCTTTCTTTCTTCCTTTCTCTTTCTCTCTTTCTCCCAAATGAGAAGGCTTGATCCGTAAGCCTCTTAAACCTTTAAAACAATAATCCCAGTTTTTAATGTTAATACACACTTTAAATGACTTGCTTGCTCCAATTCGAGTCAAACTGACTTAAAAATATTTCGGAACCGAAATAAAACCCAATGATAGTCATTTTGACTATATCGACCCATCCGGAACCAATGGTAAACTCAAAATCCTCATCCAAAAAACTTTAAAACGTCCTAAATTTTTGGACTTCAATTTCCAAATTTTAAAATTCTCCAATTTAAATAAATTTAATTCTCCCAAAAATTTAATTTCCCAGTCCCAAAGTCACGGGGTGTTACAATATTCCTAAAGAAGTTACTTAGCTCGACTAAGTGTCCAAGCACATTCTTAAGCAACACATTTCTTAAGGAAATGGGAAGTAGTTCTTACATTAAGATATGGTTTTCATGACTCTTGAGTCCCGATACCGTACACTGTTTAAGGTTAACATGATGCGATATATTCGAAGTATAACCATGTGGGACTTTCACCTCCTTCAACATTTTACAAACTATGTATTTTCCTTTAGTGTCCAAGGTGAAACATGAAGGTGGAAAATAATATTTGTTGTCCGCACATTTCTGAGGATGCCACGTATTACGATTACCCATATCTTTTAAGTCATGGCGGGATTTTGAGTTATACTTCCCCTTTTCATCAACATTTAATAATGTCCAAAGAACATTATCACTCACATTCTTCTCAATATGAATTTTATCAAGATTGTGGCATAAAAAAATATCCTTCCAATAATCTAACTAAAAAAATATTATTTTTTCTTCCAATTATGTGTTAAGGTTTCATCTCTCATCAACCCTTTTCCTCTTACCTCCTACCTCTGGATCCTTCCCAAAATTATTATTAATTTTTTTCACCTCATCATATGCTTCAACTCTAGATAATCGGGTGGGCTTTGTATCCAAATCAACTGTACCATCAAAAGAGTTTTTATTTGTTCTAAATTTATGCCCTTCGGGCAACCATCAATGATGACCCAAGTAGCAATCCTACCTCCATTAAAAAAACTAATGGGATCAAGTGTACTTATGACAACAGGGACACGTTAATCTACCTTTTGTGCTCCACCCCGACAAATTTGCATAAGCTGGAAAATCAAGAATTGTACATAACAACGATGCACGCATTTTAAACATCTCATTATTGGTTGTATCATAAGTATTTACCCTGACCCATAATTCCTTTACTTCATCAATTAAAAGGATAAAATAAACATAAATGTCATTTCCAGGGCTGCGAGGAACATCAATAATTATTGGAAATATCATATATAGTTGTTTCATACACAACTATAGAGGCAAGTTATATATTATTATAATTACGGGCCACGCGCTATGGACAATATTCATGCTCATGAATGGATTGAACCCATCACTGGATAATCCAAGCCTAACATTTCTCTGTTCTAGTGCAAAATCTGGATAAATATCATCAAATATTTTCCAAGCAAGAGAATCAGCTGGATGCCTTATATTTTCATAACCAACACACTCATCGACATGCCATCTCATCTGTGATGCCGTCTTTGATGACATAAAGATCCTTTGAAGTCTTGGTATCAAAGGAAGTATCGTACCACCTTTGTAGAATTTTTTTTATTTATAATGGCATCGGCATTTGATTGACCATTTACTTCTTTATACTTTGGGGTATGACACTTCTGGAGTTCATTGTTTTGATCTGTCTCATTCCGATAGAGCATGAAATAGTTAGGACATGCACGCATCTCCTTATACTCTATCCCTAAGTTTGCAATCAACTTCCTCACTTCGTAAATAGACTTCGGCAATACTTCATCATCAAGAAATGCATCTTTTAATAATTCAAGCAATATTGTGAATGTCTTGTCACTCCAACCACCAAGGCACTTTAAATGCAACAACTGGACAAGAAATGAGAAAGTTGTATACTTCATTACAATATGGGTACAACACTCTTTCAGATTCTTTTGTCAAATTGAAGAATTTCTTAGTTTCTTCATCGAGGCCAATCTATATGTTGATATGCATTACCACCACCCATAAAGTTAAGTGGACTTATAGGAGGAATTCTAAAAGCATTGTGTATCATCTCTCGCATTTCATCACCATGAATCAGATTCCCCGTGATAAGTCCAACATGTGTAGCTATCTAAAAATCGATTTAGCAATATATGTTCTACAACATCATCCTTCTTCACATACAGCATATTGCGACATTTCTTTCATGGACACAATATTCTTTTATCATTAGGTCTATTATCAAAGGCAAACTTAACGAATTCTTATGCTCCTTTCTCGTACAAAGGATGGCCTTTATGAGTTATATTAATCCAACTCTTATCCGTTAGTATGATTAACCTAATGAAACGAACAACGTAACAAAATTTTGTCATTTAATAACAAACATTATGGTTCAAGATTGCCATGTATTAAAAATAGAGAGACAAAAAATATTCGACTTGATATTCTTTTCATTTTTTTAAACAACATTATAGGATGTAAAAAGAAAATATTAAACATCTTATCAAATTAAATAGAAATATATAAAATTCACCGTTTAGATGAAATTCATAAAATTGGACACGGTTTACGATAATAATATTCTCTACCGAAACTTCACTTCATCCCCATAACAAACGTAACTCAACAGTACAATCTAATCCAAGCATCATAAATTATAAATGAATACATTTGAAAATCTAGTTCACACATTGTAGCGAGAGACAAATGCATACATGTGTAAATCAGTTAATTATGTATTTTTTCAAGGTAGAATTATGAGATTACAAAACAAGAAATACAAATTTAATTTTAATGAAACACATAAACATGACAAAACATAAAAATAGTATATCTCAGTTTGTCGTTTAAATGGATAACTTTAATTTACGTAACTATTCAACTATAACCCTAATCTTAGTCACTAACTATCATAATATAATTTAAAGTATGAACATTGATCTAATCATGCTTCATATACTTTTAATTAGTAACAATTGTGCTATTGTTTGATACGTTTATTTTCTTCTATCATTATAATAGACATAAAAAATCCGCTAAGAATGGTATGAAATTCTCTCATTGCAATAATTATTTCGAGATGACCTTAAAAATAAGAATAACCAAGAAGGGTGAGGGAGTAACTTACTAATACGATACAATACTAAAAATCGTAACACTGAAAGATATATTTCAACAAAATTAAATTCATTCTAGTAATATCTTGCATATATTTACATTAAGATGTGTTATTATATAAAGATATTGGCAAACACCGAGAGAAATAGAATGGTTAGACATTTTGGGTAGTTTAAGTCATTACAATGCCATTGACATACAAAATAAAAAGATAAAAAATAAAATACAAGGAAAAAAATCAATATATATATATAATCCAATTTGTATTATTTGAATCTATTCATCATGGAAAGTTGGTATTATGTGATGTGTTTTACATAGTCAGGCGTCACATCTCCTCAAAAAACATAATTCCACCAAACTCATCAATAAATATGAAATACATTGTCTTTAAGTAGCTCAATAATTAATACACACTCCCATGGTGAGATTAGGAAATGAATAAATCATCATATCAGCATGTAAACAAAATCTCATATGACTAATTACTAAAAAATGAGAAACAAGAAAAAACTAATTAGAGAATGGTGAAGCAAAGAGGGAGAAATAATAGATTACTGTTATTTTGCATAATTCGATCGAACCTGAGTTAAGGGGAAAATCAATAATAGCATAGATGACAAGGCAAAAATATTCGGGGAGTCGGAGGGAGAAGAAGCTTGAATCAGAAATATTAAGGTAGAATAATTTACCTAACAATGAAAAATTGGAAACATAGAGGATTTCACTTCAATTAGTCTGCAATTTGTTCAAGTTTCTTGAGCCCTACAAGAGTATAGCACAAAAATATTTACCATAATCATATTTATACAAATGATAGTGAGAATGTTTATATTTACCTAGTAGAAAGCACAAAATAAGGGTTTCACTTCAAAAAATTGATTTGAACTTTATATTTACCCATTCTAAAAAGGCAATTTTTGATGAAAATCCGGACATTTGGGTCGAAAATTAATATTCTCGGGAATGGAAATTTGGTTCTATTTTTATATTCTTTCCAAATGATTTTTGAAAAACGTTCACAGTTTAATACACCTATACATATCAAAGGAATGCAGAACTATAATCATATATGAGTTTTAACATGCTAAAGAAGTCAATTAAAAAGGAAGAACCAAAAGATCATTTAACCAAATTCAACATTTGAGGAAATAACAACTAGTTTGGAACACAAGACACAAAATGAAATTCCTTGATTTCACTTTTGCAATCAAGGTTAAAATTTCAGCCTTACACAGGGTATCAACATCAACCACGAAAGACCCTTCTAATCATCTATTATATATTCTGCGAATTATTTGACAACATGATATGCATGGTAAAATATGGAGATGGTTCTAACGTATTTCTTAATCTCTGTATTTTTCCTCAATGAAATCACATAAAATATGGCAAGTATGTTCAATAAGTGAATAATAATATAGTTGTTAGATTTACACAAAATGGGTGAAGGAATAAGTAAAGTCTGGAGCTACCGTTGAATATAAACAGGGTGTAACTCCACATCTTTGATTATTAAAACTCTTGATTTCAAATAATAAGGGAAATAGAGAACAAATTCAGAATGAATGGGGAAAGGAGATATGGAGGGATTGATGATTTATACATTTTTTATGCCATAATCAAACATAGAACGAATAGGGAACGGAGATATGGAGGGATTATTGATTTTAAGGAACAGAGATTGGGAAGTGGAGCATTGGAGATATGGAGGGATTGCAGATTTTCTAGAAGGAAGTGCAGCATGTGGAGGTTACCAAAAACTTTTTGGAGGGAAAGCGCCAAATATCCAGCGTTTTTATTTAAAAAATGATGAAAAATATCCATGTTTTTAAATAAACATTATAAATATGCGACGTTTAATCAAAACATAGTAAAATAACTAATGTTTTAAATAAAACGCCGGTATATCCTCTCTATGCCGATGTTTTTATAAACGTCGCCAAAGCAATGTCGTCAAAACCAAGTTCTCTTGTAGTGATGGAGTTACCGACATCGCAAAGCAATTGGTTAACCAAGGTAGCTCATTTCTTTCCAGTTCTGGTGGATTAGACAACAGGGCATTATGTCTATCTTTTCGTTGCATAGATAGTGGGATTGCATGGGGTGCCTCTCAATATTATTTCGGATCGAAATAAGTTCTTTGTATCCCATTTCTGGTAGAGTTTTTTAGAAGTGATGGGGATTAAGTTGCATTTGAGCACAACGTACTACCCGCAGATAGATCAACAAACGAAAAGGGAGAATCAGATGTTGGAGGATATGCTGAGTATGTGTATTTTGGACTTAAAGGGTACTTGGGAGAAGTTTTTACCTTTAGTACACTTTGTGTACAATAAATCGTACCAGTTTACTATTAGCATGGCACCATTTAAGGATTTCTATAGGAGACCTTGTCGTTATTCCTCTTATTGGTTAGAGGTAGGGGCAACAAGCTTCTCAGGTCGAACTTGATATAAAGACATCAGTGAAGATTAAGTTAATCAGTAGTCGTATTCAGGTAGCTTAGGACCGATAGAAGAGTTACGCTAATGCGAACCGGAGATTCTTGTAGTTTGACATGGGTGATCAGATGTTACTGCGGGTATCTATCGTGAAAGTATTGATGCGGTTTGAGAAGGGAAAGTTGGCACCGAGGTATGTGGGGACTTTCCCATTATCGAGAGGGTAGGGCTAGTTACGTATAGGCTTGTATTACTCGAGCATTTGCAATGGATTCATGATGTATTTTATGTGTCTTCATTATGGAGGTATCTTAGGGATGGCGTGGCTTATCGATTGATAGTGTTTGAGGAGATGGACTTGCAAGAGGATATTTCCTATAAGGAGAGAATTGTTGCCATTTTGGGCCATAGTGAGCAGAAGCTTCGGTCAAAGGTGGTACCATTAGTGTGTGTACACTGGGGACACCACAATATTGCCGAGGCAACTTAGGAGCACAAGGATGACATGCGAAAAAAGTATCCAAAGCTCTTTATGGAAGGTATGTTCAAATTTTGAGGACGGAATTTCATTATTAGGCGAGAGAATGTAATACCCCATACTTTTATTATTATTTAATTTTCGTATGCTTATAATTACTGATTTAATTGGGGGAAATTAAATTGGGCTTTGGTAAATACAAAATATTAATTAGTGAGTTAAGGATTACTATTATTATTATTATTATTATTATTATTATTATTATTATTATTATTATTATTACTGCTTGCGTGTGATAAGTAAATAGAGATGTGATTTATTATATGTCATTTACGAGTGAAAAGCGACGATTTATTATATTATGTCGATGGAGAGTTACATCAATGGATTTGTATTTTATTGGCAACGCGTAGTGTGCACATGTCCCGAGCTCGATTAATGAGAAGTTTGTGTATTCATGGTTTAGTGACTCGAATGGCCTTTTGAGTTCCCCAGTGATCTGGAATGGATTGAAATAGCCCATAATAAGTACACGAGATTTATGATTGGGTTACGGGGGCATTTTAAAAATAAGAAGGCCCAAATGGTGGTATACTTAACTTTTTACACCTTGGATTTAATCAAAGAATGGGATTATGATGTAACTATGGAGTACATAAGGTTTATGGAAGAGCATGACAATCCCACTTTTGGCTTTTTCATATTTGAGATTAATAGAGAGTTTAAGAGAAGAGAAAAGGAAGAAAAGCAAGAAAAAGAGGACAAGAGGAAAGAAGAGGCAATCTCCGGATTCAGAATCACCCTACTAACAAGACTTCAGATTCTTAAAGGCAAATTTTTACTTGCTTTAAATTTTAATTATGTTGTTAATTACATTCATAATTGATTAAAAACCATATATGATATTAAAATATGTACACTTTGGTAATCCATGAAGAGATTTAAGTTATGGTTCATATCTAATGTTAATTGAGAACGATTGATGATTATTAAAGAGGAAATTCGTAGTATAATTATTGGTTTAATGAGATGGAACATGAGAATATTGATAGTTTATTAAAAATCACTTAAATTCAAGTTTAGATTGATTATGAGTTGTTAGAATTGAATCATGATTATAAATCCTTGTGTTTAGATAATGAATTTGGGTTAAATTCGATGTTAAAATACTTCAGGGTTGATAGTATATTAATATGGGTTATTAATTTAATGCTTTGAGAGACTTGGTACCTCCACTAGAGGATTTTAGAGGAGAAAACTCGAGAAATAACACGATTGGCAGTCCAGCAAATCGAACTGGTTCGCTGGGGAACGAATTAATTTGATTGACCGAACCAGCTTGTAGAATGAGCATTGGGATTTTCAGTGTAGAGTGGGACTGAAAAATATTTTCAGGGTTAGGTATGTGTGTTAGGTCAACGATAGATGGGTTCGAGCGAGACAAAACGGTAATTCAAGTGAGTGAACACATATATATGCAATCTGGAAGTCGGTTTGGACTTCGGGATTGGTAAACTACTATATTGTGGAATTTGCGTACGAAGTCCATATATGTGTGTGTGTGTGTGTGTGTGTGTGTGTGTGTGTGTTACTTGTTTATATTGAACATACCTACTCGGTAGTGCTATCATTAGGAGGTTGCGCATAGTGTGCTGTCCACCTTGGCATTAACCAGTAGGTGTTTGATTTCCCAGGACATAGTAATATTGCATGGCCAGTGAATGCTATGTGATTATATCGAATTCATAAATTCCAATTGTAAACGTATTTAATTAGAGTCAATTTTTAAACCAATTTAATTCAGCCCTAAAAACATACATCTATGTGGGTAAAATCAAACCAACATAAATAAATTGTTAACATAGAGATTTCACGATAAAACCCAAAAGGGAAAACCTTTTTATTTCACTTAATAATACTTATAAGATTACAAACAAAATCTGCAGATGCACATGAGAACACTCATTTCTGAATCAGAAATGGAATTTTGCAGCAACTCCACTAGATAACAAGGATCACCCACGAGTACTCCCAAAGACCTCAGTTGTAGTCAGCCCAGCACCTCCCTCAAGCGGTACTTTATCAGCAGAAGGAAATTTTCTCTACAAGGTAAACTCCAGTAAAGATCGTATCTTGCGTTCCAAAACAATTCACTAAACTATTGGGATTTTTGTGAATTGAAAAAAAAAGTTTAAACTCTAAATTGAAGAAGAAAATTTTTTATGTTGTTTTGCATTTTTTGCAAAATGAAAAACATCAAGTCTTCTTAAGAAATCAGGACTCATTTAACATGCTTTATATATAAAAAAAAATGAGTTTGCAGATCGTTCAAACGAAGTCCCTATGTCACTCGAACGAGGTGTTATGTTATTTGAACGACATCACGCGAGATACATATGTCATTTGAACGACATTAATAGGTCGCTCGAACAACCTCAATAAAAAATATTATTTTATAAAAACTCCGCTACAACACTAGAAAAAATATTTTGGCGAAACAAATACCTCACGTGTTTGAAAATATTTTAGAAAATCGCATAGGCTCATTTGTTGAAGATCATTGATATTGGATCTGTCTCGATGCATGATTGGTCTAGAATAAATCTTCAACGGTTGTAGTGGTATATGACACATACTAATGTAAACTAGGACTAATAAAATATGTCCTTACAAATCTACCCCTATATCTATGTTGGTACAAACTAAAAACATCTGAATTATCTAATCAAATGCCTATACAAATCTAATACCCTCCCATGAAACCCAAAACTGAAAAGGTACTAAAAATGCAAGTCTTAAACTTTCTTCGAAAATTCTTCAACTTTTCATATCTTCTTTGTCATCATCAATGTGTGCAAAATATGATCTTCAATTTTGTTCCTACACAAATGAGACAAACCAAATGCCTTCGTGACATATCGAGTTTGAAATGAGATAAACATAAATCAAACAAAGCTCAAATCTCAATTCTCCCCCATTATTAAAACTGTCCCATAAAATCATAATTCGTTCTCTCCCTTTTTATTTGTCCGAAATAAATAAGAAAAAGAAGAAATAAAATAAACATGATTTGTCATGAAAGCAATGCAAACAACCATGATCATCAAGTATATCCTAAAAAGAATTTACCAACTATTTTTTATTTTTCAATTTTTTAAAACAAAAATGCAAAATAATTATACAAAAGTCACACCCAATGAATTTACACTAAGATAACCAAATCGTGAAAAGGGAATGAATGGGTGTGAACAAATTCAATATAAGAATCAATGCAATCAAACATAATATATGTGCACGATGAATATAGATACTCCTAACGTATGAACTCATGATCGTCCTTAGGTGTCAAAAATGTGAATTTATATGACATCAGCTCAATCTAATCGACACATCAAAGTGTAAAATGATTACCACACCAATAGCGTCTAAAACTTTGTAATGATTTTTCAAGACTTTGTTAGGACGTGCAAACCCGTTGATTATCTTTTCATCCGAACACCGTCATATATTAATGCATTTATTTTTTTTCTTTTAAGGTGATATAAACCTATTGGCCCCTTACTTTGGCATATTTATATTTTTATTGCCTTTAATTTTTTTCGGGCTCTTTTCAAATGGTGGATTTCACAACGTGTTAATTTTATACTCTCGTAGCCTTTTCCCGTGTTCACTCAATATTCTTTCAAATTTAAACAAATTCCTCATGGGAAACGATTATTATATGCACTACTTTCATTGTCGAGTTTTATCGCATTTGCTTCATTCTAAAGACATGAATGAGATGGAAACACTCTGACAAACATATGATAGACAAGTACAATAATCAAATAAATCCGTGTAAGTGTGCATTAAAGGAGACTAAGAGTCAAACATGCAAGTAGTAATCTCAAATTATATCTTAATGACTCCAAACATTATAAAGCACAAAAATGAAATGACGAAGCATATCAAAACACTATCAAATAGTCACATGGTTATGGAATTATGCTATGACTTGGTCATCCTAAATGTCCATCCATAAACGGTGTAAACAAAATGCAAAAATCTTTTTATCTTTATCCAAAAAAATTATCAAATTAAAATCTTTTTGGCTTTTTCAATTTTTCTGAAAAATATAAAATCTTTTTGTATTTTTCCAAAATTGTTTAAAAACGAAAATCTTTTTGGTTTTTCAAAAATATATCAAAAAATAGAAAACATAAATACAATAATAATACATACTAGAAATAAGCATAAAATATCATTATGAAAATCGTCCTACGCTAGCAAACAAGTCGAAACATCAACCGTTAGGGGCGGTGGAGTTTTCCAAAGGTGGTGTCATCCTATGAAAAACGTCCATCAAATCATGTGAAGTTTTGACCAAAAATGTTACTTTATTCCTAATATGTGTGCAAACTCTCATGTAATCATCCAGAGCATCATGTATAGGTGCGTGTATGTGAACATACGGCCAAACTCTATGTGATACACCACCCAACTTAAAGAAAAATTCCCTAAGGTGTCCTCTCTAAATCTATCACCCTAAGACCTAACTCCTTATTCAATTTCTTAGTCTTTAAGGTCTCGTCGTACAAATCTTTAAGCTCAATCTGGAGCTCACTCTCACCCTCACTAACGCTCTCACTCTCATACTCGCTAGAAACACTCATACTATCATCCTCGGGGGTCTCATGTGGACTAGTATCCTCATCGTCGTGGGACAAACTCGGTGTGCTCAAGTGACTAGCTAAAAAGGCAACACATCCCATGTGAAGATTCATCTCCGGAATCCTTCACCTCTTCCTCACTATCGCTAAGAGTGGTTGGTATGACAATCTTTTTTCCCTTTCTCTTTAGCCTAATGGGACACTCAAACTCCTTATGCCCCTTGCCCTCGCACTCAAAACATCTCTCTTCTTCTTTTTCTTCTTCTTCTTCTTCTTCTTCTTCTTCTTCTTCTTCTTCTCACCCTCTTTCTCACCACTCTCTTTGGCCTCATCCTTCTTTTGATTTTTCTTAAAAAATATTTTATTGGAAGAATTTTCTTTGGAAAATTTGAGAATTTTTTTATAACTTTTCGCAAGAAAGGCCATATCAAAATCAAATTCACCCTCAGACTCAGACTCATAAGCTTTCACTTTTTTTTTTCTTATCTCTCTTGGACACTTCCTCTCTTTTACTAGACTGGGCTCTAAGCGCTATCCCTCTATCTTTAGGCTTGACAGTGTCGGGAAACATGTCAATTTCATATGTCTGGAGGTCTCCTACCAACACTTCTAATTTTAAATTGCTCAAATTACCTAAGGAATTCAATATAGTCACTTTAGGGACCACTCGTGCATCAGGTATGTGCTCACCAAGATTGAAACTAGTGTTGACAATATCATATAAACGTGCGTAAAAATCATCAAAACACTCAGATTCAAGCATGGTTATTGGTTCAAATTGAGTAGTTAAATTTTGAAGTTTAGACTCTTTGACCGCATTAATGCCACTGGGGGTGTGGGTTGAAATTAGTTTATGAAATTGGAGTAAAAGGGTAATGGTACACTTTGTAAACCAATGTTTTAAGGTTGTTAGGCCTTCTGCCTATGCCTACATTGGATATGGTACTCAAGAAATCCATCACCTTCTAGTTCTTTGTAGTGGAAGCAACACCTTCTCAGGGAATCAACTCATCCTTGCAAGATCTAATCATAAGAAAAATATACCCTTCCTTTCCAAAGCGAACTAGAGTACCTTATGGGAATTATGTGCTTCATGGAAGCCTTGTAACCAAGGCATTACCGACCTAAAAAATAAAATGAAGTTGTAACAACTCAACTGAAACTTTTTCAGCTTTCTCAAACTTTTGATTGAACATTTTTGTTTATTTGAATATGAAATGAATATCTTGTCTGGTGCATGGAATATTGATGTTTTAATTGTATGTGTGTTTACATGTTTTTAAGAAGGAATTAAATAATGTAATGATGAACAATAACCCTTTAATGAAACTATGTTTAAGCTTATTAAAAACTAGTCCTTATATTCTTTTTTATCAGGATATAGTCGACTATGTTGCTTGATTTTTGAGCCAAATGAGAATCGATAAGTTTTCACTGATCTGCTCGTCCGTTTTCTAATGTAGTCAAGTATGTTTTCTCAAAATGTGCAGTAGATTAAGGAAATATAACTTTGTTATTTATTAATTTTCTTGCAAACTTGATTATATTTTATTTTCTATACTTGCCAAACAATATATATATATATAATACAACTCACCTCAAGCATCTAGATTGACTATTAATAAATCAACTGAAGAAACCACCATATATGACCATTTACATTTTAAGATAGTAATTCAAATGTACTTGCATGTGATACTCAAAAGACACATACATGAATTTTGAAATAAACGTGATTTTATAGAATTATATAGAAAATTTTATTTTTGATAAATATATGTATTTCTTGGTTCGTGTATTAAACAAGTCAAAGTGTGTGTATTCAATTAGAATTATCCTTTCCATTGCTCTCCATAATTTGTGTGTGGGCTCTTTTGTTTTTCCAAAAAGATGGTATCAAAATTAGGATGAAGGAGTATTTTGTGGTGGTAACATATTAGATCCACTACAACTTGAGGGTTATCAAAGTGAATTTCTAATGCGAGCAATTGATATCTCAAAATTTCAACTAATTGAGAATTGTCCTCACCTCATATTTCAAGGCATGTAATTCATGGAATGTGATTTGTAAGGAGCAAGATGATGGGTTGTTTAAAAGAGATCGAGAAAAGAACGAGGAGAAACAAACTCATATTTTGAAAAACATAATATATCATGAAACTTGGAAGGATATTGGGGATTCGAGGTATCCAAATATTATTTAAAGGAAGATCAAGGCAATCATCACAATTCGTGGAGGTAAATTTTTACCGATAGAGCAATTGTTCCAAAGATGAGTTGACGACGGGAGATCTTGAAGACAATATAATAAAGGATGAAAAAGAGTATTATGTCAATGATGCTACGGAATTTGAAGACACAAAAGTCAAAGAACTAATTAAGGAGGAAAACAAGTGGAAAGTAAAATAATAATAAAAAAGGAAGCAAGGAATAAAAATATTGAGAAAGATGTGGTATTCTGTATAGTTTGTTTTTTTTATGAATTTTGAAAATTAATACGATTTAACTTTGCAATAAACATTTGTGTGTGAAATTTTTGGTAATACGGAGGTCGACAACATATATTTGCAAGTGTAAGGAAAATTAAATGTTGACAATGTGCATGGGCGGAGCCACACACACCCAAAAGGGTGCGGGCGCATGCACTGGATTTCGGGTTTTTTTTTTTTTTTTATACATGTGTGTAATAACTTAAATATTAAGATTAAAATTGGTAATTTTTGAAACTTAAGTCAATATATATACAACAGAAGTCGACTCTAGTTTTTCAACTCAACCAAAGTTTTCTCTTCTCTCTCTATTCAAGAACAAAACAAAAGGTAAGTCTCATTTCTCTCCTCCATTTACATATTTGTTAGTCTACAACACATTAACGGGTTCAAGATAAAAAATTCCTGAATGTGAACGGCCCTAACGGCCCTAGTTTACTGAAATTATTACTGAAAATTATTACGAACCCTAGTTCAAGATAATAATTATTATTGAAAATTTTCTCCTCCATTATATTGATTTTATTACTGAAATTATTACTGAAATTTACAAAATGATTAATCGTACAAAGTGATTAAAATTTTACTGAATTAATTTATTAAATAAATTCAATAATAAATTTCAACATCAATGGGTTAATCTTTTTCCAACAAATTTTATGTTAGATTAATTCTGATTTTTATGTTAGATTAATCATTTCCATTAATTCTATTAATTTTAAATAACTTGTTTAAGTTAGATTAAATCTGTTTGATTAATATATTGAAAGAGACGTGTTGGATGATATTGACACTGAATATATCATTCAATTTTTCCAGAAAATGAAGTTTAGGAAAGTTGCATTGTAATAACTATCCTATTTTAATACTAGATTAATGCCCAAAATAGTACAAATAACTCAAAAAAAATCGCCCCGGGGGCTCCCGCCCCCGAACCCCCGGGATACGTCAAATAATTTCACACCCACTAACTGCAAATCCTGGCTCCGCCACTGACAATGTGGAAGGACTTAAAAATGATTTTCAAATGGAGATTGAAGACGATGGAGAAATTGTGCATGAATTTGTTAAGAATGTGGAAGTGAACGAGAACTCTAGGATCTTGGAATGTGATTAACAAGGTAAAGAGGTTAAATTTTCAGGAATGAAAGAGGGATATTTCTTTGAGTTATTTCTTTAAACAAATTTGAGAAGACTTTCATTTTCCCACCAAAATTAGATGAAGGGATTGATGAGTTTATTCAAGTTAATCATGTTGATGATATCCTAACAATGCTTTAATAAAAATGTTTTTTGAAGTACAGAGGTGAAGATTTGTGCAAAAAGTTCTTTCGTTACCCGAGATTGGATTTTTAAAAGATTGTGAAAATATTTATTGACATTTTGACGTGGAGTATAATTTTTATGACACAAGTTAAGTGAGCATTGAGCTGGGAAAAAAGTTTGATGTCTATGAGACATTAAAAGTTTGATGTCTTGGAGATGTGATTGGTCAATGTTACTGGCACGGATCCATTTCTATAAGTAATGTGGGTCCGTACCAATGGTATTGACCAATCACATCTCCAATACATAAAAATTTTAATGTTTCAGAGACATCAAACTTTTTTCCATTGAGTTGGTATTTGATCCAAAAGAGTGGACACAAAATGATTGGAGGTATGAACAAGTAAGAGATAAATTTATGGTGTCAACTTGATAATTTCACGCATGTGATGCACTTTGGTAGAGATTGTCATGGAACATCTTGCAATTGAAGGAGTTGGAAGTGAAGATAAACTTTCACCATTTTCACCAAGCTCTTGCACTATTTTAGAAATTAAGAAATGTATTGGAGTAATAAAAAAAATGTACGTGTATGCGTGATGGAAAATAAACTTGATTTTTCTGAAATTATCAAGATACATTGGTCTGTAAAAAACACATGTATTTGTTAGAAGTATAAGAATGCTTGTAACATTTCTCAATATTATTTGTTAATTTTTTTTCCAAACACATTTGAAGGGCCATTTGGTTTGGGGGGAAATATTTCTCTAACACGGTTAAAAGTAAAATGGCCAAATGTGTTTTTAGATATATAAGTTTAAATTATGTTCACCAATTTAATTCATAATAACATAATTATAAAATGTGCACCTTTCCACAATTTCAAATGAACAATTTTAAATATGCAGAAGAATATTTTACCATTTAACTGTTACCACAGTTTAAAAAATCAAAAGGACCCAACAGTTATAAAACGATATTGTTAACACCGGCCCAAAAGACATTTCTATATATTTCCGTCGCATGCCCTTCCTTTCAACAAGTGTGGATTTTTTTTTGTTATGCTTTAGGGTCTGTTTGCTGTGAAGGAAAAACGAAAACATTATGGATTATTATCTACCGGGTAGAAAATTAAGCTAATTAGGAAGGAGTAAGGACGCTATTCTTTTATTGGTAGGCCTTCAGTTCCTATTAATGAATAAAATTAGATGGAATCAATCCACAAAATCTCCCCTCTCAAACTTTTGAACTAAATCCAGTTGACTATCTCTATTTTCCATCTCTTTTGACTAATATTCCTTTTTTCCTTGTCAATTTGTTTGAGTTAACAATCTTCACATTGCATTTATATGTGGATTTATTACATTTCTTACATAATCGACTACTGAAATACATGTTCTGGCAGCATTTTTATTTTAAGTATCACTACACTTACACACTTTCATACCCGTCTAATAAGATAAGATAATAAAAAGTTGTACTTTGTGTCCTAACGGGATCCACAACAACAAAATATAGCATTTTAATGCACTTGGTATGAAAAATAGGTATCAAAGTGTGTACACCTAGCTATATTCTTTTATTTTTTTAGGTCTTAATAATTGAAATGTCGATAACTTGCAATCTAGTTTACTGGAGATATTTCTCACTTTCGGTGGAAGGCATCCCGTGTAGTAGAAATAGAAATAGAAATACGTCTCTGGCCATTTTATTACAAGGAAACGTAACGCAAGTTTAGGGAACTAAAAGGTTAATCTATCTTTCGGCTGAGAATTTGTAATATTGTTCCTATAAATAATTGTTGTTCGTAGAAAATAAAAAAATATTTCTTATAAAAAATATTTGTTCATATAAATTGTAACAAACTTGATTTTTCATAAGAACTCAAAAATGTACTAAAAATAATTATTTATTTTTTATACGAACTTCATTTATCCGTAAAAATTGATACGAACAAATAAAGTTAGTAGGAATTGCTACGAACTAATAAAGTTCGTAGGAGGATTTTACAGAATCTGTAACCATTCTCCAAATTTAGAGAATGGTTACAAATCGACTCGGAGAATCCACATAAATCTTTCCACTGGTAGGGATATCAATTTGTAAATTTACAGAATGTCATGACTTTTTATACCACCATTGTGGATGCTCTAAGAATGAATATTTTACAAACTCTTCATTTGCGTATAAAAGTAATGAACGAGTGCCAGAGCTTGATCATGAACAATTTTTTCTTGATGAATATGCATTATGCGTGGTATTGCAATTAAAGAAATTAAACAATAATGATATAATGACTTTCTAGATGTATCTCTAGGGATGGCAACGGGACAAGTTTTGCCAAACCCGACTCCGATCCCGTCACCCCGTCCCAACCCCAACCTCGCTTACTCCAAACCTGCCCCAACTCTCACCTCGTTTAAAAATCCCGCGAGGGCCCCAAACCCAACCTGAATTCGTCCAAAATATTTTTTAACTTATTTTATATTAAATAAATTTCTATTTTTTTTAAAGTTTTGTAATACTCTTAAAAAATCAGATATTAAGAGATTAAAAAAATATGTATAAGCATATTAAGATTAACAGATTATAAAACAACGTATACTTAAAAAAAATATAAAGTATATATATATAAGAGCATATTAGTAAACATACACTTAAACGGAACGAATTAGAAATTTATACAATAAAATCGACCTGACCCCGACGATATTTTTATACTAAATTGGACTCCAAACCCGCTTCGTTAAATACTTCAAAATTCTTTCTACTATGATCGAGGGTGGAACAAATTCCCACAAAAATCCCTCCCATTGTTATCCCTATGTATCTCAAGTACTTTGAAAAACAAGAGAGATTCTAGGCGTACCACCTTATAGCCGGCCTGGCGACCGCATTTTGTCTTTTTCTTTTTTTCTTTTTCTTTTAGTTTTTTATTCTTTTGTTGATATAAAACCAGTTTTGTATATTAAAAAAAAGTTTTCCTATTAATATAAAAAAAAGGTTTTTTTATTAAAATTAAACATCTTTTAATTAAAATTAAAAAAATCATAAATAAAAAAACTATGTTTAATAATAAAAAAATCTATAAAATAGTTTTTTTAATTAATGAAAAAAATATCTTGATTAATTAATGCCGCTGGCGCGAACCCACATTCTCGAACCCACATCATTTGTTGAATGTACGTCCGCGCGAGCGGTATTAATTAATCGAGATATTTTTTCAATAAAATATCCCGATTAATTAGTGTCGCTGGCACGGACCTAACTTCAACAAATGATGTAGATCCGGGAATGTGGGTTCATGCCGCTGGCGCGAACCCACATTCAACAAATGATGTGGAACCTGAAATGTGGGTTCGCGCCAGCGGCAGTAATCAATCGTGATATCATCATGTCAATAGACATAGTTTATTTTATTTATGAAAAAAATTCATAAAAAACTGTTCAGTTTTTATAATAATAGAAAAAATGTTTCTATATTCTTGATATAAAAAATAGTCATCTGACATGGACCAATTATATGGAGACACACGTCATCCAACATGGCACAAGATTAAGTACTGAGCTACTCAATATACCAAGCTACTTAGAGTACCGAGCTACTCAGCGTACCGAGCAACTCGTTGGGAAGACCAAACGACCAGACATATTCAATGTTTATTATATTACAATCATTCCTTACCATGTACAGATATATATATAAGCCTATTCAAAAAAGGTATATTCACATTGACAGCCAAAGGCTATAAATACATTGTAATACCCTCATTGAAGGGTAGGCGATCACGGGCAAACATAATCGAGATCAAGGCAAGACACCCAATCATACAAAACAGTGAACGTAGGCCATTTCATTAAGGCCGAACCACTTTAAAAATCTCTTTTCTTATTTCGTTACTTATATTTATCTGTGATTAATTAATTAGATCAAATCTAGTTTTTTACATCAATAGATTGACACTGTCTGTGGGAACGACTATACATAGCGTTTTTCACCAAAAAAACTCATCATAAATGGCTAATATCCCAAAATCTAGCAATAGCAATAATGAAGGAAATCATCCTAACCCTTCTTCCCCTCCAAATGCAAACGATATCACAGGAATCTTGGCAAGCTTAGCGAGGGGACAAATGGCTATGCAGGAAACTATGTGACAGTTCATTCAGACTGTTCAAAATGGAGCATCTGGCCAGTCAAGCCAATGAAGCGTTTAGAGAAGCATACATCCACCATCTTCATGACAGCCACGGTCTATGTCACGATCTAGACATACTGAATTCCATTATTCTGAGAATTCTTGTGATCCATCCAATCATCCTAGTTTGACTCCTCCTATAAGAATTTTGGATTCTCAGGAACACATCACTCTAACTCCAAAGAGACCAAGTTCTCTGGAAAGGTTGAGCGGAGCCTTTCCCTTTGACCATTTGTACCCCAGCAGGAACATAAATCCTCCTCGAATTACGTCAAGAAATTCTCAATGACCAAATTATTTAAGAGAGGGCTCAGCCCAACCACATCCAAACCCAAGACCTACAGCTCGGAGAGCAAGATCCCAAGAGGAACATTCTACGCGATCTGTTGCTCGGGTAAATACTAATAAGTCAGAGGCTAGAAATGATGCATGGAAGGGATCTATTCAGAGGTTGTAAGACAGGTTAGGAAAGATGGGCAAGACCAAGAACCCTCTCCAAAGAACCTTTATTAAGGGATCTCCATTTATACAAGCGATTGTGGATTTTCCCACACCAACAAAGTTCAAAGCTCATGTGGTAACACCAAAATATGATGGAAAAATAGATCATGTCCTTCACATAGAACAGTACCAGACTGCAGTAAATATTTATGCGATCCCATATGAAATGAGGTGCAGGGCATTCTCAGTAACCATTACCGGATCTGCTCAAATATGGTACTACAGCCTTCCTCTGGGGCAGATTGCAACCTTCCACCAACTAGCAGAGCTCTTCATAGGTAATTTCTATTTCGGTGCAAATCCAGTAAAAAGGGTAGCACATTTGTTGAGTGTTAGGCAAAAAGCAAGAGAAAGTACCAGAGATTATATCACTCATTTCAACAACGAGAAATTGGAGGTTATAGACTACGAGGAGAAGATAAATATCACAGCCCTCATAAGTGGTCTTTTGCTAGACAAGCTGTATTACACCTTAGCCAAGGATCCCCCCACATCCATGGCTGAATTGATTGCTAAAGAAGCCAAAATTATGAATGCCGAGGAGGCTATGGATGTGAAGAAGAATGTTGAGGCAATGGTGGACACTAAAGCTGAGGGCAAGTCGGAGAAGAAAGATCATAAGAATAACGATGGGAGCAACCAGTCAAAAGGCAAAGAAACGTTGGATCACTTAAGGAAGTATACAAATTGTACTCCCTTAAAGGTGGATATAAACCACATTCTGAAGGAAATCAAGAACAATAAGGAAATGAATTCACTAGAAAAACTAAGGACAGCTCCCGAAAGAAGGGATAAATCCAAGTATTATGAGTTCCATAAAGATCACGGTACGACTAAGTAGTGTGTAGCTCTCCAAAATGAGATAAAGGCACTCATTAGACAAGGAAAGTTGAACATGTATGTTGATTGTCACAATGGTGGGAAGACCAGCAGCAGAGCTCGGTAGAGGTCCAAATCTCCTCACCGACCAAGAGAAGATAAGAAAAAGGACCATGAAGATGTCCCCGATCTCCCAAAAAGGCCAAGACAACCTGAGCGTGAGGTATTTTCAATTCGTTTCGGTTTATTTGATTATACATGATTACAGGTGGAGACGAAGGAGGGGGTGATCATACCGCTGAAAGGAAAGCTTACTTGAATAAGGCTCGAGCTTGTTCCTATATACAGCGAATAAATATGGCAGAAGAAGATCACCCAAGGAAGGTCCACAAAGATAAGTTGGTCAATGGCTTTTCTAAAAATGATCTGGAAGGCATTTTTTATCCTCATGATGATCCTATGGTGATCAAAATGAGAATGAAGGATGCAATCATTTCAAGAGTGCTGGTGGATAATGGTAGCTCGGTAGATAGCATGTTTTACCCTTGTTTCGATAGTTTGAACTTGAAACTTGGTCAGTTAGAGCCGTATGATAGGCCCCTCATCGGGTTTTTTGGAAAAAACATTTTTCCACTTGGAACGATCAAGTTAGACATGTTGATTGGTACCTGGCCAGCTAGAAGAATAGAGAAGGTACGTTTCTTTATGATGGATAAGAATGTTCAGTCGGCCTACAATATAATAATGGGGAGAGTAGGCCTAAAAAAATTTGAAGCAGTTATATCCAATGTACATCAATGTTTAAAGTTCCCGACCAACTTTAGGGTTGGAATTGTAAAAGGAGATAAGAAAGTAGTTCGGGAATGCTACTACTCGTCTGTCGAGCAAGAGGAATTAAAAGATGCTAGGAAGAAAATAACCACTTATCAAGAGGATGAATTTGATTCGTCTGGGATTGAAACTTTAGACCCAAGAGATGAAACGGAGCTCGTTAAAGGCCAAGTTATAGAGGCAACAGAAAGTATTATTCTAGATAATGGGCAACCAGAAGGAACAACTCAGATCGGTGCTTCACTTGATCCAATATTGAACCAAGAGCTGGTAGCATTTTTAAAGCAAAGAAAATAGGCATTTACATGGAGTCACGAGGATATGTCGGGGATAGACCTAAATTTCTTGTGCCAAGAGATCAATGTCAACAAGGAGATCAAACCAATGAAGTAGAGGAGAAATGTCTTTCGTTCAGAGAAGAATCGAGCTATTCAAGAAGAAGTGGAAAAGCTGCAAAAGGCTTCTTTCATTGAAGACGTGAAATATCCTGATTGGATGGCTAATATTGTAATGGTCAAGAAGAAGAAGAATAAGTGGAGAATGCGTGTGGACTTCTTAGATCTGAATAAAACTTACCCAAAAGATAATTTTCCTCTGCCTAGAATAGATCAGCTAGTGGACGCAACTTCAGGGCATGATCTAATAAGCTTCATGCATGCCTATTCTGGATATAATCAAATTAAAATGAAGCCAGAAGATAGGTAAAGTACATCTTTCATTACCCCTCGAGGAACATATTGTTACAATGTTATGTCTTTGGGTCTTAAAAATGCAGGTGCTACATATCATCGGTTGGTGAACAAGGTGTTTGCGGAACAGATTGGCAAAAATATGGAGGTATACGTCGACGACATGTTAACTAAAAGAAAGAAAGCTGCTGACCATATAGCTGATTTGAACCAAACATTTGATAAATTGGAGAAGTACCAAATGAAGCTGAACCTGACCAAGTGCATTTTTGGCATACAGGAAGGCATGTTCCTCAGATACATTATGAATTAAATAGGTACTGAAGCTAATCCTGATAAGATAAAAGCCTTGTTGGAGTTACAATATCCAACCACCAAGAAGGAAGTGCAGAGCCTTACGGGGCGTGTTGTAGCCCTCAATAGATTTGTCTCCAGAGCAACTAATAGATGTCTTCCATTCTTCAAGGTGCTCAGAATGACCTTTGAGTGGAACGATGAATGTGAGAAGGCATTCTTAGAGTTAAAGAGATAATTGGGGACACCTCATTTATTATCCAGGCCAGTAGAAGGAGAGAAACTATACTTGTACTTAGCTGTCTCAGAAAGTGCAGTTAGTTCGACCTTGATAAGAATAGAACATGGAGTGCAAAAACCATTTTATTATACTAGCAAGGAATTCAGGGGAGAAAAAATAAGGTATCCAAAAATGGAGAAGTTGACATTGGCATTGATTGAAGTAAGCCGAAGAATGAAATCGTATTTTCATGCCCATACAATAGTGGTGTATACTACCTGCAACTCAGAAAGGCTTTACATAAGCTAAAAAAGTCTGGAAGATTGATGTGTTGGGCAGTGGAGTTAGGGGAATATGACATTATCTATGATCTAAGGTCCTCTCTCAAAGGACATGTAGTAGCAAATTTCATTGCTGAGTTTACCTACCCAGAGGTCTCAGATCAACAAGGGGCCAATACAGAGCAACTCAAGGATGTTAGAGGATTAATAAAAAAGTATCCCCGATTAACTCCCAGCAACAGAATTGCCAGAAGGGGGGAAAACGATTAACCAGAATCCTCTAGTAAAGTACACGAGTATAAAAAAGGAAGTACAAGACATTCCATTGTAAGGACATTTTTTTCCATTATCAATTATATGTCGTACGTCATTACACCATTAAAGATATTCAAGCTTGCATCGTCATCAATGGATACGAATATCAAAGAAATCAAGGAATTAATTTTTTAGACAGCCGGATCGGTCCGCCTATTTTAAAAAGAAACCGATCCACCCCAGACCGATCCGCTCATTTGGAAAAAGAATCGGTCCGCACCCGGACCGACCCGCCTCAATCCGGACCGATCCGCTTTGATCAGAAACCAGTATACCCCGGATCGAATGCAAACCGAAGAGACCTCTTTCAAAAACGAACTGGTCCGACCTCGGATCGATCTGCATCCTTACTGGACCGATCCGCTTGGGATAAAATCGTGCAGATCGTGTTCAGTTATTTTCAGCCTAGGTTTTCTTTTATAAACCAACTTCGGGGGTTTGTTTTAGGAGACTTTTCAAGACGATTTTCAGAGTCCTAATACTCTAAGTCTTCATCTTTATGAGTTCACAAACTCATGTTTAATTCACACAACCTTGCCATATCTGTGTGAATCACTTTGCAACCCAAGAACACACTTTTGTCTGTTCATACCCTTGTGGAGAAGATCGACCTTCTTCTTCATTGTTGCCCTCCTGGAAAGGGAAACTTCTAGTCGTCGACTACAGATCCGACGCCTGCGGGTAATTCTGTGTCACTGTATTTTCATTGTAATCCGAGAAATTGTATGTTACAATATTATAATGAAAATAAATGGTTTTGCCCCTTTGGGGGATTTTTCCTCAGTTATGTGTGTTTGATCATACTAGCTTGTTTACATCTTATTCAATCACACCTAGTTGCATGT
This sequence comes from Sambucus nigra, assembly GCA_949130495.1. NCBI lineage: Eukaryota > Viridiplantae > Streptophyta > Magnoliopsida > Dipsacales > Adoxaceae > Sambucus > Sambucus nigra. The sequence goes on from OX422220.1 coordinate 37,749,415, forward strand.
TTAGGGTTTAATTGGGTTAAACTGAGTTTAATTATATAATTTCTTAATTTGAACGCACGCGCGACTCTTCAAATCAAGGGATTCTATCAGACCAAGGGTTTGATGAAAATATTCCTATATGGAATTTATATGTTAATGGTTCTTCATGTGCGACAGGTTGCGGAGCTGGAATTATTCTCAACAGTCTGGATGGGATAGACATTGAAATTCTCTACGTTTCCAATTCCAAGCTTCTAATAAGGAAGCTGAGTATGAAGCCATGATTGTGGGCCTCAACATAACTAAATCATTGAATACAGAGCAAGTTGTAGTGTTCAGTGATTCGTAATTAGTGGTGAATCAGATGTTAAGTCTTTATACAGCAAAAGGGGAGTTCATGACAAGATACGTAACCAAGGCTCTGGAGATTGTATCCAATTTGGCAAGTGTTCAGGTGGTTAGAATACCTATACTGGAGAATGCAAGGGAAGATGCACTTGCTCGATTAGCATCAGTTACTCGCATCGACCTACGAAGAACAATCCCCATTGAAGTACTTACAAGCAGAAGTATCGATAAAGACCTGATAGTGAATTTTATCGCTTTAGATATAGGACCATCTTAGATGGATCCCATCGCGACCTATATTGAAGAAGGTATTTTACCGGCCGACCTACTTGTAGCCAAAAGGTTGAAGTAAAAGGCTTCCATATATGTTTTGAATAATGGAGTTCTGTACATAAGAGGTTTGATAGCTGGTTTGCAGAGATGTGTTCATTAGTAAAAGTCAAGGACCTCATAGAGGAAATTCTTGAAGGATCTTATGGGGCTCATATAGCCGAAAGGACTCTACAATAAAGAATGAGTACGCAAGGATACTACTTGCCAATAATGCGCACTGATTGTACGGCTTGTACATCTAACACCAATCACTTCACCCTAGTCATTTTTTATGTGGAGAATAGATTTAGTCGGGCCTCTGCCAACCACAAGAGGACGATTCAAATATTTGGTGGTAGTTGTTAATTACTTCATAAAGTGGGTGAAAGTTGAACCTCTCATCGATATGGTCTACAAAAGGGCCTATCAATTGATTTGGAAGAATATTATTTACAGATATGGTTTTCCCCATGATTTTATCACCAATCACGGTACCCAATTTGACAATGATGAGTTTGCAGCATATTGTCTATAGTCTAATATTCAAAAAGTCCATTCTGCTCCAGGTCATCCCCAAAGTAATGGGAAAATAGAGGTGACGAATAGAACTCTACTGAATGGGTTGAAGAAGATATTAGATGATGATAAAGGGAATTGGATCAATGAGCTACACTCAGTGTTATGGGCTTACATAACAACTCCCTGAACAGCAACTAGGAAATCCCCTTACATGTTGGATTTTGGGAGTGAAGCAGTGATACCTGCTGAACTAGGATTACCTACTCATAGGGTGCTCAACTTTAATTCTCCAGTGAGTGACTTAATGAGATGCTTGGACTTGGACATGCTTGAAGAAATCATAGAAGACGCAGCGATCCGAAATGTAGCCTATCAGCAAAGGACTGCCATGTTCTATAATAAAAGGGTCAAGAAATATGATCTAAAAGAAGGCAATTACGTGCTCAAGAAGGTAATTCAAAAGCACAATAAGTTGGAGGCGAGTTGGCATGGGCCCTATCGCATCACGTTAATTGTCCGACCTGGCACTTACAGAATAAAAACTCTTGAAGGTGAAGAATTCAAAAATTCTTAGAATGCAGAGCACCTGTGAAAATACTACTAGTAATATAACAGCCAATGTAATCAATTATTTTCATATGAATGAAAATTATGATTTCCCTATTCATGTGTTTAATTTTTTTTTTCTGGGTACTAGTTATACACACTTCACTTAATAAACTTTGTAGTATAATCGCCAACTAAATGTTGGTCGGCATCAACAACCACCAACTAAATGTTGGTCGACATCAACATAAACACCAATAATGTTGGTAAAAAAATCGAGCAAGGTAAGTTCTGATTAATTATGGGTGACCCAAGAGGCATCTAAACTAGGCAAGAAGCTGGGTAAAATAAATATCCATTGCCTAGGAACCAGGGCAATTATTTACTTAAATGATTGTTACAACTAAGTAAGAACATGGGATAAAAATTCCATTGCTTAGGCACTTATGGGTGATAAGTCACTACAACTAGACAAACGCATGGGGCAAAAGTTCCATTGTCTAGGTAATCAAATCAAAGAGGGAAAAATGTCCATTCAAATATATATATATATGACTGAAAAGTAACCCATTAATGTTATAAGTACAACATTACTATAGTTGATCTCATGTTATAAACAAAGATTGACAGAATAAATACCATGTAATTATTTTATTTCTAAGGAAATAAAATTACAAAAAAATGATTTTTCTTCATTTCCACCAACAATTACTAACAAAATACAAATGGCCTATTTTGTTGGTTTCTTTCCTTCAGATTTAGATACAGGATCCATTCCAGCTGGAGGATCATCTAAAGCAAAAGAAAATTTGATAAAGTTCAAGTCCTGAAGCATTCTGGTGTTACTCGAACTTGGTCGGTCTAGCATATGCAGAGGTCGGGATATCTCAAATTCTTCATGGAGACTGTAATCACCGAGGTATTTGGAAATCAAACACTGAGGAATAGATCTAACTGGAATCCATCTAACATCTAACTGGAACGGTGGTACTGGTAGATAAAGTAGCCTAGGCTCATACCAATCACATAGTTCCGTTCCTTGCTCAACTTTCATTACAATTAAAGCATTAAACCATCAATGCTTGTACCCTTCATTATTTGATTATTCCAATATGGCATCAATATGATATAAAGCTTCATCGTACCCCTCCATCCAGAACTCTCTGGGCTGCTTATGAAATTTATAAGTTAATTGTTCAACATATTGATGAAGTCTTTTAAGCACACTTTCTTTATTCTGCAACGCAGAACTCTGATTGGATAATTGCTCTGTAAGAGTTTGAATCTTTTGGGGCATCTCTTCCAGAGCTTGATTTTTTTCCTTCAGTTGAGCAGCTTGATTTTCTAAGGCTTACTAAGGTCTAGTCTCTTCAATGCTACTCCGACCATCTCTTGTTCTACCCCGAGAAGTGGATGTAGGTTTGACTATTTTCAAAGTTTCTAATTTTTCTCTTAATGAAGCATTTTAAATCTCCAAAAAGTAAATACCTTCATCATTAACCAGGACTAAAGCTCTAGAGGAAGAAGAAGATTTTAATTGTCCCAATTCTTCTCTTAAAGCAATATTTTCTTCCTCCAGCAGTTTGGCAATATTTCTATGCTCCTATATTTCAAGTTTTATCACACTCTCTCTTTTATTATGGGTAGAGATAAATTTTTCATAACCCCAATCAACAGTCAATTGTTGGTACTACCTCTCATAACCTTCATGAAGAAGAGTAGTGGCTTTCGTGTGTTAAAGTTAAAGTTCTTCAATCATTCCTTGAATATCTTCAATCATTTTATAGTAAGCTACGTTATTCGCTACTGCATGATCAAGTAAACATTTCAAATACTGGTAAGCGTCAATTGCTCATTCAGAGGCATCAGAACCAAGAATGTTAATTATTTATGCTTCAGTAAAATCTGCATGACCATCTTTGAAGTAATCTGTACATTTCTTCATCAACTCTGTATCATGAGTTGACAATAGTTCCATCCTGTCAATAAACTAGCAAGGAAAACTAAAAAAAGATCAACAACAGCACAACTATATTGAACAGCAAGGGAGAAATTCAGATAAGCAACAAGTCAATTTTATTGACCATAATAGATGAGAGTACAAGTAGAGTTACAAAAACAAAAGAAAAATAGAGGAAAGAAAATAAAAATTGTCAAATAACTTTACACCTTCTCCTTATTCCCCACTACATCCTCAGCTGATTTTGAAGAAGGAGTTGGTTGTTGAAGTTACTCGGAAGGCAGTGGATGTTATTCGGAGGAAGTCGTTGTCTACTGGGCTTGTTCGAAAGATTGAAGGATAGTGGCAGCAGGTGTTTTTTCCACTACCATCAAGGAAAATTCATCAGATCTAGCTTCATCTTCTTCTTCTCCAATGGAAGGAGGAGGGCCGTGGACGTGTTTCTGAAATAATTCACAGTCTTCAGCAATGTTTAACTCTTTCAATGCTTCAACCCATCCATCCCTGAAGAATTTCAAACTTGCATACCCCATTTGAGAAAAGGCGGAAGTTAGAGCTTTGTTCTACCCTTTGTCCCAGCCAGAACTAAAGGACTTCTTTACAGCAGACCTCCTCTTCGTCCTTTCCAAGGAGGCATTTTCCCTAGGTAAACCTTCAATATATTTTACTTTCTATTCAAGATCTTTCTTACGCAGTTCAGCCTCTGCAAACTTTCCCTCAGCTTCCTCTTTGTTATTAATAGCGACCTTCAATTTCTCCTCTGCCTCTTTGTAAGCATCCAAATCTTTTTTGTCCAGCTAGATCAGCCTCCCTTACAGCATCCACAGCTTTTTGATGAGCTGTCTCAGCATCCTTGATTTTATTCTCCCATGAAGTTTTGTCAACTTTATAATTTTTCTAGGAGTCCTCCAAAGATTTTGATAACCCATCAAGGGATTCTTCTACTTCACTGGAAGAGGAAGAAGCTTTGATAGCTTCATCCTCTTCCAAAATATTATTGAAATACACAAAAAATGCAAGACAAAGAGAAACTCAAATCAGTAATTAAAATTTTCTCGAAAAGCTGAACTGAAATGTTAAGATAAAATAACACTTACCAATGCAAGGTGTTGGGCAGCCAAATCAGAGACTTTTCCCGAGGAGTAGAGGTCTCAACAGCTCTGTGGTCTGGGAGAGTTCCAGAACAGATCAATTTCCTAGCCAAACTAGGAGTTATGAAAGATGGAGGACCATCTTGTAAGGAAGATAATTCAACCCCGGCAGGCTGAGTAGCAACAATGGTCTTTTCAAGAAAGATCCCTTCTCAATCTTGTTAAAGGAGCAACCTCTTCAATCAAAGGTGTTGCCTATTTTTTAGCAATATGGGGCTTCTTTGTAACCTTCTTAACAGATGTAGTTACCCCTCAGATGGAACAACATCCTTTGTCTTAATCCCTTTAGATTGGACATCTTCTTTGTTCTTTTTTGCCCCATCAGCACCAGAGACAATCTTAGCAAATAGATCAAGCATTTTCCTTTTCTTCGTCATCACATCAGCAAGAGAGGTATCCAAATCAGAAGAAGATTTTTCAACATCTGAGGGAGATGCTGGACTTTGCTCAATGTCAATCACCACAATAGATGGAGCAACAGGCCGAGCAATAAAAGAGGAAGTAGTGTTTTGTATCTCAACAAATAGGAAGAAAATCTCACGTGCTCCCCAACAATTTATTGTTGGACACTCCGGATAAACTTCTACTCTTTTATATTAATATCACTCTCTAATGGGGGGTTTCTTTTACTGTCAACTGTAAATTAAAATTGAAGAAAACAAAAGTCAGTGAAACATTTTATCAAACAAAAATAGAGTTACTTTAAAAAATAAAGAATAACCTATCCCATTGCCATAAGGTGGACATCTGGGACCTTAGTACAAGTCTTTCCCATTTAATGGGGGGGGGGGGGGGGGTTGCCAATTTTTCATCACAACCCCATGTTCAAAATAATCTCTATTAGAATCAGGGAGATTGACCACTAAGGCTCTGTTATACAACCTAGTTTTTAAATAAAAGGTGGTGTCGCTGGTGACCCATTTATAACAAAACATAATTTCAGGAATCCCAAAATGAGTCCCATGTATTTGGTTTAGCCTATGTACGCCATTAACTAGCCTCCATGTATTTGGAACTACTCTTGCAGGTACAATATCGAACTATTGGAAAAATTCCAAACACAAGGGGATTAGGCGGGAAAGAAAAACCACATTCAGCCACAAAAATGGAGGGAAACCAGTGTCCCTCCACTAAAGAAAAGAAATTACAAGGATAAACAGGCACTTCCAAGTCAACCTAGGAAAGAATCGTAAAATCGGTTCTAAACTTATCTAATGATTCGATAAGGTAAACCATGGAGAACTAAAGCAAAGAAAGAAGGAAGAAATTCTTACAGAAGATTTAGGAATCAGCTAAGACAGACGACAGAAAGAACATTCGCAAGGAGAAAAACAAGAAAGCAAGGACTTCGGGAAACAAAGATGGCAAAAGGTAGAAGACAATCAGATTTTGCCACCTCAGAAAATGAGAAAAATAATGATTAAAAGTGACGACGGTTGTGTTCTCGATCTCAAGACTGTTATACAAAGTGGAAAAATTCTCCAAGTGTTGAAGGTCTATAATCAACCAAGACATGGGAAACTTTTTGAGTAAAATGTTCCACACTCTCACATCCAACCTCAACTGTGAAACATTGGGGGATTTTGTAGATATAAAAATTAGTCATTTGACGTGGACCAATTATATGGAGACACACGTCATCTAACATGGCACAAGATCAAGTATCGAGATACTCAATATACCGAGCTACTTAGAGCATTGAACTACTTAGAGTATCGAGCTACTCGGCGTACCAAGCAACTAGTTAGGAAGACCAAACGACCAGATAGATTCAATGTCTATTGTATTACAGACATTCCTTACCATGTACAGATGTATATGCCTATTCAATAAAGGCATATTATCTATTCACATTGACAGCCCAAGGGCTATAAATACATTGTAATACCCTCATGGCAGGGTAAGCGATCACAAGCAAACATAATCGAGATCAAGGCAAGACACCCAATAATACAAAATAGTGGACGTAGTCCATTTCATCAAGGTTGAACCACTTTAAAATCTCTTGTCTTATTTCTTTACACATATTTATCTGTGATTAATTAATTAGATCAAATCTTGTTTTTTACATCAACATATATAAAAACAAAAGTATAAGAAACTTATAAAAAAAGGATGCGATCCCAAGGCAGTTCAAATTGGCGGTACGTTTAGAATTAGTCAAAAAAAAAGATGCTTCACCTAATAATTCTTCAACATTCATTAGCTATTTTTGGTTGACGATGACTGACTTGACTTTGCTTTGCACTGATAGCTAGACCGACCGGGTAGAAACTTTAGAGTTAGGCTACTAGTTTTTCAATAATTCTTTATACATAGTTCGATTTAAGATTCATTTTATCTAAAATATCTCATTCCTTACTTGGTCTCCAATTATCTCATATTTTTTGTAAAAGAATTGTGAAAGAAGTTTTTATTTTGGTCTATTTATTTCGTCAACAGTCCCTATCAGTGTTCAACTGAGAAAAGACTATCTTATCTAAAACAAAAAACGCTCCTTATATTTATTAAAAAAATGACAATCTAGTAAATATTTTATTTAATTAAAATATTAATTTAATAAAGTTTCTTAAGTAAATAAAAAATTGCAACTCGATAGTTTTTTTAATTGGATAAATCTATTTTTTAATTGGATATGTATGTTAAATTGTGTATGGACACTATAATATCAAATTTTAAAAATGAATGTTGTTTGGGAACAATATATAATATAAACCTTAACTAGTTAGATGTTTTGAACTTTTGTTGGAATGTATGAGATATGAAGAAAAAAAAATTGATCGACTTAGTGAGTGAGTTGCATATATATGATAATAATTTATAACGGTGAGGTGAAGGTTTCTCAAAATAGGGATTAGGTGAATGCTTAGGTAGGTGTATCTGATAACTCTCAATTGTAAAATATAGAAAAACTTTTCCAACGAGGATTTATATCTCCATTCCTATATGACATGACAGGATTAAGGTATAGAAACTTCTATAGAAAATTTCTACATTTAGACTTTTTTAATTGAAATTTCTCATTTGTCACGAACAAAGATAATTGAATTACACTTACCTAGAAATTTTTTAGTATTGATATAAAATTACTTATGAAAATAACACAGTTAGAAATACTATTTTGTAGATCGAAAATGCTAGGCTCTACGACATCCGGATACAAAATTGTGACACCCTCATTCGTTCGTGTCGGGGCCCCATTACGAGTGGAGCCTGGACACGAGCGAATGAGAATGCGACATGTTAATTACGATGTACTTTTGTATCGCGATTTTGTGTCGGCATAAAAGGACTCTTTGTAAATTTTTCTAATTATCTAAAAAATAGAGACATCACAAACAAGTGTTTTTGTTCCTTTAGAAAGCAAACAAAATAAACTCGTACTTTTATATATCATATAATCACAGAACTAAATATAAAATAAGCAAATGAATGAATTGTTAAAGCAAGCCCCTACATATATATTTTACTAATCCTAAATTTAAAGTGAAACACTATGATGGATTGAGGTGGCCTTATTATTAATTGATTATGTGTAATACGCTATATATATTTAGTAGTATTTATTACTAAAGGAGTGTTTATTTTTAAATGAGAATTATTATTACTTGTGTGAAATTGTAATAATATGTGCATAATTTATGTGACAATTAAATTCCCAAGCTATTATGACATTTAAACTGCTTCTTTTATTAACTACTCGATAAAGTTAATTATTTGTAGTTACCTCGTAAAATATTAAGTCGTGTATTTATTTTACGTTAGAAGGTATTGTCGTTTGAATCGGACTCTAGGATGTTATAGAGTCCCGAACAGATATTTTTAGTGCGTTAGATTGGGCCACAGGGTTAGGTATTATATTTGGGCTAAGGTTTGAGTCAATCTGGATAATATTTAGAGCTCATATTAGGGTACAATATTAAGCATTTTATGGTCTTGAGGATTAAGGATATAAAAATAACATCAACCCTCATCAATTCTCAACTCTAAATCTAAAACACAAACCCTAGCAGCAAGGGAGATTTGGGAGAGCTAAGGAATGCTTTCGGGAAGAAGTAAGAGTTCACAAGATATTCAAAGGAAAGACCAAAAACCTTCATTAGTAGGTAATAAATATCTTGCTCTATCTTAGTTTAACTTGTAATTTATTTATGTTTTGATTGTTGCTAAAAATCAATTTTGGATTAGATGCATGTTAGGATCTGATACGATGATTAAGCATGTAGTATCTTAGATTATTTTAAATTAAGTTTTAGACTTGCTTAATCTGCCTTAAATCTATGTTAATTGGTAATAGCAATGAGAACCCATGTAATTTACAATAAATCTAATATAAAATGTTTAGATTTAACTTATAGAGATGTTTCAGATATTTAGAAATATTTTGATGATGAAAACACTTGTTAATGGTGAACCCGAATATATTTACGACCCATATTTTTAGTCATAGTAAGAATGATGATTTAAACCTTATCATGTCGTAAGACTTCATAAAAATATATCACATTTGTGATTGAGATATTTAGTATAATCTGGTGGAAGTTGGTCAACTTTTTGTCTCTTCTTTGACTAAAATCAAATGCTTCTTACTATATAAAACCACAAATCAAATAAAAATCTCAATATCTCCCCACCACTAATTTTAAATGCTTCAAATATTAATTTCATGCATTATTCTAACTTTAATAAATAATAAACTGAATTAGTTGTTAATTTTTTCATCATTCATACAGGATATATATTATGCTCTTAACGATATGACATAATTTCATGCATGTTTAAGAGTAGATCAACATAATAATAATTTTGATTAACTCGTAAAACACGTGGTTCAGATTTTTTAAGAAAGGAAGGAACATGTATGAGATCGTTTGCAACCGAATCCTGATTGATGGCTGAGCCATCTTTCCTCTCTCGCGTTTTGATGTAAACATCAACAAACAAAAACTTTTTCGCTTGATCAACCTCCATCTGCATAAACAAAATGACTTGTAAGCCGTTACATACGTGAGTTTGATCCCATAAAGTGATACTCATAATCAAAATCTTTATAAGCTCCTTATGAGAGATATTAACAACCCTTTCTTTCAAAAGTATGTGGTGCCCTTTGCTTCTTACGAGTTTGACGATTTATTTAACTCGTTTTTGTTAAAAAATTGTCTTTAAAATATATGTTTAACTTGAATTTATAGAATAGGTATACATATATATGGTTGCCGCACAAGTTTCTGAATACTTAAGAAGTTGCGACCACCAATCTTACTTTTCTTTAGCTGGATAATATTTCAATCTCTATTCGTTGCTATAAAAGGCATGGTAATGTATCTTTACCTATTCGTTCCAATTATTTCACTTTCCACGAGCAGAACATCTTCCTCTAAAGGAATTATCGAAATGGCAGCCCTATTGACTTACTTCTTTGGTCGATTTTGCTAAAATTTTCCTCGTTTGACCTGCTCTCATAGATTATGTCTCCACTGGCTAATATTTCCCTGGATCTACTGACCAAAACAGATCACATCTTGTACTCTTGGAAACCTCTTAGGGTCCTCTCCCCCCATGTGGTTCCTTCTGTTGGTGAGGTTCCCCTACTCGGATCCACGCTACACTGTCTCTACTTATTGGGCCCACTAAGGCCTTGGTCTTCCAAAACTTAGGGACTCTATCTCTATAATAGTTATAATGCTCTATTGATGTAAAAGTGAAACTTCAACCACCAGAGCACAAGTGGTGAAAAACGGTTTACCTAGTAACACCAGTCAAACCTTTCACACAAGCTTTTCTTCCAACACGAAAAAGTCTTTGTCATATTGAACTCATGGAGTTGACCTCCATCTTTGTTTTGTATCAATATTTCTCGATACAGAAAGAGAAACATAGTCGAACTCCTCCTCATATTGGCTCCCTCGTGGTCACACTAACGATATATTCAAAACTTAATCATATTGTATTATGGATGGTAAGGGAAAGTATTTCCCCTCGAACAATACACTAAGAACTTGTTAATGGCCTCACGCCTAAAAGTACCTAACTTGTCACTGAAGTCGACCTCATGCATAGGTGTCTTGTAAGCGAACTCCAAATAAGGAAGCCTTCCAATACAATTGGTTAATTCGAGCCATTTCTCAGGAAGCAACGATGTGAAACCCCCTAAGAGATCATCGTTATAAAGAGTACAAACTCTCAATAATAAGAATCTAAACTAGTAAAAGAATTCAACGCAAAAAAGTGACAAGTTCACTTAAGATCCCTAGGACACTAGAATCTGGATAGTTCTAACCCCATTATATTAAAAAATATATTGGTAAGTTCTAAATTAAATAATACATGAGTTATAACAATTAAATACCATTCTAAGCATGCATAAAAAGAAATTAACTGAAATCAATACCGAGTAACTACAATGAAAGTTATGCCACAACTCTGATACCGTCATCATAAACCAAAAGAACCAATACACCATTGTATCATACAAACCAACTCATATCCATATGAAGTATACAGATACAAGTATGTATCTCTCACTTTTATAATAAAAAACAAATGAAATGATAGAATTGTGTGATAACCCGTCTATTCCAATACTTGGTGCCCAATCCTTTATTAAAATAAAACGAGAATCCATTATGATTTCATTTTCGGCATCACTGTCGCAACAAGCAATAAAAATATAAATGAATAAAACCATACAGCTAAACGTACATAATAAATAACATGCATAAATAAATAAATGTGAACCGAATAAACCATTGGTCACTAACACTAATCATCTAATTGAAATAAAACTCATAAACAATAGTATCTCTGACATAAAGTAATGTCTTATCCAACTACGGGAAACACGCAAAAGGAAATATTGGAATAAAAATAATCATATCTACATAGAAAGAGCTGAGGGGGGTAAGTTAACCTTGTACCATTCACAGCTAGTGCAACTGCAAGAAAGAGCTATCGTTGTTATCCCTGCTAATACTGTGCACCTGGAGTTTTGAAAAATAAGAAAATATATTTGCCAACGAGTTAAAGTCCGAAAATATTTGAAAATATTTTGCAAGTAATTAAATGTTTTAAATCAATAAAACACAGTGTATTACTTTCATAATTAATTTACCAGCCGTATTCATTTGAAATAACACCTGACCTCTCATTTACAGTGTTCACCAAACGCATTTATTTCATTATCCTAATTATACTACCCAGTCTAACTAGGAAAATAATTGTTATCCAAGCCCAAACCCGCTAATAGTCACTAATAGCTAAGTATATGCTACCCTCACCAAGTATACGTGCATAAATAATATCGTAGCAACACACGTGCTATAAATGAATGTTCTCACAATATAATAACATAGTTATACTCGTGATATACACACTATATCGTATAAACATACATATATATTTCTCCCTACATACGTATAATCGTATCACCATAACATGGAGCTCGCGAATACATCTATCATATGGTATCAGGCTCCAGGAATATTACGCTTCTCACTCAGCCACCTGATCTGAATCTCACTACCAAACCAAAACGTAAACACAAACAAACAGAGGAGGTCATAAACATACGTTCGGGGGTCGCAACCATACCATATCGCACCTAACCGGTCTCCAAACCAACACATATCCTCACACGTGGATAGTGGTCATGAAATAACATATTTTATTAGTCCTGGTCTACATTAGTATATGTCGTATACTTCTACAACCGTCAAAGATTTATTCAAGATCAATCATGCATCGAGACAAATCCGAATATCAACGTTCTTCAACAGAAAAGCCTCTGCGAGATGAATTTTTGTAAGCTTGTATTTTAGTCCTTTTATGATTCATTTAAAGTCTTGGGATAATTTTTCTAAAATATTTTCAAATGCTGAGGCATTGTTTTTCATCAAAATATTTTTTCTAGTGTTGAGGCAGAGTTTTTATAAAATAATATTTTTTATCGAGGTCATTCGAGCGACCTGTTAATGTCGTTCAAACGACATATGTATCTCATATGATGTCGTTCAAATGACATAACACCTTGTTCGAGCGACATAAGGAATTCGTTTGAACGATCTGCCAACTCAATTTTTTTATATTGAAGTGTGTTAAATGAGTTCTAATTTGTTAAGAAGACATGATATTGTTCATTTCGCAAAAAATGCAAAACAGAAGAACACTTTGTCTTCTTCAATTTAGGGTTCAAACTTTTTTTTTCAATTCACGAAAAATCCCAATAGTTTAGTGAATTATTTTGGAATCCAAGATACGATATTTGCTAGAGTTTCTCTTGTAGGGAAGATTTCACACTTTTGATTAAGTACCACTTGAGGGAGGTGATGGGCAGACTACAACTGAGGTCTTTGGGAGTAATCATGGGTCATCCTTGATATATTGTGCAGTTTATGCAGAATTCCATTGCTGATTCAAAACTGAGTGTTCTTATGGGTATCTGCGGATATTCATTGCAGATTTTGCTTATAATCTTGTGAGTATTATTAAGTTAAATAGAAAGTTTCTTTCCTGAAATTTGTGTGTCAGCAATTTATTTATGTTGGTTTGATTTTACCCACATGGATGTATATTTTTAGGTCTGAATTAAATTGGTTTAAAAATTGACTTTAATTAAATAAGTTTACAATTGAAATTTATGAATTCTATTTCATCAATATCACATAGCATTAACAAATTGGTATCAGAGCAGCTTTCACTAATTTATGATGCATTCCTTTTTTGACAAAATTTTGTGATATTAATTTTTTTTAAATCTGATTTAAAAAAATTGAAATGTTTTCGAATGAAAATATATATAATCGGTTGCCAATTTTTGGCGGGTCTAATTGTGCTTACTGGAAAGCCCGTATCAAATCACATTTAAAATCAATCGATGAGCGTGTTTGGGTTATTTATGAAAGAGGCTGGAATCCTCCCACTGTCACCGCAAATAATGTTACTAATTTAAAGGCCGTGGCTGACTGGACTGAGGATGAATTTATGTGGAGTACTTTTAATTCTCGTGGGCTAAGCAACTTCTGGTGCCGTCACTCCTGAAGAGTTCCGATGAATCATGATGTGCACAACGTCGAAAGAAGCATGGGGCGTTTTACATCTTACCCATGACTTTTTTATCCAACCAAAGCATTACTTCCTAAACCATTGGGTGATCTTCATTTGATGTGCAAGTAATAGTTAAACTTTTATGGTTTTCAATATAAACACTCAAAAGTACATTTATTCATTATATAATTTTATCTTTGCGATTTTTTATGAAAAGATGATTTACAATGCTATTTTTTAATATTCGTCGTTGGAGTTAATCATCTAAACCTTATAATTAGAGTTTTGTAGGGTCATTAAATTTGAGATTAGTAACACCAAATGTATGTGGTTTTATTTAATTGACTTTCATCCGTGCGGATAACTTGGGAGAGATTAAAGTATAAAATAAAAGGAAAGTATTTTAGGTTTCATCACTATATCCTTAAGTGTCTTTATGTAGTGGCATTACAACCTCCTACATTAGTAGTTTGGTGGGGTTTCTACACGGTAGCACATGTGTCATTAAGAGGTGTCAAGTAGTGGTCTCTCACCCCCAATTTAAGTTCATGAGCGATCCTTCCTTTTAGCTCCCTTTGGTACGCGGTAATTTTTTAGGTGGAATGTTATTATTGGGAAAGTGATTGCCAGGAAATATTTTACTAGGATTTTGAATCCTTTCGTCATGTTTGGTTAACCAATGGATTCATATTATGAATCAAAATTTAGTGCTTGGTTCATGCATGAAAAGTGACATGAGAATGTACAATATATACCAATAATACCCTTTAATAATTTTTTTAACTATATTTATGTGTATTTGGGTGTGTGTGTGTGTGTGTGTGTGTGTATATATATATATATATATTAAATTGATCTATTTTGGACATTTTCTAAAACACAACTATACCGTTTACTATTTATAAATGTTTGAACCCAAATATCTTTTTTTGTAAAAAAATCTAATATTTAACAAGTAGAGTAATTTATTATAAACATCTGTATATCATAGAATAAGTATAATCAAATTCAAAAATATTTTTTTTACAAGTATAAATCTAATACAAACCAATAAAATCAAATTATTTTTAAAAAAATTGTCTTCAAAAAATAAATAATTAGATTTTAAGGGTAGTTTTTATAATTTTAATATGTTCACGGGCGTTTTTGTCTTCACAAAATTATTTGTAAGGATTCTCATGGAAAAGTAATAATCTCATCTATATTGGATAGATTTTGATTCCACCCACTGTTTCACCGAGGTGGTAATCTTATTTCATTAGAGCCCACATTCTCATACAACTTAACCTCTTACCAAATGCAGTAATCTTGCACTTCTCAAGAACTGTTCGAAAGAAATCAAATTTCACCCAACTTTACCGTATAAGAATGGAGCCTTAGTTACTTGTGGTGAATGTGCTTAAAGGGAATAACGTTATTCACCTTCCATTAAGCGATCCTCGGCCTCACCTGAGGCCGAGTCAATTTGACATGTGTTTAGCTGAGTGGTAGTTTTCTCTTCCATAGGGTCAATTATATCTTATGTCTTGTCGTTAGATTGGCATGTGATGATTGCGATCCCAATCAAAATGTGGTCGGGTGGATGACCTATGAGGGGTAGACATTCCCCTCATCAAATTCCTTTAATATTTTTGGATCCCTCAAGTGTATCTAAAGGAATATACTCTATCGAGTGGTAGTTTGGTAGCCTCATTTTCTAATTTTGGTAGTATTGGAATTCATGCCTAATTATGGCACTAGTGTTAGAATCACTTATCGATGAGGTGCATGTTTATACACCCATATAATCACTTATATGGATTCTCATGTAGCAATCCTCTAGTTTTAAAGCCACTTAATAGTTCTTTCTAACAATTTTATCTCTGTCATTTCTTAAAATGTTAAGGATCCATTATTAAGAAGTTAAATCTATGCCCATCCTTGGCCATCACGAGAACTATACGTTGTCTTACTTCCATTGTTCAAGATTAGGTTTCGCCACGCTCTCCCAAGACTATATTTTTGGCATTTAATCATTATCAGTGTATTTATGTTATACTCAAGGTATTCCATTATTTTCCATAAAATTCTTAACATTTTCACACTCGAGTTCCCAAGTCTTGTCTTTAGCTTCCATTTCACTATATTTAGTGGGCATGTTGTTAGGTTCCCTAACAGTCCACCATCTATTTTGAGTTTTTTCCCCATAGATTCTGCCTTTTTTATATACAATTCCTAGATCCAACTATTTGGTCATTGGATTAAACAGACCCATAAAGAACATCAAAGAGAGAACAAAGCTAATAAACTTTAGTGAAAATAGATGATATAGTCAATAATATATGGCATGAGTTTAACTAGCGACACTCATCTATCTGACAGGCCTCCTCCTCCAAGTTTTACTAATTTATTAGGAATTCATCTAGGTATGAATGAAAAATACCTTCACCACTACTTCCAACGTGATGTTCTACCTGAAATAACTCTACAGTACCATAGGAGATCGTGAAGTAATTGTCCAAAGAGGCAACCAATGGGTGTGGAAATCATCTAATGTTGAATAATTATATCTTTTACCCTCCATTTTCTTGTCGATGATTATGATCGGTTCTAGGTTCCTTATGAGGGATAAGTATTCTTTCACATGAACTATTTCTAGATCGGCTTTAGCATCTCCATGCCAAAGTTGTTTTGGTACATCTTGGTGGTGGTTCACCTTGGACCCTTTTAGATTATCCTTAATGTTTGGAGGATTTTTATAAGACCCATGGTCCACTTCCATGATCTATAATGCACCGATATGGCCCAATATATTGTCGGTATACTACTCAACTCCTTTTTAGGCAACTAGTGGATATTTGTTAGCCAAATAAAAAACATTGGATTTTTCACCTATCTCATATCCTCAAACTACAATTGAAGGCGTTAATTTTTCTTCAATTACGAGGAAGGATAAGAACATGATAGTCATAGTAACCTAACAATCCACCTCGTCACCATCCCCTTACTCTTAATAAAGCTTGATATGAGTTATCCTTTCACCTTATTGTAACACCCCACCTAATTCATCCCGGGTGATCAGTCCTAAATCAAGTTAGAACAGGTTTCTCCGTAGGTTCATTCTTAGCATCACTGTCATCTTTTTAATTACTAAGCACCTAAGTGAGAAAAGTAGACTGGTGCCAATTTTTATCTTTCAATTTATTAAATGAAACTCATGCGGAACATACAATAATACACAATCACAGTTAACTGAAATATCCATCCACAAATAAAATGCCTAACCGAATAAACTATCGGTCCCAATATCCAATACAAGTAAAGATAAGAAGACAATCTCAACAAGTCTAATACTGATAAATGAACTGTGAACGACATGCTCAAATAACTACTAGAGAGTCTCTACACGAATGAAAGAAGGAGGCGTCTATCAAAAACCCCGCAACATCCACATGTGCTGCAGCAACGGATACCTGGAATAGAGTCAGGCCTGGCGTCCCTGTGGCTGAACACCTAAAAGGTTTTTTAAAAAAAATTATAGCAAGGGTTAGTACCCAAAAATATTTGAAAATATTTAACAAATGATTAACTTGAAGTAATAAATAAATATGCATGCTCTTTATATTTTAGTTAGTGCCGCACTCCCTTGAGGATATCCTCACCCCTCCTCTAATGTGCACTACTAATGCCCTAATTTAATTTACCTAGGTCCTACACTCCTGACCTGATAACTTATGTAACCCCTTGCAATTAACCTACTCTAACCGAGTATGCCTTAAATCATGATTTTTAAGTTATTATAAACATCAACTTAATTTAATCATTATCCTTTTTAATTTCATATAACACGCACACCTGTTGTGATCATAATACATTTTTCACTACGTATTAATTATCCCATATATAATTATTTACCTAATTATATATTTAATCATATTGCAGGATTCACAAACATACTGAAATAATAATTTAATACTGACATCCAGCCGAGTAAAAATACTCACAAAATATAAATTCTCTAAAGTGCTATCCCACTAGGTGTATTCACATAACCTAGTTACCCAACTCAAGTACCCTTGATGAAAAGAAACTTACCCTCAATAGCGGGCGGTGCCGGCAGAGATGGAGGAACCATAGCGTCCTGAATATGATACACCCTACCATACTGTAATTGGCCCTGCTGTGGAGGAACAACCGAATTAGGCATCTGTGGAGGGAACTGAACATACGACTGCTGTGGGGCCCTAGGAAACTGATCCCCAATCAACCGAGGACACTCCATCTTGTAATGACCCGCCTCCCCACATTGGAAGCACCGTCCCTTCATATTCTCCTGGCCTCGACCCCTGTTATTTCTAAACTGGGTAATGCCTTGGCCCGGATGGCCTTTACCTCCCTGACCACCCCGACCTACATGTTGCGAAGCACCCTGACCGTGCCTATTATTATTGCCAACCGCAATAAACCCTCTGAAGCGTTGTCTCTTAGATGAATCCCCTTGCTTAGGGTCCCTCCCTTTCTGCTTACTATCCGAAGATTGGGATGAGGGAAATGCTCCTCCTCCAATCTCATGCCCTCCAGGCCTTCCCACCTGCCCCACTACGGTAGCTTTCTTGCTACTCTGCATATATAATATATGCTCTTGGCAATGTAATAGAGTTGCATTCATTACCTCACCAAAAGTTTGTAAAGTCGGATTACCCAGCAAGTGTTGCCGAACTCTCCAGTTCAAGCCTCTCATAAACTTCGAAACTTTTCTTTCCTCGGGAGTCACTTCATCCGGTACAAAACTTGCCAACCGGTTGAACTCCTCTTCATATTCTTCCACAGATCTCTCTCCTTGCACAAGGTCTTGCAGCCTCCTTGTCATCTCCCCTTGTATTGCGGGAGGAAAATATTTTTGATCGAACAAAACCCAAAATTCAAAAATCAACATTGTATCCCTCTGTTCGGGCATAGTCACGGACTCCCACCAGTGTAATGCGGCACCAACAAGTTTAAAAGTAGCGAGGACTTGCTTCTTGTCCTCACCGCATTCCACCATACGTATGTGGCGTTGAATGTCTTTCTTCCACTGGTTTGCTTTTATGACATCCGAGCTCCCATTAAATTTCGGGGGCTGACCCTTTAGAAAAGATTCCCTGGCTCTCTCCCACGGAGAAGGTCCCGTAGGAACTTGGGCATTTGGTGCTCTTTATTGGGCCTGTGGCAGTTGTTGAGCCACTGCTGTCATGGCCGCATTTACCGCTTGAGCCACTATGTTTGCCACATCCGCAGCATTAAATGTTCCTGGTGGCGATGGGGGAGGACCAACATCCTCATCTACAACCCTATTGCGTCTTATCGGGCGACCTCTTTTATGCGGCATCTCAGATAGAGGGACAATAGAGTTAAAATACTATATAAAACCATCTATTTTGCAGAAGATCGTAAACATAAGAAACAAAGCAGTCCTAACGTTAGGCTCTATATCAAAGAACGCTACGGTAGAACGTGATAAGTCCACAAGGATCCTAACGACTCTAGAACCTGATGCTCTGATACCATTTGTGATAACCCGCGATCCGAGATAAGGGGTGGCCAGCCCGATACTCAAACGTAATAGGAATCATGGATGGATATCATTCTCACCATCACAAAAATAAACTGAGTATACGGGAAAACCACCCAATAAATCAGAAAACGGGTTGCCAAAAAGTTTAGAAATTTAAAACCAGTTAAGAAAATTAAGTTAAACAACCCAATCTCACTGGCAAGTGGAATTCCAAGAGTATATATATATTACAACTAAAATGAATGTACACAAAAGGACCGAATAGGCTGTCGGTCCACAGCTACATACAACACAATAAAACAATTTAATATATTAAGTAATACATTCATTAAACAATTACAAAAGTTTGGGCCACACGCCCGAGTGAAAGACCCGATCATATCTAGGACACAAAAATTGAAAGCGTCTAATTCCACGTCTTGTAATAATCCGCAAAATCATACAGCTCGTCGAAAGCATAGGAATGGAAATATCACAATGGGCGTCCTTGGGGTGGAACACCTGAGCGGGTAAAATCATATACACAACAACGAAAAATAATCGGTCAAGGCCGGATTTTATATGATCACGAGAAGAATAAAAAGCATGATAGGTATGAACAGTTATGCATGAATGATAAGGATGATAATATGGCATGTTGAACTTACATAACAATTTAAGACAATTTAACTAATTATGAAATGTAAATCATTTGCACAAAAGAATTATAAGTAAACATACTTAATTAAAAACCTCTCCTCAAAATCAAATCACCATTTCATTCTTACATTCCTTAATAGGAATAAAACCATTTATTCGATTTAATCAAGAAGATAATTTCACTTCGTTAATTAAAACTTTCCATCATTAATCATCATTTCGATTTTTATCTTTCCATTCCTTAATAGGAATATCATTTCTATCAAGTGCTCTTTATGGCACATATCTCATTCACATGCTCTTTATGGCACGTATCTATGCTCTTTATGGCATATATATCCATCAAGCCCCACTTGATGCAGAAAAGTTATATTCTTATACATATAACGATTCTAAGACCGCCCCTCCGAGTTTCCCCACTGGGCGCGCCTCTAAATAACTATCATCTTCCAGGGCCTATCATATATAAGACAACCTGGGCTCATAACGCAACGTCGGGAAGCGGCCATATGCCTGCGGGATAGTCAATACCACACCCGAAATCTCCTATCCATCGCAGAAAATATATATACATAACAGCGCTCATATGGCCTAGGACTATATCCACCCTGCGTTAATTTGTCAGGGGGCATCACCTCGCGCGCGGACTTCCCTTATGATAGTATTTAGAGAGGTGTGTTCAATCCAATTAACATTTACCATTTTAAATCTCATTTTCATTTTCAATATTCATTTCCCAATTTCATTTGCATTATCCATGTGTTTGGTTCTTTTTATTCGAACCTATTGTCATTGTATAGTGTGGTTCATTTTATTCGAACCTATTATCTTTAAACAATCGGGTTCATTTTATTTGAACCTAATCTCATCGAATATCATCATTGATTTTCCCCAAATCTCAAGTCCTGATTTAGTCTCCAAACAATCGTTATGATTCTACAATTCCCAAAGTTCATATGACTCCGATAAGCCCCTAAAGTCTCCAAGCATGGGCATTCAATCTTCTAACTTCTAAAAATTCAATAAAAGAAGTAATGCCTTAACATTACTTTAAACCTCCCCAGAATAAACCCCAGATGAACCCCCTTCTAATCTAGGGTGGCGACCAAACTCAACTAAAACTCTAGAATCCTGTGTTTACTTCGTACAAGAAGGTTCCTAGGTTCTAGTCCTAAAGAAAAAGGTCAAAATTTAAAAAGGAAAAAAAAAGAAAAATGTAGGATTTTCGAATCGATTCGGACTGGGGCGAATCGATTCGAACTGGGGCGAATCGATTCGGCCAGACAAGCGAATCGATTCGGACCAGCCGAATCGATTCGATCAGGAAAACCAGCATTCTGCATAACAGCTGAATCGATTTGGTCATAACCGAATCTATTCGGTCCACCCAGACCTGGACCCTGCCTCTATGCGAATTGATTCGGCCTGGGCCGAATCGATTCGGTCCTGCGAATTTTGCCAACTTGGCTATGGAGTCTTGAACTCCAAATTTCTCCCAACACTAAACCAACCTCATAAATTACAACCTATACATCATAAATATGTCTATTTACAATTACTTCCAACATTAATCATCCAAATCACTTCTAAGAGTTATAATACCCAATAAATCTAACAAAACCCTCAAATGACAAACCATAACAATTCATAATTATCAATACTAATTATTCTCCTTAAATAACATAGTAGCAAGTAGATAACTTGTCTTGATCTTGCAATTCAGATTTGATTTGGTGGAGGGAACAATCCAAGCTCCAATCTCTCTTTTCATCCAAAGTTCTCTTCATCTCTCTACTCTCTCTAGGGCTCAAATGTGAAATGAAAGAATAGAAATAGGGTAGGGGAATTAAAACGTGGCTTAAGTCTAAGAAGCCCACTTAAATGATCGATACGCGATAAAATAAATCGCAACTACACATTTAAGCTATAACTAGTCAAAAGTGCCCGAAATACCAAAATGCAATATGGCACTTATTTTGACTGTCTCGCACCTACTGGGACTAACTACACCCTTCAATTTATCATTTGGAAATTTTATAACTCATTTTAAGTTTCGGTTTCATATTAAACTCAAAATGTCATTTTAAATCTTATGACACTATAAATCACAACATGGATATTTTTACCTACACATTATGTGGCTACACAACATTTCAGTAAATATTAACCTTTTCCACAATAAATTAATATTTACTCCGCATTACGGCATTTCATATAATTATTTCTCATAGTAAATAAATATAAAATAGGCTCTCAAAAGTGAGAGTTGTTACATACTCCCCCCCTTATGAGGGAATTTTGTCCCCAAAATCCAGGCGTACTTTGCAAGAAGAGATGCGGATACTTTTCCCGCATGTCATCCTCACGCTTCCATGTCGATTCCTCGACGCTATGACGACTACATTACACTCTAACCAAAGGTACTACTCGCGATCTCAATCGCCACTCTCCATGCTCTAACAATAGCAAATGGCTACTCCCCGAAGGAACGTCGGTTTGCAACTCAATATCTTCAAACGGGATGTGCCAAAGGGCACCATCACGTCTCTTGTACTTCTTTACAGAGGAGATATGGAACACGTCATGAACTTGCTACAAATGGTTCGGTAAATCAAGTTAATAGGTTACCGGACCCACCTTAACAATAATAGGAAAAGATCCCACGTAGCGCGGTGCAAGTTTCCTCCTTCTTCCCAAAACTGTTTAATGCCCTTCATAGGCGACACTCGCACCAACTCTCGGTCCCCGGCCTCCATCTCCACATGCATTCTCCCCGTATCGACATAACCCTTTTTGTCGATCTTAGGCTATCTAAATGCAATTCTGAATGAACTCGATTTTTGAAGAAGTATTTCGGATCATCTCAGGTCCTAGAAACTTATTATCTCCCACCTCCAACCAACAAGCGGGAGATCCACGAGGCCTGCCATACAAGGCTTCATAAGTTGCCATCCCAATAGTGAATTGATACGAATCATTATGAGTATATTCAATTGATGGGAGACACTGTTCCCAACTACCTTTGAAGTCAAACATGCACGTAAGGAGCATATCCTCCAACATATGGATTACCCTTTCGGTTTAGCCATCTATTTGAGGATGATAAGAAGTGCTTAACCACAATTTGGTTCCCATGACCTCTTGGAAACTTTGTCAAATTGGGAAACGAAAATCTTGACTCGGTCAAAAACTATACTCAAAGGCACCTCATGCAGTCCAACAACCTATTCATGCCCGGCCACCAATACTGGCGGCGCATATCTTGACACATTTGGTCGTTACCTGGATTCACCGCAACTTAGAACCGTGAGATCCCGCTATTACTGCCCTTCTTAAGTCCTTGTCCGGGACAATAAGTCTCTCATGGAAACGCACCCCACCCTCAGCACTAAAAGAGTAGGATTATGTACCCTCAGTCAGCAACTTGTGTATGTGGTCTTGACAACCCTTGTCTCTCCTACGACATCTTACAACGAATTGTTATTCGCATAATAGACTAAATTTCTGTCCAGGAAGTAGTACCTCCCTTTCTATATGGCGATCACCCCCACGATGAATTTTAATTCAAACATGGGATGATACTTCCCACAAGTCTTAACTTATGAGGCGCATAAACAATGGGTCTATGCTCCAGTGTTATTACTCCCCATCCTGGCAGAGACTAGTCAATTGAATCCACTCTCGAGCTTAGCAACATGGGCTCATAAGTGTGAGTCAATTCACCCTTTTTTTTGCTCCCCGAAAGCTACGTTACCCATGTAACACTCTAACTACGAGAGGCCTCATCTCCTTCGGCCTTACCTACCAAACTTCTCGAAATCCCCTACTTCTTGTTACCAAAGAACCAATCCCTCTTAGAGTTAACACACAACTTATTCGTGGTCAACTCCCGACAGCCTCCTAAATTAGCGTCACATGCCCTAAAGGCCTTAAGTACAAATAATCCTAAAGTCTACGTACCTAAATCCTCTCTAAGTCGTATAGACATAATACTAAGTATATCCCTAATGCCCAAGACCTTTCTCAACTTCAGACATTTTTTCGGTTTCATGCGTGGGATGTCTCGCCGAAGCGAAATCCAAACAAGGAACCCTCCCGTTACACTACTACCTCGCATTATCGGTCATCAAGATATAAAGGTCTAAGACACATGCTCGGGACCGAAAAGGTTCTAACTTTCAATCCTACTAATATGATTGTACTTCTATATCTAACCACTTAAATAATCGAAGATCTCAACAAATCAAACATTCACTTTTCATAAAGTCTTACAATCATTTACCTTTCAACCTATATATACATAGCCTTCTTATCAAGGCATAATCCGGTATTTCTCGAAATACATCATCGAACTTTCTAACAACCAAAATAGAATCCAAGGGAACAACTACATCCCGAGAAAACTCCTCTGCACTATAATATAAGTATGTGTTAGTATCCCCTTTCTAAGAGAGGCATAACCACTAGCAATATCTCTTGCCCCGAAACGGCAAACACTATGCTCTTACCATAGCAATTAATAATAGTATGATACTTTACTAACCAATCCATACCCAATATCACATCATACTCGACCATGTCAAGGACGAGTAAATCGCCCTCAAAGCATAAATTACCGAAAGTGATTTCCTATGTATTTGCAAACAAGGAAAAACGAGCGAACCATCACCCATAAAACTCAATGCTAGTAAAACTACTCTCAACAGGTTTTATCAAACTTGCCATCTGAGCAAAGCTCCTAAAATAAAATGAGTATGTAGTACTCGCAACAATTAACACACAACTCAAGTACCCTTGATGAAAAGAAACTTACCCTCAATAGCGGGCGGTGCCGGTAGAGATGGAGGAACCATAGCGTCCTGAATATGATACACCCTACCATACTGTAATTGGCCCTGCTGTGGAGGAACAACCGGATTAGGCATCTGTGGAGGGAACTGAACATACGACTGCTGTGGGGCCCTAGGAAACTGATCCCCAATCAACCGAGGACACTCCATCTTGTAATGACCCGCCTCCCCACATTGGAAGCACCGTCCCTTCATATTCTCCTGGCCTCGACCCCTGTTATTTCTAAACTGGGTAATGCCTTGGCCCGGATGGCCTTTACCTCCCTGACCACCCCGACCTACATGTTCCGAAGCACCCTGACCGTGCCTATTATTATTGCCACCCGTAATAAACCCTCTGAAGCGTTGTCTCTTAGATGAATCCCCTTGCTTAGGGTCCCTCCCTTTCTGCTTACTATCCGAAGATTGGGATGAGGAAAATGCTCCTCCTCCAATCTCATGCCCTCCAGGCCTTCCCACCTGCCCCACTACGGTAGCTTTCTTGCTACTCTGCATATATAATATATGCTCTTGGCAATGTAATAGAGTTGCATTCATTACCTCACCAAAAGTTTGTAAAGTCGGATTACCCAGCAAGTGTTGCCGGACTCTCCAGTTCAAGCCTCTCATAAACTTCGAAACTTTTCTTTCCTCGGGAGTCACTTCATCCGGTACAAAACTTGCCAACTGGGTGAACTCCTCTTCATATTCTTCCACAGATCTCTCTCCTTGCACAAGGTCTTGCAGCCTCCTTGTCATCTCCCCTTGTATTGCGGGAGGAAAATATTTTTGATCGAACAAAACCCAAAATTCAAAAATCAACATTGTATCCCTCTGTTCGGGCATAGTCACGGACTCCCACCAGTGTAATGCGGCACCAACAAGTTTAAAAGTAGCGAGGACTTGCTTCTTGTCCTCACCGCATTCCACCATACGTATGTGGCGTTGAATGTCTTTCTTCCACTGGTTTGCTTTTATGACATCCGAGCTCCCATCAAATTTCGGGGGCTGACCCTTTAGAAAAGATTCCCTGGCTCTCTCCCACGGAGAAGGTCCCGTAGGAACTTGGGCATTTGGTGCTCTTTGTTGGGCCTGTGGCAGTTGTTGAGCCACTGCTGTCATGGCCGCATTTACCGCTTGAGCCACTATGTTTGCCACATCCGCAGCATTAAATGTTCCTGGTGGCGATGGGGGAGGACCAACATCCTCATCTACAACCCTATTGCGTCTTATCGGGCGACCTCTTTTATGCGGCATCTCAGATAGAGGGACAATAGAGTTAAAATACTATATAAAACCATCTATTTTGCAGAAGATCGTAAACATAAGAAACAAAGCAGTCCTAACGTTAGGCTCTATATCAAAGAACGCTACGGTAGAACGTGATAAGTCCACAAGGATTCTAACGACTCTAGAACCTGATGCTCTGATACCATCTGTGATAACCCGCGATCCGAGATAAGGGGTGGCCAGCCCGATACTCAAACGTAATAGGAATCATGGATGGATATCATTCTCACCATCACAAAAATAAACTGAGTATACGGGAAAACCACCCAATAAATCAGAAAACGGGTTGCCAAAAAGTTTAGAAATTTAAAACCAGTTAAGAAAATTAAGTTAAACAACCCAATCTCACAAGCAAGTGGAATTCCAAGAGTATATATATATTACAACTAAAATGAATGTACACAAAAGGACCGAATAGGCTGTCGGTCCACAGCTACATACAACACAATAAAACAATTTAATATATTAAGTAATACATTCATTAAACAATTACAAAAGTTTGGGCCACACGCCCGAGTGAAAGACCCGATCATATCTAGGACACAAAAATTGAAAGCGTCTAATTCCACGTCTTGTAATAATCCGCAAAATCATACAGCTCGTCGAAAGCATAGGAATGGAAATATCACAATGGGCGTCCTTGCGGTGGAACACCTGAGCGGGTAAAATCATATACACAACAACGAAAAATAATCGGTCAAGGCCGGGTTTTATATGATCACGAGAAGAATAAAAAGCATGATAGGTATGAACAGTTATGCATGAATGATAAGGATGATAATATGGCATGTTGAACTTACATAACAATTTAAGACAATTTAACTAATTATGAAATGTAAATCATTTGCACAAAAGAATTATAAGTAAACATACTTAATTAAAAACCTCTCCTCAAAATCAAATCACCATTTCATTCTTACATTCCTTAATAGGAATAAAACCATTTATTCGATTTAATCAAGAAGATAATTTCACTTCGTTAATTAAAACTTTCCATCATTAATCATCATTTCGATTTTTATCTTTCCATTCCTTAATAGGAATATCATTTCTATCAAGTGCTCTTTATGGCACATATCTCATTCACATGCTCTTTATGGCACGTATCTATGCTCTTTATGGCATATATATCCATCAAGCCCCACTTGATGCAGAAAAGTTATATTCTTATACATATAACGATTCTAAGACCGCCCCTCCGAGTTTCCCCACTGGGCGCGCCTCTAAATAACTATCATCTTCCAGGGCCTATCATATATAAGACAACCTGGGCTCATAACGCAACGTCGGGAAGCGGCCATATGCCTGCGGGATAGTCAATACCACACCCGAAATCTCCTATCCATCGCAGAAAATATATATACATAACAGCGCTCATATGGCCTAGGACTATATCCACCCTGCGTTAATTTGTCAGGGGGCATCACCTCGCGCGCGGACTTCCCTTATGATAGTATTTAGAGAGGTGTGTTCAAGCCAATTAACATTTACCATTTTAAATCTCATTTTCATTTTCAATATTCATTTCCCAATTTCATTTGCATTATCCATGTGTTTGGTTCTTTTTATTCGAACCTATTGTCATTGTATAGTGTGGTTCATTTTATTCGAACCTATTATCTTTAAACAATCGGGTTCATTTTGTTTGAACCTAATCTCATCGAATATCATCATTGATTTTCCCCAAATCTCAAGTCCTGATTTAGTCTCCAAACAATCGTTATGATTCTACAATTCCCAAAGTTCATATGACTCCGATAAGCCCCTAAAGTCTCCAAGCATGGGCATTCAATCTTCTAACTTCTAAAAATTCAATAAAAGAAGTAATGCCTTAACATTACTTTAAACCTCCCCAGAATAAACCCCAGATGAACCCCCTTCTAATCTAGGGTGGCGACCAAACTCAACTAAAACTCTAGAATCCTATGTTTACTTCGTACAAGAAGGTTCCTAGGTTCTAGTCCTAAAGAAAAAGGTCAAAATTTAAAAAGGAAAAACAAAAGAAAAATGTAGGATTTTCGAATCGATTCGGACTGGGGCGAATCGATTCGAACTGGGGCGAATCGATTCGGCCAGACAAGCGAATCAATTAGGACCAGCCAAATTGATTCGATCAGGAAAACCCGCATTCTGCATAACAGCCAAATCGATTCGATCATAGCCGAATCGATTCGGTCCACCCAGACCTCGACCCTGCCTCTATGCGAATCGATTCGGCCTGGGCCGAATCGATTCGGTCCTGCGAATTTTGCCAATTTGGCTATGGAGTCTTGAACTCCAAATTTCTCCCATCACAAAACCAACCAAACCAACCTCATAAATTACAACCTATACATCATAAATATGTCTATTTACCATTACTTCCAACATTAATCATCCAAATCACTTCTAAGAGTTATAATACCCAATAAATCTAACAAAATCATAAAAATTCATAATTATCAATACTAATTATTCTCCTTAAATCACATAGTAGCAAGTAGATAACTTGCCTTAATCTTGCAAATTCAGATTTGATTTGGTGGAGGCAACAATCCAAGCTCCAATCTCTCTTTTCCTCCAAAGTTCTCTTCCTCTCTCTACTCTCTCTATGGCTCAAATGTGAAATGAAAGAACAGAAATAGGGTTGGGGAATTAAAACGTGGCTTAAGTCTAAGAAGCCCACTTAAATGATCAATACGCGATAAAATAAATTGCAACTACACATTTAAGCTATAACCAGTCAAAAGTGCCCGAAATACCAAAATGCAATATGGCACTTATTTTGACTGTCTCGCACCTACCGGGACTAACTACACCCTTCAATTTATCATTTGGAAATTTTATAACTCATTTTAAGTTCCGGTATCATATTAAACTCAAAATGTCATTTTAAATCTTATGACACTATAAATCACAACATGGATATTTTTACCTACACATTATGTGGCTACACAACATTTTAGTAAATATTAACCTTTTCCACAATAAATTAATATGTACTCTGCATTACGGCATTTCATATAATTATTTCTCATAGTAAATAAATATAAAATAGGCTCTCAAAAGTGAGGGTTGTTACACGCATAACCGTAGTGAGCCGTCTCGCTTCTTCAAAAATAACACCGGTGCACCCCACGGCGATGTACTCCGTCGAATGAAGCCTTGACCCAGAAGCTGCTGAATCTGATACCTCGACTCACGCATCTCTGAAGGGGCCATACGGTATGGGGCCCGAGAAATTGGCCTCGTCCCCGGGGCTAAATCGATTACAAATTCGATTTCCCTGCTAGGTGGCAACCCTGGTATCTCTTGAAACACATCCTCAAAGTCTCTCACCATTAGGATTGAGTCCAACAGAATAGCCACCTCCTGTGAGGTTTCCTCCTCTATGTAGTACAAGTGTGTGCGTGACCCTCCCTCGGGTAGTGGCATTGCTATCAAGAACATCTCCTGCCCTGGAATGGAGAACACGATGGTTCTTTCGTAGCAATCCACTGTTGCCCGATAACCTGCCAACCAATCCATCCCCAAGATGACATCATATCCCTCCATATCTAATGCCAAGAGGTTCGCTGCTAAAATAAGTCTCCCAATCAAAATGTTCACACCCTGACAAATCGAGTGGATCATAACCCCGCTGCCTACTGGCGACTCTACACACATCCGAAGACTACCCGCGGTCTCTAGCAGTCCGGCCCGTTTAGCAAATTTGTGTTTAATGAATGAATGCGATGCTCCCGTATCAAAAAGAATACTACCCTCATAAGCATGAATGAGAAACATACCCTCAACTGCTAGCGATGCTTGTTGCGCTGGAGGATTGGGAACATCCCGGACGTTATACACACGTCCGTAGTGCATCTGTCCCTGCTGTGGTGGGGCGGGTGCTGCTGTAGCTGGCGGCATCTGTTCCCGTTGCCCCTGTTGGGCCTCCTGCTGTTGACCTCTCCCCCTCTGTGGGCACTCCCTCTTGAAATGTCCTGGCTGGCCACAGACAAAATAGCATCTCTGACCATCCCCCTGTCATTGGCCCTGTTGGCCCTGACGCGACTGGCCTTGGCCCAGTTGGCCTCACCCATTGTTCCCTTGGCCCTGACGGCCCTGCGGAACCTGCTGCTGCTGATTTGGGCCCGGCTACCCCTGTCTGAACCCCTGTCCTCCCCGTCGAAACCCACCAGGCTTAAACTTCTTAGCCTGATTCCCTTGTTGACTTCCCGTCTGTTGCTGAGCACCACCCGTGTCACCACTAGTAACTGCCTTGCCCTGTTGTCTCGGCTCCCCTGTTTTCTTGCTCCCTTCGCATGGAAGCGATGATCCTGGCAGTGTACAAGTGCGGCATTAACGACATCTGTATACATCACTAACGCTGGATTCCCAATCAAATGTTTCCTGATTCACCAGGCTAAACCGTCCATAAACCTCGATTTCTTTCGCTCCTCATCTCTCACCTCATTTGGCACAAAGTTTGCCAAACGGGTGAACTCTTCCTCATAGTCTGCCACTGATCGGTCACCTTGTACTAAATCACTGAATTTCTTCCTCATCTCAGCATCTACTGCTGGTGGGAAGTATTTGCGGTCGAACCGCACCCAAAACTCTGCTATCGGCATCAAGTCTCGCTCCTCGACGGTGGTAACTGACTCCCACTACTGTAAGGCTGCCCCCTACAGACAAAAGGTAGCAAACATCTGTTTCTATACCTCGGTACACTCCCGCATGCGCAGATGGCGCTGAATGTTCTTCTTCCAGTCACAAACCTCTACTACATCTGTGCCACCCCGAAACTCAGGTGGGTGACCCTTCTGAAAGGTCTCCCTAACCCTCTGCCAAGATGGTGGCCCCACTAGAGCCTGAACTGCTGGTGCCACTGGAGGTGGTTCCTGGGGCTGTGGAAAGTGAGCTGCCATGGCTCACATTGCTGTCTCGATCGCCTGGGCCACTATTACTGCCACCTGAGTAGTGGAAATCAACTCGGGGGGGCGGTACCTGTGGCTCCTAGGGAGCTTACCTGAACTAATCCCTAGCCACATCCCTCTCCACTCTCAGTCTCCTCGGTGGCATCTGAAATAGATTAAATTGCATAAGTACACAGTTTACACAAAAATATATTCACAGCAGAAGTACGATATCTCACAAGCGGAAAATGAATCAACAGTCCTAATAATAGGGCTCTATAACAACCGAGTGTTACGCTGAAATGTAGAAATCCGCACAGATCCTAAGGACACTAGAACCTGATGCTCTGATACCATCTGTGACACCCTGCCTAATTAATCCCGGGTGATCATTCCTAAATCAAGTTAGAACAGGTTTCTCCGTAGGTTCATTCTTAGCATCACTGTCGTCTTTTTAATTACTAACCACCTAAGTGAGAAAAGTAAACTGGTGCCAATTTTTATCTTTCAATTTATTAAATGAAACTCATGCGGAACATACAATAATACACAATCACAGTTAACTGAAATAACCATCCACAAATAAAATACTTAACCGAATAAACCATCGGTCCCAATATCCAATACAAGTAAAGATAATAAGACAATCTCAACAAGTCTAATACTGATAAATGAACTGTGAGCGACATGCTCAAATAACTACTAGAGAGTCTCTACACGAATGAAAGAAGGAGGGGTCTATCAAAAACCTCGCAACATCCACATGTGCTGCAGCAATGGATACCTGGAATAGAGTCAGGCCTGGCGTCCCTGTGGCTGGACACCTAAAAGGTTTTTAAAAAAAATTATAGCAAGGGTTAGTACCCAAAAACATTTGAAAATATTTAACAAATGATTAACATGCAGTAATAAATAAATATGCATGCTCTTCATATTTCAGTTAGTGTCGCACTCCCTTGAGGATATCCTCACCCATCCTCTAATGTGCACTACTAATGCCCTAATTTAATTTACCTAGGTCCTACACTCCTGACCTGATAACTTATGTAACCCCTTGCAATTAACCTACTCTAACCGAGTATGCCTTAAATCATGATTTTTAAGTTATTATAAACATCAACTTAATTTAATCATTATCCTTTTTAATTTCATATAACACGCACACCTGTTGTGCTCATAATACATTTTTCACTATGTATTAATTATCCCATATATAATTATTTACCTAATTATATATTTAATCATATTGCAGGATTCACAAACATACTGAAATAATAATTTAATACTGACATCCAGCCGAGTAGAAATACTCACAAAATATAAATTCTCTAAAGTGTTATCCCACTAGGTGTATTCACATAACCTAGTTACCCAAGTCAGATTCGCTCACTAACTTGGTTTAGTATACGATTGGAGGCGGTCATATTCCTTCCATGAAAGTGAGATGCCCCTCACCCATATAACGGATGTTATGATCTGGGAATATACTCTCCCTACTCCTCAAGTTAGGGGATTCATCCACTACGCGCAACCTCCCCCTATAGCACTAGAGTATATAATAATAATATTCAATCCCTGATATTAATGCACACACACACTATACATATATATATATACTATCACACACCGTATATAAATATATAAATATAAAATGTCCCGGCTACACCATGTACTAAATCCGTAACACAAGCCTATTTAATGTATTTAAGAGTTTATGGTCCAACCCTAATTATTAATTAATTTTCACATTAATTAATTAAGTCACCTTTGGTGTCGCCCCCACCATAAATTTGGACTTACTCTCATAGCCCGAAATAACCTCACCCGAGTCTAAATTCCCGACTCCCGAATTTATAATCATGACGTGACACCCAAAACTCCCTCAAATCCTAATTAACTTTGCTCACGATTAATTAGATTTAATCTCATGTATTAATTGCTCAATAATTAATTACATAAAAATTTATTATATAAATTTCCTTTTATATACATAACTGGCGAAGCTGCCAAAATCTGGCGACCATCGATCGATCGACACCAGGCCTTCGATCGATCGATCGAGCAGGTCTTCGTCTTCTTCGCGAAGACAGATTCGGCCATGGACGAATTTTCCCAAACCCTAGTTTCTCCTACCAGCAACCTCAAGCCCTCTTAACCTCAATACATGTTAGAAAACTTATTAGGAACCTCTAGGATGTCCACCAACATTATTAATTCATCCATTAACTACAATTTCTAAATTTGGGGAAAAATTCATCTTTAACCCTTAACCCGTTTACACCCCAAGTTCCATCATTAAATTCATTTTTTTAATTGTCCAGATATCATCCCACCAGATACGTATCAACTTATAACTACCAGATTTTACATGAATCCTCACTCAAATTCGTAAATCAGATTATTATTTTCAAAATCCCATGTTTATGCCATGAACACCCAAAACGAATTTTAATCAGTCACATCACATGAATATGAATTGAAAAACAGGTTCAATACTACTGCAAGTTATCCACTTGACTTAAGGTTCGTAGAGTCTGAATTTGGAGATGAGTTCCAAGGTTGAAGATAACCCTTGTTGGCTCTCTTGTAATCCCAAAACTGCCTTTAACTGCTGTTAGGGTTCCTTAACACACTAAGCTTTTTCCTAAACTCACATCAGTCATTTCCTTATTTCTTCTAATTCCTTAATTTACCTAAATCCCATTTTTTGCCTAATGGGCCAAGCCCAAGTGACCCAAATGCCCCCGTGTGGGCCCGGCTATGTCTAAAAACACCCCGTGACCCGTTTACTACCCCGGGTATACTTTTTCGACTATCTCGGCCCATCCGAACTCAACTGTACACTCAGAATTGGCATCATGAATTAATTTATAAAAAAATACTTATCCCCCACCCCTTTTTAGTCTATACCGACTCCCAGTTGAGATAAGTGCAGACCCCGTCATTAATACTCGAAATGACGTAAATAAATTATTACTATTCACTTAGTAAATAGATTCCCCTAAATATTAACCATTTACTCCCCGGTTAATATTTAAATATATTTTGTCATAATTAATTCATTTAAATTCACAACACACTAGTAACTTAAAATTCCCGAATTAATTAAATATCAAATGCACCAAAAATGCGGGGTGTTACACTTATATACTTAGTGTTCATTTACTTATGCATGTGTTATAATGTAACACCTACCCCCATGGTTTTAACCCTGCCAGGTAAATTGGTCACTCGATGTAACCCAATTGGGCCTTAAACCTTGTAAGATGGATAATGGGTCATATTTGGGTAATATCATGGCCTTAGTGTAATTTATTGGATTTAGAATGGCCTTATGTTTAATTTGGAGGAAAATTTTAGGGATTGTTTGAACAACAGTAATTGCCATTCGAACGAGAAAGCTTTACCATTCGAACGATTTCTTCCAACGACCATAGAACAAAAAAAATTGTTCTCCTTTTTAGACTCGTTAGATTCTCGTTATAACCCCGTTTGAATTAGAGTAGATCTCGTTTCAACAAGATAAAAATCTCATTCGAACGAGAAAATATTGTTACGACATAAACCATTAGATTTACACATGTCACACTCCTACACAACAGATCAACTTGAGGATAAGTTTTGGGGAATTTTTGGAATTTGACCCCTAGGGTTTTTGTAATATGTATAGGGTGTTTGGGGACATTTTTTGCATTTTCTCTCTCTGTCTTTCTCTCTCTAGATCTTAAGAGCTCCTCCACCACCAACCACCATCAACCACTCTAGAACCACCACCCTAAAACACCATATTTATCTTATATTCTACCACATTTAATCCTATAAAACTCATTTACACCATTTGTTGGGCAAGGTATTGATTTATGGACATGTTGTTGGGGATTTTAGGAGAAATAAAGAAGAAGAATAAAGGAGGTTGAAGAGGGGTTTCGCTTGGAGATTTCAAGGAGACAAACATATTATAGCTAGGCAACCTCTTTAAGGCCGCCTTGGGAGGTGGGAGGTTTTCATCTTCTTTTACATTAATCCATCCATTTTTGAAGCTTTAATGAGGTCATAAAAACTCTACTCTTGTCAAGTTTAAACGTACTCTATTTTTGCAATATATGAGTTAAATATACTAAAGTTCATAGGAGTAGATTCTTTTCATATTTAGGTAGTCCTTACTCGTGATTTCTTAAAAGCTTTGAAGATTTAAGAAATGGATTTTCAAAGGGCTTGAGAAAAGATGATAACTTTTAATAAAATCTTGCATTTAAACATTATATGAAATAAAATATTTTCAATGAAATAATTACATTGAAAATCTATTTCTAGTATAAATCTTGAAGATTTGTGAAAACTAGACATTTAAGTATGTTTTTGAAGAACAAATATCTTTTTAGTCCTGAAGTTTTCTTAGAAAAATTATCTTTTTGTCAAATTTGGCATATATTCAAGTTTGAAGAATGAAAATATCTTTGAATATAAAAAAGCGTGTTTTTCAAGTATTGTGATTTCTTAAATAAATATTGTGTTAGACTCATTTTATTGAATTTTTGGACTTAAAATCCCTCTTTCCATATATATAAACTTGTAGTAATTTGGTAATGAACATATGAACAAGTTTAGTAAAGGTTTTAATGAGTTTTAACATGAAATAAAGAAAATAGAAATTTTAGCTCTTAAAGTGTGTTAATAAGTGTCGAAAATGTGATAAGAATATATTTTCAAGACTACATATGATGATAAAGGAAAATGGTGTTTTTCTTGTAAAGTAGTCTTTAAAATACCAAATGATCTCTTGATAAAGAAAGTAATCAGATAAAGAGATTTTTAACTTCAAAAATGTGTTAACTCCAAGGTGTACAATGGGTGTTATAAGTAATAACATTCAAGAATTTGGTATGTGTGACTTAATAATATTTTTGGGAAGTAATACTTGTGAAAATTGAGGAAAAGACAAGTTTGGAAATAAATGAGTAAATTGGTAATTTTTCATAAAGTAGAAAAAAATTATGAAATAAAAATGTTGAAAAAATTATACATAAAATGGTCCTAAAAGAAAGTGATTTTCGGGATGAAATTCACATAAATGTGTAAAGGAAAAAAAATAGTGATTTTCAAGTGTAACATAAATATGGAGTATAGTTCCCTAAATTTTTTGCTTCGGTCGGTAAAAGTAGAATAATGAGTATATTTACAAAATATTTAAACACGTTGAAATGGGACTCGAATCAAACTGGGAATAATTACAAAGCTCCCGAAGCCGTAGGTGAAATTCCCAAAATCACTGGCCAAAGAATATGGTAATGTAGCCGGCGGTGTGGAGCCCATTAAAGTATGCGATTATGTGATAAACTTTGAGAAAAAGAAAATGAGAAAAGTGTTGTGCTAAGAATATTGGAAAAGATAACCTTTTATGAAATGAAATTGATAGATATTCCGGTTAAAAAGATAATGTGGACTAGAAATATAAGAAATTGACTAATGTCCATGTGAAGTGAAAAAAATGGTAAAGTGAGGTGACTAATGGGTAGTTAATAAACCTAAGATGGTTTAACTCATAATTAAAACAAGTGTGTGTTGTGAGTGGTTTTAAAAGGAAAAACAAGTATTTTCTAATACCAAGTGTGTGTGTATAGAAAAGTGATTTTTAAGGAAAATACTAAAGTATATTTGGTACGAGTAAATGAAAACTTTTGGTAAATGAAGTATTTTTCCTAAACAAGCGCTATTTTGTTTAAGTATTTAACTGGGTGCGTTAAATCGGAAAATCAATGTTAAGTCAAGTAAAAAGGGACGAAAGGGGGTCTTTTATAAGATTAGTGTAATTTAATCAACTCAAGTAACATTTTTGAATAAATGGATTCATGCATTAGTGTGTGTGTGTGTGTGTGTGTGCGTGTGTGTGCGGTATTTGCATGTGCACGTAGGTGGTACGTTATAGAGTCTTTTTTCTACAGTTCGATCCTATGTTGAATTGTTGTATTTTTCACGGGGCATTCAGCTTATTCTGTTTCATTTGTTAGGGAAAGTTTTACGTGATTTTGTACTATAAGATCATTATACAAGTAAGTATTCTTTTATTTTAGTATCTCTGGATGCTTGGATTTCGGGGATGCTTCCGACAGGTCCCACATGTAGTTTGATATAAAATTGGAATCGCATGCTAAACAAGTGAAATGTTAATTTAATAAGTTGTACTAGCAATATTATTTAAGTTGCCTCATTTCACTTCACACATAATGCTCGGGTCGGACCAGGTTGACCCACAGATAACCCATAAACCCAATTTGGGGCATTATATCTAGATTTTTGACAACGTCTGACCAATAATTTTTTTTTCTCAATAAGGTCATCTAAGTACCCCTTGTATATCTTTAATGAGAGGAATGTTAGGGTCAATAACGCCCTTTTGCTTGTTTGTCCCTATTAGGGGTTATGAGATCTTAAGTCGAGATTCATTATCATAGGAGGAAGTTATAGAGAAACACTGCTCAGTTAGAGGCTAATCGAGAAGAAAATTTAATCATTTATCAATTCTAAATAATATATTTCCCAAACAATACATGTAAATATATAAAGGGCTTATTTGTAAAATTGCAAGATTTTTCAGTTGTTATGAAATCTATTTTTTCCCTTTTTCTTATAAATAAGGAAGTAGTAGATTGAGACTCATTAAAATAATACTTAAGGAAGGAATTCACCTAATAAAAAACTACTGTGTTTGGGCCAAACACTAGGGGATCTTCAACTCTAAATAGTGTTTTCCAGTCCTCTATTCAAGGATCCCGACCCAAGAGCTATGGGTTGACTTTGGTCATGAGGGAATTAATTTTAAATTAAGATTATTCTATTAAGATGTTGGCTAACAAAGGGAATATAAGCGGGTCACGGTAATAGGTTAGCCATTGATGTGACACCGATTTTTGTTTGGCATCCACTACACCAAAATGCTAATTTTGTGACTCCTCATGGGGGTGACAAACTTATCACTCTCGGAAGAAGTCACAAAATAATTTGTAACTCTCATTAGGAGTGATAAAATCAAGGGGTGATAAAAAAATTGAGTCAATTAGCTTGTCACTGCTAATGAGAGTCACAAATATTGCCATTTAATTAATTTGTGACTCCTATAAGCAGTAATAGATTTATAATTGTCACAAGCAGTCACAAATTTATCACCAACCCTAAATTATAACTCTTATGAGCAGTCACAAAATTATAACTGCTATGAGGAGTCACAAAGTTTGGCCTAATACTAAATTTATGACTGCTATTGGCATTCATAAATTTGTAATTGCTCCCGATAGTCACAAATTTTGACCTAAGACTTAATTTGTGACCGGTAAAAGGGGTCACAAAATTATTGGTTACTTTAATTTCCCTCTTCTCTCTCATATCTCTCTTCTCACAACTCATGTCCCTCTCTCTTTCATTTTGGTGTGAAGAACTCAACAACTCCCGCCTCTCTCTCTTTCATTTTAGTATGAAGAACTCAACAATTACCGCCTCTCTCTATCTCTCTCTCTTTCATTTTGCTGTGAGTTTTCAATTTCGTTTATCTTTATGCAAATTTTTTATTGAGTTTATGTTTATGTTTATAAGAAAAAAATTTGATTTCATTTTACTTTGAGTTTTAGGTTTGCGTTTTTAGGTTTATGAATCAGCTCATACACACATATATACATATTGATAGACACATAATTGTTATGACTGTGTTTTTAGATTCATGCGCGTATATACATATTTGTTATTTGATGCGTTTAAATAAAAAATTCATGCATTTTTACATATATATACACACATATATACATATTCATGCGTTTTTAGTGTTTTTTTGTATGGATCACACATCTCTGCTCATACACACAATTTGTAATTTTTTTTTTTGTATGGATTGCACTACTCATTCTCGAATTTTATAGAATTTTTTTACATATTTGTTATTTGATTTGTTTAAATATTAGTTTAGTTACAAATTTATTTACAAGTTAGTTTATTTACAGATTTATTTATATATTTGTCATTTTTATTGATGAAATGTATACTCTTATTCTCTTATTTGTTTGTTGTTATAATACATATCATATAAAATGTTTAGGGTGGATTCAGGGAAGGAACCTACACCCAAACCCTCCCCCATTGACATCCATATACATATATATACACAAACACAGTTAATCAACTTTTATAAATGGAATTGGTGGATTTAGTGGAGATGTATTTGTAGTTTATGTTAATAAACATTTCGTTTATGTTTATGACGGAATTTGATTTTGTTAGTTATGCTTTCATAATTGTTTGAACATTTAGGTCATCGTTTTTGTAGGTTTGTTTGATTTTTATAAATATGAAGAAGCTATGGAGATTTTTTGAACATTTAGGTCTGAGTTTTTTTTTCTTTTTTGCAATAGGCCATCCTATGTTGAATAATAGTTTTTTTAATTTGTTGCATATACCTATTTAAGGATAACAATTATTTGTTCATTTAGGTATTGATTCAAGTTTTATTTTGCAATTTGTTTTAAGGTTTCAAAGTTTCAAGGTTTTCTTCCAATCGATTTCAACCCCAATCTGGTATGATGAAAGGAAATACTATTGATTATTTCTACCGCTTTTCTACAATTTTCTTACTTTTTGGTTGTGATTCTAGCGAATAGTGATTATTTTGTTGTTTAGGGTTCTTGAATTGTTGTTGACTGGTGAATTTGAATATTTAGGTGGCCATTGAGTTGGTTTGCCCTAGGCATTTGTAGCATTTAGGTTTTTTATGGGTTTATTAACCCAATTGATTCAATTCCATAAAAAAATCCTATATTTCCTTTAATTGGTTCATTCGTAAATGCTATTGATTGAATATTCTTGTGTTTTATTTGTTTGGGTGTGGATTTATGTTTTGCAATTTAATGACCCAATTTTATGATTAGTAATTATTATTGTCTGAATATGAATTCAATTTAAAGTAGCCATAACACCATTATACCATAACTCCAACACCGACCACACAAGGTTATATGCCATGGTTGGGTTGCACAACTTAAAGAGCCAATTTGGCTTGTTGGTAAAGAGTGTGACAACAATACTTCTTTGGGCAAAAGATTTGCACCCCAAAGAAAATACACTTCCAGTCAATTATCCAATCATGAAATGTAATTTGAAAGGTTTGGGTATGAAATATAAATTAATTCATTGTTTCAAGCATAGTTGTCAAACCGTGAATCGAATCATGAATCAAAAACCCTATGAATCGTGAACCGTGAATCACAAACCGTGAGAATTGGTATAAACATAAAATATGTAGGAAATAATACATAAATGCAAAGAGAACACATTAAGAATATGTAATAAAACATATTATGACCTAAAAACTAATTATAAGACACAATTTAATTAAAATATAACTAACAAAATGAATTTCCATGCCCAAATTATGATCAAATTTTAATAATACCACCACCTACAATATCCAAATTTAAACACAACAACATAGTATACAATACAATAACATAAATAAAGATTTAACATAACACTGCAAAAAATACGTTATAATAATAATAGCATATCATATAACTTATAAAATTCACACAGAAGATTTATTGGCTTCAATCAAATGCAAAGCTACCTTCCTCTCTCAATTAGCTTCAAACAGGTTAGAAGAGAAGAAAAAAGTGACCGCAACACGAAATATAGGGAATCGCAGCTTCGAACAGGTTAGAAGAGAAGAAGAAAAATGATCACAGTTTAAGTTTCGTTCTAGAATGTGTGTTGGTCACTCTCTCTTTTGCAAAGGGTAACTTAAGTTTGTACTAACTTCTTCTTGTTATTTTAATAATAAAACATTTTTAGAGTTATTTTAAAAGGAATAAAAAATGATCACGGGCTTTAAGTCGGTTAAAAATACCCAACATCCTTCAAGAAAAAGGAATCGCACCTGAATCTTGAATCGCACTGATTCACGATTCAACCGATTTTGGAAACCCTCTGATTCTATTTCCGATTCGTATCGATTAGTATATGAATCGAATTGAATCGTACAAATCGAATCGTGAATCGTAAGATTCTGACAACTATGGTTGCAAGTATGATTGTATTTTATACTATAAGGAGCACAAGGACAAACGGGCTTGTCGTGTGAGTAAGGAACCTAGATATGAACAAAAAGGATAGTACATAATAAAAGTTTGTTGAAAGTTGATACGTAAATACCTAAGAATGTGTTAAAGTCTGTCCCTTTAGGTCCTAGATTGAAAAGACTTTACACTATAACTTGGATAGCAGAGGCAATGACTTGGCATAGTCGAGCGGAAGTGGGTGAGAATCTCATGCGACATCCGATTGATTCATCTGTGTGGAAATTTACAAATCAATGATGAAGCGCTTTTATGTGGACCAGTTTTGCACGTCTAGCAAATAATAGGCTTGCATATATAGAAAATGGTCCTAGTTTTATAGCCAAGGAGTTTGGACAACATCGTGTCAATGGTTTTGTGTTCTCTTCAAGCATACACGAGCTAAAACTCATTGGGAAATAAAATAGCGGTATTTCATATAAAGTGTTAACTCATTTCGGGGCAAGCGCGAAAGATAAAAACTTGATAGAAGCAAAGATGATGTATTATGGTATTATAAGACAAATTATGTGATTGATCATTATAATACCATTATTACTTCTATGCTATGAGACAAGGACACTTTCTCGGAAGTCAACGTGTCGTGTTCAACAACGCGTCGGACACCTCTGAAGCACGAACATTCTCCCGAAAGCCACGAGTCAGCTTCATAGTTTCTATGCCTTCTTATAAAAAAATTAGAAAAATAATCTTTGACGTGGATCCAGGCAGTGTAGTTGGCCCTGATGGTTTCTCTAGAGCATTCTTTCATCACTGTTATGATCTTATTCGACATGACATTTATAAGGACATCTCTGAATTTTTCTCATCTTGTATAATCCTTCTTGGTCTGAATTCCAACTTTTTCATTTCAATCCCTAAAGTCTTAGGTGATAACTAAATGTCGTAATATATACCTATTGCTCTTTCAAACTTCATATTTAAAATAATTCCTAAAATCATGGCTTCTAGACTATCTCACATTGTAGCTAAAATCATCAATCTTAATAAAAAAATGATTTGTCAAAGGCAGTCAAATATTTAAAGAAATTGGGGTAGCCTCTGAGTGTGTCAATGTGCTAGATAGAAGATCATTTGGTGGAAACATCGGTGTTAAAATTGAAATTGTAAATAATTGACACTATTGCATGGCCAATCTTGTTTAAAGTTTTGTCTTATTTTTATTTATCTCATACTTTCATAACTTGGATTCAACAAATTCTTATTATCTGCTAGAATATCAATTTTGATAAATGGAAATCGATTGGTTACATTAGCTAATCCAGATGTTTAAGACAAGGGGATACTTTATCCTCCTTATTTTTTTGTTTGGCTGAAGAAGTTTTTAGTAGGGGCATATCTTCTCTATCTACGCTTCTAGATGCTTTGCTCACCCTTCACACATCATTTATACAGATGACCTGCTTATGTTATGTAGAGCTTCCTCATATAATATCAAGAACTTCATTTCTTTTTTAGATAAATTTGGAGACCTCATCGTCAAGGCATTATTGACAATATCATTGATAAAATGAGTGGTTGGAAAGGGTGTACTCTCTCAATGGATAGCATGATTCAACTTGTTAAAACTATCATTTTTGTCAAACATATACAATCTTTTCTAGTTTAGAAATGGCCTTCTCAGTTAGTGAAGTTCTTAGAGAAGAAGATTAAATTTTTTATCTGGACTAGTTCTCCTTTTAATAAGAAGCTCATCACTATATCTTGGGCTTCCATGTGCCTACCTATTTTTTAGAGGGGATTTGATTTGAGAAGCCTTAAAGGTTTGAATAGATCTTGTCTTGTTAAACTTGTTGATGCAAGTATATGAAAGAGAAACATCGTTTCTTTTTTTCTCATTTCAAGTTTGAAGACTCCAGTGTATATGTCTTCCAAATATATAGGCTTTTCTCTATGGAATGGCATCATATCAAATATTCACATTTTACATGCATTCAATAGCTGGTGGGTTGGAGATGGCTCTACTATAAACTTTTGAAAAGATAATTGGATAAGACATTTTATTGCATACTCTATTCAAATCCATACCAAAGAATCTAAGACTTAAATCCTCTGTTGCAGACATCATTGTCAATAGGAAATGGTCCCTTCCAACTCAGTTTTTCCTAAATTTCTAGACATTGCCTCTGATATCCTCTCCACGCCTATTCATTATAGCGAATGATATTTGATACGTGAAAAATCAGTGACTGGTGACTTTTTTTAAAGTCTATCTATGATGCTTGCGGAGTCATTGGTGATTCTATATTCAAGAAAAACTTGAAGTTTCGGCAGCCTTTTATCCCCCAAGAAAATCTCTTCTTTTATGGATAATTATTCAACATAAACTACATTGTGATAGTAATATTAAAAAACATGGATTTAAAATTATGTCATGATATCTCCTCTGTCATACTCTGAGAAAATTACATTGAGAAGACTGATTATAGTTTTGATATAATCTCTGAGAAAACCATCTTCAATCAAAGATGGTATTTCCCAGTAAGAGTAACCAGATTATAGTGTTGATACAATCGAAGAAGTAATCAGTGAAACCAGATTGTTTGATCGAAGATGGTATTTCCCAGTAAGAGTCTTGATATAATCGAAGTAAGAGTCTTGCTAATGGTATTTTCCTGTGGTTTTTGTGGTCAGAACACTGATTATAGTGTTGTTAGATATTATTCAAAGGTGTAAATTATGTTGTTTCTCTTACACTATATTTTGATACCCATTTAATCAGTTACATTTTTGTTAATATTATAAAGAAATTGATTGTCATTGCAGGCTATGTTTTCCATTCTTTGTGAATCATTTTTAAATATTTTGTTAATATTTTTTATATGCTTCTTGGTTTGTCATTTTTGTGATTATGATTATCATATTTGTAGATCTTATTTATTCATTTAAATAAGCATAGAATCCAAGTGTAACAGTCATATCAGCAAGGCTTTAATTTATCTGGGATGTAAAGGCACCAAGTTTACTTCGCACAATAGTAGATTAGGCACAACTAACATATGATGTAGAATGTTAAGAGTTTTATGTACTCGAGAATGGCTTAATTTAATCATGGAGACTTCGGTGGATCATCTGCTTTGGATCATGCTCCTTTGTTGGTTAGTATGAAAACTATGGTGAATAAACTCCTAAAAAAATTACTTCCCTAAATTTCTGGACCAGAAATCCTAATTAAAAGGAGGTTGTT
This sequence comes from Sambucus nigra, assembly GCA_949130495.1. Lineage (NCBI taxonomy): Eukaryota > Viridiplantae > Streptophyta > Magnoliopsida > Dipsacales > Adoxaceae > Sambucus > Sambucus nigra. The sequence continues at coordinate 37,793,739 of OX422220.1, forward strand.
AAGTTGAATTGGAATAATTTTAACGCAGGTAATCCTTTATGGTGTTTTTCTAATAACTTGAAGAGAATGAAAATTATCCTGTGAGCATGTAGCAGAGATTAATGGGGTGACATTTTTCAATTTTTAGAGAGACAAAGTACAAAGTTCTATCAGCTGTGGTTTCTTATGAGAATGATGGCAGTGAGCTTAACAGAAAAACTTTCTCTAAGGCTACAATAGATCTAAAGTGCGGGTTTTACCTCAATGTAGATAGTGTTTTCAATTCTTATCAGTCCAGGCTCATAATGCGCCGAATAAAGTGTGTCGATGTAAGTTTATGTATATCCTATATATCTATGCTCAAATACCCATTGTGAAGGATAACAATCTAGAAGGACATATGGAGTTTGATTGGTGAACTTCGTATAGGTATATTAGAGTGGATAAACAAATTTTCCTATTGTTGAGCATAATTTTTAAGTGCAAGTTATTTGGGTTCTACTTTGACGTATAATCTGGGCATCGCACGGGTTTCCAACTAGTTAAGAGATATGTTATGAATTCATTTCAGGAGATTAACTTAATTTGTAGGGGCATATGCACAACTCCATTGAGAATCTTATGGCAGACAAATCTATTGGTGTTCAATGTAAGCCCAGAAAAGCACCTAAAATTATCCCAATGACTTGGCAACCCGACCTCTTGATTGGGTGAAAGTGAACACTAATGGCCTTTCTAAAGGTAATTATAGTCATGGTTAATATGGTGGTCTATTCATAAATTATAGAGGTTTTGATAAAGGCAATTTTGGTGAGAAATTAGGATTTCCTACTACTTTCTATGTTGAATTCATGGCAGTATTAATTGCTATTGATATTGCACATGATAAATGTTGGATGTATTTGTGGATTGAGGTTGATTCTTTCTCAATTTTCAAGTGTTTCTTCAACACTAATTATTTTACTCCTTGGTAATTCAAAGGTATATTGTTGAATTGTCTCAACAGGTGCTAGCTAATCCCTTCTCCCCATGTTCTGTTTCTGCATCATTTGTAGTTATAACAATGAATGATTAGGGTTGGTTCCTTCATCATTATGGTTTGATGATAATTCTATAATTCTGAGTGAGTGGGTTTGATTCCCACTCTTTCATTATATCCTTTATCTTCATTGCAAATTCATAAAAAAATCATTGTACGATCAGTATTAGTAATTTCTTGCATTTAAGTGATTACTAATTGTTTAAATTTTGACTTATGTTGCAGTCTTTGAGAATTGATGCAAATGTATCCTTTTGATATTTGTTATATAACACCGTTATATAACATATAGAAAACTAGAGTTTGGTCCTATATGCTAATTTTTTTAAAATCTCCGATCCCATGGTATGTTACTTTTAGCGTTGAGTCCCATAACTGCCTCAAGGTATGCTCTTCTCCAATAACTACAATAAACTATCACCTGGATAAGGTGTGTTTGCTTTAAAACCCGTAGAAAATGGGAGCCAAGCGTAAGGCAAATGAATATGCGAGGGGAGACTAAAAATGATCTCAAAGGACTATTATATAACAGTCTTATATAATTGTTATATAACATAACTGTTAAATAATTGTTAGGTTCTTTAATTTATTTATTGTGTTCGAACTTAGTTTGATTATATCTTTTGGTACAAAATATTTTTTTATTTTCTTTTCTCAAGTCAGAACCGCTTTTGGGTTGTGCATAATGATTCATTTTGTATGTTACATAAATGTATAACAGTTAGTGTTATATAATGCATTGGGGGCATCTATCATTCGTTCATTATTTTTGGGGAAATTACTATTATAGAGAAGACAAGTTAGTGTACCGCACAAAATATTGCTCGAGTAAACTAGGCTAGTTCATGAAACAGTGTTTATTTTTAATTTCACCTATGTCTTAAAAGATGTTGATGGAAACAATTCTGAATACAACTATATTTTATTATTTGCAGGTTTATAGATGGCATACTCGGCATACGTTGTATTCAAAGGCCTAAATCAAGGTGTTTACATTTCGTGGCAAGCAACACAAGCAAAAGTCAATGGATACCAAGGCGTCGTATTTAACAAACCTCAGTCTAGTTAACATGCTCAGAAGGCGTAATTCGAGTACACGAGGGAGGATGTCACCGCATCAATACCCCCCACCGTTGATATACCTAGACTTCACGAAGCGTATCCACCGCATGGTGACCCCTTGTCTAGGTTTAGAATGATTAATTACCTCGAAGTGTTGTGTTGTTATTGTTTTTAGTGTATTTTTTATTATATGTTCATTTTGCACTTGGCGCCCAATAAGGGGTTGTATGATGTTAAATCGGATATTTGGAATATCATAAATGTAAATGAAATGTTGCCAAATTTTTTAGACTTGTTACATCTTCATGATATTTGTTATGCTCTCATCATTTCATCATTTTATGAAAATCTAAAGACATTTGTAAATCTTACCACATTTAACAAATTCAACTTTTGCAACTGCTAATGCCAGTCATAAATTTGTCACTACTGTCAATTTTGTAATCGCTAATAGCAGTTACAAATATAGGATTCGTAACTTTTGACAGTAGTTATAAATATTAGATTCATAACTGCTGACAGGGGTTATAAAAATTTGTGACTGTTGTTAGGAGTTACAAATTTTCTTTTGTCACACCCTAAATTATGACGATAAATAGCAGTTATAAAGGTCATTTGTGACTGCTAACAGCAATCACAAATCTCCCATTTTGGTGTAGTGATCACTAACTAATTGACCCGGTGTCCTTCGATAACACCAACAAAATTGATAAAAAATCTAGGGGAGGATGTCGAGGAACCAACTGCGCTCATATGTTAGGACAATGTTGAGACAGACTCTTAGGCCTTAATAGAATTTGCCTCTGAAGAAGCGGTCTACATGTTGGAAACATGGCCATACGTCCATGCTAATGAATTGGTAAGTGAGGAGACGAATGTATGCCCATTCATTCATCCTTTTGGACTTATCATCCTTTCCTTTTTCTACTAACTTATTATTTTCTTCTTTGTTGGTGGGTATGCGGAGTTTTAATATGGAAAGGTTGGTAAGAAACTAAAGTGAAGAAGTTGTAGATTTTGTCATTTTATTCTTAAAAATACATGTGTCGTTTATTTAGTAATAAATGTGTGTCAAGTTCATTTTGAAATGAGCCTATTGTTAGTGATAATGCCGTATATTTGTTTTAAATATATTATGTGTATGTTGGTCAATTGAACTTAGTAGGAATTCTGGTGAATTGGGTTCGAACTGATCATAAAAGATCGGAATTCTGATTTTGGTTTACTTGAATAATTCACATCCTAAATGGGGAGTGACATCCAATTGGTAAAGTTGTTATTACAATCTTAGTAGTTTATCTTAACTATGGTAACATGTCTAGTGGTTCGATAACTTGATTGATGAAAGAGTGCACGTGTGTTCAAATAGAGATATTATTTAATTAAACTCAGTTTTTATAAATTAAGTCCTAAACATGCATCTATATGTGATTGAATAAGATGATGAAACATGTAAGAACATACAAACACACACATGTGAGGAAAAATCCCCCAAAGGGGAAAAATCTTTTATTTTCACTATAATATTGTAACAAACAATTACACGGATTACAATGAAAATACAGTGACACAAAAATACCCACAGGTGTCGGTTCTGTAGTCGGCGGCTGGAACTTTCCCTTTCCAGGAGGGCAGCAATGAAAAAGAAGGACGGTCTTCTCCACAAGGGTATGAACAGACACACGGTTATGTTCTTGCGTTGCAAACGGATTCACAAGGGTTTGAAAAGTTGTGTGAATCAAAACATGAGTCTTGGGACTCAAAAAGGTGAAGACTTGAGATATTTGGACTCTTAAATTCGTCTCTGAAAGTCTTACAAAACAAATCCCCGAAGTTGGTTTATATAAGGAAACCTGAGCCGGAAAAATCTCAACACGATCTGTTCGATTTTATCAGAAGCGGATCGGTCCGTTTTTGGAGGCGGATCGGTCCGAGGTCGGATGGATTCTTTTTTGAAATGGATTCTTCGGTTTGACTTCGATCCAGGGTTTACTGGTTTTGGTGCAAAACGGATCGGTCCGGTATGGGGGCGGATCGGTTCGTAGGCGGATCGATTCATTTTTAGAATGGGCGGACCAGTCCGGTTTACCAGAAAACTGATTCTAAGATGAAGATGCTTTGATATTCGGATCCATTGATGTAGATGCGATCTTGAATTTCTTCAATGGTGTAACGGCTTATGACATACAAATTGATAATGGACAAAAATGTCCTTACAAATCTCCCTCTATGTCTATGCCAGTACATACATAAAAATCCAAATCTCAACTATCAAATTGCCTATACAAATCTACCCTTCCATGAACCCAAAACTGGAAAGATACAAATGAATAAGACTTCATCCTTTGTTCTTCAAATCTTCAGGAATCTCAACGCTTTTCTCATTAGGGTGTGTAATATATGATCATCGATGTAGTACCTACACACATGAGATAAAGCAAAATACCAAGTGACATATCGAGTTTGAAATGAGATAAACATAAATACAATACATGAGAAAAACTCATAACTTCAAAACTCCCCCAAAATACGATAATTCTTTCTCCCCCTTTTTATGATGTCCCCAAATAGACAGATATTAGAATCAGAAATAGAGGCACATGGAGACTGTCACAAGGAAATAAATCGCTATTTTTTGAATTTTTCAAAATTTTTACACAATATATATCAAACAAGAAAAATCACACCAGGAACGAGCACAAAACAACCAAGTCGATGATAGCGTAAGTGTAGGGGTGTGATTAAATTCGATAGGAAAATCAATGCATACAAACATGACATATGTGCACAATGAATATCGAATACTCCTAACGAATGAACTCAAAATCTTCCTTTGGTGTAAAAAAAATGGAAATATGAGGCATTGACTCAATCAAATCAACAAATCAAAGCTCAAAGTGATTTCCACACCAATAACGTCCAAAACGATTTAATGCTTTTTCAGGACTTTCAAGGAAGTGCAAACCCGTTTAAATTTTCCAACTAAACTCCCTCATATATATTTTCTTTTAGAGGTAATCTAAATTCTCAAACTTTGGAGAATTGATGGTGAAACCTAATGGCCCATATTTGGCATGTATTGCTTTTTATTGCCTTTAAATATTTTTTGGGCTCTTTTAAACTCTTTGGACCCCGGATAATAAATTCCTCCATTTTTTTAGGTCCTTTTCAACGGTGGCTTAGTATCGCAAAGGCTAAATGAACCTTTCGCAACCCTTCCCCGTTCTCAATTAAACACATAGTCACACCAAAATGGTTTTTACATGTATTCCAATCTTGTCAAGTTTTATTGCATATTGTACGTTGTATAAACAGAATTGAGATGGAAACACTCAAGCCAATATGTGATAGACAAGTACAATAATCAAATGTAGCCGTGAATGTGTGCAATAAAGGAGATAAGAGTCAAACATGTAGAAATATATCACTAATGACATCTCAAAGACTCCAACAATGTAAAGTACATGGATGAAATGATGTAGCATCTTAAATCTCTATCAAATAGTCGCATGGATAAATGGAATAAAATTGTGACTCGGCTATCTTTAATGCTTATCCATAAAAGGTGTAAATAAAATACAAAAATCTTTTTGTGCTTTTCTAAAAATTTTATAAAAAGAAAACCTTTTTGGATTTTTCAAAAAAAAAAAAAACTTATGATACAGTCTAGCAATAGGCATCAGATGATAGAAAAAAAAATGCATCCTACGCTAGACACGGACCAACCCCTCAGTCAACTGTGCAAATCCCCAAATACTTCCTAAGACTCTCGAATCTAAGGGCATCTAGAGGTTTCATGAAAATATCGGCTAACTGATGATCGGTGGGAACAAAACTCAAGGATACGACTTTCTCCTCAACTAACTAACTGACGTATAAAGTGCTCGTGTATCCTAATGTGATTTTTGTACGAATGCTGGACTGGATTGAGGGATATGTGTATCACGCTCGTGTTATCACAGTAAATGGTCATGGTGTCCTGTGAAATCCCATAATCCTCTAGCATCTGCTTCATGCACAAGAGTTGCGTGCAACAACTCCCGGGGGCGATGTACTCAGCCTCTGCAGTGGACAAAGAGATGAAGTTTTGCTTCTTGCTCAACCAAGAGACAAGAGTAGAACCAAAATAGAAACACCCACCAGAAGTGCTCCTACAACCATCTGCATCCCAGCCCAATCAGCATCCTAATAGGCGGACAAATGGTCATTGGTAACAAAGGAATACCAAATACCATATGAGAGAGTCCCACTCACGTATTTTATAATACGTTTTAGAGCGAGTAAGTGTGACTCTTTCGGGGATGCCTGATATCGTGCACAGACTCCAATACTAAAGGCTATATCGGGACGACTGGCAGTCAAGTAGAGAAGACTACCAATTATACTCTGATACAAGGTTTTATTTACGTCCTTGCCTGAAGTGTCCTTACAAAGCTTGATAGAAGTACTCATAGGTGTACGTGCATGCTTAGCGGAGTCTAAACCAAATGTCTTCACTAGGCCTCTATCATACATGGATTGGGAGATGAACATCCCATCCTCTAGCTGACGAACCTGGAGACCAAGGAAGAAAGTAAGCTCACATACCATGCTCATCTCAAACTCAATTTTCATCTCCTCCTTAAAGTGGTGAGCATGCTGGGAGCACGTGGATCCAAAGACTATGTCGTCCACATAAACTTGGGCAACCAAAATAGCACCGTCATCTCTCCTGACGAACAACGTCATATCAACTCCCCCTCTCTTGAAGCCACAGGCTAAGAGATAGGAAGTAAGCCTTTCGTACCAAGCACGGGGTGCTTGCTTCAAACCATACAAGGCTTTCCTCAGATAATAGACGTGATCCGGGTGCTTAGAGTCTTCAAACCCTTTTGGTTGTTCCACATAAACCTCCTCCTGTAAAATGCGATTCAGGAAGGCACTCTTGACATCCATCTGATATAACTTAAAGCACAGATGACATGCGATGGCGAGTAGTAAGTGAACGGACTCAAGCCTCGCAACAGGAGCAAATGTATCCCCATAGTCTACACCTTTTATTTGTGTGTAGCCTTAAGCCACCAATGTAGCCTTGTTTCTGATTATGGTACTATTTTCATCCATTTTATTCTTGAATATCCACCTGGTACCTATCACATTAGTCTCACTAGGTTGGGGGACTAGTTCCCAGACATTTTTCTTTTTAAACTGAAGCAACTCATCCTGCATAGCAGATATCCAGTGCTCATCCTTGAGTTCTTCTTTGTGATTCTTGGGCTCGACTTTGGACGTGTAGTAAGAGTGGCTAATGACATTCTCTAGCTGAGCTCGAGTCTTGACCCCAAGAGTGGGATCACCTACAATGGAGGTTGGGTCATGACTCTTGCGAACCCAAACAGGTGTGTCTCCTAGCACAGGAGTAGGGTCCACAGAGTGTGGGTGAGGGACAAGTAAATCACTGACAGAAAAGTCCTCATCCTCACATTTAAGGTTAGGATCAATAACCGTTGGAGGTTCGTCATCTTGCACGGTAACGTTTATTGATTCCATAACCTTAGAGCTCTTCAGGTTAAAAATTCGGTATGCTCTACTATTTGATGAATATCCTATCAAGATTCCCTTATCGTTCCGGGAGTTAAACTTTCCTAATTTCTCTCGATCCCGTAGGATGTAGCATCTACTCCCAAAAACACGAAAATATGCAAGGTTGGGTTTTTTACCGATCCACAATTCATAAGGCGTCTTAAGTGTGTGTGGACGCAAGTAAACCCTATTCACAGTGTGGCATGCAGTAGACACTGCCTCTGCCCAAAATCTCTTAGAAACATTACGACCTAGAAGCATAGATCTAGCCATTTCCTGGATCGTCCTATTCTTTCTCTCAACAATCCCATTTTGTTGAGGAGTCTTCACAACAGAAAACTCATGTTTGATCCCAAGGCTATCACAATAAAGATATACCTTTGCTTGCTTAAATTCTATGTCATTGTCACTACGGATCCTATTAGTAGTGACTCCGTATTGATTTTGTAGGACACGGCACTTGGTCGTTAAAAACTCTATAGCATCGAATTTCTCCCTCAGAAAACCTACAATCGATTATTTGGAGAAATCGTCTACCATCACGAAGATATACCTCCTACCACCCAAACTCTCAGTACGATTAGGACCCATAAGATCTATGTGAATCAGCTCAAGTACTCGGGAGGTGGTAATGGAATGCAACTTCCTATGGGGGCTCCGAATTTGCTTTCCCAACTGACAGGGTCCACAAATCATGGAAGTTAACTTTCCAAGTGATGGTAAGCCACGTACTAGGTCCTTTTTGGCTAAACGAGTCAAATCTCTAACGTTCACATGACCTAGACATTGGTGCCACAAATCCATAGGAGTGATCATGGCGATGTTGCAGACAAGTGAGGAAGTGGGCACAGTCCCATAGCAATTATCCTCGGTCCTCACCCCTTGCACTAAAAGTTTACCGGCTTGATTGTAGACATTACACGCGTCCCGGTCAAACTTTACTGCAAAGTCAGTGTCACACAGCTGGCTAATGCTGAGAAGGTTTGCTTTCAAACGTTTGACGTACAAAACATTCTCTAGCTTAGGAAATCTTGGTAACTCTACAGTACCTCGTCATACAATGCTAGACTTTCTCCCATCTCCAAAGGTGACTCTACCTTCCTTATACTCCTCTAGGTAGGTAAAAAATGAGACATCAGTTGTCATATGTCTAGAGCACCCACTATCAAAATACAACTATGAGGTATTATGTGCTTTGAGAGCAACATGAACAACAAGGGCTTTCTCATCTTTCTTAAGCACCCAAGAAGTGGTAACCTTTTGTTTACCCTTGTTGTTGTTGGTTTTAACCGGGATGTGAGAAGCATTCACTGACGGCAAAGACATCCGTCGAAATTCCTCCATCAAACTCTGAGATGTGGCAGCTAAAAACTCAACACGCTCTCTCAGACTGGCAAACTCATCAGTATGACGTGGTGGAGCAGTAGTACGTCGTGTCCGACCCAAACTATAGCAAAACTCCCTCAAGTGGCCTTTTATTTTGTAATATGTGCAAAAGAACACAGTCTTAGGCGGACCTTGGTTTGCTTTTCTTGGTCAAACTCTCCTTCGTGGATTTTGGCGATGGCCATAAGGAGTTGTAGTAAACTCTGGGACTGGTCCGAGTGCAATTTGGAACGTGGAGGCACCATCATAACCAATTCCCTGTCGATCACCAAAACCTAAAGCGTAGCCGAGGAGCATCTTTCCCATCTTTCCAAATCTGTCCTCGATTTGTACCTTGACTTTCCGTGCTCTCTCAAGATCATGAGTAACCCGGGCTACAAGGGCTTCAAGTTTCTTCCTAGTATCCACGGAGGAATGGAGCTCACTCGTAAGACTAGATAATTGTTTAGTCAAGCCCCCTCTCTCTTTCTCAAAATAATTCTCTCTCTCTAAACAAACTCTCTTTCTCAACACAGGCAGATTCTTTCTCTCTTAAGGTAGTGCAGGTGGAGGACTATCTCTCTCGCTTTTATTAAGTCTTCCTCTAAAGAGGTGAACCTAAGAACTAACACTTTGTTACGCTTTTTAGCTTTAAAAGACTCAGAATATAGCTCAGCGTAGGCGCGTTGAAGATCACTCTCTCTCTCACTTGTGTCATCCTCCCCCTCACTCACATCGATCTCACTATCGAGGTGTCCCTGTGATGCAGCATCCTCATCGTCGTGAGGAGTACTATAAGTGCTCACATGACTAGCCATGAATGCGGTGAAGTTACAATCATGTGGTGACTCATCTTCAGAATCCACCGACTCGACCTCACTGTCGTCACTAAGGGTAGCATTAAGGACAACTTTGCCCTTTTTTCTGTTCAGCCTAGTAGCACACTCAAAAGCTCTATGACCCCTACCGTCGCACTCAAAGCATCTCTCACTTTCTTTCTTAGGAGGATCTTTAAAAACTTTTTCATTTTTCTTTTCAAACTTATTTTTCTCAAACTTCTTTTTATCTTTAAAATTACCATTTTTCTTGAATTTGAGAATTCTCTTGAAATTTTAGCAAAAAGGGAAAGATCATCTAAGTCAAAATCACACTCAGAATCTGACATATCTTTCTCTCTTTTTCTAGATGACTCTCCACTCTTTCTTGCCAACACCTCACTCTTTCTCTCTTGGGCATTAAGTGCAATTCCCTTATCTTTAGCCTTAGCAGTTTTAGGAAACATATCAATTTCATATGTTTGCAAGTCTCCTACAAGTTCCTCCAATTTTAGCGTATTTAAATTATCCATAGAATTTAGCATAGTGACTTTAGGGATAAAACGCTTAGGAAGGGAACGAAGAATCTTTTTAACAACTCTAGCATTAGGAATGTGTTCACCAAGATTAAAGCTAGTATTAACAATATCAGATAGCCTAGCATAAAAATCATCAAAACATTCAGTTTCATACATGGTGATGGTTTCAAATTGAGTTGTTAAATTTTACAATTTAGACTCTTTCACAGCATTAGTTCCTTCAAGGGTGAGTTATAAAACATCCCATGCCTCTTTTGAAGTGGTGCACGTCATTATGCGTTTGAACTCATCAGGTGTGACAGACCCAGAAATAGTACTTAGACCCTTAGAATTAAAAGATGACCGTTTAAATTCTTCTTTAGTCCAAGAGGTGACAGGTTTTAAATTGGTCACATTTTCAACAGTGACGGAGGGAGGAGTCCACCCTCTTTCAACTAAAATCCAGACACGTTCATCAATGGCTTTTAATGCAGATCTCATGCGGTCTTTCCAGTATGCATAGTTTGTCCTGTCAAAAACTGGCATTTTATTATATAATTTCTCCATTATGAACACACTCGTTTTCAAAAATCAATTTTTTAAAAATTGATATCTTAGAAAAATTTTGCGTAAAATTACACGGTAAAGTCGTGTAATTAGCTCTGATACCAATTTGGAAGAGTGCACGTGCGTTCAAATAGAGATATTATTTAATTTAACTCAGTTTTTATAAATTAAGTCCTAAACATGCATCTATATGTGATTGCATAAGATGATGAAACATGTAAGAACATACAAACACACACATGTGAGGAGAAATACCCCAAAGGGACAAAACCTTATATTTTCACTATAATATTGTAACAAACAATTACACGGATTACAATGAAAATACAGTGACATGGAAATACCCGCAGGCGTCAGTTCTATAGTCGACGGGTGGAACTTTTCCTTTCCAGGAGGGCGGCAATGAAAAAGAAGGACGGTCTTCTCCACAAGGATATGAACAGACACACGGTTGTGTTCTTGGGTTGCAAACGGATTCACAAGGGTTTGAAAAGTTGTGTGAATCAAAACATGAGTCTTGGGCATCAAAAAGGTGAAGAATTGAGATATTTGGACTCTTAAATTTGTCTCTTAAAGTCTTACAAAACAAATCCCCGAAGTTGGTTTATATAAGGAAACCTAAGCCGAAAAAATCTCAACACGATCTGTTCGATTTTATCAGAAGCGGATTGGTCCATTTTTGGAGGCGGATCGGTTCGAGGTCGGATCGATTCTTTTTTGAAATGGCTTCTTCGGTTTGGCTTCGATCCGGGGTTTACTGGTTTTGGTGCAAAGTGGATCGGTTCGGTATGGGGGCGGATCGGTCCGTAGGCGGATCGGTTCGTTTTTAGAATGGGCGGACCGGTACGGTTTACCAGAAAATTGATTCCAAGATGAAGATGCTTTGATATTCGGATCCATTGATGTAGATGCGATCTTGAATTTCTTCAATGGTGTGACGGCTTACGACATATAAATTGATAATGGACAAAAATGTCCTTACAATTGATAATTCGAAAAGGATCTTGCCAATACATCAGGAAATGTATTAAACGTGACAAGGGCGAGATTCAAGTATATTTGCTGACTAGATTAGACAAGCACAATCTCACATCATTTGCAACGGATGCATAGATTCTTAATCCTCAGAATTGCAAGGATTGGAATGAGCATATAATAATTGTTTTGATTTCTATGAGTGTGATCTAATTTATTGGGCTTAAATTTTTTAAGTTAGGCAATCGTGTGTACATATCTGAGATTCTATTCCAGAGGAATTCGCATCTGGAAGATTTCCTGGATTATAATACCCCTTGATAAACCAATAAGTTATTTTTTTCAGTAAACCCGATCGATTGATTATTTATAATTTGGTAGAGTATCAAATGAGTTAAGTTTTAGATCAAGAAATAAATAAGATGCCCCTCCAATCAAGTCGAAAATTAAGTTAGCATAAAATTGAATTTCACCAAGTTGATATGCTTTACGTAGGAAATCATATTATGCATTATCTAACTTTGCAAATAAATACATCATTATTCGAGTTATTATGAGATAATTAATTGGAGTGAAATTATAATTATTTTGTGGAACTAATTATAATTAAACGGGAAAAAAATATATTATAAAAAGTAATATGGGCGTTTCATTTTTTTCATTTGGAAGATAATTTAATTATTGGTATTAGGTCCCTAGTATAGTCCATCACTCAAATGTTAGGCCCAAAATCTCTAGAAACCCTAGTCGACCTAAGCCCGCTTTGTAAACCTCGTGGTGCATGTCTATACTTATAAACTTATAGTCCATTACTCGAGTGATATATAAGAGAGAACATGGCATCATGGTTCTTGTTTACCTTCATTCTAGATAGACTGGTCACATAACAAAGCAAGGTCACATTGTCCAGGCTATTACAATGGCTAGATACTACACCAAAAAGGCTAAAATGTCACCCTTGTCATAGGTGTGTATGATTTGATACTAAGCTTTTTTGTGTTAATGTCGTTGTCTTCAAAAGCCCATCTCAAAATCCTTCGAATTACCTACAAAACATGTCTAAAATAACTCGTACTGCGGTAAGTACGGGTATTAATCAAACTTCCAAGGGTAACACAAATATTATGAAAACTTCCAATTCAAATTTTATTATTAAATCTTTTTTCTATTTTAAAAAATAATTTCAAGGGAAAAATAACTACTAAATGCTAAAACTATGATATGACTAAATAACGAAAAATTATGTGCAATCTAGTGTGAAAAATGTGAGAATGTCCAGAGATGGAATTACACTGCATTATCAATTATTTTAATTTTTCAATTTATTAATTTGAAATATTTCGAGATAATATTAAATCAGTAATCAAACTCTCGTTAAAATTATAAATTTATTAATATCGTTTTCAGAAAACTAATTTAAAATTATCACACGATGAAAAATTAAGAATTATATTATTTTCAAGAAAATTACCCGATAGGATCAATTTAATAAAAATAGTATCAATCCTCAAATTTAGACACCAAATTAATAATTAGGTTTAGGAAAAAACTATCTCTAGCTCGATTCCTAAAATCAAACATTAATTTGTAAAATTAATTTACTATCTCTCGATACATAAATTAATTTGTGACAAGTCTAAATTAATGAACCTAAAAATACAAAATCATCAAACAAATTAATTAAATAAATATGCTACACAGTGCATCCCACCCCTTGAAGAAGGTGTTTAGCCAAACATTCTCATGTGTGTATAAACAACAATCAATAACATGTCGAGAAGGATATAAATTGAAAATAGAAGGAAGAAATACAGTACGCAATTTTTTCCACAAATATGCCTTGAAATGCGTCTTGACATGCGTCCAACTTCTTCACAATTTTCAGCACTTGATTACAAAAATAAAAATAAAAATAAAAACTAAACCTAAAAATTATTCTAAACTAAACTAATTTTTTTTTTGGATTTTTCTGAAATTTTTTATGCTCCTAAACTGTACAATATATACAGAGAACTTCTCTTGTTTCTCTCTCGTCTCATATGAGAGACCTCTTTTAAAGGAGTCTCCCCTTCCATTATAATAATACCCACGACTTATTTCTGATTGATGAGAGAGATTTTTGTGGGATTTGTTTTTGGCTAAGTCAAAGATAATTGGTTAATGGCAAATGGGTTTGTTTTATTTTTGGTTTTGGTTTTAACAAGTGGAGAAATCGTGGAAGCTCAAATGGGTTTTATGGAGTTCGGAATTTGGCTATTGGATCGTGGGTTGAAAAGTTGTTCGGAGTTACAAAAATGGGTCGGAGATTGGTTGGCATCGGTTTTCGGTCAGGGGTATAAGGTGGGTCTACCAAGGTGAGAGAGGGAGTGAGTCGTGGGTTCTTAATCGGGTTGTCGAATTGGGTTTCGGAGCTGGTTCGGGCGCGATCGGGTTAGGTGTTTACCCCGATTCATAGCAGTTGGAGGCGGATCGCGGCTTGGGTCGATTCCTGGGTTGGAGAGGTTGACGATGGCAGCGGGTTTGGTGGTTTAGAGAGAGAGAGAGAGAGAGTGATGTTGGTAATGGAGATTAAGGGGTTGAAGGGTATGGGTTTCTCGGAGGGTTTCTTGGAGCTAAAGTGGTTTTTGTGGGTCTTGGTTTGGTGAAGGGTAAGATGGAATTTGGGTTTAGATTAGTGGGTATGGTTTGTTTTGGTTATGGGGGAAGAGGAGAGAGAATGGGTGTAGGATGAGGATGAAGAAGTGGGGGTAATTGGGTGTAGTGGAGGTGTACGAAAATAGGGGTGTGGGTGTGGGTGTTGGTTTAGTGTGGGAGAGTGTATATGATTATGGTGCGTGCAAGTTATTTGGTTGTGAGTGAGTGTAGGGTAGATGTGTGTATTTAGTTTGTGACCCTAAAAAAAATTTAATAAAATAAAAACAAGTAAAATAAAAATAAAAATAAAAATAAAAATAAAAATAAAAATCACTAAAAAAATAAAAAAATAAAAAATAAAAATAACACAACATATAATACATACTCTAAAAACTAAACACGACTCAAATAAAAATTAATAAAATAAAATAAAACAAAATAATAATTAACTAACTAAAAACTAAAAACAAACAAAAAGAAAAGAAAACAAATAATCGACGCACTAAAATAAAACATAAAAAAATAAATCCTCTAAAAATAAAACTCAAATAATAAAAATAAAACTACAAAAGAAGAAAAAAAATAAAACCTAAAGTCCTAAAAATATAAAGTCTACCAAAACTAAAAATAAAGACTAAGATTAAAAAATAAAAAGAAATATAAATTCTAGAAAATTCTACATAAATCCAAAATAAATCCTAAAAATAAAAACAACTCAAAATAAAATTAATAAAAACACAAACAAAACACACACGGGGATCAAGTGATGGACTGGGCTCGGTTTAGGCTCGGTTTGGTTCGGGATTGGCTCGGCTCATCGGAACACGGCGTTGCAAGCTCAAAAATGGACTCGAACTTCACGGTCTTATTTGATTTATTCGTTGAATGCCTTTAACCACCATTGTGTCGCAAATGATTGGATTTAGCACTATTTGTTGCTGCGACTCCGTGCAGACCTGCGAAATGATAAAATACGAACATAAGGCCAATTTTATTAAAAACGAGCGATTAAAATGCTTCTATTCGGGGTATATATTATACACTTTGTAGTACTTGTCACACCACCCCCAAACAGGACGTTGCTAGTCCTCGAGCAAAAATAGAGAGAAAACATAGATAAGTAACCAAAAGTGTGTCACTTTCGCGGGCACTAACGATTGCACTTAGCATGTGCAATAAGCCGTTAAACTTATAGGCTACCCTACAAGACGAGTGGTGTCTAGTGAGGGTTTGCAGTGAATATACCCACAAAATTCAAAATTTATTAAAATGGCAGTCTATTATTTTGACGATAAAAAGCTATACAACCCAACTTAAAAGGACGTCAAGGAACACCGTATTCAACTATCAAAATAAGATATAAAATTACTTAATACCAAAAAGCGTAACCCTTCCTAAAACTCAGCATGTATTAATGTGAAACACTCTTAACTATCATTAGAGTAATTCTTAGATCGCCTTTATAAAATCAAAGTTTTGACTTCAATTCTCACTGGATATATCTCTCTGAATTGAGCTTTCTAAGAATTGGGTAAGTCTCTCTCTAGTGTGTGAGGAAGTGAGTAAATGTAAACAAGTTCAAATGTCTCACACACTTATAAAAAATTATGGATACATGAAAGAAATTTGATCTCATGAAGGAATGCTAACCACTAAGTTGAGAATTCACCATTTACACTTCTCGTTTGCCCGAACACTTTACCAAGGGTAAAAAATATGATGTATGTATGGGAGAATGGGAAAATGACATGAAGAAGATATGTTGGTAAGGTTTTTGAGAAGAGTGTGACTAAATAATGTCTACATTTTTCAAATTTTTGATCGCATGCTTTCTTTTTCTTCGCTTCTATTTTCTTTTTCTTTGCTTCTTTTTTCTTTCTTTTTCTCTTTTTTTTTACGATGCATTTTTCTTTTCATAACACAAATGAAGACAATTTACATGGAAAATTACAAACAATAGTTTGTTCAAAAATTATGGTAGTGATGGGGAATGACATATGGATGGTGTCTGGAGCATATATAGATAAGGAAAACATAGAATGATAATAGGTGGAGTGAAGGGTAAAAATGGTAAGTGTATGATAAAATCGGTTTAGTGCTCGGGACAAACTACAAGACACGTGTTTCTTATAATCGAAGATGATGTCATTCTCAGTGATTAAGCCAAATTTGAAAAAATAATGAGACCATGCAACGACTAAATGTAGTACCCAAAGAAAGTTGAGTCAACTTGTGACTCGAAGATACGTAAAAACCCTCAAAAGGTGAAAAGCTCAAATCTCAAGGGTTTAATCGCCACTAGTGATCTTTTAAGGCTCTCTTGAGAATATATTTACTCTTCAACTTTTGATTGTAACGTGATAGTGTAAAATTGCCGAGTTTAGGAATTCATAGTGCAAGAACGCTTTAAGATGTATTAATTAATTTAAGGTTAAAAGCGTAATTTTTGGGTCAAATACAGATATTTCGAGACTTCTAAAACAGGGATGATAGACAAATCATGTCATAAAAAATTATTTTTAACTGCACAAAAAGTTTTAAATCACTTGTTTCTGAATTTTTTTCAAAAAAGGTACGATTTTGATAAATTTTTCACCCCCAAACAAAAGAGAACATCGTCCTCGATGTTTAAAACTATATATAAAAAATTGAGAAGCACCAGGGAGGAAAGATATTATCATAATGAACCGCTAATGAAAATGTACCATATGATGGAGCAGAGATGAAATCGGAAGAACATATGCGACACAAAAATATGTACAAGTGTAAAAAGCATGTGAAAATCATTTGGTGGTGTGAAACACCACCCCCAAACAGGATAAGACTCATACTTAGAAAAAATAAACAATGGGTTGCCTCCTGATAGCGCTAAGTTTAACGTCTTCAGCCAGACCGGTCTATTTGCACCTTAAAGATGAGATATATGAACGTGCGGGGCGGTAGAAAAATTGGGTGATGAGAATCACCCCCAAACATGACTGAAGTGTCAGTCTTGTTGGGTAAAGGCTAAAAGAGGTCAATGCACTTGTATATCAAAGTGCATCACTCGATGCAAAGCAGCGGTGGACCATGGGTGGGTAGTAAGTAAGGTAAGGCGAGGATGGGTAAGGGTGAGGGTGAATAGGCACCGGTCACGGGTCTTATTGAGCATAAACGTGAGGGCAAGAAGGGCCCTATAAGTATGGTGCTCAAGTTGGTGGGGGAGGGAGAAGGGTTTGACAATAATGATGGGGCGGGCCTCATAGAAAGTGCACGATCATTCTATAAATGGACGATGGTAATGGTCTTCCCGTGACACGCTAGGGAGCGGTAGCTGGAAAAAATCAACACCACAAGAAAGTGGTGTGCATAGAGTAACAAGCTCGGTGTCACGTATGGGAAGAGTATAATAAATACTCACACGGATGGTGGGCTCGATGAAAAGTTCATAAATGGGATCGTGGAGCACTAGGGTGGAGGGTGGGTGGAGGTGAGGACCTAAATGCGTAGATGTGAACGGGTGAGGTAAAATAACAAGGTCCAAACCCAGTGGGTGGGTCGGGTGGGGGAAGATGATCTAACTCGAGATTAAAAGAGACACACTCTGCACGAGGCTCAAAATGATCCTCAAGGGTACTTGTAGGAGGAGGTGTGAAGGTAAACGATGGAGTGATCAACTTATACACCCGAAACGCACCATCCGAAGTGGTGGAAATATCTAATGAGGCATACAAATTCGAGATAGATGAATCAACATTAATATTTGACTCAATGGGAGGCAAGCATGGTGGAACAGGATCCATATCCAGAGAGGTAGAAACCATCTCGGAGTCAATCTCAGGACACTGGAAAGCACTCGTAGCCGGAGCTAACTTATAAATAATTGGTTCTTCAAGAACAGACATGAAAGGATTAAAAGGTGTAGACTCGGTAATAAATAAGGAAGGGATATGGTGGTGTGGGATCAGTCTCACAGTTAATGGATATGTCAACACAATTGTCAACTTGGGGCCCGGACCACGGAGTGGTCTCAACTTCGAGATTCTCAGGAAGATAGGATTGGTCACACTCAAAATCAGTGGCACAAGATGACACATCATCATCCCATATAGGCGCAACAATGGGTTGATTTGTGGTGAAATTCGACTCGTCCGCACACTCAAATTCATTTAACCTTTGTTCAAACCGTTGAAGGGCTTCATTTTGAGTTTTAAGAGTGTGCTCATGTTCTAGGAAGAACTTGTGCAAAAATCTCTCGAGAGCGGATGTGTAAGGTGGTGGAGAAATGTTGGCGGGTGGCGGTGGTGGTTGAGTTGGACACAACTCACTATAGACACTAGGATGAGGCAAATGCTCATATGAATTGTGGGGAATGGGGTTAAGTGCATCATACACGAGAGACGTATCTCCGTGAGAGACAAAATGTGGATAATCATCAGGAGCATAATAGGGGGGCTGATCAGGATGAGGTGCACTAGGTTGTGATGACGACTGGTGGAAACCGTAAAGATCCACAACATGGTGTTGGAATTCATATTGTATGGAAGGGTAATCAGGCCTCTACTCATACCCCTAGGTATTTGATACGTCGTGACAATACGCCGAAGGTGGGTCCAAAACAGTGTCATAGGGATAAACATGTTCCATGGTGGGTTCAAGTGGAGAAAAACTAAATTAACACTCATGGGACAAGTGATCGACAAGAAAGGATTATGTGAATGGTGAAGCATGGGATGTGTTGACACTCTATACCGGAGGCGGTGGAGTGGGATATGTGGGCGTGGCCGACACACGAGTATCAACGGTGGGTGTTTGAGAGTTAAAGCCACGAAGTAATGTATGGGGGTTCGATTCGGGCTCAACATCAAACAAGCTTCGAGAGAATGGAAAATGGCCAAAGTATTCCCGTAAAGGACGTTCTTCGCCCATGACGGGAAGAATATTTTTGGATTTTTAAATATTTTTCAAAAGAAAAAGAAAAAGAAAATCTTTTTATGAGTTTTGAAAATAAGAAAAGGAAAATCTTTTTGGCATTTAGAATATGGAAAAAAAGAAAGAAAATCTTTTTGGAATTTTTAGAAATATTTTTTTTTAAAAAAAGAAGGAAATTACTTTTGGGATTTTTGAAAATATTTTTTTTTAAAGGAAAATATTTTTGGGATTTTTTGAAAAATGGGAGAAAATGGACTCTTGATTTGGACGAACTAATTAAAACCGACTACCTAAAGAATTTAATTGGACACACACAAGTCAAGAAAATAATCCTAACGAGCACATAACCAATTATAATCTTCAAAATTAATGAAAGGGGAAAGTCAGCGGGGGACAAAAATCACGAATTTTATCTTTGTGATCGCCTATTATAAAAATGTGTTCCTACTAGGCTAGCTAGTTGATTGATTTTAAATTTAATGATAGCTAGGGTAGCACACAATGGATAAGAGAGTGAGTCGGGTGATGAAATCCCTTCTCGTTTTAATGACCGAGTCTAGGTCTTAGGTAAATTAATTCATCAAACCATTCAATTTAAGTACGATGCGGAAATTAAAAGCACACACGAGTAAATAATCACACAAAAATTGAACACACTTACAGGAGATTCGCGAGGGATAAAGAAATGTACCTTCCACGGTTTTTACACACGTGGGGTAAAGACCGAGTTGAGTCGATCGGGGGAAATCTCGCATATCTCAGTCATCCCCGGGAGTCCTACCGACCCAAGGTAGAGAGGCTTCTAAATTCTCGCCTTTGGACGCCCTCTCTCTATCTTGTTCGGTTTCCCTTTTCGCTTTTTTACTTTTATGAATAATTATTACAATAAATCGGTGTCAAAATGCACCAAAATAAATAAAAAACTTCAAAATTCCTATACAACTAGTATAAGGAGGGAGAAGAAGGAAGAACTACACTAAAAAGATAAATAAAAATTACAAGTCTTCAAGTTTGATTCCACGTTAAGAAAGCGGCAACGGCCCCATTTGATAATAAGCTTTTTGCGTGTGGTCATTGTCTTCAAAGGCCCATCTCAAAATCCCTTGAATTACCTACAAAATTTGTCTAAAAAACTCGTATTGCGGTAAGTACGGGTATCAATCCAACTTCCAAGAGTGAAACAATTATTGTGAAAACTTGCAATTCAAATTTTATTATTAAAATCTTTTTTTCTTTTTTTTTCTTTTTTTAAAAACAATTTCAAGAGAAAAATTAACTACTGAATGCTAAAACTATGATATGACTAAATAACGAAAAATAATGTGCAATCTAGTGTGAAAAATGTGAGAATGTCAAGAGATGGAATTACACCGCATTATCAATTATTTCAATTCCTTAATTTATTAATTGAAAATATTTTGAGATAATATTAAATCGATAATCAAACTCTCGTTACAATTATAAATTTAATAATATCTTTTTCATAAAACTAATTTAAAATTGTCAACACAATGAAAAATTAAGAATTATATTATTTTTAAGAAAATTACTCGATAGGATCAATTTAATAAAAATAGTATCAATCCTCAAATTTCAACACCAAATTAATATTTAGGTTTAGGAAAAACATATCTCTAGTTCGATTCCTAAAATCATACATTACTTTGTAAAATTAATTACTATCTCTCGATACATAAATTAATTTGTGATAAGTTTAAATTAATGAACCTAGAAATATAAAATTAATGAAATCAATTAATTAAATTAATATCCTACGCAGTGCATCCCACCCCTTGAAGAGGGTGTTTAGCCAAACATTCTCATGTGTGCATAAACATTAATCAATAATATGTCGAGAAGGATATAAATTGAAAAGAGAAAGAAGAAATACGATACGCAATTTTTTTCACAAATGTATTCAAATGCGTCTTGACATGCGTCCAACTTCTTCACAATTTTCAACACTTGATTACAAAAATAAAAATAAAAACTAAACCTAAAAATTATTCTAAACTAAACTAATTTTTTTTTTGAATTTTTTATGCTCCTAAACGGTACAAAATATACAGGGAACTTCTCTCTTGTTTCTCTCTCGTCTGATATGAGAGTCCTCTTTTAAATGAGTTGCCCCTTCCTTTATAATTATACCCACAACTTGTTTCTGATTGATAAGAGAGATTTTTGTGGGATTTGGTTGTTGGATAAGTCAAAGATAATTGGTTAATGGCAAATGGGTTTGTTTTATTTTTTGTTTTGGTTTTAACAGGTGGAGAAATCGTGGATAGCTCAAATGGGTTTTATGGAGTTCGGGATTTGGCTATTGGATCGTAAGTTGAAGAGTTGCACGGAATTACGAAAATGGGTCGAATATTGGTTGGCATCGGGTTCGGGCAGGGGTATAATGTGGGTCTACCAAGGTGAGAGAGGGAGTGAGTCGTGGGTTCTGATTCGGGTTGTCGAATTGGGCTTCGGAGCTGGTTCGGGAGCGATCGGGCTAGGTTGCCGGGTTAGGTGTTCACCCGGGTTCATAGGTGTTGGAGGTGGGCCATGGCTTGGGTCTGTTCGTGGGTTGGAGAGGTTGACGATGGAAGAGGGTTTGGGTGGTTTAGAGAGAAAGAGAGTGATGTTGGTAATGGAGGTTAAGGGGTTGAAGGGTATGAGTTTCTCAGCGGATTTCTTGGAGCTAAAGTGGTTTTTCTGGGTCTTGGTTTGGTGAAGGGTGAGATGGAATTTGGGTTTAGATTAGTGGGTATGGGTTGTTTTGGTTATGGGGGAAGAGGAGAGAGAATGGGTGTGGGATGAGGAAGACGAAGTGGGGGTAATTGGGTATAGTGGAGGTGTAAGAAAATAGGGGTGTAGGTGTGTGTGTTGGTTTAGTGTGGGAGAGTGTATAGGATAATGATGTGTGTGAGTTATTTGGGTGTGAGTGAGTGTAGGGTAGATGTGTGTATTTAATTTGTGACCCTAAGAAAAATCTTATAAAATAAAAACAAGTAAAATAAAAATAAAAAATAAACTAAACTAAAAATAAAAATAAAAATAAAAATCGCTAAAAAAATAAAAAATAAAAATAACACGACATATAATACAAACTCTAAAAACTAAACATGACTCATATAAAAAATAATAATAATAATAATAACAATAATAAACTAAGTAAAAACTAAAAACTAAAAGAAAAGAAAAGAAAATTAATAATCGACGCACTAAAATAAAACATAAAAAAATAAATCCTCTGAAAATAAAACTCAAATAATAAAAATAAAACTACAAAAGAAGAAAAAAATAAAACCTAAAGTCCTAAAAATATAAAGTCTAGCAAAAACTAAAAATAAAGACTAAGATTAAATAATAAAAATAAAAAGAAATATAAATATAAATTCTAGAAAATTCTAAATAAATCCTAAAAATAAAAATGACTCAAAATAAAAAATAATAACCAGACAACCTCTATAATGTATGTTTATATGCTTTGCAGGGGTTAGTTGAGCTTTTGTAGGTATTGGAACACTTAAAGTGAAGATTGGTCGTGTAGGAGGTGAGTTCTTGAAATGGTGATCAGGGCGTAACCCTTTATCAAAGATGGTGATTAGGAACTCAGAATAAACATCTAAGATAATAAATACAAGTTCCAAGTCGGTACATTCAATGTATAAAACTCTTGTATTAAATATGTTGTTATAACATAAATGCTATAATGAAACAATCAATGAGAAAAAGGGGAATCCCACATTTGACTTGATTGGAAGGATTAGGAGCAAGAACCTTTAGTGCAATAACGGCAAGGCACTAACCTTGAACATGAATGGATTAAATGAGGCTCGTCACAAAATAAATGTTCTCACAATAAATCACTGTTCCAAAAAACCCGCCGCCTAGGCTTAAGGCTTGGGAGAAACGCCTCGCCTTACGCTTTTCACGCCTTATTCTTGGTAAAACCCTTAAGGCGCACTTTTTTCTAAAAACAACAATGATTTAATGAAACGATGTCGCCTTTTAAAGAATTTGTTTACAAACCGGACCATTATCTCATCCAAAATAATCAAATAGTATTTTAATTTGCATATATTCAGACATATTTTTATGATCTGTGCAATTTTTGTATTTTAATAGCCTTGTTATGGTTAACAAATACTAAAATATATTGAGAAGGCCTAAACGCCTTTTTACGCTTAGGCCCGCCTAGGCTTCTAAGGTTTAAGGCTTGACCTCCACGCCTCAATCACGCCCCGCGTTTTTTAGAACCTTGCAATAAACTGTCTTATCGGGAAGCATTTTGGCAGCAGTTCTGGGCAAAAAAAGAGCGAACCTTAATTAGTATAACTTTGGAGGTATTTATATGAGAACAAGATCATTCGAGTGACCTTCCTATGATAAATGTGTTTGACCCTTCTTGATGTCAATATTCTTGTGCATTTAATGCCAAAGATATTTCATTAAATGAGGTAGATATGATATTTTGGCGGGAACACTGTTTAAACTCTTAGAGTTGTGAACGCATTAAATAGGACGTGATGTGTCAGCTATGGACTTACCATCCTAGGAATATCCTCACTTGAGTGCTATTTTATCGAGTTCCTGAATATCATACATGTTGACATCAAAGAGTTGGTAAACAGTAACCTGAAAAAGATGTGTTGTCACATCACTCAAAAAGGTAGTTCATCGAATTGTAGGTTGCTCGACTAATGACTCTTAAAGCAACTTGTGGTATTTGTAAACATTAGAGGTTAACCTTTTGGACAACTTCTTAGGACTGAGGGACTCTCGAATGGGTTTTCAGAGATGGTATCTCAAGGTACTACTGAGTCATGTTGTGTATAAACCAAGGTTTTGCCTAAGTACCTTAAAGAGGTTGGTCTCTTGCAACGTTGCCTTGCACCCAATCCTCCAAACCAAATCCCTGCGAGATACCCAGAATGAGGTTGTTCGATAGAGCATGTAAGCTCTCCCATGCTCTGTCGGACATGGTCCCTGGAGGGTATCAAGCAGCCTCACAACTTTATAAAGTTCTTATTACAATTTTTGTTTTCCAAGTTTATCTCTTGGGCTTAATCTTTATGAGAGGTCCTTCGAGCAGCTTCATCTTTATGCGAGCAACCATCCCTAATCTTTCTTATGAAGTGTTAGCGTTGTTTTAATCAACTTTAATTCTGGGTGAAAAAAAATGAATTCACACCTACCTCGATTGATCTACACGCATATTTGTTAGAATAAAAAGAATTCCCACATTTGTATATATACACAAAATACTAGAATAAAATATAGGGTAACTTTGGCCTGTGTTTGAGTTATTTGAAGACTATTCCTTCTCGCATTGTATTACGCCTTAAGTAAATTTTGTTTCTCAGTCTTTTATCTTGGGTAATTACAATGGTTTGTAAAAAAAATCCCTCAAAACCATTTATTTGCCCAAGAGTGAAAGGGGATAAAGTTCAACCCCCAAATGTCTTTTGAATTTCCCCCAAAGTGAATCATTATTGCTTCTCTTCATTAAAAATGACCTTGATAGCCCTTCCCTTAACTGTACACGCATCGGTTGATATCCCGCGCGTGTAACCCACGCAGGCTACTTAAGCTGGCAAAAAATCTTTTTGTGATGATTATATTTCCCCACGCGCGTCTTTTCGTATCAGTCACGTCTTTTTCAAAACAAGATGTCCCTTATAAAAGGGTTTCCTCTGATACCCATTTCTTTTTAACTTTGGGTTTTTTTAGAGAAGAGTTTCTTTGATTGTGAGAGCAAACAATATTTTCTAATTCTCAGATCTTCTTATTTTCCTCTATTCTTTTCAATTCTCTACTCTCTATCATAGCACCAGTTATCAAAAGAACCCATTCTGTCATGGGTGCCACCGCCGGGGAAACTTCCTCCAATATTATTGATCGTCGTCTCTAGTGGGTGAAATATCATCGTGCCCCTTATTTTAACACTATAGACAAGTTCTGGGAGTTTGTCGGTACTTTTCCTCGCTCCCTTGTTTCTAAGGCAGAAGATTTGAACTTGCTTGTTGGTGAAGATGATTGATAGAGAGTTATGTGCCTATATCCCTGGTTCTACTGTTACCAGGTTCAGAATTTAGAAGGGAGATTATCCCTACTCAAATGTGGAATTTGAATCTGCTGGTGGATCATGTGAAAGACTGGGTGCCTGGACTGATTATATCCATGGCAACTATGTTATGGATTTGCTGACAATCAGCTCGTCCTGCACCAAATGATTTGGTAATGTGACTTTGACCAAAAACAACAATACGTTAAGAACGTTGGTTTCTCATTGGAGCCATAGGACTCAAACTTTAACTACTGCCTGGGGTGAGTTCACAATTACCTTGGAGGATGTGTGCGAGTTCCTTGGTTTGGAAGCTACTGGTACTGATACTTACTTTGAGGAGTCATTACAAAGGAAGAAACTGATAAGCTTAAGGAACTGAAAGGTGTAATCAAGAGGTTCATGAAGACTTATAATAAGTGTACTGTTCAAAAATTATCAGGTATTTCTTTTATATGGTGGATAGAGCGATCTCCCTTGCTCGCGAGAAGGAAAAGAATTATCCAAAGGGCAAAAATGTTATGGAAATGTCCCCCCCACTAGAGATGGGTATGGGAGCAAAATTTAGCTCGTTGGGTACATCTAGATTGTCCTCTAGAGGATCTATTTGCCCAGGAAACCCCACGACTGCCTGAAAAGGGATCTTATAAATCTTGTTGTTTGCCTTGCCTCTGGGGTGAATGTCCTTTTAGTTGCTATTACTCTAGGTTCGCTTTACACTTGTTTTGATAGAGTTCAAAATGATTATACCCGATCTCTTGGATGTTTTGACGTGTCCAACTATTCCAAACACATACTTCTCACAACATTCATCTATGCCAGGTTTCCCGATTATGCCCCAGCTAATTTACTTCCTACCTCCCATGAAATCAAAGTCCCACAAATCCTTTCCTGGAACAATAAAAAATCTAGTAAGTCCTTTCACTCCTTTATTAACAATGTCAACCGCTTTGATTTTCGCCCTTACTTTGTCACCAATCAATTTTTTACCAATATCTTTTTTAAGGATGTTGCTTGACCAGTTCAGGCCGTCGAGCAATCTTTTGCTCTCAATTTTCCTTCTTCTAATGTTCTCTTGGTTCTTACTCCCTCCTACCTTCCCTCTTGTATCGAATGGTCTAATTAATGCACAGCCTACAAGTAGCCATGCAATTTGGTTTTGATCAGGAGGTGCCCCTTCTCAATCATAATACTACCGAAAGACCTTCAAATTTTTCAAAGGCGTGCAGTTATCTCTTAACCGAGACAATAGGCACTTTTTCTGTCTAGCTGTAAAGACAAATTGTTATCCATGCCAAGCGTACATGGGGTAGTAGGTCTACTGAATACCTTAATGTATTCTGTCCCAACACCCTTGGTCGTTTCCTCAAGGTTGTTGAATGAGAACCCATTTACCCGGTTATTGAACATTTTTTCCCTATGAGTTGGGATTACGAATTTGTTCCATCAACCAAGCCCAATTTCCCCGTAATGACACCAACAACACCACCCCCAAAGAACTTCCACCCTTGGCACCTCTTAGTGAGGCCATTTTGAAGAAGAAGAAAAGGGGATTCCAGTTCTCAATAGGTTGAGGAGGCCGTACTTCTCGACCTGCTGTTGAAGAGGAAACCTCCATCGATGTATCAAGTGTTATTGTGATTAAGCTGAAGCAAATAAAGGTTTCCCCTTCTATTCATTTTCAAGCATCTCAATCCCACTCTTCTATAGACCCACAGTTGGTCGATCAATGCACGGAGTTGCTTGATAGTTTGTTGAGGCGGTTCGATCAAGGATTTGCAGAAGCACAGTCTATTTTGTCCAAACAGATGGCTGAAAGAGGTATCTCCTTTACCCCCCTCCCCCCCCCCCCCCCCCCCCCTCGCGGACCTATTGTTGGTCGTAAGAGGACGAGATCTAGTCCTAAGGTTCAACTTCCTCTTGACGATATTGAGGATGAGTTTCTTCCAGAAAAGGGTGAAGAGGTGGAAGAAGAGGAAGAAGAGGAGGAGGAGGAGGAGGAGGAGGAGGACTCCGCTTTGGTTCGACAATTTCGAAGGCTGCATCGAATGTATTCTACTGAGCATCTTGGTTATATTCCCATGGATTATACAATTCTTGATGATTTGAGCGATGACCCAGAGCACGATAAATCCAAGCTAACGCCTAGTGTTTAAGACCATTCTTCCCCACATTCTTCTAGTTTTGATCCTCATTCATTCCCCCCCCCCCCCCCCCCCATCATGAAGGAAATGTTCCCCTGATCTTAGAGCCCAGTCCTTCTTTAGGATTTGTTCCTCGGATCAAGGAAGTGGTTGAGGTTAGATCCATAAAAACTATTGGTCATATGACTATGGTGAGTGTACACTATTTCTTACCCTTTGTGTTTCTCTTCCATCTGTATATTACACTTACATTTTGTGATGTCTTTCGCAGGTTGACCTATCAAAGAAGTTAACACCAACGCATGTCGATATCTTATGGTTTTCCCCCCAAGGCGATTATTACTGAACCATTTTTGGTGGGGTTGTTTGGTCCCTCCATACTGGAAGGTAAAGCAGCCACTCCTGAGGAGAGCCGACTTAGAGCAGAAACCAAAACCCTAGAGAAGACAGTTATTGCCCCTGTTAGGGTTTATGAGATTGCTCATGATGCAGTGGATATTAGGGAATCAAGTTTTGAGGAGGTATCCCTATTCTCAGTTTACTTAGTCATGCCATCCTTTACTTCAACTGATGCTGGAAAATGCCTAATCTTACTTAGTTGAGCAACCTTAAAGGTGCTTTAAGTAAAATTGAGACTTTTGAAGACACAATAATTCATCGAGTCGAGCAACCATAAAGGTACTTTAGGCAAACTGAGGCTTAAGAATTCCCAGTCTTACTTAGTTGAGTAATCATAAAGGTGATTTAAGCAAAACTGGAACTTTTAAAGCGACAACAGTTTACCTAGTCGAGCAACCATAAAGGTGTTTTAGGCGAACTGAGGCTTAAGAATACCTAGTCTTACTTAGTCAAGCAAACATAAAGGTGCTTTAAACAAAATTAGGACTTTTGCAGCGATAACAGTCTTACCTAGTCGAGCAACAATAAAGGTGCTTTAGGCAAACTGAGGCTTAAGAATGCCCAGTCTTACTTAGTCAAGCAACCATAAAGGTGCTTTAAGCAAAACTGGGACTTTTGACGCGACAACAGTTTTAGCTAGTCGAGTAACCATAAAGGTGCTTTAGGCAAACTGAAGCTTAAGAACATATATTATGCCCATACTTTATTTTCTTCTAACTCGACTTATTACTCATTCTTTCATGTTTAAGTGAGACAGCCAAAGACTTTGGGGGATGCTACTGCCCCTATCGAGCAAGTGCATCCTGAAAATAATCCTCTGGAGTCTGTTGGGAACTTTGTTGAACCCATCACTGTACCTCTGACAGCCCAAAATGTAGAGGGAGGGGAACAATATCCAAATCCCATTTTGCAAGAAGATGATAGGGCCCCAAATTCTATCTTTCCCTCTGCCAGTGACAACGCTTTCAGTGTGCCTCCTTCATAATTGGCTCCTATTGAGATTGTGAGGCAGACTTTCAAGGATTTTACCTATATCGTAACCCCTCCTTATAATGAACTAATTGAGCGGTTGTTGGAACGCCACCCTTACATATTTACCTCTCATTGTATTAAAGCCATCCATGTCAAGATGGCTTGCAAGCTTTTAGGATTTTCCACAGCTTTGGTTGATGTGTTTTATGTTCCTCTACCCTATTTAAGTTCCTAGGAGATCAAAGAGATGATGGTCCATATCACTATCCTTGTGGGCAAGGGTTTTTCCCTGAAATGGCTTGTCGATTCACTCAAATCTTTCAAGAAGGCTGACCTACCCTCATTTAATGCGAAAATCCAGGCTACTATCCATTCGCAAACTGTGTTGGCTGAGAAGACGTCCGCTTTAAACTCTGAACTTACTAAGGCTAAGGAGGATGTTGTGGTTATCAAGGAGTCTTTGGGTAAGGCTGAGGCAAAGGTTAATCAACTTCAACAAGAGATGGGACGTTATCAACAAGAGATAGGAGACTTGTCTAGTGAGGAATCTTCTTTGGCCTCTCTTCTACCTCATCATAACCATTGGATTTTGGACTCCTCCAACTTGTGGTTTGTTATAGACGACCCAAGTTATTATTAAAAGGAATTTGGAGCCAATAAAAAAAATTGTACTGCTCATTTTGCTTGTGTTTTTTTATCATGTATCTCAAGGTAGTAGATGCTCTTTTGTGTCTGAATGAACTTGTTTTTTTTAATGCATAAGATTGAATTACCTTTTATTTTCATGAAAATTTTCAATGAAAATAGAAAAATAAACTTGTGGTTGAATCAACATTATCCCCATGCAATCAATATAATTCTCAAAAAGTATTTTGACAAGTTGTGAGAACATTTTGTCTTTCCAACTTACTTGTACCTACAGCTTACAACCCCCCCTCCCCCACACACACAAAAAAAAAATGCTAGGACAAATTAATAACTCAAACAAAATAAATTTTGAGCCATTTGTTGTTGAGTTTGAAAATCTTTTCATCCTCAAACTTTCAGATTTCACAATATCCTGAATCATGGGCCTTTTGAACAACATAAAGTCCTTCCCAATTTTCTTCGAACTTAGGCATCGAGAGACCCCGGATGTGTCTTGTACAAGCCCAAAACTAGATCACCTTCCTAGAATTTTCTTAGCTTTACTATTTGGTCATAAGATCTAGACAGCTACTTTCTATATATCTTAAAATGCCTTTTCGTGTTATCTGTGTGCTCTTCCAATGCTTCCAATTGTACATGATGACTGTGAGGAAGCATTACACTTCGTTGGTTGTAGCGTGCAGAAGGTACCTCGAGTTCCACTGGGAAAATTGCCTCAGCGCCAAACACCAATGAGAAAGGGGTGTACCTTGTAGGTTTCCTCTTTGTGGTTATATATTCCCACAAGACCTCTGGTATTTTATCATCCTAAGTTCCTGGGAAATCTTCTAACATCTTCAAGAGGATGTTCACCAGAGTCTTGTTCGTAGTTTCAGCCTGTCCATTGCACTTGGGATAGGCCACTGTTGATTTGTGGTAAATAATGGAGTATTTTTCTGCGAGCAACCGCACGCCCCTATTAACAAATGGGGTTCTATTGTCTGATAGGAACACCTTTGGGATGCCAAATATGTAAATAATATACTCCTTCATAAAATGCGTCGCTACCCCGTCGTAGCCTTCTTCAATGGTATAGCCTTTGCCCATTTAGTGAAGCACTCTGTAGCCACTAGTATCCAGATCTTACCCCTTGAAGAGGGATTGATTGCCCCTACTAGATCGAATTCCCATGTATGAAATGGAAAAGGAGTGGAAAGGGAATGTAGGTCCACCGAGGGAGCATAAATCATATTCCCATAGATCTGACACGCCTTGCATTTTCAAATAAACTCCATTGAATG
Organism: Sambucus nigra; assembly: GCA_949130495.1. Taxonomy (NCBI): domain Eukaryota; kingdom Viridiplantae; phylum Streptophyta; class Magnoliopsida; order Dipsacales; family Adoxaceae; genus Sambucus; species Sambucus nigra. Next base: position 37,824,661 of record OX422220.1, read on the forward strand.
TTTCTCCATGGTGGGTCAAAAATACCCCAATATCATTAGTTGGTCATAAAGGTTTTCTCCCCCCAATGTGGTCTATCTCATGTACTTGCTTTAGTACCTCATCTGCTTCCTCCAATCTGAGGCCTCTTAGGGGACTATCATGGTAACCTTTTTGGTATAGATGCCCGTCCTGGACATATTCTCTGGCGTCGTGTTTATCCATGGGAACAATCCTGTTAACCAACATATCTAGGTATGGTTGCCTCCAATCTTATGGTTGATCTATGAAGTAACACTCTGCAGTTTGGTAATACAGTAGGCATTTCCCACAATCTATTTGTAATAATACACCATCTTGTTCCATCGTTGGCTAAAATTATCCTTCCCTCTGAATTCTTCGATACAAAGAGAATTTTATTGTCTCGCAGCTTTTGCCATGTATCTCTAACAACCTCCAATTATCTTCTTCAGGGCCCACGCACCTATATAGCTATCCCCCTTTATTTTTATAGTAAAGGTTGCATGAGGTGGTAAAATATTGTGCCATCTCGACCAACGTCAGTGGCCCTTGACCCATTTTAGTTGTTTTCGTGTTTCCCCCCTCCAGTCACCGTTGTCATTAGAAAGAAACATTTATATTATAGTTTCTTTTTGTGATTCGAACAACCATCGATTCTCCGTCAAAATAAATTTTTTGAGTAATCGTGGCTTAAGCATCGTCATGTATGTTCACCGTTCTCGGGTGTCTCTTGATCTTCACTTTATGGAACTGGTCGAGTAACCTCTATACAATTATTCGATAAGGTGCTAAAGTCATTTGCTTGAGAGCATACTCATCATTCACACCTGTTGTACCATCACATTGGAATCCCTTTTTATCGTCAGCACTTGGATATCTCTTCGTAGAGCCTCTAACAGACCTAGCACTAAAGTCTCGTACTCAGTTTCATTATATGAACATTTGAAATCTAACTTTAAGGATAATTTGACTTCTTCTTCCCCTTGGCGTAAAATCACTCCTGTCCCTTCTGTGCCTTCAGTCAAAGAGCCATCAAACTGAATGCTCCATTCTTCTAGATTTACCTCGAGATAGTTGTCTTGGAGATCATCTCCAGGAAGCTCCTCAATAGGTGGATCTAACGTTACCAAAGGGAAGATGGCCAGTAGATCTGCATAATCTTGACTTTTGATTGCTCAAGAAACCACACACTTGAGATCACACTCCGAAAGAATTAAGAACCATCGAGTAGCCCTGCCTATTAACACAGTTTTAACCATAAAAACTTTTGTGGGGTCATGTCTAGTAATGATGTGAACCGTGAAAGATAACATGTAATGCCTAAGCTTTTGAGAAACAAATACCAGAGTTAAATAATGTCTCTCGATGCTTGTATATCTAGCCTCTGGCACATGTATGATTCGGTTTAGATAATACACAGGTTTTTCCACTTCCTCCACTTCTTGAGCCAACAATGCCCCTGTTGATCTTTTAGTGGATGTGAGGTAGAGGTGTATAGAAATACATGCTCGAGGGGGAACCATCGTGTGGGGATATGTCAATAACTTCTTCAACTGGTCCAGAGCTACCACGTGTGGCTTCTCCCATATGAGCTATGCCTTTGCTCGCAGATGCTCCATTAGTGGGTGAGTGACTTCAGCCAGTTCAGGCACGAACCTCCTTAAGTAAGAAACTTTCCCCAAAAAATTCTAAAACTCTTTCGCTATCTTTGGTCTTGACATGTTGAGTATACCTTCTCACTTGTCTAGATCCATATGTACCCCTTGCATATTTACTAAAAATCCCAGGAATTTTCCACTAGTTACTCTAAATGCACACTTCAAGGGATTCATCATTAATATGTACCTCATGCACCTCTGGCACACTCTCCTCAAATCTGTTAGGTGGATGGCCTCTATATTGGACTTTATCACCAAATAGTCCACATAAAACTCGATAATCTCATAAAAGAGATCATGGAATATAGCCATCATGGTCATTTGGTAGGTAGCCCCTGCATTCTTTAGACAAAAAGGCATAACATTATACATAAAGTTACCTAATCGGGTGCAAAAGGTTGTCTTCTCGGTATCTTTAGGGTTCATTTTGGTCTTATTATATCCCACATAGCCATCCATAAAGATATACATCTCGTGCCATGTTGTTACGTCTATCAGACTATTAATAAAAGGTAAGAGGAACTCATCTTTCAAACATGATCGATTCAAATCTCTAAAGTCCAAACAAATACGAATTTGGTTCTTGTCCTTCTTCCCTAGGGGCACAATGCTAGACAACCAAACGGGGTGTTGGATGGGGGTAATAAAATCTGCAATGAGTAACATTTGGACTTCTTCATTTATCTTCAAATATAACTCTGGTTTATACGTTCGAGTGGCATGTTTCACCAGTATTACTGACGGTATAACATTCAACCTATGGCAGCTTACCTATTGGTCTACTGCGGGCATTTTAGTATAATTCCATGCGAACACATCTTTAAATTTTCTCAGCAACTCCATTAGAGCTCCTTTAGTGGTGGCATCAAGGTCTTTCGAGACAAACATTGGTCTGGGGTCATCCCCTTCATCAACTAAATCTATATGTTCTAACTCTTGAACTTGAGGCCTTAGCCTATCCCTTATGCATTATGGTTCTTCCTCAACCTCCTCCATAAATTCCTTGATGTTGGAGTTATCAATTACTAAGCACTGGCCTAAACTGTCCACCAAAAAACATTCATAGATCGGGTCAACCTCATCATCCAGGCCTTCAGCTCCCCGATCACACCTTCAGAGTTTGTAGATAATTTTGCCACTAGTCAAAACCACTCTTTTGCATTGGCCTGGTCTCTCCTCCTGGCGAGGTCTTTTGCGTGCATTTTCTTCTAACTCTCTTAATGAAAATATACTAAGCACACTTTTTTGTTGGACTTGGTGTTCAATTGGATCAATTCGTGGTGTCATCCATTCACGCAATTGTCTCGAAAGGCTGGGAGGCCTAACTGTATTGCGCTCCCTTTCTTGATCCTCATAAGGCACTATCGTGCGAGCTAGTGCACGTACCCTTTCCCTAGTACTAGGGATCTTAATCCCCCCCTATGTACCGAGTGAGCACAGTAGATTTTGTATCTAACTCTGTGTAGAAGGCTGCATCGACCAAGTGAGATTCCTTCCTTACGAAGGGCTTCTTGGATGCTCGAATGACTATTTCCTTCCCTTTGACATTGGCCTTTGCACACTGGTGATATGTGGAAGGCACCAAACTATGATTATGCATCCATACCCTCCCCACAAGAAATTGGTAGGATGGCTCACAATCCATGAGGTAAAATTTAATATGGGAAGTGATGTTCCCCATTGTGATGCCCACATTCACATAGCTTATCGACTTGCTCGACTGGTTATCATATCTTGCTATAGACAATGGACTTTGCATAATCCTTGTCTCAGAGATATTGGATGCATCAAATGACCCCATAGGCATAATTTTGATAGAGTCTCCCCATCCAGCAAGACACAGTTAAAGCTACACCCGTCCACGCTCGTTGACATATAAAGTGCCCTATTATGGGGGTATCTAACCAATCGATCTGCCTCTGAAAACGTAACCTCCAAAAGGAATTTTTTTACAAGTTTTACCATTGGCCCTTTCCATCGCATGTTTGGGGCTATGTTCTTGGAAATTTCTAAAGATTGCTCGATTAACCTCCATTAGAGAATCCTCCGGCAGTCCAACTTAGTCGAAAAAACAAATAAACTTATGTGATCTTGCTACTGCAGCGCATTCCACCCAAGGGTCGGATTGTTCCTCTTCTAGATAGTAGACCTCCTCCACATATCTGTAAGTTGATTCGTCGTATGCTATCACCACACTTACTCCCCGTAAGGAGAATGCCTCCAGTTGACAGCTCAAGTCATCGATCGGACTCCACTCGTCTTCCATCTCCTCTTCCAATGTCAAACATGACATTTGAGATAAACTCTCCTCTAAAGAATCTTCAAAATCTTCCTCCTGGGATTTATTCTCCATCATCATCCATTTTGTCTCCACATCAAAAGCACTGGCCATGCTTGCTCCATGTGTTGGCAAAGGATTGTTGTTGACATTGGCTTGCGGCGGCTCGATATCTCCTTTTTTGACATGTCTGTTTATTATTTTTTTGAGAGCAAAATTCGTTAGGTATCGCACCATGTTGTGTACCACGCAATACTTTGGTCCCTCTCTGTCTTCTCGAGTTATAGATGTTGCATCCTCCACAATGGGCCAGCACGTGTTATTTCGAATCATGAGATCATAGGTTTCAATAGCCTGCTCCACTGAACAAGGAAGCTTCGGGGGATCATCTTTGTCGAATTTTCTCTGGCTTCCCCTTCCCCTTTGGTCGCGATTCCCTCCCTCGTGCTTACCATCCTAGGAATATCCTCACTTGAGTGCTATTTTATCGAGTTCCTGGATATCAGGCATGCTGACGTCAAAGAGTTGGTAAACAGTAACCTACGAAGGATGTGTTGTCACATCACTCAAAAAGGTAGTTCATCAAATTGAAGGTTGCTCGATTAATGATTAGTCGAGAAATTTGTGGTGTATGTAAACATTAGAGGTTAACCTTTTGGACAACTGTCTAGGGATGGGGTCCCTCGATGGGTTCCTGAAGATGGTATCTCGAGGTACTACTGAGCCATGTTGTGTATAAACCAAGGTTTTGCCTAAGTATCTTAAAGGGATTGGTCTCTTCTAACGTTTCCTTGCACCTAATCCTCCAAACCAAATCCCTACGAGATTCCGAGAATAAGGTTGTTCGATAGAGCATGTAAACTCTCCCACGCCCTGCCAAACATGGTCCCTCGAGGGTACCGAGCAACCTCACAACTTTATAAAGTGAACTTTATATTTACAAAGAGAGCTAAATATAAGTACATCAAAGTTCCTTTTACAATTTGTGTTTTCCAAGTTTATCTCTTGGGCTTAATCTTTGTGATAGGTCCTTCGAGCAGCTTAAGCTTTATGCGAGCAACCATCCCTAATCTTTCTTGTGAAGTGTTGGCGTTGTTTTAATCAACTTTAAGTCTGGACCTCCCTTTACAAGTTTCATTTTGGAGAAGTTTCGTCGTCGCACTCAACTTTAAGGGAATTTTAGACATTTCACACTTCATCAATGATTCAGTGGAATTCCATGGAAGCGTAGTTCGTTGAGTTAGCTTCGTTTGGCATCAAGCAGCACATCATTTGGAGTCCGGGCGAAGAAGTTATAGTCATTTTCGTTTTGATCCTTTTCTCCCCTTTTATAGACCAAGACCTGCTCAAAACAGGGGATCGGTCGACCAGTGATTCCAAAATAATCCTACGCGCAAGAAAGTGCCTAAACCTGCTCAACCAAATCGATTTTCTCCAATTTCAAATCGATTCGGTTTTGTTCAGTTTCGAAGATCCCCCTTTCTGAATCAATTCGGGTGCCAGTCGAATCGATTCGCTTCGGTTCAGCCAGCGAGATTTTGTTTTTTTTTTCTCACTTACTATAAATAGGAACCCTTGTTGTTTTTTGCAACAAAATTCATTTTTTAGTTTGTAGTTTAGAGGAGTTATGGTTTGGAGGTGGTTTTAGGTGTGCCATTCTCTCCCTCCTAGGATTTACCCATACAAGTTGTGTAAGAACATTATACAACATCTTCTCCATCAATCCAAGCTTTCATTTCTTTATTTCTTGATTTTTGTTGTTTATTCCAAGATTTGTAACTTAGGTTTATTTCTTTGTTTGTTGCTTTATTTATTGCTTTCCTTACTTTCTTGCATTTAATTTATGTCTTTTATTATGTTGTGTGGCCAGGTTAACCTAGGTTGTGATTGATTAAACTCACCTTAGTTTCAATGGGTTGCTTTGCATTGATGATGGAGTATATGAATTTAATTCGATTGGGTTGTTCTTGTTATTGCGCCTAGGAGATTTAATGGGGTATATCATGTATGCTTTGTATTTACGACCTTCCGTGCGTAATTTTAGGGGTATTTGTTGACTCCAAAATCATATTAGGCTTTTATGAGAATTTAGGGGGTGACAACTCTAGATTTAGTTGATTATTGAAATGAGATTCAATATTACTAAATTCGTAGTCCCATGTAACCACATATACGCATTAAACCGAGGAGAAGGATATTAGTCGCAACCTATAGTTTTTATTCCCTTTGTTAATCTTAGTTTAACTTTGATGCCTAGTTCTATTTTCTTTCTGTTAACATTTATCTTTTACACTTTTATTGAGAAGTAATAAACTAATTAAATTCTAGCAACTAGTCCCTGTAGATTTCGATACCCAGACTGGCCGTTGTACTCCCTTAAAAGAGTGTAGTCAATAGTCTAGGTTTTTGCATAGCAGTGGGAGCCAAGCATAACGGTCGGCGTATATCTTTATACACTAACGTGTTTGAAATCTTTTTTATTATTGTTGGGCTTGTCGCATGTTGATTGGGCATACTTTTTGAGGAAACATTGATGTTTGTGGGTTTCACCCCTGAAAACTCTCACGAGACAACACTCGTCCACTAGGGTAACCTAGGGGTTTAACGGCTTATTGCATATTCTAAATGTAATCGTGTCCCTACGAAAATGGCATTCATATAGTTTTATGCTTATATACCTTTTTGTGCCGCCTTATGTGAACTGATTTTGTTTGTTTCATCACTAGAAACTAGCAATATCTAAGTTAGGGAGTGTGATACGTCACGAATATTGCATATGTGTTCCCATTATCTTTATGAATTCTAGCACTTTTTGTGGTCCTTATGCCTATATTTATGCTCGTTAACCAGACAACCTCAATTTTGTGTGTGTGTGTGTGTGTGAATATATATATATATATATATATATATATATGCTTTGCAGGCCTTAATTGAGCTTTTGTATGTATTAGAATGCTTCAAGTGAGGATTGGTTGCATTTCGAAGAAGTCCATCATCGGACTCAACTTCAAGGGAATTTTAAATATTTCACACTTTATCTCCGACTCGGTGTAATTCCACGGAAGCGTAATTCATCGAGTTAGCTTCGCGTTGCCGCAAATGGCACATCATTTGAAGTTTGGATGAAGAAATTATAGTCGCTTTCGTTTTGATCATTTTCTCCCCTTTTATGGACCAAGACCTGCTCAAAAAAGGGGACCGGTCGATCGGCTTTGGGACCCCGGTCGATCGGTGATTGCAGAATAAGACTACGTGCAAGATATTGCCCAGACCTGCTTGACCGAATCGATTCGGTTTTGTTCAGTTTTGAAGACCCCCCTTTCCGAATTGATTTAAGGGCCAGCCGAATCGATTCGCTTTGGTTCAACCAGCGAGATTTTTTCTTTTTTTATTTCTTTTTTCTTTTCTTCTTTTCTCACTTACTATATATAGGAACCCTTGTTTATTTTGTAGAGAGAATTCATTTTTTAAGTTTGTAGTTTAGAGGATATAGGGTTTGGCGGTGATTTTGGGTGTGCCATTTTCTCCCTCCTGGGGTTTACCCATATAGGTTGTGTAAGAACACTATACATAATCTTCTCCATCAATCCAATCCTCCATTTATTTATTTCTTCCTTTGTGTTGTTTATTCCAAGCTTTATAACTTAGGTTTATTGCTTTGTTTATTGTTTTCCTTACTTTCTTGCATTTAATTTATGTCTTTCACTATGTTTTGTAGCTAAGTGAACCTAGGTTGTGATTGATAGAACTTACCTTGGTTTCAATGGGTGCTTTGATTTGGTGATGGAGTATATGCATTTAATTCGATTGGGTTGTTCTTGTTATTATGCCTAGGAGATTTAATGGGGTATATCATGTATGCTCTGTATTTACGACCTTGCGTGCGTAATTTCTGGGGTATTTGTTGACGCCAAAATCATATTAGGCTTTTATGGAAATCTAGGGGGTGACAACTCTAGATTTAATTGATTGTTGAAATGAGATTCAATCTTACTAAATTCGTAGTCTCATGTAACCATTTATACGCATTAAAGCGAGGTGAGGGATATTAGTCGCAACCTATAGTTTTTATTCCTTTTGTTAATCTTAGTTTAATTTCCATGTCTAGTTATCTTTTCTTTTTGTTAACATTTATCTTTTAAACTTTTATTGAGAAGCAATGAACTAATTAAAGTCTAGAAACTAGTCTTTGTGGATTTCGATACCCGGACTAGCCCATGTACTCCTTTAAAAGAGTGTAGTCAATAGTCTAGGTTTTTGTATAGCGGTGGAAGTCGAGCGTAACGACCTGCGTATATCTTTATACACTTGTGCCGCGGTATTCCCCTGCGATCAATATGCTATCGAATTTTCCCCCAATTGGAAAAATATGCATGAGCTGTTAAGTATATTATAGAAATATGTTGTCTTGAATGGGAGAGGACCACTCACCCTTTAGAGGAGATAGAGGAAATAGGAATTAGTATTATAAATTGAATTTTAATTTTAATTTCAATTTTAAATTAAAAATTAATTTGAATTTGTAATTGAAGTTGGTATTATAAATTGCAATTGAAATTGAAATTAGTATTAGAAATTGAAATTGGTATTTAGTATTTGGTTTTTGGTTTTTGGTATAGTGTCTATTTGATTTTTGGTATTCAATTCTTGCAGCAATGGCCACCATATCTCTCTCTATATACACATATTTTGGTCTCTCTCTCTCTGTATCTCTCTCTCTATCTATCTATCTATCTATCTCTCTCTCTCTATATATATATATATATAGTAATGCTCTTATGCATACCAGTTCACATTTTAAGCGTGCGAACCGGACATGTGTCACCTGGTGGTGACCCCAGAAAAGAGAGAGAAAAGAGAGAGAGAGCTACTTTAATTTAGCCTATAATTTCTAGGCTCACCGCCAGGTGACACATATCCGGTCCGTACTCTTAAAATGCGGACTAGTATGCACAAGAGAAGTATTATATATATATATATAGTTGCAATCCCCTCGGGGCGGATTACAAGGGGACGACTAGGGGGTGAGCCCTCTGGTGGGGAAGTCAAGGATCATCAGAATGGAGACGATCAACACCGAGTTGGATCGTAAAGAGGACATCCACAGAAATAAGCTATCAAGGTTGGAGGCGAAGTTCCTAGATATGTACGCCTTCATGAAGCGTCAGTGTGGGTCCGCCTCTGATGAGGGCAAGGGGAAGGAGAAGGAGAAGGAGAAGGAGGTAGACGAGGACATCACTGCTTCATCGCCGATACGCACGAACTCGCCACCCTTATATGATCAATTTCCCATATTAACCCCGTCGAATGGCCTATGTCAACAATCGGTTGGCTGAGCGTGTTTTTAATTGGCATATTTGGTGGGGATCCGATAGCAAGGCTGTTGAGGGACCCGGGTATGGTGGTTCATGGACATCCCCTGCAAAATATTGAGGCAAAGGTGCTCGTCACGCATGTTTAAGCCGAAAAGGATAACTCACCATTATGGTTGCACGAACAATGTGGCGTTCGGCGAATTGATGGGTGTGTCAATGCAAGTGTGGCCTTCCTTCCTTCTCCAACTTGTTCAAGACCCTAGTCCATGACATTATTTATATTTATTTTATTTAGATATTGGATTATATTCGTATTTTTTTTATTTGGTACATGTTGGTTTGGATATGGATATTTGTATTTGCTTATTGATATTTACATGTTGGTTATGAATATATGTATTTTGGTTTGTTTGCTTGATATATATGCTGTTTGGACAGGCTAAATTTTGCTATAACAGGTACAAATATGTTGTTGGGCAGTGGCAGTGGCAGTGGCAGTGGCCATACTGCCTAGCAGTTTTTTCTTTAAATCTGCCCAGATTTGTCACGGTCTTTTTTTTTTTTTTTTAGAAAAACACCAGATTTATTAGAATAATTGGTAGAAAAGCCCTACCAAGGTGGCCATACAAGAGAAAATGAGGAAAAGAGAAGACAAAAAATTAACTCAATTAAAGAATCTTAGTGAATAATTTTAAGAGAATGAATCCCTAAAAGATCCATCATATATTGGCCTTTGGCTGCTAAAGGGAGATCTTTAACCAGGTTGAAACAGGTGTTGGCTTGAGTTTTCACCGCATGAGAGGCTAGAATATCTGCCACTGAATTGGATTCTCTCCAGGTATGGAAATATGAGATAGACATTTTATGTTCCATGGATTTGATGACGTTGATATCTGACAAAATGTTCCAAGGAGGGGCTTTAATATGACCTTTAAGGGTGTCAATGAGCATTTTAGAATCTGATTCTACTATAACTGATTGAAAGTTTAAAGATAAACAAATATGCATACCCTTAGAATGGCAAGACATTCAGCTTTATTGTTTGTGCAGATGCTTTCATAGAATGAAAAGGCTTGAATGAATATACCAAGGTGATTTCTCAAAATCCCCCCGATCCAGAAGGGCCTGGATTACCTTTGGGAGCACCCTCTGTGTTTAATTTCAACACCCCCTCTTTAGGTCTGATCCACTTTGTGATTTTAAAGGAACAAGGCTTAGGGCTCAATGATTTTAGCTTGAAAATCCGAAACACGTGCTCAAAATGGGACTGATTGGACTTGAAATTTTATTCCTGCTGCAGGTCCTCACAAGATCAGTGATATGCTGAATAATAGAATTTTTGTTCATATGGATTCCTTCATATCGAGCTTTATTTCTACACTTCCAAATTTCCCACACTATAGCACCTGGAATGATCAAAGAATAAGTGTTGGAGAAAGTCTTGATAACGTTTTTTTAACCACCAAGACATCAAAACACTGTTGAAGGAGGAAAAGGATAACTTAAGACCAAACATATTTGAGAAATAATTCCAAATATTTTGAGCTAAAGGGCCCGAAATGAATAGGTGATGAAAATCTTCCATATAATTTGAGCAACAATGACAAATAAAAACCAGTGGTATACCCATGGATTCTATAGAATCATCTAGGGGAACAATTTGGTGGTAGCACTTCCACGAAAAAGTAAAAATTCTCTGAGGCATATCTGACTGCCAAGTGAGTTTGCAAATAAGGGAAGAAGTTATGGATGTTCTGATAAGTTGCCAAGCAGATTTAAAAGAAAATTCCCCATCAGATCTTGGTTTCCAGTATCTTTTCCCATCTATAATGATTGAAGCAGCTTCTGCTTGAGATTCTATCAGCTTAAGACTTTTATAAGTGGGGGATCCACCAACTTTGGGTCTGCTGTTATACTTGTTCCAAAAAAACTCAGACCAAAGATTAGAATTAGTGGAGAGGTTCCACCAAATTTTGATGCTGAAAGCCTTTATCAAGTCTGGGAGAAATTCGAAGCCTAATCCACCTTCACAAACAGGATAGCACATTTCATGTCATTTCTTCCAATGATGTCTATGCCCATAATCTTTAGATGCTCCCCATAGAAAATTACTGAACATGTTGTGAACAATGTTAATGGTTTTAATGGGAGGATTCAGAGATGTTAGAGTATGAATAGGGATAGGGATAGAAGACAGCACAGAATTGATTAAGGTTCTACGACTAGAGAAAGTAATAAATTTAGTCTGCCAAGATGAAGTTTTCAGTTTAATCTTATGGATAAGTTCTTCAAAGTAAGCGTGTTTCTTTCTCCCATAGAATAAGGGGCAACCAAGATATATGATGGGCATTTTCTTAAAAGTTAACTCAGTAGCTTTAGAGATGGCTCTAATTCTATTCAACTGAGTGGAGTGATGCATAGAGAAGCTACTTTTAAAAAAGTTGATCAACTGACCTGAGGCTTTTTCAAATTTCTTTAGAAAATAAATTAAATTGTTGATACTGGGAAGAGATCCATTGCAAAAGATAATGGAATCATCAGCAAAGCTTAGATTACTAATCAAAGGGCTATTTCTAGGGAGAGAGAAATGTTTGACCAGACCTTTGACCATCAGGTTGTGAATGCATAAGTTGAGAGTTTCAGCAACAAGAACAAATAAACCTGGGGAGAGGGGATCTCCTTGCTTTAAGCCTCTAAAAGATTTGAAAAATACAGCACTTTGACCATTGATAAGGGTAGAGAACCAATTGTTAGACATGCACCTCCAGATTCGATCAATCCAAACTTCAGAGAATCCAAACTTTCTTAGAGTTTTAACTAAGAAAAGCCAAGAAAATCTATCATGTCTTTGACCGTGACAAGTTTAAGCTTTTGTCACGGGTCAAGGTCAAAGACCATGACAAGTCTGTGATAACTCTAACGAACTTATCACCGTCTTTGACCGTGATAAGTCCGTGACAAATTCTTTTGTCACCCCCAAACTTGTCACGGTCAAAGACCATGACAAGTTTGGCTTGTCAAGGTTTCTGAATGTGGCGAGTTGGCAATTTTAGTGTAGTGAGAGTACGAAGGATTTGATCGATCCACAAATCCAACTAAATGGTTGGGTCACTCATTGGTTAAAACTATAGATGCGAATGGGGGATATGAACCCCGACTGAGAAACGAAAAATGTTGATGGGGGGAATAACTGACCCCATTGTCACTTCTTCATTCTTAACAAATCATCAATGGATTTGGCCCTAGCGACAAGAGTCAAAATTTGGATAATTATGGCAACCGAGAAATACACCAAGTGGGTGGAAGCAATCGATTTTCGTAAAAAAATCGCAAGGGTATTGGTCAACTTCATCACAAAAACATTGTATGCGCATTGGCATACCTAAGCGAATCATATTAGAAAATGGAGGGAATTTCATCAATAATAAAGTAGTAGTCCAAACATTCAAGCATGGAATCATGCACCACACCTCATATGTGGCATATTCTAAAGGAAAAGGTCAAGCAGAGGGAACAAATAACATTTAAGCATTTTGGTGAAATGAGGTAATATTTTGCATAAATGTAGGATGGCATGATCCATCTCGTGTTATTAGCATATAGAACCTCTAAACATAAGTCAACAAGGTTCGTACCTTTCTCACTAGTCCATGAAGTTAAGGAAATTCTACCACAAGAGTTGGTTATCCCTTCCGTGAAAAATGTACTACGACAACACTCACTACCTAATTTGAAGTAGTTCAACTAAAGGCGATATATAAACAAAGATAAAGTAGTAAAAAAAATTCAAGTTACGCAAGACAAATCTTATTAGAATATGAAGCACTAGTGAAACCTTAAAGATTTAAAGAATGAGAATTGGTTCGCAAGGAAGTCATGCACCACATCAGTGTGCCTGGAGAATAGAAGCTTGCGTCGGATTGGGAGGGCCCATTTATTTTTTAGAATGTTCATGAGTCGGTGTATTGTCCCATCTACGAGTACGAACCATATAAGTTGCAAATGATCAATACTAGATAGATTATACATTATCAAGATAAATTGTGATTATATAAACTTCTTTGTTTGTCCTTTTGAGGATTTTCTATTGATTAATGAAAACAAGGGGATTTAATTTGTGAAAAAATTTATAACGAAATAGCAGTATTTCTATCACTCTAAGTAATATGGAAGCAGTAAATAAAAGAAGGGACTTGCAAATAAAATAACATAAACGTAACTCTTTTATTCTATGTTCAAATGAAAGTGCTCATTACATCACATAAAGTCCAAAAAATCATTCAAAATAATATAAATACAAGTCTCAAAATAGTGCGCTCAAGGCATTAGGGGAAAGTCGATCATTGGAATCTTTACCTGCATATTTCTTAAGGTATGTCGTTAAAAGAGAAAAATGAGTAGTCAAATTTGTTTTCTTCGTACATAGCTCCTCACTCAATGTGCAAGTAGTGTCTCCTCTTTGAGTTTGTTTTTCTTATCTTTTAGGGACGAACAGTGATGTTGGCTAGTGCATTAATGTTGTCCACAAACCAAGCGATGGGTAACCCCACTTGCTTCGTGTCCTCGAAAATGCCTCTAAACTTTTGTAAAACTCTCAAGAGGTTGAGCACTGAAATCCTTCAACGCTTGAACAAAGCCTTCAAGAACAATGCTACAAACATAAATAGAGGTTAACGCTGGAAACTTCTCAAAAACTTCATAGTATTCTCATGAAATACTAGCATGCAAATCCTTTGCCTTCAACTTGAAAGGAAGGTCAATCCACACATGTTCCAAGTCTCTCCTGGGAGAATTTTCAGACAGTAAGAGATGAACCCCCGACCCTAAAAAGATAGTGATGAACCCCCTCATCATTTGGAAAGGGAAGGATAATAAACTTAACCATATTCATGCCATCAATGATACCCTCTCGAATAAAAAAAATCCTTCCAACAACATGCCCATTATCCTCACAGATAAATGCACCATGTATTGCAACCCTTTAATAGTATCCAAATAGGTAAACATTAAAATGGTGGTTGTAAGTGATGCAAACCTTACCCCACTCAGTCAAAGTGGGGAGGATAGTGGGAAGTAGAAAGATTAAGATCATGCACAAAGCATTGTTGAACATTACCAAGGAAAATATCGGGTAAGTATATATTCCTTGGCATAAGAATAGAGACAGAATGCTTGTTCATTGCCTACCCATTGAGAGAACGACTTGTTAGTTTAGATGACATCCCAGCGAGAAAGATGGGAATAAAGAAACACACCCTGCCCAGTGGAGATCGCCTTGGGTTAATAGCAAAAAAAAAAAGAAATCAATCATACAAGAAGCCCATCAACAAAAGAGTGGGGGCATAATTGCCTATGGTATAGAGACCTGAGGAATTAAGGGTGTTATGATGAGATAAGTCTAGCCAAACATATAAAATTCCAAAGAGCAAATAAATAATTGTATATTTATATCCCAAGGTCAAACGAGCAACTAATTAAGATTAGTTGCATACGGGGAAAATCAACGATCTTACTCGTAAACAAGAAAAGAGCAAGAAAATAGGCGAGATAGGCCACCATATGGTACTTAGTGTAGAGTTAAGGGCTATCAGGAAGCATGGGAAATTTCTGTTCCTTGACATTTTTCTTCAAGAATACTCCACTTCTGTAAGACAATAATTTTTCCATTGAATATCGAATGTCTTCCCAAGACCTTCTCACTAAGATCAGCTGATGATGAGTAGACGGTGAAGCCCATTGATCACCTATTCCTCGTCCTTCTTAAAAGACAAAGAAAGGATATTCATCATGAAGGCTCAAAGTCAAGTAACACGCACCCATCTTCCAGCATAATGCCAAACTCTCCCCACCTAACCACAAAAGTGTGGGATGTTAGAGCTTCAACAAGAAATAAGGGGCGCGAGGCCTTTTAGTTCTTGTTTGTCTTTAGTCCAAGTAGATTGGTCACACACCAAAGCAAGCTCATATCGTCCAGTCGATTATGAAAGGCTAGAGTGTGAAGGATGTGGTGAGTCCATAAATCCCACTAATAGGTGGGTCACTCACTGATTCAAACTATATATGAGAGTATGGTATATCATCTCGATCCACTGGCAAACGAAGAATAGTTGTGGGAGTAATAAGTGACCCCATCGTCACCTCCTCAAGTGGAGTTTATGTGTCGTCTCCAACGATCACTCTTACAGTTCATATCCCCATCATTCTTAATCACACGAGGAGCCATCTCTTATACCAATGTACGTCTCTCTTTCCTTACATTTTAAGTGTGGTAGTAATATATTATGCCTCATACTCCACGACCAACTCATACACTCTCAAACCCCTCTCAACCTCAATTACCCTTACCATTTTTACACCAAAAACAAAGTACTTGTGAATGTAATATTAACAAGAAAAGAAAATATGGAGAATGAATTTGAACTAGATATTCAATATGATATGTAACCTATCATAGTGTTCGTTTATTTATTTATTTATTTATTTTGACTTTTTAATGAATATCATGTGGATTATTTTACAATATATTCAACGTTTGGTAATTTTAAAAAATCTATAAAATATCCAATATATGCAATGGACGTGAAAATAACACAATTCCCTTGAAAGCACAAACAAAAGTATCAAATCTGACACAACATGAACACATCAACGCGACAAACCTAAAAAAATAGGATACAACACAACAGGGTCTTCAAATAAAACATGAAAATGAATTTTTTTGCAATATAGAAACTTTCAAGTTACGTTAACCACCAATTGAACTTATATTGTCACATATCCATACATTAAATACCTGCCAATACCTGCACGTGCACACTAGTGTTTGACACGTTAATTTTATATTTAAATTATGGGCATGTCAGAAAGAGCGAGACATGTGAGAAAGAGTGGCGCGTTTGAAAGTCTTTTCAACACGTTTGAGACACGAACATCTCGGACGTGGTGCTTCCTAGATAATTCCCCATACAATCATCCTCGTATAAATGTAGACTTGTCAATGGATCGTGTTCGTGTCATTTTTTATCATGTTCGGATCTTATTGGATTCGTGTCTAAACAGGCTACTTTTTTATTGTGTGAAAAAATCATATCCAAACCCAACCCATTATGTTATCTTGTCATGTTCACTCGTTAATACCCATTAAGATAATAAATTATTTTGAATTGTATATAAGTTGACATATTATCTCATTTTTGAACCCAAATAAACCCATTAATTCATTGACATTACTAAATCTTTCATTTAGTAAAATTCATTATAATTAAATTAACATTATGATACATAAATTATTTATAAGTTCCAAAAGTATATCTTATTTATTTAAATTAATGGATCATAACGGATTTTATCAAATATTAACGGGTGAAGGAGGTCAATCCTAACTCGACCGTTAGCTATCGTGTCTTATCGGATTGGCACTGATACAATCCGAACCCATTAAGGCTCCACCCATTAACTTATAACTTCGTGTCGTTTTGTATCGTGTTATCGTATCGTGCATCATTTTGTCAGGTCTATATAAATGCAATGCGAGGCTTCTTAACATTGAATATGAAATAAAACAAAAAGAAAAAGGTCAGTTCCACTCCAAAAAAACAGAAAAGTATCACATCTCAATCTGTACATAATGTTTCCATCAAAAGTCGAAAAGGAAAGAAAGGAAATACAAGAACTACTAGATATACTCCGCCCAAAATAAGGAGTTTACGACTTCAAAACGGGGAGTTAATAGCTTACGATTGACTAAAACTTTTGAACTCTATATACAAAACCTTGTGCCAACACCAACTATATAATCAGTCATTAAATAGCCCCAAAAAGTGGGATCACATTGGAGCAGCCACATATGAATAATGCAATGGCCCTAAATAGTCAGGCACCTTGAAATGTTCTAGTATTGGACTCATCTTCAGCCCAATAACTTTCACATTTGGATTTGAGTGGCCATCCACAAATACATTTGTAATCTGAAAAAAAATACCCCATGTCAAACACTTTGCACTTCATGCTTGCCGCATTTTACCAAATTCAACATTTCAAACTTGGGAGTTTATAGTTTATCTAGTATAGACGGCCCAGAAGAAGACTGGCATAAAACATCTACCAATCGAGAACAGCCTATAATAGTGTCTCGTTAGCACTGGTCAAGAGAAAACATTTTCAAATTGCATAAAATCTAAGTGGATTGATATAAATCACTACAAAACACAATGTATGATAAAAATCAGTAAGCCACAAGTAATGGCATTTGTCAGTACCTAACAGAAACATGAGCATGTCTAGTTCAATTAGATATGTGTTTTAACTACACTAACAAAAGCCGTGATTATACTGCAAATGTGTTTCCATTTAGAAGTTTATATCGATGTTAATATCATATGGAACAGAACCCTAAAGAACTTTGTATCAATAGCTGTAGTGTTATGACAAAGTTCGTGCAAGTGAAGCATACCTGAGTGCACCCAAACAATTTGAGCAGTTTCAGTGATGAGCAGCTATCCACAATCAATCCCACGGCTTCATTTGTCAAATTGCGGCACCAAGATAAATCCAAGCTTAGTAGATTTCTTGAACGTCTGGCAAGTGATAAAGCAGTGTTGTGGGCAACCTGTACAGGAATGTAAGCCTCAACGAGTGTACAAAAATATGTCATTCAAGTCTATGATTACACCTGGTTCAAAAAGTCTATGATGACCAGGTCGCAACAAACACATTTTATCAGTGTAACTCAGTCGGCAGAAAGATAAGTGGCCATAACTGGCCACGCTGAGCACCTAAATCAATTCGTTAGCCATGTCATATATATATATATATATATATAAATGGGATATCATAATGGAAATAAGTGATAACTTTTAAGCTAACTTATTGTTCGATAACCGTGTCCGTAGGACATTCTTGCGTCAACAACACAATGCGTGAACATGAATCCAATTGAGTGTTTGAATAATGTGGGTACCTTGTTAACATTGTTGAGTGACAGTTCTTTTAACTGCTCTCCACATGTTTCAATATATGCAGCAATAGCTTCATCACTGTCATAATGTCATACAAAGATGGTTCTAATGTTAGGTTTATGGAAGCGGGTGATAATACTGCGTAATAAACTCCAGGGGCAAAGTGAACATGAGAGAATGAAAACCACACAGCACAATTAATGATATTCTTTTACATCCCCTTTTTTCTTCCATTACTCGTATTTTTTTATGGTGAAAATGTAACTTCGAATAATGGCAGCCATTGCTTCATGCAATGGTAAATACTCTGCTTACAAGAATAAAAATGCATGTCCACAATTAGGAAAGTATTAGAATGCAACCCGCGCAATGCGGGGGCAAGTATAAGAAATGTAAGTATATGTTTTAGCATATAATTTATATCCTTTACATTCAAATGAATAAAAAATTACATTATACAATCATTAAATATGGGTATATATCATAGAATATTGAGAGAAATATATGAAATGAATTAATTAAAAAAATAGAACTCGAACAACAGTAACAGACCTAGTTAGATAAGAATTAAACATATATGAACCTTACCTCCACAGGAAGTAATAAACATAACAAATCATGTTAACCAATTGTCATATAATTTTCTACCTAAAGTTCATTAACCAAACTTCACAAACGTCATCAGAGAAATATAACAAAACCACAAGTATATACACGGATAGTGCGAAAAGCCATATTGGTTTATAAGAGATAAAAGGAATACAAAGGTCAATTCACAGAACGTTTAAAGAAATTCAATAATTAAGCTCCAATTATCACAGGAAAACATGTACCATCTTCACTGTATACATTAAGATTTGCTTTTACCCGTTACTATTTATGTGTGTGCTTGCGCGGGCCCGGGGGGGGGGGGGGGGGACAACGACGACATGGAAGTAATTTTTATATAAAATATCGTAATATCTTTTTCTTTATTTCCTCTCAAAGTTCGAATCACAGGCCCTCTTCATAGTACAAAGTGCGCAAAAAAAGAAAAAACAAAGCAAATGAAATATTTAAATGCAACTAATGGGATTTCAATCTTCAGCACGACAACGATCAATCAGCACGATCATAGCCATCAATTGACTTCGCGAACAAGTTACTCGAGATTGACGAACTCAGAACGGGCGCACATAATTCCGACGACACGGGCAGCACCGAGATCCAAATGAACGACTTCCAAGCATGCGTTCGTCAGTATTCACCATCACCGAGATAGGAGTACTAAATATCGAGCACATTTAACACTTGACACATGGATATTATGAAATAGGCAGCTATACGTATCCAGATGGAAAATAAAGTGAGAAAATAGGGATATTATAGGCTGCCATGTGGAGTGGCTGGATGGTTGTCAAGATTAAATACAGTACTCCGTTTTATAATTATTACGAGCTCAATGCAATTAAATATGGGCCCATATTTAAAAGCTATGAGTCAAATATGGGGCCCCTATTTGAAAGCTAGGAATCAAATATGGAGCCCAATTTTAAAAGATACGAATCAAATATCAAACTCATTTTTAAAAGTTGCGAGTAAAATATGAGTTTTTTTTACATATCCTTCGAATTGTAATACTTACTTTAGTAGAAAAATAATGGGTTGGTCCAACCCATATTTGGTCCGCCCATATTTGGCCCAACCCACATTTAACCCCATCCATATATGGCCCAACCCACATTTAGCCCAACCCATATTTGATCCGCCCAAATTAGGCCCAGTCCATAATTTTGCCAGTGCTATTTACATGTGACTCGACAATAACACCCCTAAGCAAACACACTCGTTTAAAAAATCTCCATGTGAATATATGACAAAATGAACTAGCTTTGCAATCATACAATAAATTAATTCATTTTGTATACCATCTAATTGATTGTTTGCTATAAATCAGGTCCACTCTCTTGGACGTCACTTGTCAGACGTCACTTGTCAGACACCACTGACATTCTCCCTATAAATCACCGACACGTGTCTACGGGATATCTTTCAGACACCTAGAAAGTTCCATTATTTTATTTTATTTTATTTTATTTTTTCAACATGCTCAAACATATCGGTACATACATTAGGACATGGAAAAAGACATGCTTGGCATAGCTTAAGGATAATAAATATAATAGCAAAGTACTCTTAGGTCCCTCGCAAATAAATTTTAAACACTAAAGGAATTTTGACAAATTTTAAACACTTAAGTCCACTAATTCTCTTCTTGTAGAAGTCCACGCAAGTGGCATAAGAAGTGGACCTAATAGTAATTTGTCCTTAAATGTTTAAAAATTGTCAACAAAGGACCTAATTATAAATTGCCCTAAATATAATCAACCTTAATTAAAATGGGATTAATGTCATTTTTGTGGGTTGAAATGTGTACTTTCTAATTGAAACGGTTGAAGTATAATAAACGTAAACTTTTCAAACAATGTCAATTTTTTGTATTAGGGTACCTAAGTGAATATGATCTCCACCATATATACACAACGCTTTAGCTAGTATACAAAAATAATATATGCAGAATTAGAAATATGCAAATTAGTTTACGTGTCCCCAATGTCACAGTGACCTATATCTTTTTCAAATAGTGTCAGTTGTCGAGTCATGTAAGGTCACATGTCCGCGTGTTCATAGACTGTTTATTACAACTTGATTCACTTAAAAGTCTACAAGCTGCATATATGGGCCAGAAAAAGTCAAACGAAGACGCACAAAATAACTACATAGAATAAACATGTTCAACACCTACCAAGAATTAGACATGCCAACATATTGCATTCATTCACGTGTATAAACATAAATCAATCCCATATGTAAAGGTAAACCTGAATCCATTGCGGCAGAGTTTTAGAGTCTGAATTGCCTGACAACCATTTGCAAGATATCCTATAGCAGAATCCGTTAATTTACACAGGTTTGTTAGGTCTATTGCGCATAACCCAGAACAAGTTTCTGCGATGACTTTCAGCGAATAATCTGTTAATTTCCTGCACCAAACCCAAAGTGAGCATATCAATCAATGATAGCACTCGAAACATATTTCTGCAACATAACAAGGTAAAAATCGAATTCATATTGCATCCCAGGGGAAAAAATGTTTAAGGACACCTACACGCAATCAATCAAAACAAGCTCCTTAATATGGTGACCACTCACAGCTACAAATTGACTAATGAAATCATCACAAACAGTTGGAATTCCAGCAACTGACAACACTTCCAAGTTTTCAAGCTTCGTCAATGCGGGAAGAATAAGAATAGGATCCACGCTTTGGCAGTCATCTAGATACAATTCCCTAAGAACCGGTCCTAACGATTCAGCTAAACTGTAAATACCATCAGAGGTTACCAGGGAGCACTGGCTGAGATTTATCGATCTTAAAGCAGGTGCAGAAGAAACAAGTGCACGAAGTCCAATATCTGAAAGACGACATGCACCCTTCAAGGAGATTGTAGTTAATGCAGGGAGTTTATTTGATGCGCGAGCTAAGATGGACAATAGAATATAATCTGGCATACAGCGTCCACATTGGTCAAGTTGGAGCACCTGGGTCAACAAAACCGAAAATAAGATTCAGTTTTATCAAAATTTAACACGAAGATATTAATTCCTATGCAAAAATAGTTAAAATTTTGGCTGGTTGAACAACATTGGCTTTGCCCTTGAGCTAGAAGATTCTGTCTCAAAACTGAAAAGAGGCTTGACCCGAAACTCGTGTCGTGTTTATGTTGTGGTGTGCCGTGTTGTAAATAACATTTGCATCATTTTTTGTAAGAAAATAACATTCGCATCCTTTTTGTAAAAAACAATTGTAAAAAAAATATAGTGTTTTGTCAAAATCACTATTTGTGTCCTCTTTGTAAAAAAAAATAACAATACTAAAAAAGAAACATTTCTATCCTTTTTAGAAAAATATAACATACTGAAAAAACACATTTGTATCCTCTTACTAAAAATAATACTAAGAATATAATAGTTGTATCCTCTTTGTTAAAAAAAAATTATCATCTTACTAAAAAAGTAACATTTGTTTTTCTTTGTAAAATCATAATATTTGTATCCTCCGTGAAAAAAAACATTGATTTATTATGGAACATTGAATCTGGCAAGTTCGCATCACATCAATATAATCAATTGTGCAATGTTATGCATGTTAAAGGATAGTTTTAAACTTATCTGATTGGTCCACATTGTTAATCGTATTTTTTTTTTAATTTCTGAATTTTTTGCGCTCTCTAAATAGTGTATCTTTACGTATCGCCCGATACTGCGACCGAATTGAAAATCGAGTGGCCGATACCGAGACTTTGAACCATGTGTGTTAGTCATGCTATTCTTGGTTTTACTCGTATTTTGTGTAATGTTGTGTTAAATTGGGCGTAAAAATGTTTGGTTTAAGTTTAAAAAACGATTTCGTGCCATTCGTGTCTCAATGTTGTTGTGCCATGTTGTGTAACGCCAAATCACGATCCAAAAACACGAAATGCCAATAGTTTAAATTTATTCTAGCAGTCTTTTATATAACTAGTGTGCAACCCGCACGATGCGCGGGCGAGGAGTAATTTGTAATTATAGTCATAATTAATCTAAATTAGGTGCATAATCATGAAAAATAAATTATACTTATATCTAATTAACATTGGGAGCAAAATCATGGGAAAAAACAAATGCATGTACTTTATTGGACTACTTGTACAACTTGGAATAAATTAAGGGAGAGTGAAGACACAAAAAGAGATTATTAATATACATTTTTTAGCTATAAGGGGGAGATTTTCTTGATTACAAAAAAGTAGAAAGAAAAAACACTATTTCTTTCTCCATCCTATTCATGGCAGGTAGATATATCAAAAAGTAAATAGAATTTTAATAATCAGTAGCCTGTCACATATTCTTTATTTAGAACATTAAGCAATGCAACAAGTTCATTATGTAACAAAATTACCCATTTTAGAAAAAACAAGCATCATAATAACAACACAAACAATCAGATGAATAAGAGGCCGCACCGTTAAGTTGCTGGCATCACCCCCTTCAAAACTCGCCGTGAATTGTTCCTCAGTCATCCATGAACAATCCCTTACACGTATCTCTGTAGGAGACCCGCTTGCCAGGAGGCTGAAAAAATGACTATTCATTTTCCGAGAATCACAAAGCAACTGACTAAGCTTGTGCCTCATTACATCAGGGACTCTGTCAAGTG
Source organism: Sambucus nigra (assembly GCA_949130495.1). NCBI lineage: Eukaryota > Viridiplantae > Streptophyta > Magnoliopsida > Dipsacales > Adoxaceae > Sambucus > Sambucus nigra. Next base: position 37,848,106 of record OX422220.1, read on the forward strand.
AAGTGATGGCATCTACATGTTTGGCAAGAATGTTCATGCATAGTTCTTGCAATGGGGGAACCACCAGCTTTGATCTGTCAAATTTGTGATCCTTTCTCGGAACCCATACCACCGGTTTGGTTTCGCTAGAAGTCGAGTTCTGTTGAACATTTGCAGTTCTCTCTCGATCTTTGATTATTTTCATAGCAGTCGAAAAGGGACCAGGCCAGTCTTCGACTTCTTTCTTTTCTTCCCTTGGTGGCATTTCCCTTTGAGCCTCGTTAACCACCTGGTTCACTTCATTCTCGTGGGAAGAAAAGTGAGCAAATCTTGATGCATTTTTCTTGGCTATATTTCGGAATCGTTCCTTGTAGCCCCTTGTAGGATTAGCTCTTGAATTATTCTCCGTAACCTGCCTTCCATCCGGCACTGCTACGTTATTCTCCAAACGGGTCGTATCAGAAACTCTACTTTCCGTTATTTTTTTTACTTTAGGTTTCACTTCCAATTCCATTGAATCAATTTTATTTGATACCAAAACATCCTCAACTACTTTCCCCTTACCTTTCTCTTCCCTGCTGAATCTCCTACCCATATCACTGGTACCATTTTTATCATCCTTCAAACCATTCTCCTCTTTTGTATCTGAACTTCCTGAAAAATGGGTACCAATTGGTTTTTCTTCCTTAATCTCCAATTTCAATTTTGCACAATCAGCAACACTCATTGTCATAGATTCGTAAACTGATTTCCCTTTCCCTTTCTCTTCTCTACTGTATCTCTTACGCCTACCACAAACATTTTCATTAAGCATCGGCTCTCTATTTAACTCATTCACCACAACAGCCTCCAAACTTCCACTATTCTCGACTCCACTACTCATAACTTTCCTTCCAGATCGCAAATTCAAACACCTTCGCTCATTCCCACGCCTTCCAACCGATTTAGATTGCGAAAATTCAACACCACTGCCAAAATTACTCTTTCCCTTCCCTTTCTTCACACCCACGAACTCTTCTTTACCCTTCTTCAAACTACCCAAAACATCATAATCCATCCCAACCGATTTATCCCAACAAACATCCATCTCCTCAACCTCTCCCTTCTCTTCCTCAGTACCTAATTCCCTTGAAAGCTCAAGATCAGTTCTAACTTCATTAGAAACCCTTTCTTTCTTCCCATCCAAATCAAAACCCATGTTTTCATTTCCACAAATACCATCACTCTCTCCACTCTCCTCAACCTCTAACTCCCTTAAAACCTCAGTATCTTGACCCAAAACCCCAACTTTCTTCACACCCACATCAAAACCCATATTTTCACTCCCATTCTCCAAACACGCACCCATTTCATCAACCTTCAACTTTCTCGAAATCTCAATATCATTCCCAATTCGACCCAAAACCCCAACTTTCTTCACTCCCAAATCAAAACCCAAGTTTTCATTTCCACAAATACCCTCACTCTCTCCATTCTCCTCAACCTTCAACTTTCTTGAAACCTCAGCATCATTCCCAACTTGACCCAAAACCCTAACTTTCTTCACACCCAAATCAAAACCCTCATTTTCACTCTCTCCATCCTCCAAACCAAACCCATTACTTCTATTACAATTTTGATTCACGAGACTCTTTCTTTTCCCACTAAAACTCACATTTTCTTCATAACTTTGATTTGAAATGAGTCTTGAACTCCTCCTCCTATTAGTTGGCAACCCTAGAGGAGTGGGAGTGGGAGTGGGGGTGGGACTGGGTGTGGCTTGATTTGATGTGGGGTTAAAATGCTCTAAAGATTTAGCTGGTGTCATGGGTTCCATCGTAAACCCTTCTTGTGTTAGGGTTTTGGGTGGAGATTGAGATTTGTTCATGTGGATTATTTTCCTAGACCTTAAAATTGTCATTTGGGCTATTAACAGTTGCAACAAATGGACTCAAAATGAAGAGACAAATACAGAGACTTACAATATTAGTGGAGAGGGAGAAGGAGAGCCAAGGGGCGGGATTTGGGAAGCTTCTTTAATACGCCTTAATGTGACGAAATGTCTTCGTTTTTCCCGCCAAATTGTGGTGGTAAACTAAAGGTCGGTATTGAAACCCTAATTACCCTGTCACAATATATTTTTGAAATTAAATTTTAATCCTTAAAAATGTAATATTAGTGTTAAAGTCCAGCCCATGCCATTGTGGACTAAAAAATATTTTAAAAATATGTTGGACTAAAAATTAAATAAATAATACTTTATGAGGTTTTTATTAAATGCTTTTAAAATAAATTCATCTGTAAACTCCAAAGAATCCCATTTTTTTTGTTTTCAATTGCACCCAAGCACACTTAACTTTAAATGAAAATGAGCATTCAAGCGAAAATATAGGAAGTTATCCGGCATTTATTTTGTTGCGTACGCGAGTATAGATATTTCAAATGTTATTCAAATGTTTAGCAAGTTTGATAAATTATAAGTGATAATTTCATAAATGAAACAAAAATACGATACGGAATGATCCAAAAATGATATTACGAGTCATGTTCATTTCGAGTCCTTTGGACACGAAGTTGTGTTGTATCGTGTTAGTGTCAAATTTATGAGTCTTGTTATTGTATCTTGTCATGACGTTGTATCGTGTTGTATCGTGTTGTGTTGTATCGTGTCAGTGTTAAATTTATGAGTCTTGTTAGTGTCAAATTTATGTCAATCTGTTTTTATTCAGGGTATGGTGTCTATTTTTATTTAATTGAGTGTAAAAATTAAGAAAATCATGGCAATCATGTCGTGACGCGTTCTATGTCGGTCGTGTTCTTGTCTTGTAAAAAAAATATTGTTGTGTCATATCGTATTCTTGTCGAGATAAACTCTTGTGCCATGCCATGTTGTGTTCTATGTTCGTGTCAAGAAAAAAAAATAGTTTTGAAGTTTTATAATTTATAATTTTTACGTAAAATGAAAAGAAATAAGAATTTGAAAACAGATTTCTAACGTAAAAATAAAGTTAGTCATAACATCAATTTCACAAAAATTGACACCTAATAATAGTTAATAGTGAAGTCGGTATTATCTAATTAATATAATTATGCAACAGTTAACGACCCATTTTATGCGTTGATTAACTCTCGAAAAAATAAATAAAATTTTTATGTCCCTCTCTTGTTAAAACTTAAAATTATGACGCGTATTAAAATTTTAACATAAGCACGATAGAACGCGAATCATAATTTTAACACAAGCACGACACAATGAGTAGTAATTTGAACGGGGACACGACACGGCACGACTATGTCAAAATATATGACACCATTTTTTTTAAATATGTACACACAATATATAGAATAATATAAAATATTTACATATACATGTATATATTTTTCTTATATTCCAAATCAACAGTGTTTGCTTTGCTTTTTGTATCATCCTAATCTCCAAAACTCTTTTTTTAGTTATTAATAGTTGCCTCACATTCTCGAAAATAGAAACAAAAAAGTCTCACTTGTCACATATGCAACCAAACAAAGTGAGAAAGTGTAAGGTCAAAATAGGTACCTATATTAATCCGGTGTTAACACTCGGGTAGTATAACACTACTATTCACAATTTAGTGTTATCGTTTATCAATGGGCTTCTTTCTTAAGTTTAATCTAGGTGTAAACTCGCACATGTGCGGACTAGACGATTGTAATAGTTATTTCATAAGTTAAGTTATTTGCTTTATATTATCTAGATTCTTATCTTTTATAGTTATAAATAATAATAAATAATAATAAATAACAACTTCTGGGGGTATAAAATATTATAATTTCCAAAAAAAATGTTGTATTGAAAAAACATTACAACAATATACGCAAGTTGAGAAAGTCTGCATTTATTTAATTGTCGTATGAAATTTATTTGAACATGAAACAAATATTTGGAGCAATTAAAATGTATAACGTTTATATAGTCTCAGAGAGTGAAAAACTTAAACATTTATGGTAAATTTTATTCATAATTTTTTTTAGACCTTGATTGACCGCATTTTCGCAAAAACGATAAAGTTTCATGTCAAATTTTTTATAATATAAAATTTGTTACCAGTATTATAGGACTAAATATAACATAATACTATCCCAAAATGGGTAAAATAAAAAAAAAATGAAAAGTGACTCAATGATTTGATGAGTGATCAAAGCAATTTATCGTTGCTATTGAAGATAAATCCATAAACATATTCACATTGCAAAGAACAACAAAAACTTAGTAGCGATCATATTTGAAAAGTACCGATATGCATATTCAACAAAATTTTCACTCTCACAGGTGCGATGGTAAGTTTCCTCGCCAAAGCTACAGTTGGTCTCGAATTCAGGACATCGGAGCAACCTCTCCATATATGAGGGTAAGGTCAGTCGACGTCCGCCTCTCTTAGATCCTGCAGTTAAGCGAGAGCCTTGTGTACTGGGTACTACCTTTTTTATATTTAAGAGAAATATTTGTAGCATATAAAATAGAATTCATGAGTAACAAAGGTACAAAACAAAATCTTATATCATAACTATAACACGTCATAAAACTCAACCCATAAATTATTCAGAATAAAATAAAATAAAAACTCAGTATCTCCATAAATATAGTTGCAAACCACGATTGAAAAAAAATAACTATTGAAAAAAACCCATAAATTATAAGTGTGAGGATTTATCATGTTTGGTGTATAAATATATACATGGTATATATGGTGTGCCTTCGGAAGAGAATGAATGGAAGGAAATGGATTTTTGGCTATGTGGGTGTGGGTGTGTATAAATATACTATATGTATGTACGTGTACGTAGGTGTATAAATAGGTTGTTTGAATATCAAACAGTTGATATATGTTAGTGTGGATGGTTGAAGAAGATAGTGGTACGAGGTTGTAGATATGTATATATATATGGGGTTGATAAATAGGTTGTTGTTTCAATATCATATAGTTGATATATGTTAGTGTGGATGGTTAAAGAAGATAGTGGTAGGAGGTTGTAGATATGTATATATACAGAGTTGATCTCTAACGGACCCTAACAGATCCAAAAATGGACTATTTTTTAAATATAGTACAAAAGAATTGAATTGATTTTTGTATCAGGTATTTAAACATTTCAGTGAACCTCTAAAAAATAGGCTAAAAAAAACTAACATACATTGACCCACTTTTTTAAAATAAATAAAAAAAAAATCCTCTTGAGTTGATTTTTAAATAGGTTTCCTAAAATGTTTAAAGATCCCCAAAAAAAAATCAACTCAATTTTTTCGCTATTTTATATATATATATATATATATATATATATATATATATATATATATATATATATATATATAATTTTCAAAATAATAAGTTTAATATGGAAATACAAAGTTTTTTTTTTCAATATAATTTATATTTAAAAAAAAATCTCATAATTTTGTTTAAATAAAATTTGTGTTTCCACCATTTTCATCTACTTCTCATAAAAACATAAAGCTTTTTTTCTAGAATATATCAATTTTCATGGAAGGGGATGGTATAAGTTAAAACTTAAAACCAATTTACACTTATTTATTAGAGAGAGAGAGAGAGAGAGAGAGAGAGAGAGAATCTAACCATAACTAATTATGAATGGTTTTCGAACCCATTACCCCACTTTCTTATTTATTGCCTATATCTTTCTTGAAAGATCAAAGTCTTTGAAGAAAAAAATCATCCTTACATACAAATTTTTCAAGAAACTCTATCATTTAAAACCCTTTTTAGTTACCAAAACATAGATATGTTATTACCAACACTTTATATCAAAACCAGAAAGTCGATCTCAACAGCATATCCATCCCATACTTCATTCCTTTCGCCACCGAATGCCATACCTGAAACCTTACTAAACCAAAATAAAATCAACAAACCATTCAAATAAACAAACCAACCCACTCCACTACCAATATAAACAAGTACCTTGTAAACAATAACAATTTTTGGCTTCTTTACAAACAACATCGAGTGCAGAATCAATGAGTTTGGCGCCTTTAGTGTAATGACCCTTGGCTAACAGATCGTGGAAGAGAGAGGAAATGAAAATAATTAGGGGGGGTAAGAGATGGACCGATAGATATAGAAATAAAGAGGTGTGGATGAGTAATAGAGGCATAAGGCATTATGATTTTGAAGAAGATAATTTGGGGAGAAATAGGTAATATAGGGGTGGGGAAGATGGTGTGACACCCCGACTAATTAAATACCGGGTAGCTACTCCTTTATTAAATTAATACAAAAATGCCAAGTTGGTTCAGTTCATAGCATCACTGTCGAAAACATTTTAATGCTTCTAACCACCTAGTATTTAAAAAGTAGGTTGTCCATTTTAATTAAAACCGATTAACATGCAATAAATGAATTATGAAAAGTTAACATAACCAACAATATAGTCACAATAGAATAACCATCCAATAATAATGAGTCTGGAGGAAAACTCCTCACAACGAACCGAATTCCGAAATAAATAAATACAAAGTCCGCATCACTAAAATTTATTACAATCCAAAGTCTGAAATAAATGAATAAGTAAAATGTCTCTAAAAGGAATGGGCGACATGCCCAACAAATGATAAAAACTGATAATGGAGTCAAGATCAGAAATGGAGGCGTCTACTGTCAAGGTCCTGTAACTTCCACAGCAGCTACAAACACGTCACCTGAATAGAACTCCTATGCATGGTGTCCTTCTGGCTGGGCACCTAAAAAGGTTTTTACAAAAATGGATTTGAAAGCAAACGGATCAGAGCCCGAATGTGAAAATAATTTTAAAATATGCAAGTGTTTAATATCATTAAACAGTGAATATAAAGTACATGATAGTGTGTACACTCACATGAGTTCCTCACCTCTCAACTAATTGTGCACTCCTATCGTACCCATACCCATTTCTAGTTGCTCCCATATCTATCTAGTTCAATGCTAAATCTAACATTTCTATATGATATCCCACTCAAATCTCAACATCTTCTATTTAACAGAGTATTGTACCTTATTACACAGTTTCCCCACTTTAGCACTACAATTTATAATAAATCTTACATTTTCACTTTACAAACCGTTGTTATTACTTATACTCACAATTATTCACGACAATTCATTTCAACCAACAGTATATTATTCTCACCAAGAATGTACAATACTGGCACCCCGAGGCTAAGCTGCGGTGCTCACATACTCTGCTATCAAATCCCGGTACATCACGTACATGAGGATCACGTATTCCGAATCTCTGAGGAAACGTTTCATTAACACAAAACAATGGAGGCGAACATAGTTCATATCACCCAATCAGCAGACTTATTAACTTCTCAATAAGTCCTTCTCTGGCCTATGTCCTCGAGGTACCAGTCTAAATCCCCCTCGTAGGCACACAAAGATTAGATGGCCCTAAACGAACGCCAACCTCCCATGATAGCAAGTACGGTAGGTATGTCATACACATATAACTACATATACTAAGCATTCTCACATCTTAGATATTAAAATATTTTGTTAGTGGTATACTTCTCGTTCTTATACCAACACTTAGTGTTATACAAATCACATGTCCCAAATTTATATGTATTTAATTTATCAATAAATCTCACTACGTGATTAGTTACTCGCTTCTCAATCCACAAATGATATCCGATTTAAGACTCTATTCTAAGTTTTACTCCTCATTGTACCCCAATGTCCCAACTATACCCTACTAGTTAATAAGGAAAGGTTATCTCACCATTTAAATAAGTCTACAGGATACTAAAAATCAATTCAGGCCAAAAAGGCCATTCTGTCAACTGGTTAGAAATCTCGTTCGAACGAGTTCGTTCGAACGAAGGACTTCGAACGAAATACCAACTCGTTAGAAGTCATATTGTCATCTCGTTAGAAGTTCGTTCGAACGACTTGGGCAGGTCTTCTAACGAGATGGCAGTTTCAGCCCAGAAATTCCCAAATCCGTTTTTCTCAATTCTTCTCTCCTCTAAATCCACCCTAAGGCCATCTAAATTATGTTTTAACGTATATAAACCATTTATAATCACCCTAGATCATTCCTTAACACATTTAAGGGGTCAAATCTTACAAATTATCATGGAATTACTATGAATCTTCAAATATATCTCCAAACCCTATGAACATGAACTCCTAATTTTTTATGTCTAATTACTCATCATAAATCCGTTTTTAAATCATCATATGTAACTATTCAAGCATTAGATCAGTCCATTATCATACTACATGCAAATCCTAACCCAAACTCAAGGTTTCTCCAACAAATTTCATGGGTTTTCTTCCAAAAAATTCAATAAAAGATAATTCCTACACTAAGCATGGAAGACGTATTCAGTGCATTAAAAATACTAAATCACTTACCTTAGATTGTTCTTCAGAATTTGATGTTGAAGGTTGAGGGTTGATCTCTCCCCTTTCTCTACAGATTTTCTCCCAAGGTTAAAGATGGTGGTTATGGGTTTTCTTTTGGAACCTCTTCCAACTCTTCCTATAACTCCCGTAGCCCTCTAACTTGTCAAATGCTGGTAATGGGCTTAGTGGGTTACTAAATAATGTATAATTACCTCTTAAATTCGTTGGCTTTAATTCCCAAAATTTCAAAATTACCAAAATATCCTTTTAAGTTGCCGGTATGGCCCAAAAATGCCCCGGGATCCAAACTAAACTCCCGACTAGTGTTTTCTGACTATTTCGACCCTTCTGAACTCGTTGGCGCACTCAAAATGACCATTCGGTTGATAAAAAAATAAAATTAACTTTTTAATTCAAATTAATTTCATTTCTGACACGCGCTTCCCAGCTAAATTTCCCAAATTGTCGTATTTCAGTCTCGCGACAATTTTAATATTTTCAATATTCATATATTTCCATATATACACAACATAATCAAATACCAACTCACATCTCGTTAGTATCTATATCCGGATTAATTCTCAATTAATTCACATTTAATTTAATTAATCCCTTAAATAAATATCAATAAAATTACGGGGTATTACATACTTCCCCCCCTAATTACAGAATTTCGTTCCGAAATTCAGAACTAAAAAGTACCTGGTAAAAACAACTCTCGATAACGTTCGCGCATCTCATCCTCGCGCTCCCATGTGGACTCCTCAACATTATGATGCCGCCACTGAACACGTACCAACGGTACTATCTTTGACCGCAGTTTCCGCTCGCTTCGGTCCAAAATAGCAATCGACCCCTCCTCGTAGGAACTATCGGGCTGGAGATCGATGTCCTCCAAAGCAATGTGAGTATGGGCCAAATCATCCCTAAGATATTTCCTTAGCGAGGAAATATGGAACACATCATGAATCCTATGCAAGTGCTCCGGTAACCCAAGTCTATACGCAACTGGCCCAATCCGCTCGATGATAGGAAATGGCCCCACATACCTCGGTGCCAGTTTCCCCTTCTTCCCAAAACGCATAATCCCCTTCATAGGAAATACTCTGAGTAAAACCTGGTCCCCCACTTTGAATTCTCTGAAGAACCTCTTGGCATCATCATAGCTTTTCTGCCGGTCCAGAGCTACCCGAATGCGACTCCTTATCAATTCTATCCTTGCCGACGTGTCCTGAATCACTTCCGGGCCAAGGAGTTTGTTATCCCCCACCTCTAACCAACATGTTGGGGAACGACAAGGTCTACCGTACAACGCCTCAAATGGAGACATGCCAATGGTGAACTGGTAGGAGTTATTATAAGCAAACTCCACCAGTGGAAGGTACTGCTCCCATCCACCCCCAAAGTCTATGATGCACATACGCAACATGTCCTCCAACATCTGATTTTTAAGCTCAGTCTGCCCATCGGTCTGCGGGTGATAAGCCGTACTCAACCGCAATTCAGTGCCCACGGCCTCCTAGAAACTCTTCCAAAACCGTGAAACAAATATCTTGTCTCGGTCAGACACGATATTTAGGGGCACGCCATGAAGTTTCATTATTTTCGCAATAAAAATCTGCGCACACTGTCCCGTTGTGTAGTCTGTCCTTACGGGTATAAAATGAGCCACTTTGGTCAAACGGTCCACAATTACCCAAATGGAGTCATGACCCCTCTGTGACGTAGGTAACCCCGTGATAAAGTCCATGGATATGCTCTCCCATATCCACATCGGAACCTCTAATGGCTGTAGAAATCCTGCCGGTCTCTGATGATCCACCTTCACCAAATGACAAGTGGCTCATTTAGAAACAAACACGGCAATATCTCTCTTCATCCCGCTCCACCAATACTGGCGTCTCATGTCTTGGTACATTTTATCCCCACCAGGGTGTAACGCGAACCGTGAGCCGTGCGATTCTGCCATCACCTCGTGTCGTAAGTCTTCCCCTTTTGGAACGACTAGTCTCCTATTGAAGCGTAATCCCCCGTCTGAGCTAACGGTATAAAACTCGGCTCCCTCTGTTAGTAATCGAATTATCTGCTCTTGACAGAACGAGTCATTTGCCTAGGCCTTTACCACTCTCATGACAATCTGCGGTGTAACAGTCATCACAGACATGAACGATCGGGTCACTGCATCCTGGTGTCCCAACTCCTTCCACTTTGCTTTCCACACCTCGGCCACTTCATCTACTGGCCTATGGCTCAACGCGTCTGCTACCACGTTAGCCTTCCCCGGGTGATATTGGATATCAAACTGATAATCCTTCACAAACTCAAGCCACCGTCGTTGACGCATATTCAACTATTTCTGCGTAAAGAGGTACTGTAGAGACTTATGGTCCGTGAACAACCGAAACTTCTCCCCCAGGAGATAATGTCTCCAAATCCGAAGGGCAAATACAACTGCCGCTAACTCCAAGTCATGGGTGGGGTAATTCCTCTCGTGAGGCTTAAGCTTACGGGAAGCATAAGCTATGGCCTGATTCTTCTGCTGCAGCACACCTCCGAGTCCTTGTAAGGACGCATCGGTGTAGACTAGATACTCAACTCCCGGCCTTGGCAATGCTAACACAGGTGCTGATGTCAACTTGTCCTTCAACTCATCGAATGTCAACTGATAGGCATCGCTCCAGATGAATGGCATACCTTTGCGAGTCAGATGTGTCAAAGGACCCGCTATCTTTGAGAAACCCCGAATAAACCTCCTTTAGTATCCTGCTAGGCCCAAGAAACTATGGATTTTAGTCAGTGTCGTGGGCTGTCCCCACTCCCTCACCGCGGATACCTTCCCCGGATCAACAGATATCCCTCGGTCCGAAATGATATGCCCTAAAAATTGAACCTCCTTCAGCCAAAACCCACACTTCTCATACTTTGCATACAACTCGTTCTGGCGTAGCGTCTGTAAAACCTGTCTCAAATGCTTGGCGTGCTCCTCTTCTGTCTGGGAGTAAACCAGAATGTCATCAATAAAGACAATGACGAACTGGTCTAGGAACTCTCTGAACACCCTATTCATCAAGTCCATAAACACGGTTGGAGCGTTGGTCAAGCCAAAAGGCATAACCCGAAACTCGTAGGAACCATATCTCGTTAAGAAAGCAGTCTTCGAGACGTCCTGTTCCCTGATACGCAACTGATGGTATCCCGATCTCAAATCAATCTTAGAGAAGAAAGAATCTCCTCTCAGCTGGTCGAATAAGTCATCGATTCGGGGCAACGGATACTTATTTTGTATCGTGACCTAATTCAACTCTCGGTAATCTACACACAACCTCAACGATCCATCCCTCTTCTTTACGAACAACACAGGGGCACCCCATGGCGAAGTACTCCTCCGGATAAACCCTTGACCCAACAACTGTTCAATCTGATCCCGTAACTCTCTCATCTCTGCTGGAGCCATACGATAAGGTGCGCGGGCAATAGGTCGAGTACCCGACGTCAAATCGATCACAAAATCTATCTCTCTACTAGGAGGTAGTCCAGGTATATCCTGAAATACATCGGTAAAATCCCTAACAACTGGAATCGCATCGAGTGGTATCACCACTTCCTTAGAGGTCTCCTCCTCTATATAGTACAAGTGAGTGGACGATCCTCCCTCAGGGCGAGGCATCGCCACTAAAAATATCTCATGTACGAGAATGGCAAAGATAATACTCCTACTGAAATAGTCAATCATGAATCGGTACGCAACTAGCCAATCTATACCAATAATCGCATCATACTCATTCATCTCTAACACTAACATATCAGCGGGTAAAGTAAACCTCCCGACCTCTATACCCACACCTCTACAAATAAGGGAAATCACGGAACCCCTACTCAACGGTGAATCTACACAAGTAACCGTGATCTCGGCGGTGTCTAATAACCCAATAATGCATGAAAATCTCATGGCAATGAAACAATGCGTGGCCCCCGTGTCAAATAAGATACGCCCCATAGTCCCCTGAATAGAGAACATACCCTCAATGGCAGGTGGATCCTGTGGGGTTGCGGCATGCTGAAGCTGATACACTCTCCCATACTGAAGCTGTCCCTGCTGAACTGGGACTGCTGGAATGGGTGGTAATGCTGCCATCTGTGGTGGTGCAGGGAGGGCGGCGGGAAACATAGGCCTCTGTGGCTCGTGTCGAGCACCCTGCTGCTGCTGCGGTGGGCCCCTACCCCTGTCAGGACAATCCTGGCGTTTGTGGACAGTCTTGCCACAAACGAAACACTTCCCTAGGAAGTTTCCCCCTCGTTATTCCTGCTGCCCCCGGCCCTGATGGCCGTTACCATTCCTCCCCTGGCTATGTTGGCCCTGCTGAAACTGCTGCTGCTGACCATTCTGACCCTGCTGGCCCTATCTGAAACCTCCATGTCTACTTCTGAAACCCCCAGATCTGAATCTCTTAGAATCCCCCTGTTGGGAACCCTGGTTACCCTGCCTATGTTGTCCCTGAGTAGATTGTGCTTCGCTGGCACCATTTCCCCCGGTCCTGCCCTGTTGGCTGGACTCCCCTGATCTCTTGCTCTCAGACATGTAGAAGCGATGATCTTGGCAATGAAGTAATGCAGCGTTAACCACATCAGAATAAGTGGACAACGAGAGATTACCCAACAAGTGTTGACGGATCCTCCAAGTCAATCTATCCGTGAACTTCTGAATCTTCTTCTCCTCAGTCGGTATCTCATCCGGAACAATGTTCAAGAGATTAGTGAATTCGGCCTCATACTCTGCCACGGTCCTCCCTTCCTGCTTGAGGTTCATCAATTTTCTTCTCATTTCCGTGTGAACAGCTGACGGAATATTTGCGGTCGAACCGCACCCAGAACTCCCGTATAGTGAGGGTGTCCCTCTCCTCTGCAGTGGTAATGGACTCCCACCACTGCAATGCAGATCCTACTAGCTTGAAGGTAGCCAGTATCTGCTTCTGAACATCTGTGCACTCGTATATCCTTAAGTGCCTCTGAATATCCTTCCTCCACTGACTGGATACCACAACATCGGAGCTACTTGAAAATTTCGGAGGGTGTGCTTTCTGAAAAGCATCACGGACACGTTCCCAAGCAGACGGAAATGCATGAGCCTGAACTGGCGCAACTACCGGCGCCTGGGGTGGTGCCTGCTGTACAACGGCTAGGGCGGCATTTACCGCTTGGGCTACAATAGTTGCAACCTCTGCGGCATTCATAGTGCCCTGAACTGGTGCAGGATGTGGCTCTGGCTATGCATCCCTAGGAACTCGCTGCGCACGTTGTGAGGAGTTTTCCTCCAGACTCATTAGTATTGGATGATTATTCTATTGTGACTATATTGTTGGTTATGTTAACTTTTCATAATTCATTTATTGCATGTTAATCGGTTTTAATTAAAATGGACAACCTACTTTTTAAATACTAGGTGGTTAGAAGCATTAAAATATTTTCGACAGTGATGCTATGAACTGAACCAACTTGGCATTTTGTATTTAATTAGTCGGGGTGTCACATGGGAGCGCGAGGATGAGATGCGCGAACGTTATCCAGAGTTGTTTTTACCAGGTACTTTTTAGTTCCGAATTTGGGGACGAAATTCTGTTATTAAGGAGGAAGTATGTAATACCCTGTAATTTTATTGGTATTTATTTAAGGGATTAATTAAATTAAATGTGAATTAATTGAGAATTAATCCGGATATAGATACTAACGATATGTTAGTTGGTATTTGATTATGTTGTGTATATATGGCAATATATGAATATTGAAAATATTAAAATTATCGCGAGACTAAAATACAACAATTTGGAAAATTTAGCTGGGACGCGCGTGTCAGTCGCGTCAGAAATGAAATTTATTTGAATTAAAAAGTGAATTTTATTTTTTTATCAACCGAATGGTCATTTTCAGTGTGCCAACGAGTCCGGAAGGGTCGAAATAGTCAGAAAACACTAGTCGGGGGTTTAGTTTGGGTCCCGGGGCATTTTTGGACCATACCGGCAACTTAAAAGGGTATTTTGGTAATTTTGAAATTTTGGGAATTAAGGCCTACGAATTTTAGGAGGTGATTATACATTATTTAGTAACCCACTAATCCCATTACCAGCATTTGACAAGTTAGAGGGCTACGGGAGTTATAGGAAGAGTTGGAAGAGGTTCCAAAAGAAAACCCATAACCACCATCTTTAACCTTGGGAGAAAATCTGTAGAGAAAGGGGAGAGATCAACCCTCAACCTTCAACATCAAATTCTGAAGAACAATCTAAGGCAAGTGATTTAGTATTTTTAATGCATTGAATATGTCTTCCATGCTTAGTGTAGGAATTATCTTTTATTGAACTTTTTGGAAGAAACCCCATGAAATTTGTTGGAGAAACCTTGAGTTTGGGTTAGGATTTACATGTAGTATGATAATGGATTGATCTAATGCTTGAATAGTTACATATGATGATTTAAAAACGGATTTATGATGAGTAATTAGACATAAGAAAATTAGGAGTTCATGTTCATAGGGTTTGGAGATATATTTGAAGATTTATAGTAATTCCGTGATAATTTGTAAGATTTGACCCCTTAAATGTGTTAAGGAATGATCTAGGGTGATTATAAATGGTTATATACGTTAAAACATAATTTGGATGGCCTTAGGGTGGATTTAGAGGAGAGAAGAATTGAGAAAAACGAATTTGGGAATTTCTGGGCTGAAACTGCCATCTCGTTGAAGACCTGCCCAGGTCGTTCGAACGACCTCGTTCAAACGAACTTCTAACGAGATGACAATGTGACTTCTAACGAGTTGGTATTTCATTTAAAGTCCTTCGTTCGAACGAACTCGTTCGTATGAGATTTCTAACGAGTTGACAGAATGGCCTTTTTGGCCTGAATTGATTTCTAGTATCCTGTGGACTTATTTAAATGGTGAGATAACCTTTCCTTATTAACTAGTAGGGTATAGTTGGGAGATTGGGGTACAATGAGGAGTAAAACTTATAATAGAGTCTTAAATCGGATATCATTTGTGGATTGGGAAGCGAGTAACTAATCATGTAGTGAGATTTATTGATAAATTAAATACATATAAACCGGGGACATGTGATTTGTATAACACTAAGTGTTGGTATAAGAACGAGAAGTATACTACTAACGAAATATTTTAATATCTAAGATGTGAGAATGCTTAGTATATGTAGTTATATGTGTATGACATACCTACCGTACTTGCTATCATGGGAGGTTGGCGTTCGTTTAGGGCCATCTAATCTTTGTGTGCCTAAGGGGGGGATTTAGATTGGTACCTCGAGGACAGAGGTCAGAGAAGGACTTATTGCGAAGTTAATAAGTCTGTTGATTATGGGAGCGTAGGTATGTGCGTGACCCGTGTGATGTGAACTATGTTAACCTCCATTGTTTTGTGATTGTTGTTAATGAAACGTTTCTTGAGAGATTCGAAATACGTGATCCTCATGTACGTGATGTACCGGGATTTGATAGCAGAGTATGTGAGCACCGCAGCTTAGCCTCGCGGTGCCAGTATTGTATATTCTTGGTGAGAATAATATACTGTTGATTGAAATGAATTGTCGTGAATAATTGTGAGTATAAGTAATAACAACGGTTTGTAAAGTGAAAATGTAAGATTTATTATAAATTGTAGTGCTAAAGTGGGGAAACTGTGTAATAAGGTCAATACTCTGTTAAATACAAGATGCTGAGATTTGAGTTGGATATCATATAGAAATGTTAGATTTAACAATGGACTAGATAGATATGGGAGCAACTAGAAATGGGTATGGGTACGATAGGAGTGCACAATTAGGTGAGAGGTGAGGAACTCATGTGAGTGTAAACACTATCATGTATGGTGCGCCCAAAATAAAGCTTGCGATTCAAGTGCAAATCTATCGCAACAAGTAATATCCGGTAAGTACGGGATCGTGATCCACAGGGATTGAAACACTCCTAAGAGAACTGGATTAGGTTAAAGGGATTCTCTAAACGTCACAAAAGTTAAAGTGTAAAAGATGATTTAATAGTTTGGAAGAGTGATTGAGACTAATCTCTAAACTACATACTATTGATGATACGTTAAATACTTAATAATTGCGGAACTATGAAAAGAACTGAGATAAGCTTGAGTTCAAGAAATTCAAGGGATCGAGGATCATTCTCCCACCTCGGATTCACAAGGAAGGGGATTATAGGGCTTGGTTGAAATTAATTCTAATCGAGCATAACTAATTAAGTCCGAACATCAACCATGTAGAGACTAAACTCAACAATGGAGGATTAGGGGTTAATTAATTATTGCTAGATGGGTTGGGTTTGTAGTAAAGCTTCAAACACTAGCCCTTGCATGACAAGAGAAGTTAAGAAACTATGATACTCCAAAACCAACACATGAAGTTCCATTAAAACAATTATAAACCAAACCCTAAATATGAAGTTCAAGCATCCAAGGTGGGATTATGATCCCCAATCATAAGTCTAGCTACTCATGATAGAAACTACACTACACATGCTAGTTAACAACATAGTTAAGTTAGTTATCTAGTTTAAACACAAACCAATGCAAGAGATGGAATTAAATGCAAATTAAAGCTAGTTGAACAAGTAGAGAAGAAGTAAATGAACCTTTCTTGCATTAATAACAACAATTCAACTAGTAATCAAAGCTTCACAAGTTGATAAAAACCATAAATGAACTTTGACCTAGGAGAGAGAAGAGAGTGTTTTTCTATACCCAAATATCTAACAAAAATAATCTTCCATCAAAGAGGAAAAACAAGAGATATATCCCCAAAATCCAACCAAAATGGCAAACTAGTAATAAGAAGAAAGCTGGAAATGCAGGGCCGAATCGATTCGGTGCCAAATCCGAATCGATTCGGAAGTGTAGAGATATGCCCCTGTATGAAACCGAATCGATTCGACAGAGTCAGCGAATCGATTCGGGCCTGCTGTGAGAAGGAGAGATGCCTATATTGGCATTAGTTGTCCCATGTTTCACCGAAACTTCCGTAACTTCTTCGTTCGAGGCCGGATTCAAGCACCGTCGGAAGCCAAGCGAAGATAAGAAGAAGGTCTACAACTTCCGTGAAGAAATCGGGATCAAAACCCGAGTTCTGAAATTACCAAAATGCCCCCGACTGTGCAAGTGTCAACGGAACTTTTACGGATCAAAACCAAACTTCCCAAAATGCATTCCCGAGACCTATAAAAGCTCAATAAAGACACATACAAAGTATATATGATGAACTCAGGGGTTAGTCAATAAATGAGTATAAGAACCGGAAAATACATGCACGAGAACGCTAGAATGTACAAATTAACGGGGTATAAAATACAATAAAAGTGACGAATCACACCCCCTAACTTATACATTGCTAGTCCCGAGCAATGAAGTATGAAGAAACAAGGGCCAACAATGCAACCCAAATAGAGGAAATATGTACAACAACGGAAAAAAAATGCCACTTTTGTAGGCGAACGATTGCATTTAGCGTATGCAATAAGCCGTTTTTAAACCCCTAGGTGGCCCTAGGGGACGAGTGAGGTCTCGTGAGGGTTTCCAGGGATGACACCCACAAACATCAAATAAACTCAAACTATGATACGGCAAAATCCAATGCGTAGCTCAACAAATATCTAAGAAGCACAATTTATCAACAAAGTGAACGAAGCTCACACAAAAGACGGGAATTATCGGCATTAAACAAACAACTTCAATGAAAATCGAAACCATGGAAATGCGAAATAAGCGGACACATGTGGTAATTTAGATTTGGCAAAACTTTCAAAATCCATATAAAAGCTAAGGCATGCATACTCAAGTTCTCTCCGGTTGTTACACTCAACAAATGAAACACTTAGAAATGGGATGTAACACACACGGGACATGCGGGCATTAAGAGTAATTGTAAAGGGAAACTAGGCCACACACGTGTCATCAATGAAGAACGTAATATAAAAGTGAAAAATACAATCTCATGAAAGGATATTGCATAATGACCAAGAGAAAAGCATTTAAACAGATTATCGCTAATGTTCGACCTTTGAATCTCATCACCCTAGGATCAAATAGGACTTTTGGGGTATTGAATTTATGCTAGGTTAGGGTACGAAATGAAAGGAATGTATGAACGGTTTCAAAGTGTTCGGAATGAAAAATCGGGATAATGGGATAAAGCGGGCAATATCAAAATTGGAAAACAAGTTCCAAACCAAGCATTAAATGTATGAATTGGAGAGTGATCAAAGCTTATTGAACTATATACACAACATATACAACTTTCTCTTCTCTTTTTCTTTTATTTTCTCATGTTTTCTTTTACTTTCTATTGCTTTCTCTTTTTCTTCATTTTTTTTTACTTTCTTTTCTTTGCTTATCAAACTCTCATATGCTTAAAATTGCAATCGCAATACAACAACAACATTCAATCCCAAGTAACATTCCGAACAAAGGTATGTAAGGTGTATGTATGGGCTAAAACTCCAATTTGGAGTTGGTTATGGGATTTGGGTTATGAAACGAAAGGCGAATATTTAGGCTCAAAGGGGTTAACGAGGGTAAACATATAAGGGTAAGGTCAAGGCTAATATGGGTGATATGGCAAAGAGGGCCAATGATCATTTCATAAAGTTTCATGTGATTCGCGGGACTAAACACCATTGAAAATCATGCTCAAGTGTTCAATCAATTAATATGCAATCAAATGAAAAGAAAATGAGATCGACAATGAGTTCATTGACAAGAAAGAGATAGAGTGGGTGTATACGCTCACAAATGATGATAAGTCTCAATTTTCACTTTTGTAAGGGTATAGCATGCGCCTTAGAATAACGAATTTGAAACACTTTAAACCAAATCATAAACAATTATTTGTGTATATGCTCAAAGCTTAACAGTTTAATTTTATGATGCTATTCACAATGCAAACAATAACGGGCTAAAGGGTAATAAATCAATGACTCAAAGCATGCTTCATAGCTATACAATAGGATATGTCGATCATATAAGTAATCATAGTAGATATGAGAGATAAAAATAAATTTACTACTAACATGATAACCGGCATCACAATTGTATACCATACCCCCTAACTTGAATGAAACATTGTCCCCAATGTTAGTAGGGATAAAAAGGGAAAAGGGGTATGAAAATAGTCACCCCGTAAGGAGTAACTCGAGAAATGCGCAACGGAATGCCTGTTACAAGTTAGTACCATAAACAATAATATATACAAAAGAGATATATACAAGAACAAATATGAAACTGAAAATGAGTAATTTCATTAATAATTACGAGTTGTGTACATGGGGCACAAACAAAACAAAATTAGAAAATACAATAAATGTACTCTCTCTTACCCACATCAAAACACAACTACAAAGATAGAAACCCAAAAATCAAAATGAAGAACCACAAAAATCAGTAGCAGAAAAAGTAGGATGACCGCGGCCTACATATCGTCTGGATGGCGGCGCGGGAACTCGGGCGCGGGGGGGTCACGAGGGGCATAAGGGTCATAAAGGTAGGGAGGCACAGCAACCTCGCCCCATCGGAGATGTGAAAATAGGTCCATCTGCGCCCGAGTAATCATAGAGATATCGAGCTCGTAAGCGCCCCGATAAGCAGTAAAATAGGCCTGGAACGATGCAAAGCTTGACATGTAAGCGCCCCGAAACTTGGAAAAATCCGCCTGTAACTCATCCATCCGCACCCCGAGATACGCGATGGGGTCAACAGAAGATGAGGCAGGAGGTGGGACAGGATGAGGCACATCCGGAATATCCGGCATAGTGGCACCCGGGGCATCAACAGCATCAGGAGCATCCAACATTCGCTTCTTTCTCCTCTCCCAATAATCCTTTCCAAGACTCTTCTCAATGGCCTTCTCTCCAAGCAACTTGGGAAGGCGAGGAATGTTGTCCGTACTCGCCACCTCGCAATGCGCATCTCTACAAATACGGGAAACTAACCGCGCGTACGGGAGGGTAGTGGTACCCTTCTCACAGTAAGCGGCCTTTAGCATCCGCTGAAGTACCAATGCGGGAAGGTTGACAATAGAGTTAGCGTCCAAGAGATGGTAAAGGAAGTGGGCCGGGGCAGAGCGAAGAACAGCCTTGGTCTGGGTCGGCGTGATGGAATTTACGGCAACAAGGTGGATGATGCGGTGCTTGTCGGGCATAAGAGATGTGGGGAAAGTCTCCCCAGCCCAAACATTCCCTGGCGCCAGATGCGCAATCAGGGTCTCATTAGTCAGCCTCCCCTCATCGGAGCAAGGGTAATCAAAATCCTCGGGGTTGTCGGCCCCAGTCAGATGCAAAGCCAAGAGAGGCTTAGAAATAGGAATTCGCTTACCCCGCACGTAAGCCTCGAAAGTTCTGTCCCCAGTTGGGATGAGAGATGCATAGAACCTACGAGCGTGCTCATCATTGACATCACCCGCCCGGGCAAGGTGAGCTTCCCAATTGAGCTTCTGAAAGTACCGACGAACTGAAGCGGGGAAATCCTCAAGGTGCACAGGCCTCTCAATAGCAATTGGGCGACCCGAAGGAAATTTAGCATGGAACCAGTCCCTTTCCTGCTTGGAGCGAAAGGATTCGAAACCTCCCCGACCCGAAATTATATTGGATGTGGGCTTGGAGATCGAAGAAACCTACAAAACATTAATTCAATACACACACCATAAGTGCGATGCACAAAATCAAAGTAATTGTGAAATAAGGGGAAGTAGGTTCGGAGGGTGTGCGTTGGGAAAAATTGGTCAAATTGGCGTTACCGACGAACACCGCACTCAAACAAGGATAATTCAACAAGAATGTGCGATAAAAGGTGCGAAGATAGAGCATTAGCGCACAAAATCTTCACAGTGGCAATTTATCGAACACTTAGTGTGCAATGTATAGAAAGTAGGGTGAAAATGACATTCTCAATGTGGAAAAACCCCAATAAATACTACTTAATCATCAAAGCAACATAGACAAGTTGTATTTGTTGGTTTCACATCACAATTAATGGGAAAATAAGGAGTTTCATGCAGAAAACATGTGAATTTGGCAAATATGCATTTTACCCTACTTACATTCCAAAAACACTAAATAAGGATTGATATTGATTTAATAGGGTTGAATTAATTACCTTGGATGAGGATGCCTTGGAAGAGGAAGCCATGAGGTGGAAAAAGAATGGAGGACAGGAAATGATAAGGGAGAGGCAGTTTTCACAGGCTAAGGGAATAGAGAGAATGAGAAGAGTGTTAGAACAAAATATGGGATTTTTAAGTGGCAGGTGACCCGAATCGATTCGGTAGTTAAACCGAATCGATTCGCTACACTCGATTTCAACACTGGAAGGGGCCGAATCGATTCAGTATTAATCCGAATCGATTCGGGAGAAGGGACCTGACACTTTGGACTAACCGAATCGATTCAGCTGAATAGCGAATCGATTCGCGGCACTCAAATTTTTGCCACAGGGAAGGGTCGAATCGATTCGGGAGCTGAGAATGGACTTTCTGCAATGCTGATTTTTTAATTCTCATGAAGTTTAAATTTTGGGGCCACCTCAACTGGATTTCTTTGGACCAAAATGATATACTATATGTACGTAACTGGTCCGGAACCAAAAATTGCAACCCCTCATGTGCCGGGGTTGATCGGCACCAAAATTGAGGATTTAACGAACCGAATCACCCCTGCTAACGGGGCTGCTGCGTACGATGTCCGGTTGTAAATCCGTAGATATTATTAGGACGTACTTCACAATGTGAACACCTATCCCTCCCCTCGGTCTGACTTTGCTCCAACTAAGGATCATACACTTAACAATTATATCGGGTTCAAGATCGGAGGATATGATACCTATCCAAAATGGACTACCCCAACCCTCTGAACCCGCGTTTGGTTTTGAAAATCGGATTAAGATTTGAAAGAGGGGGCCATGGGTTCTTACAGTGACGGACCGGAGGGTCGGTGCACAAATCGATAGAGACATTTTCTACCCTATTTTTCTCCGAGCAACTCCCCCTACACGGGATTGATGACTCTATGTAAATGTCAGTTTCGGAAATGATAGAGTCATCAATCGGGGTGGAATCAAAATTCCACAATTCATCCCCAATTTCATGGTTTTCTCTCACGCCAACCTCGCCTAGCATGTCAAAACACACATCTAACACACTCCATTCAATTTCCTCCCTCACAATATGATCGTCGTCCACACATATCATTCCAACGAAATTCACCTCCTTCACACAATCATCCTCGTCACTCGAGAGGTGCGACACATTGAAAATATTGACATCTAATGTCATATTCCCAAAGCACAAGTTCATTTAACCATTCCTACAATTTATCGAAGCATTCGCGGTCGCGAGGAATGGTCGTCCTAAGATGACGGGAGGTTGATTGTTCGGGCTTAAAACAGGTTGGGTATCAAGAACGATAAAGTCGACCGGGAACACAAAGGTGTCTATCTGGACGAGGATATCTTCCAAGACTCCCCGTGGAATTTTGGTGGAGCCGTCGTCCAATTGAATTTTAGTTTTGGTAGGACTAAGTTCTCCCAAGTCCAATTGAAGATAAATCGAATACGGCAAGAGGTTCACACTAGCTCCTAGATCAAGAAGAGCGCGATTAATGGCGAAGTTTCCGATCATACACGAAACAGTGGGACACCCCGGGTCCTTAAATTTTGGAATCGTGTTGTGTTGGAAAATGGAACTAACTTGTTCAGTCAACTCCACCTTTTTGCGAGAAACATGATTTCTCTTAAAGGTGCACAAATCTTTCAAAAACTTGCCATAAGAAGGGATTTGCCTAATCGCGTCAAGAAGAGGGAGATTGATTTTTACTTGTTTGAATGTCTCCATGATTTCTTGATCTTTGTTGGGTTTAACAATGGGAAGGAGCCTTTGAGGGTAGGGTGTGGGAAACGGACAAGGGACTGAAGTTTTCGGCCCCTTGGTCGGCGACTTATCTCTTTTCTTTTTGGGAGTCACTTCACTCTCTCGGGGAGTTATCGTGACCTCGTCGGATACTTTCGGGGAAGGTGGAGGTGGATTTTCAATCACCTTCCCACTCCTAAGAGTGGTGATGGAATTTGCATGTTCCATAGACCTACATTTATCGGAAGAAGGAGTAGAAACATCGGAATTCATGCTATTTTGCCCAACGGGCCCATGAGGTTGTGACGGGAATTTTCCTTTTTCATGCACACTCAAAGAAGCGGTCAACTTGGAAATTTATTTTTCGAGCCTAGCATTTGTGGCTTGTTGAGAGGTCACAAAAGATTGAAAAATTTCTTCTAGACTTCTCTTGTTCGGGTGCGCGTAGGCAGGTATAACTGGTGGATGTGGTCCCGGAGGGGGACCTATTGCATTACAACTTGGGAAGGGGGATGTTGGTTGTACGGTTGTTGGTAATTCTGAGGCGGGGGAGGACGAGATTGTGGATATTGGTAACCGAGTTGGTTACCCAACGATGGATTAAACCCTTGGTCGGGAACGTTTTGGGATCTTCTAAAAACTCCCATAGCGTTCGCTTGGTCATGGAGGATCACTTTGTAAGCCGGAATAGTGGGACAATCTTGGGTCGAATGAGCATTAGTGTCGCAAATGGCACACAACTCCTCAACTACGGAATGAGTTTGAACAACGGGATCTCGAATCCTCGAGCCGAACTCCTCAACTTTCTTAGATAATTTATCTAATCTCATTTTCATCTCATCCTCGTCAGTGAGGTGATACATACCAGGGTTAGACGAGGACGGAACCGAAGGTCGCGAACTGGTTTTTGTTCGGATCCGAGGTATCCCATGCTTGGGTGGTCTCAGCACAATATTTGAAATGTGCCCACGCATCATCGGGTCTAAACCAAAGAACTCACCGGAGCACATTGTCTCCACCATTTGTTTCGCATTAAGTGTAAGCCCATTGTGGAAAAATGAGATTAATCTCCACTTTTCGAAACCGTGGTGTGGGCATCTATGAAGTACCTCGTTAAATCTCTCCCAACATCGCTCGAATGATTCACCTTCGGTTTGAACGAATGTTTGGATTTGACTCTTTAAAGAGTTAGTGCGATGAGTTGGAAAGAATTTTTTCAAAAACTGCGCTTGCATTTCGCGCCAACTCCCGATGGAATTAGGAGCTAAAGACCAAAGCCAAGTTTTGGCCTTGTCTTTTAAGGAAAACGGGAAGAGTTTGAGTCGTGTGACATCTAGAGGACAGTTTTGATCGCTAAAAGTAGCGCACACCTCTTCAAACTCTCTAACATGAAGGTAAGGTTGTTCACTGTCCATGCCGTGGAAAGTAGGAAGTAATTGAATCATTCCATTACGAAAATGGAATTGCGCGGCATTGTAAGGAAAAATGATACAAGACGGAGAGGTGGTTCTCTCCGGTTGTAAATAATCATGCATGGTCCTATACAGGGGGTCGGGTGCAACCCCTTGACTACCGTGCTCACTAACATGGTCGGCCATTGTTGTAGGATCGGAGTGAGCCCAGGTATACGAAAAAGACGAGACCGAACTAGAATGAGAAATTGATGGTAAAGGTCTCCAATAATCCGAGGGTTCACTAAACGATGGTTCACGAATAGGATTCAAATTACTACTACTCGCGTCATGCATTTACAGAATTTTG
Organism: Sambucus nigra; assembly: GCA_949130495.1. NCBI lineage: Eukaryota > Viridiplantae > Streptophyta > Magnoliopsida > Dipsacales > Adoxaceae > Sambucus > Sambucus nigra. The sequence goes on from OX422220.1 coordinate 37,873,112, forward strand.
GATTGATTTTTGGAAACCGTGATGTCACGGTGACCACCGGGAACGATAGTGTAAAGAGAATTTCTAAAACCTAAGATGGTTGCCAATCCCCGGCAACGGCGCAAAAAACTTGGTGCGCCCAAAATAAATCTTGCGATTCAAGTGCAAATCTATCGCAATAAGTAATATCCGGTAAGTACGGAATCGTGATCCACAGGGATTGAAACACTCCTAAGAGAACTGGATTAGGTTAAAGGGATTCTCTAAACGTCACAAAAGTTAAAGTGTAAAAGATGATTTAATAGTTTGGAAGAGTGATTGAGACTAATCTCTAAACTACATACTATTGATGATACGTTAAATACTTAATAATTGTGGAACTATGAAAAGAACTGAGATAAGCTTGAGTTCAAGAAATTCAAGGGATCGAGGATCATTCTCCCACCTCGGATTCACAAGGAAGGGGATTATAGGGCTTGGTTGAAATTAATTCTAATCGAGCATAACTAATTAAGTCCGAACATCAACCATGTAGAGACTAAACTCAACAATGGAGGATTAGGGGTTAATTAATTATTGCTAGATGGGTTGGGTTTGTAGTAAAGCTTCAAACACTAGCCCTTGCATGACAAGAGAAGTTAAGAAACTATGATACTCCAAAACCAACACATGAAGTTCCATTATAACAATTATAAACCAAACCCTAAATATGAAGTTCAAGCATCCAAGGTGGGATTATGATCCCCAATCATAAGTCTAGCTACTCATGATAGAAACTACACTACACATGCTAGTTAACAACATAGTTAAGTTAGTTATCTAGTTTAAACACAAACCAATGCAAGAGATGGAATTAAATGCAAATTAAAGCTAGTTGAACAAGTAGAGAAGAAGTAAATGAACCTTTCTTGCATTAATAACAACAATTCAACTAGTAATCAAAGCTTCACAAGTTGATAAAAACCATAAATGAACTTTGACCTAGGAGAGAGAAGAGAGTGTTTTTCTATACCCAAATATCTAACAAAAGTAGTCTTCCATCAAAGAGGAAAAACAAGGGATATATCCCCAAAATCCAACCAAAATGGCAAACTAGTAATAAGAAGAAAGCTGGAAATGCAGGGCCGAATCGATTCGGTGCCAAATCCGAATCGATTCGAAAGTGTAGAGATTTTCCCCTGTATGAAACCGAATCGATTCGACAGAGTCAGCGAATCGATTCGGGCCTGCTGTCCTGTGAGAAGGAGAGATGCTTATATTGGCATTAGTTGTCACATGTTTCACCGAAACTTCCGTAACTTCTTCGTTCGAGGTCGGATTCAAGCACCGTCAGAAGCCACGCGAAGATAAGAAGAAGGTCTACAACTTCCGTGAAGAAATCGGGATCAAAACCCGAGTGCTGAAATTACCAAAATGCCCCGACTGTGCAAGTGTCAACGGAACTTTTTCGGATCAAAACCAAACTTCCAAAAATGCATTCCCGAGACCTATAAAAGCTCAATAAAGACACATACAAAGTATATATGATGAACTCAGGGGTTAGTCAATAAATGAGTATAAGAACCGGAAAATACATGCACGGGAAAGCTAGAATGTACAAATTAACGGGGTATAAAATACAATAAAAGTGACGAATTACTTTATATTCACTGTTTAATGATATTAAACACTTGCATAATTTAAAATTATTTTTACATTCGGGCTCTGACCCGTTTGCTTTCCAATCCATTTTTGCAAAACCCTTTTTAGGTGCTCAGCCAGAAGGACACCATGCATAGGAGTTCTATTCAGGTGACGTGCTGTAGCTACTGTGGAAGTTACAGGTCCTTGACAGTAGACGCCTCCATTTCTGATCTTGACTCCATTATCAGTTTTTATCATTTGTTGGGCATGTCGCCCATTCCTTTTAGAGACATTTTACTTATTCAATTATTTTAGACTTTGGGTTGTAATAAATTTTAGTGATGCGGACTTTGTATTTATTTATTTCGAAATTCGGTTCGTTGTGAGGAGTTTTCCTCCAGACTCATTATTACTGGATGGTTATTCTATTGTGACTATATTGTTGGTTATGTTAACTTTTCATAATTCATTTATTGCATGTTAATCGGTTTTAATTAAAATGGACAACCTACGTTTTAAATACTAGGTGGTTATAAGCATTAAAATATTTTCGACAGTGATGCTATGAACTCAACCAACTTGGCATTTTGTATTAATTTAATAAAGGAGTAGCTACCCGGTATTTAATTAGTCGAGGTGTCACAAGTGGTATCACAGGTGCTCTGATACCACCTGTGACACCCCGACTAATTAAATATCGGGTAGCTACTCCTTTATTAAATTAATACAAAATGCCAAGTTGGTTCAGTTCATAGCATCACTGTCGAAAACATTTTAATGCTTCTAACCACCTAGTATTTAAAAAGTAGGTTGTCCATTTTAATTAAAATCGATTAACATGCAATAAATGAATTATGAAAAGTTAACATAACTAACAATATAGTCACAATAGAATAACCATCCAATAATAATGAGTCTGGAGGAAAACTCCTCACAACGAACCAAATTCCGAAATAAATAAATACAAAGTTCGCATCACTAAAATTTATTACAACCCAAAGTCTGAAATAACTGAATAAGTAAAATGTCTCTAAAAGGAATGGGAGACATGCCCAACAAATGATAAAAACTGATAATGGAGTCAAGATAAAAAATGGAGGCGTCTACTGTCAAGGTCTTGTAACTTCCACAGCAGCTACAGCACGTCACCTGAATAGAACTCATATGCATGGTGTCCTTGTGGCTGGGCACCTAAAAAGGTTTTTACAAAAACGGATTTGAAAGCAAACGGGTCAGAGCCCAAATGTGAAAATAACTTTAAAATATGCAAGTGTTTAATATCATTAAACAGTGAATATAAAGTACATGATAGTGTGTACACTCACATGAGTTCCTCACCTCTTAACTAATTGTGCACTCCTATCGTACCCATACCCATTTCTAGTTGCTCCCATATCTATCTAGTTCAATGCTAAATCTAACATTTCTATATGATATCCCACTCAAATCTCAACATCTTCTATTTAACAGAGTTTTGTACCTTATTACACAGTTTTCCCACTTTAGCACTACAATTTATAATAAATCTTACATTTTCACTTTACAAACCGTTGCTATTACTTATACTCACAATTATTCACGACAATTCATTTCAAACAATAGTATATTATTCTCACCAAAAATATACAATACTAGCACCCCGAGGCTAAGCTGCGGTACTCACATACTCTGCTATCAAATCTCGGTACATCACGTACATGAGGACCACGTATTCCGAATCTCTCTGGAAACGTTTCATTAACAACAATCACAAAAAAATGGAGGCGAACATAGTTCACATCACATGGATCACGCACATACCTACGCTCCCATGATCAACAGACTTATTAACTTCTTAATAAGTCCTTCTCTGACCTATGCCCTCGAGGTACCAATCTAAATCCCCCCGGTAGGCACACAAAGATTAAATGGCCCTAAACGAATGCCAACCTCCCATGATAGCAAGTACGGTAGGTATGTCATACACATATAACTACATATACTAAGTATTATCACATCTTAGATATTAAAATATTTTGTTAGTGGTATACTTCTCGTTCTTATACCAACACTTAGTGTTATACAAATCACATGTCCCCGGTTTATATGTATTTAATTTATCAATAAATCTCACTACGTGATTAGTTACTCGCTTCCCAATCCACAAATGATATCCGGTTTGAGACTCTATTCTAAGTTTTTACTCCTTATTGTACCCCAATCTCCCAACTATACCCTACTAGTTAATAAGGAAAGGTTATCTCATCATTTAAATAAGTCTACAGGATACTAGAAATAAATTCAGGCCAAAAAGGCCATTCTGTCAACTCGTTAGAAATATCGTTCGAACGAGGTCGTTCGAACGAAGGACTTCGAACGAAATACCAACTCGTTAGAAGCCATACTGTCATCTCGTTAGAAGTTCGTTCGAACGAGGTCATTCGAACGACCTGGGCAGGTCTTCTAATGAGATGGCAGTTTCAGCCCAGTAATTCACAAATCCATTTTTCTCAATTCTTCTCTCCTCTAAATCCATCCTAAGGCCATCCAAATTATGTTTTAACGTATATAAACCATTTATAATCACCCTAGATCATTCCTTAACACATTTAAGGGGCCAAATCTTATAAATTATCATGTAATTACTATGAATCTTTAAATATATCTCCAAACCCTATGAACATGAACTCCTAATTTTCTTATGTCTAATTACTCATCATAAATACGTTTTTAAATCATCATATGTAACTATTCAAGCATTAGATCAGTCCATTATCATACTACATGCAAATCCTAACCCAAACTCAAGGTTTCTCCAACAAATTTCATGGTTTTTCTTCCAAAAAGTTCAATAAAAGATAATTCCTACACTAAGCATGGAAGACATATTCAATGAATTAAAAATACTAAATCACTTGCCTTAGATTGTTCTTCAGAATTTGATGTTGAAGGATGAGTGTTGATCTCTCCCCTTTCTCTACAGATTTTCTCCCAAGGTTGAAGATGGTGGTTATGAGTTTTCTTTTGGAACCTCTTCCAACTCTTCCTATAACTCCCGTAGCCCTCTAACTTGTAAAATGTTGGTAATGGGCTTAGTGGGTTACTAAATAATGTATAATTACCTCTTAAAATTCGTAGGCTTTAATTCCCAAAATTTCAAAATTACCAAAATACCCTTTTAAGTTGTCTGTATGACTTAAAAATGCCCCGGGACCCAAACTAAACCCCCGACTAGTGTTTTCTGACTATTTCGACCCTTCCGGACTCTTTGGTGCACTCAAAATGACCATTCGGTTGATAAAAAATAAAATTCACTTTTTAATTCAAATAAATTTCATTTCTGACGCGACTGACACGCGCGTCCCAGCTAAATTTCCCAAATTGTCGTATTTCTGTCTCGCGACAATTTTGATATTTTCAATATTCATCTATTGCCATATATACACAACATAATCAAATACCAACTCACATCTCGTTAGTATCTATATCCGGATTAATTCTCAATAATTCACATTTAATTTAATTAATCCCTTAAATAAATATCAATAAAATTACGGGGTATTACCGATGGACCAATTTAATTGAGGGGTGGGTGGGGGGGAGAGAGAGAGGGGGGGGGGTAATTAATTGGAGCAATGGAAAAGATAGGTAGGGTTAATTGATTTTGGGTGGGCTAAGAATTATCCATGTGGAGGGGAGCAATAACTCTTCTCTTTCGTTTTATAATAGTTATATAGATTAGTATTGAGCTTCGTGCGTTTTAAATTAAGGAGACAAAAAAATATGAATAAAAAATAATTTGAAAAGGATTCGGCATAAATTAAAAGCAATGGATGAATCAATGATTTGATTTAAAAAGAGAGAGAAATGAAGGGATATATATATATGAATTATGGGGAAATTATTTGATCAAATCAGAAGAGCTGACACATTCCGACAGTTTTGATAAACGATAACAGCTTGAAGATAAGAACAAAATACGATCCGATCAATGGATATCTTGGGATTGGATCTACTCGACTACATCACAATTTCATCCCAAGGCCTTAGAGTCCTACACTATTTATTCTCTTTTTGTTCTCAATAAATGTGACCCACGCCCCTAGAAAAAAGGGGCATGTGATCTTTGCTTATCAAGAACTGATTATATATATATACACACACACACACACACACACACATATACAGTGGTGGACTCAAGATTTTTAGTCAGGGGTGTAAAAGTTTCTCGGAGTAGGCAATTGAACTGAAAATATTTAGTAGTTGTAATTTAGGTGTTATTACCGAAGGGGAGGAAGGGATGGGGGGTCACCGGCAACTTGGGTTATGTAAAGAAAGGACAGTGACGGCTTGGGCTGGGGGGGGGGGGGGGGGAAGGGGAGGAACGGAAGAAATAGAAAATAAAGGTAGCTATTTTTAGTGAGGCACATATATTATTAGAATATATATTATTTACGACTCCGCCCCTAAGCTTTTAAAATGACATAAAACTCATTTCCTTTCACTATGAAAACATAAAGATCTATTTTTTATGTATATATCTAAAAAAAATCTTGAAAACATGGAGTGGTGGTCTCCCATCTTGGGGATAACCCAGGTCCCCAATGAGTGCGTGTGTGTGTGTGTGAGTCCCTTTTTATTTCTTATGTGAAAAGTTTTTTAAGGATGATAAAATAATATATCTTTTTATGAAAAACACCTTTTTTCTAATTTTTAATTCGCACCAAGCTGTGAACCAGTTTTAACTTAACCAAATTTTATCTTGATTAATCCTAAAGATTCATCTAGTGATTAAAGCAAGTAAAATAAAGTAAAGAATACTCACAACGCCGGATGCACGAGAAAACCACAACGGAAAAAAATCTCGGATGGTCCAAGCCAAACAATCACTATGAACGTGGATTTACAATGAACGAAAACAAGTCTTACTCAACTACTCGATCCCCACGAGACTTGACACTCTTTTAATCTTCAACCACTCCTCGCATAGTGCCCACGCATAAAGTCCTTCGTCCACGATACTTGCCCACAACACACGCGTCCACGTATGTCTCGGTGTCCACCGATATGGCGTGTAACGTATACGGAATCGGAACACGAACTCCTTTGCTTCTTCTCCACAAAACCAAAAATATTCAATGTAGAACAAAACCTTCTTGGTGTAAACAAATCACTATTACATATAGTAATGAAAACTCGGATCTTGTAAACTCTAAGGACGTGTTTGGACTTAAAAACCTTAGAAAACTATGTGCATAAACGTTCTGGTTCATAAACTATTTTTCACAGAATGCACACTTACGAAATCTGATGCAAACACGCCATTATATATTTTTCTTAAGGTGGCAGCTCGTTCAAGCGAAACAGACAGGTCGCTCGAACGAGATAAGATTTCGCTCAATGACATGTCAAGTCGTTTGAATGACACGCGCGTTAGAGTCCCAATAAAACATAACTCTAATCCATCCTTATCGGATTGAAATGAATTGTAAATGATTTCAAACTCTTTTAAAAACATTTTCTTAATAAAATAACATCCTTAAACTTATAAAAATTAATTCCGAGTCCCATTAAAATTACGCATTCATACCTTAGTGATCTCGAAATGCAATTAAACTTAAAGACGAATAATCTTTCCCAAATTAAACCTTCGGTATAAATAATTCCTTAAATCTTTGCCGCAACGTCTTCAATAAACTTTAACACGCCATAGTCTGTATGGGATCGTGACAATAAAAATCTCCCCATGACCCAAACATTTTTGGTCTGAGAATAAGTCAAAACTATACAACAGACTAATTGGAAATTTTGTCCTTACAGAGAGATTAAGAGAGAGAGAGAGAGAGAGAAATACCACCATAGATGTAGGCATGTTGTCAAACCATGAATGTCTTATGTCGTGTGATTTTCCTTTACCGCTTAACTTTATTGTGTTGAATCATCATAGTAGGAATTTACCACCTACAATTGGTGTCGTTTGTGAGAACGATCTTCCTTAGCTCTTTTAATAAAATCCAACGATTAGTCATGTCTCACTCACACAACCCCCGTTTACAATCTAACGACAATCACTAGAATGAGGAGAGATGGGCCCCAAGCACTTAGGGTTAGGTTCGAGGTCAACCCCCGCAGGAGTCGCAATACTCCAAGCTCGTATTATCAACCACAAGAGGAACACAATATGAAAAACATCGAACAATCGAGATTTACTCAGATCTCACGTCTCGTAGATTCCTATAAATGGAAACTTCATGACCAGGAGGATGTCACATGCCTCTAACATAATGAAAATGTTCGTTAGCAACATAACCTATAAATAATGGAGCAGGAGCTCCATGGGGACAAGCGCAAACACTATTCTTGAACACCTAGCCCTCAATCAAGAAAAACTCACTCTGAGGAAAGAGTTCGTGGTGCAATCAAGAACGCTCTAGGCACAGGAGCCCTCCAGCGAGAAAAGATTAGGAAGGCAGTTATCGCAAGAACAACCTCCATGATCTCATACTATGAGAGATGGATGAGCACCTAGCTCATCGTGGGGTTATATCTATAAATTAACTACGTAGGAGAGCCCTTATCAATGAGATAAAGTCCTCTTTTTCGAGAATAATTGAGGAACCAAAGCCTCCTAAGAATTTTACCAACCCTAAATTCAAAATCTATGATGTAAAGACTAATCACATCGATCATGTTCACCACTACCGACAAGAAATAACTCTATAGAGTAATAATTAAGCACACTTGTGCCGTGTATTACATTCTTATCCTGGGGGATACCATACAGAATTGATTCTAGAAGCTATCGCACATGTTGATCACTAGTTTTAAGTATCTCATGAAAGCCGTCACTTCCGGATTCAAAACTATCAATTATCACCCCGAGAGGAGGATGGACTCATTACTCACCACGAGGAAGAAACCTCAGGAGACCTTATAAGAATATAACGAAGTGGGGATTGCTCTAAGCAAGTTGTCATGGCCTCATTCAAGGTTGGTATGTTGATCAATTCTATATTGCACCAAAGCCTTACTAAGAAGGATACCAACACTATTGAATGCCTTATGTCTAGATAAAAAAATATACAAAAGTAGAGGATATGGCAGCTGGAACCCAGTACTATAATGTTCAGTAAAAAACATGTGAAACCAGCGGTAAGGAGATTATTCCTAAGAAGGGGGGAAAAGCAAAATGGTAGATCCAGAATTAATGATAAGGTGGAACCTACCATGGCCTACCACGCAATCAACGTTGTTTTCAAGGAACCAATTTATAAAATATTGAGGAAGATTAAAGATCAGTAGTTCATCAAGTGGTCGAGGAAGTTAATCGTAGACCCATTAAAGAGGAACACCTCCCTAAGGCGTACCTACCATAAAGACAATGGGTACAAAATTGAGAAGTACAAAGCTCTATAAGCCCAATTAGAGGAATTATCTCAGACTGGCCACCTCGACAACCATATGGAAAAAAAGGTGTGAAGGCCATCGTGGAGCATGATCAAAATCTTAATAACATCCTAGAGTATGGTGAAGCAGGACACATGTTCGCGATCATCCACGGTGCTTCGAGCCCAAATCAGATCCAAGGGAACATTATTTGGATGGAACTAAGAAAGGTCACTGTAGTCACATAAGATTTTTAGATGATCCCATAAAGACCCAGATGGGAAAACTTCTTCGTTCAGAAAATATTGACTATAACAAGCATATGTTCTTTTCTGAAAAAGACCAGATCGGAGTCAGAACTCTACATCACGATACGCTAGTAATCACTCTCAGAATTGCCAATTGGGATATAGACAAGCTATTATTCGATCGTGGGAGCTCATTAAAGGACATTTTCCTAATATTATTCAACAAGCTCAATCTCAAGGTGGGAGATCTTAAATAATAAACTATCCCTTTGGTCGCTTCGCTGGAAAGATGACTGTACCCTGGGAAATGTCACATTTTGAGTATGCACTAAAAGCATTTCGAAGTTACTCGAATTCCTAGTCGTGGACATTGAGTCCCCATACAATGTGATCCTAGGACAAGGATGGATTCATACTATGAAGTCAGTCCCCTCCACTCAGAACCAAAAGTTCAAATGCATCACCGACAGGGGGATAATGGAGATAAACGGAAATCAGGTTACTACTCGGTAATGCTTTATCAATGTCATAAAGCCTAGATAGGAAAAGAAAAAATAGAAGGTGGATGAGGTGACCAAAGACGAGGCTCCTTTGTCCAAATAGAGAATAAAGTATGGCCGACCAGGGGGAAGAAACTAGGGTGGCCCCTGCAGATCGAGTCATGGAATAATTGTAAGAAGTTATTTTTGATGACTTATACTCGAAAAAGAAAATTATAATCAGTAGCTCACTTGTCGATCACTAAAAGAAATAATCAATATTTCTTCTCAAAGATAATCAAGACATATTGGATTGGCGACCTTATGACATACATGGGATTGATCATAAGGTCATGTGTCATCAGCTCCACGTCAATCCAGTGTGTCCACCAATCACACAAAAGGCCCGCTGAACAACCCTAGAAAAGGCCAGGGATGTGGAAGAAGTGGGGAAACTTCTGGAGGCAAGGTCTATTAAATAAGTTTAATTACCCAAATGGATCTCTAATATGGTGGTTTTCAAAAAGAGTAATGGAAAATGGAGAGTCTACATAGACTTCACCGACCTGAATAAAGCATGTTTCAAAGATAACTTTTCTCTAACAAATATTGACCAGTTGGTTGATGATACAACCAGCCATGAACGAATGAGTTTTCAGGATGCTTACTCGGGGTATCATCAGATTCCTCCGTTCGAACTCGAACAGGAGAAAACCTCATTCATCACGGCCCTTGGCTTATACTACTATAAAATTATGTCATTTGGACTCAAGAACGCGGGGGCTACTTACCAACAATTGCTCACTAAGATGTTCAAGCACCAGTTGGGTGGAGGTCTACATAGACGACATTGTAATACCCTTCATTTTAATAAATAAAGTAATTGTTAAATACTTGGGTCCGATGAAAGTTTTACGTAAAATAATCACACACGTTGCACTGCATGGGTCGAATAAGTGCCAAAAATAATAATTTATGTTTTATGCGAAAGTTTCACGTGAATGTTTGCATGTGTATATCTATCTATCTATCTATCTATCTATCTATCTATCTATCTATAAGGTAGACTCCCGTGCACATTGAGTTTGCATATGTGCTGGCGCACACCTATTTTTTTAAAATATTAAAAATTTTGAGTTGATTTTTTTCTATGATGTTTAAACATTTCAACGGACCCATATAAAAAAATCAACTTAGAAAAAGTTTTTTTGCTATTTTAAAAAAATCGGTCAAACTTTTACAGCTTTTAAGTGCTTTAAAAACTGCGAAAGTTCGACCGATTTTTTTAAAATAGCAAAATAACGTTTTTTGAGCTGATTTTTTATATGGATTCCTTGAAATGTTTAAATATCACACAAAAAAATCAACTCATTTTTTTTTTCTATTTTAAAAAAATAATGTGCAAACTTAGTGTGCACAGGAGCCTGACTCTCTCTCTCTCTCTCTCTCTCTATATATATATATATATATATATATATACTATACGAATGATGAATATAACGTATATAAAATTACATGTCACGTTCAGTTTGGCTTGATGCATGTAAGACGCGCATAAACAAAAAGGATAATAATTGATAAAGAAAATAGTACTTAACCTTAAACGATGAAATAAAGTGCCCGAACCACTCGTATTGTGTTAATGACATTAACAAGAGTCGCAGACATGTGTTTAGGGTTATTTTTATATATAGGATACAAACCTCACTTTGGTAAAATTATATTTCTGGTAAGAAAATATTGTTAAGACAAGAAATTATTTTAGGAAAAATAATTTAAATATAACTTTGAAGTTTTTGTGTACTTTTTGAGTATATATAACTTATTACTTGTAGTATACTATATACATATATTTAGACATGTGTGTGTATATATATGTACCTTAGATGGCTAATAAAAACTTTTGGGTTTGATCGATTATTATATGTTAGTTCACTTAGGAGGTTTATGGGTTTTAAGTGAGGCTGAAGACTTTTGCGTCTAGATGATATATGCCTTAGGAGGTTTAGCAACAGGTGATGAACAAGCCATATTTGTGGGGGTCATGGTCAATGGTTGTAGGTTGTTCTCTTAGAATATGTGAGTAATACAAAAAATGAGAGTTAATCTACACCATGTTGGATGAAACGAGGCAACCCTAGACCGGTCATCACACGAAACATGTCCCCTATAAGGTCATTAACCCTTTCTCTTTATTATGTGAGAGACCTTTGTTGAGAATAAAAACCCAAGAGAAAGTCTTAACACCTCCAAAACCATTTTGGTCTTCTATACCCAAATCAAACCTCCTCTTACACACTCTAAATAGGTTCCCACGACATATTACACTGCAAAAATCAACCTATTATTTGGGTGAGTGTTAGTTTCAATATGTATTAGTAATATATATATATATATATATGACACCCCGCCCAATTAAATACCGTGTGATCAGTCATATATTAATTTAATCTAGAATATTCAGTTGGTTCAGATAATGCATCACTGTCGAAAATCATCAATTTTATTTAATTAAAACTAACCACCTAATATTTAAAAAGGTTGATATCAAAATTTTATCTTGTTATTAACCATCATCAAGTAGGAAATAATTAAATAACATTATTCATCCCAAAAACATAAGAAAAGAACTAGCTGAATTAAAAAAAAAAACTGGAGTAAACACATCCAGTCAAAATCCCATACAATAATCCAAAGCCATGAAATAAAAGTTTACTAACGGAATAAAACATCTAAATCTCTGAATGTAAAATAGGAAGGGACGACATGTCCAACTGAAGTAAATAACTCATAGATAAAGAAGGATAGACTATGAAGCGTCTACTAGCAATGTCATGTAGCTTCCACAGCAGATACAACTCGTCAAATGAATGGAATCTCCTAAGCTTGGTGTCCCCGTGGTTGAACACCTTAAATAAAGTAACAAAAAAAGAGTTTTGCAGAATCACGGGTCAGAGCCCGAGTAGAAAATAGTTTAAATATAGCAAGTGCTTAAATTGGTTAATTAACACAAATATTATTCATGTTAACTTAACGTACTCCCTTGAGATGCTCATCTCTCATCTAATGTGCACGCCCAACGAGCCTAACTACCCATACTAGTCATGGTACTCTGCCTGACTATACGTAGTATAAGCAATATGCCGGATAAAATATCTAAATAATCCGAAGACAATATATTGTTATTATTTAGGAATAGGTTTAAGGATGCTTTAACTCATTCTCATAACATTTTTAATTCTTAACTGGTGACCCAATAAGTATATACTATAATAAAGGGACCAATATGGAACACAGAATAGAAAATCCGTATACATGTGTAACATCTCAGTAAGTATATATATATATATATATATATATATATATATATATATATATATATATATATGCTGCACCCATGGTTAAGAAACCCTTGATGTTAGGCATACTCGGCTATCTAGTCCCATTGCAACGCTCACGCACGAAGGACAACTTCAATCTCTCAGGAACCAATAAAATATATACACATATTAGAGGCGAACATAGTTCCAAGCCGATGGGCTACGCACATACCTACGCACCCATTAAACCGTCAACACTATCGTTCTCACAGATAGCCCGTACCTAGGTTCCATGCTCTAGTAGTACGACTCAAAATCCCCCGAAGGCACACAAGATATGGTCATACACAACGCGCTAACCTCCGTTCGATAACCAGTAGCTAGGTATGTCATACATATAATATTCCAAGTAATAAGCATGCACACAACTTATATAACTTAATAGGCATTCACGCAACCCAATTCCCATAAAACGTAGGTAATATTATCGCTTCTACTCTCACCGTTATTTGTTCATATTTTACCTCTTTTGAACCTTCCTTCCTAGGTTCTATAAACTTTCTATATCCCGAGAACAATCACACGCCCAACTAAATATTAACTCATAACTTACGTTTCCCGATACTCACATAGGTTTTGACTCTCACTTGAATAAACCTAGGATGATTTTTAGCTCGACCGGACCCTAAAAAGCCATTATGAAATCTCGTTAGAAGTCAAGGGAATCTCGTTCGAACGAGGACGTTCGAACAAAGTTCTCACTTTGAACGAACTCCATCATGTCGTTGGAATTCTCGTTGGAAGTCTCATTCGAATGAGGTCGTTCGAATGACCTGAGCAGACTTCGAACGAGAAATCTGGGCATACCCCTGTTCTTCTCCAAATTCGATTTTTCCAGCTTTTAATCTTCAATATAAATCCAAAACTCAACCTAACTCTAATTTAATGTTCTTAAACTATTCCAAATTACCCTAAGATACTTTCTAATACAAATTAAAGGTCAAATCCTTATATACTCAAATGGAATTCAATAATTTCTTCAATTCCTAATAAATCTCTTAAATGTGAACCCATAATTTTTAAACCTTCAAAACTCCCAATTAATTTCATGATTTTAACATATAATTACCAAATTTAACAAGTCTAATACGTGAAGATCCTCTACATGAAAACCCATCTCCAATTCATAAGGTTTCTTAACAACTCAGTTTAATTAAAACTAAGTTTTCATTGCAACAATTATATGTCATCTAATCTAAATAAACAGAAACAATATTTGCTAAAAGAGGAGCAAGATAAACACTTGCCTTGGGATGAATTTCTGATTCTCTGATTGAATTTGATATGTGGTTGATCCTCTCATTGCGATCTACACTTTGGTGTAACTATTTGTGAGAAATCTCCAACTTTTGGCTTTGTTCTCCAATGGGTCTCCTTCCTCCTTGGTTTTCCCTCTCCTTCTCTTTCTTTCTCACTTAGGTTGCAACTGACATACCACAAACCCTCTATGTTCTTATTTTAATCCTATTTTCGTCCATTTAATTAGTCAAGAATCCCACAAGACTAAAATACCACTCCGGGGTGTCATTTTGGGTTAAAATGCCCCGGACTCCAAATATAACACTCGAGTAGTGTTTTCTGACTATTTCGACCCTTTCGGGCACACTGGCAAACTCAAAATAGTCATTCGAGTTATATAAAAATTATTTACATATGTAACCCTCAAATATATAATAGTGACGCGACTCATACGCGCGTCCCAAATAATTATATCTTAACTGCCGTGTATCTCGACCCTGGTCATATTTTTATTTCCGAAACAATATTACGTTACTCATTACGTAATGTTCAATATAATTATATTTTGACATAATTATTTTTCGATAACTACCAACTCTCGTCGTGCTAGTAATTATTACCCTCAGAATCGAATTAATTATAAATTAAATTTTCTCCCTTTAAATTATTTAATCCAAATTCCCATAATTTCATAATAAAATAAATATGCATAAAAATACGGGGTATTACATACTTCCCCCCCTAATAACAAAATTTCGTCCCGAAATTTGGAATTGAAAATATACCTGGAAAGAATAACTCTGGATAGCGTTCACGCATGTCATCCTCGCGCTCCCAAGTAGATTCTTCAACATTATGGTGCTGCCACTGAACACGGACTAGTGGTACTATCTTCGACCTCAACTTCATCTCGCTACGGTCTAGGATAACAACCAACCCCTCCTCATAGGAGCTATCAGGCTGTAAGTCGATATCTTCCATCGCGATGTGAGTATGGGGGGCCAAATCATCTCGAAGATATCTCATCAGTGAAGAGATATGGAACACGTCATGGACCCTATGCAAGTGCTCCGGTAACCCAAGTCTATAAGCAACTGGCCCAATCCTCTCGATAATAGGGAATGGCCCTACGTACCTAGGCGTCAAATTTCCCTTCTTTCCAAAACGCATAACTTCCTTCATAGGAGACACCCGAAGAAACACCTGGACCCCCATAATGAACTCCTGAAAATAGCGTTTGGCGTCGACGTAACTCTTTTGTTGATCCTGAGCAACCCGAATACGGTTCCGTATCAACTCAATCCTTGCTGAAGTATCCTGAATCACCTCCGAACCAAGTAACTTATTGTCCCCCACCTCCAACCAACATGCTGGGGAATGACAAGGTCTGTCGTATAGTGCCTCTAATAGAGCCATACCGATAGTAAACTGGTAGGAGTTATTATAGGAAAACTCTACCAGTGGAAGATACTGCTCCCAGACTCTGCCAAAATCAATGATTCACATACGCTATATGTTCTCTAACATCTGATTTGTTTGCTCGGTTTGTCCGTCCATCTGCGGGTTATAGGCTGTGCTCAGCTGCAACTCCGTACCCATAGCCTCCTGAAAACTCTCCCAAAACTGAGACACAAACACTTTATATATGTCAGACACAATGTTTAGAGGCACCCCGTGAAGTCTCACTAACTTTGCTATGAATATTTAGGCGTACTGTCTTGTGGTGTAGTCCGTCTGGGCTGGCAGAAAGTGGGATACCTTGGTCAGCCGATCCACTATCACCCATATTGAATCGTAACCCCTATGCGATGTAGGTAATCCCGTGATGAAGTCCATGGAAATGCTCTCCCATTTCCATATAGGAACCTCTAATAGTTGTAGAAGTCCCGCCAGTCTCTGATGGTCCACCTTTACTAGCTGACAAGTGGCATATTTCGAGACGAACTCGGTAATATACTTCTTCATCCCGCTCCACCAGTACTTTATCTGCATATCCCGGTACATCTTATCCCCACCGGGATGTACCGTAAATCGTGAACCGTGCAACTCTGTCATCACCTCGTGTCGCAAGTCTTCTCCCTCAGGAACAACCAACCTTCCATTGAAACGTAGATCCCCATCTGAACCCACGGTATAAGACTCGGCCCCCTCTGTTAGAAGTTACACTATCTGACTCTGGCAAAATGAGTCAACTGCCTGATCCTGTACTACTCTAGTAATAATCTGAGGCGTAACTATCATCATAGACATGAATGATCGAGCCATTGCATCCTGGTGTCCTAACTCCTTCCATTTCACTTTCCACACCTCGACCACCTCCCTACCGGTATACGGCTCAACGCGTCTGCTACCATGTTAGCCTTCCCCGGGTGGTATTGGATATCAAAATGATAATCCTTCACAAACTCAATCCATCGGCGCTGACTCATATTCATCTCCTTCTGTGTGAAGAGGTACTGTAATGATTTGTGATTTGTGAACAAGCAAAATTTCTCCCCCGGGAGATAATGTCTCCAAATACGAAGTGAAAACACGACCGCTGCCAACTCCAAGTCATGGGTGAGGTAGTTCCTTTTTTAAGGCTTAAGATTATGGGAGGCATAAGCTATAGCCCGATCCTCCTGCTGAAGTACACCCCCAAGTCCTAATAAGGACGCATAAGTGTAGACTAGATACTCCACTCTCGGCCTGGGCAATGCTAACACTGGTGCTGAGGTTAACTTGTTCTTTAACTCATCAAAGGCCAACTGACAGGCATCACTCCAGATAAACGGCACCCCTTTGCGAGTCAGGTGCATCAACGGACCCGCTATCTTTGAAAACCCTCGAATGAACCTCCTGTAGTATCCGTCTAGGCCCAAGAAACTGCATATCACTATCGGTGTCGTGGGATATCCCCACTCCCTCACCGCTTACACTTTCCCCAGATCCACGGATATCCCTCTATCAGAGATGATACGTCCCAAAAACTGGACCTCCTACAGCCAAAACCCACATTTATCATATTTTGCATACAACTCATGTTGTCGCAGTATCTGTAAACCTGCCTCAAGTGCTCGACATGCTCTTCCTCACTTTATGAGTAAACCAGAATGTCATCTATGAAGACGATGATGAACTGGTCCAGGAACTCTCTGAAAACTCTGTTCATCAAGTCCATAATACGGCTAGGGCACTGGTTAGCCCGAAAAGCATAACCCTGAACTCATAGGAACCATATCTTATGAAGAAAGTCGTCTTTGATACATATTTCTCCCTGATACGCAACTGATGGTATCCTGATCTCAATTCAATCTTCGAGAAGAAATCAACTCCTCTCAGCTGGTCAAATAGGTCATCGATTCGAGGCAACGGATATGTGTTCCGTATCGTAACTTTATTCAAATCCCGGTAATCGACACATAACCTCAAAGATCCATCCCTCTTCTTAACGAATAGTACGGGATATCCCCACGATGAAGTACTCCTACGGATAAACCCCTACCCCAATAACTGCTCAATTTAGTTACGTAACTCACTTATCTCTGCTGGAGCCATATGGTAAGCTGCGCGGGCTATCAGCCGAGTGCTTGGCACTAAATCGATGATGAAGTCTATCTCTCTACTCGGTGGCAATCTCAAAATCTCCTGAAACACATCGGCTAACTCTCGAACAACAGGAATCGAGTCAAGTGGTACCACCACCTCCCTATAGGTCTCCTCCTCTATGTAGTATAAATGTGTGGACGATCCTCCCTCAGGGCGAGGCATCACCACCAGGAACATTTCCTGATCGGGTATGGCAAAAACCATATTCTTACTAAAATAATCGATCATGGAGCTATACCTAACAAGCCAATCCATACCTATAATCGCGACATATTGGGACATATCCAATACGAGCATGTCAGTGGGTAAGATAAACCTCTCAATCTCTATACCCACTCCCCGACAAATAAAAGAAATCATGAAACCTCTACTTAACGACGAATTCACACAATTAACCGTACTCTATGCTATATAAAATAATCCAGTACTACGTGCAAACTCCGTGGTAATAAAATAGTACGTGGCTCCCGTGTCAAATAAAATGCGCCCTAAAGTCCCTTGGATATAAAACATACCCTCAATCGCGGGTGGGTCATGCGGAACTGTGGCCTGGTGAAGATTGTAGACTCGTCCATACTCAAGTTGCCCCTGCTGAATTAGGACGGCTGTAATGGGTGGCAGTGCTGGCATCTGTGGGGGGGTTGGGAGAGCTGCGAGAAATAACTGTCTCTGGGGCTCCTGGCGAGCACCCTGCTACTGCTGGCCTCTACCCTTCTGAGGGAAGTCCTGACGCTTGTGGCCAGTGTTGCCACAAGTAAAACATCTCCCTGGGAAGGGTCCTCCCCTCTGTCCCCGACCCTAATGGCTGTTTCTGTCCCTCCCTTGGCCATGCTGGCCCTGTTGAACCTGCTGCTGGCCCTGATGGTCATGCTGACCCTGCTGGCCATGTCTAAAGCCTCCTTGCCCATGTCTAAAACCTCCTGACCTGAACCTCTTAAGATTCCCCTGCTAGGAACCCTGATCACTATGTCTATGCTGACCCTGGACATGAATGTGCCCCACTGGCACCATTTCCTTCTATCCTGCCCTGCTGGCTGGATTCTCCTACTCGCTTAACCTCTGTCAGATGAAAATGGTGGTCCTGGAAGTGGAGTAGTGATGCATTAACCACGTCCGAATAGGTGGCCAAAGAGAGATTGACTATTAAATACTGGCAGATCCTCCATGTCAACCCATCCATAAAATGCTGAATTTTCTTCTCCTCAGCCAGGATCTCATCCAGTACAACGTTCAGAAGGTTGATAAACTCTGCCTCATATTCCTTCACGGTCTTTCCCTCCTGCTTCAAGTTCACTAACTTCTGTCTCATCTCTGTCTGGACGGCCGAGGGGAAATATTTACGATCGAATCGCACCCAAAAGTCTCAAATTGTGAGTGTGTCTCTCTCCTCAGCAGTGGTAATACACTCCCACCACTGTAGTGCCACTCCCATTGACTTGAATGTGGCCAGTATCTGACTCTGTACCTCTGTGCACTCATGCATCCTCAAATGCCTCTGGATGTCCTTCTTCCATTGGCTCGCAACCACCACATCGGAGCTCCCTGTAAACTCCAGAGGATGCGCCTTCTGGAAGGTGTTCCTAAAACGTTCCCAAGCAGACGGGAAGGCCTGAGCCTGAACTGGAGCCACCACCGATGCCTGAGGTGCTACTTGCTGCACAACTGCCAATGCCGCATTTATCGCTTGAGCTACAATGGCGATAACTTTAGTGGCATTCATCATACCCTGAGCTGGTGCAGGCTGAGGTCCGGACTGAACATCCCTGGGAACTCTCTGTGCACGTCGAGGAGGCATCTGAAAAGAGAAAAAAGTTTCATAAGTCTACAATTATTATCTCAAAATATTTGAAGAGCGAAAAATACATAAAGAGTACAACAATCCTAAAATATAAGGCTCTATATCAAAGGACGCTACGCGGAAACATAATAAGCCATACAGATCCTAAGGACACTAAAACCTGATGCTCTGATACCACCTCTGACACCCCGCCTAGTTAAATACCGGGTGATCAATGCTTTATTAATTAAATTCAGAATATCTAGTTGGTTCAAATAATGCATCACTGTCGAAAATCATTAATTTTATTTAATTAAAACTAACCACCTAATATTTAAAAAGGTTGATGTCGAAATTTTATCTTGTTATTAACCATCATCAAGTAGGAAATAATTAACTAATACTATTCATCCCAAAAATATAAGGAAAGAACTAGCTGAATTAAAATAAAGTACTGAAGTAAACACATCCAGTCAAAATCCCATACAATAATCCAAAGCCATGAAATAAAAGTCTACTAACAGAAAAAACGTCTAAATCTCTGAATGTAAAATAGGAAGGGACGACATGTCCAACTGAAGTAAATAACTGATAGATAAAGAAGGATAGACTATGAAGCGTCTACTAGCAATGTCCTGTAGCTTCCACAGCAACTACAACTCGTTAAATGAATGGAATCTCCTAAGCTTGGTGTCCCTGTGGATGAGCACCTAAAATAAAGGAATAAGAAAAGAGTTTTGCAAAAAAACGGGTTAGAGCCCGAGTAGAAAACAATTTAAATATAACAAGTGCTTAAATTGGTTAATTAACACAAATATTATTCATGTTAACTTAACGTACTCCCTCGAGATGCTCACCTCTCATCTAATGTGCACGCTTAACGAACCTAACTACCCATACAAGTTATGGTACTCTGCCTGATTATACGTAGTATAACCACTATGCCGGATAAAATATCTAAATAACCCGAAGAAAATATATTGATATTATTTAGGAATAGTTTTAAGGATGATTTAACTAATTCTCATAACATTTTTAATTCTCAACTGGTGACCCAATAAGTATATACTATAATAAAGCAGCCAATATGAAACACTGAATAGAAACTCCGTATACATATGTAAAATCTCAATATGTATACACACACACACACACACACACACACACACACACACACATATATATATATATATATATATATACTGCACCAATGGTTAAGAAACCCATGATGCTAGGCATACTCGACTATTTAGTCTCATTGCAATACTCACGCATGAAGGACAACAGGTTCAATCTCTCAAGAACCAATAAAACATATACACATATTAGAGGTGAACATAGTTCCAAGATGATGGGCTACGCACATACCTACGCACACATACGACCGTCAACACTACTGTTCTCACAGATAGCCCATACCTAGGTTCCATGCTCTAGTGGTACGACTTAAAATCCCCCGAAGGCACACAAGATATGGTCGTCTACAACGCGCTAACCTCCATTCGATAGCCAATAGATAGGTATGTCATAAACATAATATTCCAAGTAATAATCATGCACACAACTTATATAACGTAATAGGCGTTCACGTAACCCAATTCCCATAATACGTAGGTAATATTATCATTTCTACTCTCACCGTTATTCATTCATATTTTACCTCTCTTGAACCTACCTTCCTTCCTAGGTTCTATAAACTTTATATATCCTGAGAAAAATCACACTCCCAACTAAATATTAACTCGGAACTTACGTTGCCCAATACTCACATAAGTTATGACTTTCACTTGAATAAACCTAGGATGATTTTTAGCTCGATCGGAACCTAAAAAGCCATTATGAAATCTCGTTAGAAGTCAAGGGAATCCCGTTCGAATGAAGATATCACTTCGAACTAACTCCATCATTTCATTAGAAGGGTCGTTGGAATTCTCGTTGGAAGTCTCGTTCGAACAGTTCATTCGAAGGACCTGGGCAAACTTCGAACGAGAAATCCGGGCAGACCCTTGTTCTTTTCCAAATTTGATTTTTCCAACTTTCAATCTTCAATATCAATCCAAAACTCAACCCAACTATAATTTAATGTTCTTAAACTATTCAAATTACCCAAAGATACTTCATAATACAAATTAAAGGTCAAATCCTTATATACTTAAATGGAATTCAACAATTTCTTCAATTCCTAATAAATCTCTTAAATGTGAACCCATAATTTTTAAACCTTCAAAACTCCCAATTAATTTCGTGATTTTAACATATAATTACCAAATTTAACAGGTCTAAGACGGGAAGATCCTATACATGCAAACCCATCTCCAATTCATAAAGTTTATTTACAAATCAATCTAATTAAACCTAAGTTTTCATTGCAGCAAGTTTATATCATCTAATCTAAATCAACAGGAACAATATTTGCTAAAAGAGGAGCAAGATAAACACTTGCCTTGGGATGAATTTTTGATTCTTTGATTGAATTTGTACGTGGTTGATCCTCTCATCACGATCTACACTTTGGTGTAACTATTTGTGAGAAATCTCCAACTTTTGGCTTTGCTCTCCAATGGGTCTCCTTCCTCCTTGGTTCTCCCTCTCCTTCTCTCTCTTTCTCACATAGGTTGCAACTGACATACCACTAACCTCTATGTTCTTATTTTAATCCTATTTTCGTCCATTTAATTAGTTAAAAAGCCCAAAAGACTAAAATACCACTCTGGGTGTCATTTTGGGCTAAAATGCCCCGGACTTAAAACATAACACCGACTAGTGTTTTCTGACTATTTCGACCCTTCCGGGCACACTGGCGCACTCAAAATAGTCATTCGAGTTATATAAAAATGATTTACCTTTTTAACCCCCAAATATATAATAGTGACGCGACTCATACGCGCGTCCCAAATAATTATATATTAACTGCCGTGTATCTCGTCCCCGGTCATATTATTATTTCCGAAACAATATTACGTTACTCACTACGTAATGTTCAATATAATTATATTTTTACATAATTATTTTCGATAACTACCAACTCTCGGCTCGCTAGTAATTATTACCCTTAGAATCGGATTAATTATAAATTAAATTTTCTCCCTTTAAATTATTTAATCCAAATTTCCATAATTTCATAATAAAATAACTATACGTAACAATACGGGGTATATATATATATATATGTGTGTGTGTGTGTGTGTGTGTGTGTGTGTGTTATATTTGCGTGACAAATTGTTATCTCGTGTAAGAAAATGATATAAATAACTTAAAATGACTTTGGGACACAATATTTATGATGTTAAAAATGTAAGATTTCACTAAAAAAATATTGCTTATTATTTTAGAGAAAGTTTATGTGAAAGCGTGAAATGAGATTTTAGTGTACTTGTGATATATGTAAATGGGTGTGTGTCGAATACCGTGAATGACTATGAAAATATATAACAAGTCAGTTTAAAGTGTTAAACTTGAAATATCTAGTAAATGTTGAAATAATTACAAAACATCCCCTAAGGTTATTTATTCGTAAAAAGCCCCTAAAATGTGGAAAATACATTTTCCCCCGAAAATTATGATGTTTTCAAACTGGTACCCCAAGTCACACTTTAACAGAAACTACTATAAATTAGTATGAATTTAATTTAGCTCCTTGAAAGTTATTATATTTTACATAAAATAATAAAGATATAGTGTTGAAAGGTGAAGTGATATTGGGTTGGTAATATTTAGAAAATAAGGATCCAAAAGTTAAAAGGGGGCCAACAAATTGTGTAACTTGATAAATTGTGGTAAGAAAAGGACTTGTTGTACAAGATATTAAATGAACCCTAAATGATGGATATAATCCTTAACTTGGAACTGGAATAAGATTTTAAAAAGTAAACATGTTAATAATGTATCTAAGTTGTGTAATAAGGGTGAAACGACAAAACGTGTTCAAGTGTATAACAAATATAATAATGTGGTATTTATCTTGGGTTTCAGCCTTTGGGCCAAGTAAAACAGTTAAAGTAACACTAGGTGAATAAAGGCGCATTTATGCAAGTAAAATACGGCGATAAGCCGAGTGTTTTTGATAAAATGGCAATTGGATCGCAAGTAAAAGGAGTTAATGTATTTTAAAAGAGTTTTCAGAAAAGAGTATCGGGGATAATTAAGAAGGGCCAGAGTCCTAGGGTGAAAGACCCAAGACAACTGGCCAGTAAATCATAGACCGCGACATTTATGGCGTACGGTAAAAGGTCGTAAAACTAAATGGGATTATTGTTAACTCTAGGATGATAAAGGAATAATTGAATTTGGTTCAAAATATTGTAAATGATAAATGAAATTAAATGGATACAAATATAATTCCGGATGAAGGTTCAAAATGGAAAATAAAGGGAATTTAATATAATTTAACAAAGTCCATGGAAAGAGTTAATTAGAAGTATCCAATAAATGATAAAGTGCAGGAAAATAAGTGGCCTAAAATGGCATACAAGTTTAAACGATAATGTGTTCTTAAAGGTGTATTTTAAGGGTAATAAGGTTAAGAAATATGAATAATTATCTTAAAACATCAGCAATGTGTGTTGAAATGATAATTAGATAATTTGATAATTTTTATGAATTGAAAACCATGTTCTAAGAAGGTGGTAAATGATGCATTTTCTTAAATCAACCGGGTTGGGTTAATGGCATTAAATGATGTCGTGCGAATGTTAATGGAACGGGTACAAAAGGGATTGATGCGATTTAACTCAATCAAGGAAATGTTTTTTATACAAAATAAAGTTTTTGATGTGTGTGTGTGTGTGTGTGTGTGTGTGTGTGAATATATATATATATATGTGTGTGTGTGTGTGTGTATATATACGTGCATAATAGTTATCGCTATGTCATAGCATCCCTTCCCTTTCTCGTTTATTTCGATATTGCATTTTATTGGGAAGCACACTAGGCATTGGCTCACACCTTTCATTTGTTACGACATGGTAAATGTGGTTTGTTGTCAATTTTATAAAATACCGCAAGTGCACGGGCTATTATAGAACAACGAGTGTAAGTATGGGTTGAACCCACGGGGGTTTGTCAATTTTAATTATTAAAAGAATTGCAACTGTCCAACTAGATCAAATGGGGTAGAGAATAATTATAAACTACACTGAATAAAAGCAACTATGATAAATGAGGGTAACACAAGATATTTGTAAACAATTAGGAAATAATTAGGATTCGAGGTCCATTTATCATGTAACTAATATTGCACACTAATTTAACATTGTCATTCCCTTTATATAACTCAAATTAAACATACTCTCGCCGCGTTTAATTCGGAAAATATGACAGTTATGTCTGAAATATGTTTAACGTCTCTAATAGACGGCTAAAATATCTATTCCCTTAGAAAATACAAGTTTTAAAATCCGCAAATGTATTTAAGCATGGACTATCAAAACAATCAAAGTGCAAGTGTTGATGTAAAAAACTAGATTTAATCTAATTATTTTAATCACAGATAATATTAAATAAAGAAATATGAGACAATAGATTTTTAAAGTGGTTCAGCCTTATGAAAATGGCCTACGTCCACTGCTTTTGCATTACTGACTGTTTGCCTAGAATTCTCGATAATTGATTTACCAAGAGATCCAGAGTCCCCTTCTAATGAGGAGGTTACAATGTATTTATAGCCTTGAGGCTGTCCAAGATGAAAGGACAATGCGCTGTTATCTAGTAGACATATACATTTGTACTATAATAATGAGCATTTAATGCGCAGTCGCCTATTTGATTATCCTGATTTGAGTGCTCTGTACGCTAAGTAGCTCGGGCCGCTTAAGCTGCTCAGACCGTTTAAGAAGCTCTACATGCTTGAGTTGTTCGGGGCCCATGATCTGCTCGGGGTCTGTGAGCTGCTCGGGGATCCTAAGTTAATCAGTATATTTGAGCTGTTCGGAATGTATGAGTTGCTCATGGCGCTTGAGTAGATCGGTGGCAGTGAGTTGATCGGTAGAGGTATTTGTAATTACCACGTTGGTTGACACGTGTCTTCAAATGATGGGTCCATGTCAGTAGATTAAATTCGGTATCAACAGAAGCCCCCAATGTTTCATAGTTTGATGTTTGAAGAAAAGTATGGAACATTCTGCTAGAAAACTGCATAGATTATTGGTTTGGATAGTTTTTAGGAAAACGATCATTGTATATAACTCCTTTTTAAGTGAATAGTATCAATCCCATAAGTATTTTGAATTCCCATGACTGCTTTGATATTTGTGCCCTTTTTCTTCTTTCAGCCGCCGGATACGCAAACATCCTTATTTATAATCATTACTTTTCTCTATTCCCGAGGTAAAGTATTTAAATGCTGCTAAAATCCTGTCTTCTTTCACTTTTCAAATTTGCATCTTTGAACTCTTCATCTTTTCTCTGTCTTGTGCCTTCGTTCTTTCATCGTTCGTTGACAACTGATCTCTATTCTCTCTGTAAGATTTTCTTCCTTACTCTTTAATTTATTCACCATGGTTTACCTTGTTGAGTCGCTTGACAAATTTCGGTCTGAATTTTCAATCCCTTCGTGGGTTATCTTGGAAGAACTTTCTGAAACTTATGATTATTTTTCTTTGGCTGAAGGACATTGGTTTCCAAGTCTTTTTGTGGCCGAATGTGGCTTTTCTTTTCCACCAAACCCCCTATGTTTGGAGTTCTGTCAATATTTTGATATTGTACTTGCAAGAATAGCTCCAAATACCTGGAGGATAGTTAATGGTGTACATAGATTAAACCAACTCCATGGAACCCATTTAGGGATTCCAGAGATTATTTACTGCTATAGATGGGTCATCAGTGATTCCACATTCTATTTAAAAACTAGGTTTTTGAATAGGGCTTTAGTTGTCAATCTTCCAGATGCCAATAGGGATTATTTTGAGCATGGGGTTGTTATGAAGAATTGGCAACATGCTCCATTAAATGGAGATGATGTGTATCAGGGTCCCAGGTGTCCCCCTTATGGCAATGGAATAAGTTGTTTTTATTTTTTGAAATCTTGTTTTCTTGGTGTTTGATAAAATGTATCACTGACATTTATTTTTATTTGTTACAGTTGACAGTAAAAGAAAACCTCCAAAAGAAGCTGACGTTAATTTAAAACATTTGAAACTTATCTGGGATCTACATCAATCAGTTGTCGAGGAACATATCAGATCTGCCTCTTATTTGTTGCAATATAAGAGCTATACTTCATCTTTCACTGCTCGTCCTCGTCCATTGGTGGTTAATCTTGACCAAGTACCAACCTCTAAGACTAGCGTAGAAGGTTCTTCCTCTTAGTCAAGTGTTCCCATTAGTGATCTAATGAAGAAAAGAAAAGCTCATGCCTTCTTTGATAAATCTGCTTCTACCAATGTGGAAGCAAAGAAAAGTAAACAAAATGTCCCAGAAGAAGGGACGAGAACCATTAATGCACTTCCTCCTGATGCTGCCAAGAAAACTAGCGAGAAGCCCCCTGTGGCTCCGAGCAAGACTGCTGCTATCTCTCTTCCAAGTGAGGTTATTGTCATATCACCAACAAAGACAACGTCTTTGGTTGAGAATGTTCCTGTTCCTCCGAGGAGGTTAAAGAAAAGTTCTTCTGATAGACCTGCTGGACTTATCTCTCAACCTTCAACTATTGAAGGTGGTGTTTCAATCTTTGTTCCCCCAAGCTCCGCTGTGAACTTGGTAAAATCCTGGACTATCCCAGAAGTCCAAGGCATTGAGGATACACTTTCTCGCGAGAGAATTAATACCCTGGCTGCTCATCACATTGCCTCAGTAAGTATATTCAACTTGACCCCTTTTGTTTTATTTATATGTCCATGTATTGACTTTGAAATTATTTCTTTTTTTAGTTGGTGACGTGTTTCAACAGTCTTATGAAGAAGGATAAAGCAATCAAGGCTTCAAGTTCCTCTAGAGGAGTAGATGAAGCCTTTATTGGTCTGTCCCAGTCTTTAAAAGACTTTCGTCAAAAGTACGAGGAAGATAAGGTTGCTTGGGAGAAGCAACTTAAGTCTATTGAGCTGGACAAAATTTAAGCTGAAAATGCCTCCAAGGAATTGGAGAAGAAGTTCAAAGAGTTTGATCAGAGCAATAAAAATCTTGAATAGAGCAATAAGGAGCTTGAGGATAAACCCAAGACTGCTGAAAATGAAGTTGTTGATCTTCAAGATGTCGAGCGACAGAAAAAGGAGGTGGAGGAGAAATTGAAGGCTGCCGAAGAGCTTCTTAGGGAAAGAGCCTCCTCGGAGAAGGCAAAGAGGAAGAAGGCAGTTAAAAAGTCTTTCAGTACTGGTTGGGATAAAGGCTGGAACAAAGGCTTGGCTTCCATGTCCTCGCAAATGGAGTATGCCAGCCTTAAATATTTTAGGGACGGATGGGTCACAGCCTTACAAGAGCTAAAAGTTGATGAGAATTCTGAATTATTTCAGCAACACACTCATGGCCCTCATCCCTCTCCTGGAGAAGAATAAGAGGATGAAGTCGCCTCAGATGAGTCTTCCATGATGATTGGAGATCAAGTTCCTGCTTTTCCAGTTGCTCAGCCTACCGAACAACTATCATTGTCTTTTGAGCAACCAACCCATTCATCCAAACCTTTTGAGGAAGTTCTAGGGAACAAAGAGAAGGTGTAAAGTTGCTCGGATTTTTATTTTATTGTTCTATTGAATGTAATATCAGACTTTGTATTTTCTCTTATGATGAAATAAAACTCAAATTTTGGTTGTTCATCTCGAATTTCTCCCTTACTTGTTCTGTCTGCATCCTTTTTGATTCTTTCTATTTATCTTTACTAATTTATGGCCAGGATTGAGCTCTTATCGGCCCATGACACAGAATTAATGAAGAAATGCAATGACTATTTTAAAGCTGGTCATACTGATCTAAATGAAGCCCAAATACTTGACATCCTTGGTTCAGATGCCTCTGAACGAGCAGTAGAATCTTATCAATATCTGAAGTGCTTGCTCGATCGTGCTGTCACCAATAATGTTGCCTATTATGAAATGATTGAAGACCTCCAAGGAACAATCGAGGAACTTCAGCAGCAGTACAAATAATCCTCTACACTCTTACACCAAGGATATAAGAAGAAATATCAACAATTGAGCGCTGACAAAGGATATGCCCAATTTATGTATGCTTATGAGAAGAGAGAAAGCGTTCTGAAGCTTGAGGTTGAAGAGCATTGGCATATTGCTAAATTATTGGAGCAGGAGAACATTGTCTTGCAAGAAGAGATAAAATAACTTAAATCTGTTGCATCTTCTTCAGGAGCTTTGGTGCCTGTTAACGGCGAAGGTTTCTCCTTCTTGGAGGTAGAAAATGCCAACTTGAGAGATGAGTTGGAAACTTTGAAAAGAGCAGGACCCTCCACCTCTGCTCGCGAATGAGCAAGATCTTCTTCTCGGGGACGAGCAAGAGCTGGTCGGATTTCTATTGAAGAGGTGAGAACTCAGTTTGCCTTGGATAATCAGGCGGTTCAATTGATGGCGAAGAATCAGGCCTTAGATGAAATGTCCAAGAAGATTTTGAATCTTACTGACCAAATTTCTTCTTAGAGTTTTACTTTGGAAAATAAGGAAATTCTGGCGAAGAATCTGTACGAGCAACTGAAGAGATTAACCTATCAATTCCATAAATAACCCAGAGAGTTTTGGATGGTTGGGTACAATGAACCCTTTACCATGTTGATGCTCGGATCCAGCAGTCAAATAACGAGGGGTACAAGCAGGGATGGTTAAATGCTATGTGTGTGCTGCAATTGGAGCAGGGACACTACTTATGGGATTATTATGAGCCTGGAGTGCTCGACTTTCCCGTACCTCCCTTCAAGCTTATTTTTAGCTGGATTCCTGCTCGTGCAATTCCTCGATGCCTGATTTCGAAGTATCTGGGTGATTATAGCCTTCATACTAATTTTGAAATTTCTCACCCAGAACATTTGCTTGATCGGCCATATGTAATGAATATTAGGATGCTACGAGATGTAAATTTTATAAATTCCCCTTATGCGTTAGATGATCCTCCTGCTGGGGTATAACCTGTTTCAAAGGCAGAAGGGAAAAAACCAATAGAATAGGGTTTTTATTGTAATGAAGTATATTTTTCACATTATGTGTAATTCTATTTGATTTGAATGAAGAAATTTTTTGCCATTTTATTGTCTTCTAAATATAATTTGTCGAATGTTCTTGTTTTATGGTTGATAAATATATGTGTATATGTAATACTTATCCCCTTTGTTGTTTAATCTGAGTTAACTGCTTTTTGACCAACCGGAGTGGGTGGTAATAACTTTTCGACCAACCGGAGTGGGTGGTAAAAACTTTTCGACCAACCGGAGTTGGTGGTAATAACTTTTCGACCAACCGGAGTTGGTGGTAAATGCCTTCCAACCAACCGGAGTTGGTGGTAAATAAGTTTCCGACCAATCGGAGTTGGTGGTAATAAGTTTCCGACCAACCGGAGTTGGTGGTAATAAGTTTCCAACCAACCGGAGTTGGTGGCAAATGCTTTCCGACCAACCGGAGTTGGTGGTAATAAGTTTTCGACCAACCGGAGTTGGTGGTAATAAGTTTCCAACCAACCAGAGTTGGTGGTAAATGCTTTCCGACCAACCAGAGTTGGTGGTAATAAGTTTCCGACCAATCGGAGTTGGTGGTAAATGCCTTCCGACCAACCGGAGTTGGTGGTAAATAAGTTTCGACCAACCGGAGTTGGTGGTAATAAGTTTCCGAACAATCGGAGTTGGTGGTAATAACTTTCCAACCAACCGGAGTTGGTGGTAAATGCTTTTCGACCAACCGGAGTTGGTGGTAATAAGTTTCCGACCAACTGGAGTTGGTGGTAATAAGTTTCCGACCAACTGGAGTTGGTGGTAAATGCTTTCCGACCAACCGGAGTTGGTGGTAAATAAGTTTTCGACCAACCGGAGTTGGTGGTAAATGCTTTCCGACCAATCGGAGTTGGTGGTAAATGCTTTCCTACCAATCGGAGTTGATGGTAAATAAGTTTTCGACCAACCGGAGTTGGTGGTAATAAGTTTCCGACCAACCGGAGTTGGTAGTAAGTTTTCGACCAACTGGAGTTGGTGGTAAATAGTTTGAATTTGGTGTGTAGTGTGTAGAACTAATACTCCGAAATTTTTTTAACAAATAAAGAAACTGGGTGAAAACATCACTTTATTCATGTTGAAGAAACTGCATTACATAGAGACTTTAATTACTGATAATACTTGCGTAGATGCTCTGCATTCCATGCATTCTTGAACTCTTCTCCTTCCAAGGTCTCAATCCTGTATGTTCCTCGACGAATAATTTATGTTACTCTGTAAGGTCCATGCCAGTTGGCTTCCAGTTTATTAGTCTTTTGGATCACTTTCTTCAGCACATAATCCCCTTCCTTCAGATCGCACTTCTTCACTCTTTTATTATAGAACAAAGTTGTTCGTTGTTGATACGCTGCATTTCTGATTGTTGCTTCCTCCCTGACTTCCTCGAGCATATCAAGGTCTAATCTTCTCATCAAATCGCTGATGGGAGAGTTGAAATTAAGTACCCTATGCGTGGGTAGACCCAATTCAGCAGGTATCACAGCTTCACTCCCAAATGCTAGCATGCATGGAGACTCTCCAGTTGCTATTCGTAGTGTGGTACGATAAGCCCATAACATAGAATGCAACTCGTTAATCCAATTTCCTTTGGCATCATCCAGTCATTTTTTTATCCCATTCAGCAGCGTTCTGTTTGTCACTTCAGTTTTCCCATTACTTTGAGGATGGCCTTGTGCAGAGTGGATCTTCAATATATTGGACTAATGACAATAGGCAGCAAACTCCTCGTTGTCAAATTGTGTTCCATGGTCTGTAATGAATGCATGGGGAAGACCATATCTACAAATGATATGCTTCCAAATAAACTGATAGACTTTATCGTATGTCATATCAATGAGAGGTTCAGCTTCCACCCATTTGGTAAAGTAATTCACAGCGACCACGAGGTACTTGAATCTTCCCTTGGTCATTGGAAGTGGCCCGACCAAGTCTATTCCCCACATAGTGAATGGCCAAAGGGACGTGATGGGTGTTAATAATGCTTGGAGAGTTCTTCGAATGGAGGAAAAACGTTGGCATTTATTGCACTTCTTAGCATAAGCTACGCAATCAGCTCTCATCGTTGGTCAGTAATACCCCTGCGTTGTTATTCTTTGCAAGAGTGTTCGATCTACTACATGAGCTCCACAAGACCCTTCATAGACCTCTTCGATCAAATCTTGCACTTCGAAGGGATGGACAAATCTTTGTAGCCCTGCTATAACTCCTCGTCTATACAAGATGCCATTGGTCAGTACATAACGAACAACTTTAAACTTTAATTTTTTTGCTGCGAGTTTATCAGTTAGCAAAGCCCCCTCTTTAATATAGGACCTGATGGGGTCCATCCAAGATGGTCCTAAATCTAAGGCAATGAAGTTTATCATCATATCTTTGTCTATGCTTCGACCAGCTAGGATTTCTATTGGGATTGTTCTTCGTAGCTCGGTGCGTGTGGCTGATGCTAACCGAGCTAGGGCGTCTGCTCTTGCATTCTCCAATCTGGGTATTCTAACCAACTGTACTGTAGTAAAAGTTGACACAACCTCCATCGCTTTGGCCTGATACCTGACCATTAATTCTCTTTTTGCTGCATACACCCCCAGGATTTGATTTACGATTAGCTGGGAGTCAGTGAACACAACGATTTGCTCTGCTTTAATGTTTTTAGCTAGAATTAGACCCACAATTATTGCTTCATATTCGACCTCATTATTGGAAGCCTTAAATTAAAAACGTAGAGCATACTCCACATCAATCTCATCCGGACTGTTTAAAATAATTCCTTCTCCACTACCTGTAGTGCATGAAGAGCCATCCACGTACAAATTCCATACAGGTATTTCATCGTCAAATCTTTGATTAGACACAGTTTCTCGGTGGAATATTTGGTGCTTCTTTTTATCCTCCTCCGGTACTTCTCGCTGCTTGTTGGTTATCTTTTCTTGCTCGCCTACCGACGTAAGTTGGTCGGAGTTTAAATTTGATGATCCTGTAACATCCACAGGTTGGTCGGAGGCATCTTCCTAAGTAAACTCTGCGATAAAATCCGCTACTGCCTGCCCTTTGAGCGACGATCTAGGCTCATAAACTATATCATACTCGCCAAGTTCTACTGCCCAGTACATCAATCTTCTCGATTTCTCCGGTTTATGCAAAGCTTGCCTTAATGGCATATCAGTGTACACAATTATAGTATGGGCTTAGAAGTATGGTCTCATTCTTCTGCTTGCTTCAATCAACATTAGTGCCAACTTCTCCAACCTTGGATATCTGATTTATGCTCCTCGAAAAGCCTTACTGGTGTAGTAGACTGGTTTCTGCACTCCATCCTCCAATCTTATCAGTGCCGAGCTAACAACATTCTCTGAGATTGCTAGATACAAGTATAATCTTTCTCCCATCACTGGCCTGGACAACAATGGAGGTGTCCCTAGATATTTTTTCAATTCTTAAAAAGCCTCCTTGCATTCATCATTCCACTCAAAAGTTTTTCAGAGTGTTTTGAAGAATGGGAGACGTCTATCAGTTGCTCGTGACACAAATCTATTAAGTGCTGCTACTCGTCCTGTGAGGCTTTGCACTTCCTTCTTCGTGGTTGGAGATCGTAGCTCTAATAGAGCCTTGATTTTTTCAGGGTTTGCCTCAATCCCTCGTTGATTAACAATGTATCCGAGAAACATGCCTTCTCGTACTCCGAATATGCATTTGGTGGGATTCAGCTTCATCTGATATTTCTCTAGTTGATTAAAGGCCTGACCTAAATCAATTAGATGATCAATAACTTTCTTGCTCTTCATCAGTATATCATCAACGTAAACCTCCATGTTATGACTGCTCTACTCTGCAAACACCTTATTCATCAGCCGCTGATATGTTGCACCTGCATTTTTCAATCCAAAAGGCATAACATTATAGCAATAAGTTCCCCTTGGGGTGATAAAAGAGGTACTCTCCCTGTCTTCAAGTTTCATTTTAATTTGGTTGTACCCAGAATAAATATCCATAAAACTCAACAATTCATGTCCCGAGGTAGCATCCACTAGCTGATCGATTCGGGGTAAAGGAAAATAATCCTTTGGGCAGACTTTATTAAGGTCAGTGAAGTCTACACACATCCTCCACTTGTTGTTTTTCTTCTTCACCATTACCACGTTTGCTAGCCAATTAGGATATGTGACATCCTCAATAAAATAGGCTTTTTGTAGTTTCTCTAATTCTTCCTGTATGGCTTGGTTCTTTTCATGACTGAACACCCTTCTTCGTTGCTTTACTGGTTTGATTTCTTTTTTCACGTTGAGCTCATGACACAGGAAATTTGGGTCTATCCCTGGCATATCTTCATGACTCCATGCAAAAGTTTGCTTTCTGCGTCTTAGAAATGCTATCAATTCCTGCTTTATTGATATATCCAGTGATGCATCAATTTGAGTTGTTCGTTCTGGATGCTCGTCGTCTAGAATGACATTTTCGGTAGCCTCCATGACTCGTCCCTTCACTAGCTGAGACTCGTCTCTAGGGTCTAACGTTTTAATTTTTGCCTCTTCTGTTTCATCTACTTGATAAGTGGTAGTCCTCTTTCTGGATTCTTCACATTCCTCTTGCTCGATAGATGAATAGTAGCATTCTCGAGCTATCTTTTGGTCGCCTTTCACCACTCCTACTCCAAAGTTGGTTAGGAATTTTAAACATTGATGCACAGTAGATGGCACTGCTTCGAAATTTTTCAGACCTACCCTTCCCATGATGATATTGTAAGCTGATTGCATATTTTTATCCATGACGAAAAAGCGTACTCTCTCCGTTCGACAAGCAGGCCATGTATCGATTAGCATATCCAACTTGATCGTCCCAAGTGGAAAAACTTTCTCGCCAGTAAAGCCAAGGAGAGGTCTATGATAGGGCTCCAATTGGGCTAATTTCATATTCAAACTATCAAAACATGGGTAGAACATGATGTCTACCGAGTTGCCATTATCCACCAATACTCGTGAAATCACTACTTCCTTCATCCTCATCTTGATCACCAATGGGTCATCATAAGGATATAGTACACCTGCTAGGTCGTTCTTAGAGAAACCAATGACCAACTTGTCTTTATTCACCTTCCTCGGGCGATCATCCTCAGCTAGATTTATTCGTTGAATGTACAAGCAAGCTTGAGCCTCATTGAGGTAAGCCTTCCTCTCTGCAGTAAGGTCTCCACCTCCTGCATCTCCACCTGTAATAACATTACAATCAAATGATCCAAAACGGATTAAAAATACCTCTCGTTCTGGTTGTATTGGTCTTTTGGGGAGATCGGGGTCATCTTGATCATCTTCTGGATCTTCTTCGTGACTTCTTTTCTTGTCTTCTTTTGCTTGACGAGGATATTTTGATCTTATCCTTCCTTGGTCGTTGGTCTTTCCACTATTTTGTCGATCAACATACTTAGCCAATTTTCCTCGTCTGATGAGTGCTTCAATTTCATTCTGAAGAGCTATGCATTGTTTGGTCATATGACCATGGTCTTTGTGGAATTCACAATATTTGGACTTGTTTCTTCTGTCAGGATCTGCCTTTATTTTTACTGGCCAGGCTAGCTCCTCGCTATTCTTGATCTCTTCCAGAATATGATTTATATCTACCTTTAAAGGAGTGTAATTTCCAAATTTCTTCATCTGTTCCAGTGTTTGCTTTACTTTTGATTGCCTGTTACCACCATTGTTCTTCTGATCCTTCTTTTTGGTTTTATCATCTTCCATCTTGGTCTCCTTAGTGTCTGCGTTCTTCTTCACAACCATGGCTTCCTCGGCGTTCATGATTTTGGCTGTTTTTGCCAATAGTTCTGCCATGGTCCTAGGAGGATCTTTGGCTAAAGTGTAGTACAATTTATTGGGCAACAGTCCACTCATCAGAATAATAATTGCTATTTTCTCCTCATAATCAATTACTTCAAGTTTCTCGTTATTAAAATGATTAATATAGTTCCTGGTGCATTCACCTGCCTTCTGTCTAACACGTAGCAAGTGTGCGACTCGTTTAACTGGTTTCGCTCCAAAACAGAAGTTCTCGATGAAAAGCTCTGCCAGTTGAAAGAAAGTCTCAATCTTCCACCGAGGAAGATTGTTGTACCATATCTGAGCTGATCTGGTAAGAGTTCCTAAGAATGCTCTACATCTCATCTCGTCTGGCACTGCGTAGATATCAGCAGTTGCTTGGTATTATTCTATATGAAGGACAGAGTCAGTTTTTTCATCATATTTAGGTGTCACTTCATGAGCTTTGAACTTTGATGGTGTGGGAAAATCCATAATTGCTCGTACAAATGGTGTTCCTCGGACAAAAGTTCTTTGTAGAGGATTCTTAGCCTTAGCCATTTCCCCTAATCTGTCTTCCAACCTTTGAATAGAGCCCTTCCATGCATCGGTTCCCTCCTCGGGCCTATTGGTTCGAGCAACTGATCGTGTTGAATTTGCCTCTTGGGATCGAGCTGCTGGTCGTGATTGGGCAGAACCTTCCCTTAGATCGGATGGTCGTGGGGAGTTCCTCGACGCAATCCTAGGAGGACTTTTATTCCTCCTAGGTCCCAAATGATCAAAAGGAGAGACTCTACTCAACCTTTCTAGATCACTAGTCCTTTCTGAAGATAGAGTGACGTTTTGTTGAGAATCTGTAGCTCGTACTGATGAAGTCCGACCAGGTTGATAAGAAGGATCATTAGATCTCTCAGTATGATATGATTCGGTGCGTCTAGATTGAGATTCCTCTAGGAATAGTGTTCACCTAGTTCGTGAAGAGGGTAAACGAGTATTTCTCTGGGCACTTCGTTGTCCTGATTGGGCTGGCACTCCGCTTTGAACAGTTTGTATGAGTTGACGCATGGTTTCTTGCATGGCCGTTTGCCCTTGGGCTAAATTATCCATTATGCCAGTCAGATCTTGAACATTTGGGGGAATAGAAGGGTTTGGAGGGTTCCCAGAATTTTGATTACTGGATTCTGGGTTATCAGCCATTTATGATGATTTTTTTTGATGAAAAACGCTAAATACAGTCGTTTTCCCACAGACGACGCCAATCTGTTGATGTAAAAAACTCGATTTGATCTAATTATTTTAATCACAGATAAAATTAAATAAAGAAATATGAGACAATAGATTTTTAAAGTGGTTCGGCGTTATGAGAATGGCCTACGTCCATTGTTTTTGCATTACTGACTGTTTGCCTGGAATTCTCGATAATTGATTTACCAAGAGATCCATAGTCCCCTTCTAATGAGGAGGTTACAATGTATTTATAGCCTTGAGGCTGTCCAAGATGAAAGGATAATTCACTGTTGTCTAGTAGACATATACATCTGTACGATAATAATGAGCATTTAATGCGCAGTCGCCTCTTTGATTATCCTGATTTGAGTGCTCTGTACGCTAAGTAGCTCGGGCCGCTTAAGCTGCTCGGACTGTCTAAAAAGCTCGACATGCTTGAGTTGCTCGGGGTCCATGAGTTGCTCGGGGTCTGTGAGCTACTCCGGGAGCCTAAGTTGATCGGTATATTTGAGTTGTTCGGAATGTATGAGTTGCTCATGGCGCTTGAGTAGATCGGTGGCAGTGAGTTGATCGGTAGAAGTATTTGTAATTACCACGTTGGTTGACACGTGTCTTCAAATGATGAGTCCATGTCATCAGATTAAATTTGGTATCAATAGCAAACATAATCCATAAAAAATTACTATCTTTAAATTTCAAAACATGATTGAGAAAACAATTTTAAAGGTTTTAAAACACACTGTCGTGTCGCTTTAAAATGAATACCGAATCTTTAATAACAATTCAAACAAGTAGGGAATAAACAACGATAAAATTAATGTGACAATATTAGCTAACTATAATAAACTTCACCCTACTCCTAATATAAGAATCAAGCTACCATAATGAAAGAGAAATTGCAAGAATGAGTAGAGATCTTCATTAATAAACCAAACTTACAAATAGTTCTCTCACAACAATCTTCAATCTTCTAAAAAAATGATAAAAACTTGTCCCTCAAATTGATTACAACCACTCAAAGTTGCTCCCCGAAATCCTTCACGAAATTCCTCTCTAATTGTCTCCGAAATTATGAGCCCAAGGGTCCTTATTATAGGACAAGTGTGAGGTATTTAAGTTGTGGTGGGACTCTTTCTGATTGGCCGAATGGTGTTTGTGGTTATCTCTCCACCTCTTTAATCTTTGGAACGTGATAAGGGATGGAATTTCCCCCCACTCGAAAAATCTTATGTTTTCTTTCTCAACAACTTTTTTCGAACGACGGTAAAAATCAGCTTTTTCGCGCCTTTTTTGAACTGATCATCAATTTGCACCAAATTCCATCATTATCTGCAAAAATTTCACTAGGCAACTTTTTTCACAAATTAGCACAAGAATATTATAAAATTATCGAAGTACCCATTTTTGACTTAAAAATGCCATTTTCAATATGAATTCAATAATTTTTGCATTTTTTCCTCTTTTTAATAAAATAGTCCTAAGAACTTATTAAATACACTAAAATGGTACTAACAAAGTATAAATTTGGGTATAAAATATACAAAATAATGCACTCATAAAATACCCCCAAACCTAAACTTTGCTAGTCCTCGAGCAAAAAAAAAAATTAAAATCTAACTCACTTTCGTAGGAATCACGATTGCACTTAGCATGTGCAACAAGCCATTAAACCCCCAGGTTACCCTAGTGGACGAGTTTTGTCTCGTGAGGGTTTGCAATGAATATACCCACAAAATTTAAAAAACTTGACTCAATACAAAAGACTCAAAAGTAATATAATCAAGTTTGAATGCAAACTTCATAAATATAGTAGAACTTCACTTTTCAATCTCAACTTATCATGTGCATGTGCATAGCCAATATAACGCCCATTTCAAAAGATTTGATCATTAAATTTCTTATCCGAAAGTTCTTCTTGATTTCAAAATCTCACGGGATGCACTCACAATCGAAAACTCGGAAACGAGTTATTTTCTCTGCGTATATGTGAATAAAAGAGTAAATTTGAATAAACGAATCTCACATATACATGATCAAAAATGGAATTTTATAATGGATGAATATGATCTCATGAATGGAAAATCGATTACTTTTTGAAAACGTTGAATCGCACAATAGATCCTATTCATGTTCTCTCCACACTATAACTAACTTCCCTTGAGATCGATTAGGATTTTCTTTGGTTGTATTGTAGGCTCGGGTTTCGCTAGAAAGAATGGTTTTTTTGGAGTTCAAATGTGACACCCCGCCTAATAAAATACCGGGCGATCACTCCTATATCAAATTAAAACAGAAGTCTCATATGGATCATTCTTAGCATCACTGTCGAAAATCCATTTTAATTACTAATAACCTATTAGGCTGGCGTCAAAATTTTACTTAACTACTCTTTTTAAACATCTACAATTAAAACATCCACAGAGTTTGCGTAAATGAAACTGAAATGAAATAAAATAACTGAACACTCGGTCAAAATATACAACCATATCAAATGCCGCACTAAAAGACGGTAAAAGAATAAGTAAATACAGTTGGGTTATTAGCCCGAATGTTTATACAATACCTCCTATCTATATTACAAGGATGGAAGCGTCTATCAAGAACCCTGCACGCATCCACAGCTACTGCAGCCTGACGTCTGACTCAAAATGAGTGCCATCCAGGCGTCCCTGTGTCTGGACACCTATATATATATATATATATATATATATATGATATAGCAAGAAAGGAAAATTAGATAAACGGGCCAGAGCCCGAGTTTGAAAAATATTTAGCAAGTGCATAAATGCCTTATTTTTAGAAAAAGGTTTTATCTCATATTTAAGTTTGGTATCGCACTCCCATGAGATACCCCTCATCTCTCTTTTATTAGTGCACACCTAACGCACCCTAACAAAATACCCTAGTAAAGCTATCCCGCCTAACTAGTCTAATTTACCCGTCTACTAGAAACCTATACATCCCGAGTACTAAGGGCTAAACTTCCCTCAATTCTCAACACTGCACTAAGTTCGTGCGTGGGGTGTCTCGCGAAGCGAAATCCAAACAAGGAACCCCCCGATACACTACTACTTGGCAGGGTTAGTGGTAGAGATCCATTAGGCCCTCAGTACAAAACTAAAGTATAAATATATACTTACATTCTTATATATATACATATCACATTCATTCTTGTATACATCTTACAATATACATCCGGATAATATCTCCCGAACTGAGGTTTTCTTTATTTTTACAAAACGTTTACCAATTCATTTTCATTTCAAAACATTCTATTTCCCTTCTTCTATCCAGGAAATATATTTAAAAGACAATTCATTATCATGAATTGCTTTAACATATCATATAACTTTTTAAAAGCCAGTTTTATTATGATAAAAATGCTTTTTCATTCCATAATATCCCATTTCCCTTCTTCCATCCAGGAAATGTATTTAAAAGCAATTTTATTATCATAAAAATGCTTTTACCATATCACATGCTTCCATTTCCCTTCTTCCATCCGGGAAATGTATCCGAAGCCAAATCGATTATCCCATTCCCCTTCTTCTATCCGGGAAATGTATTTAAAGCAAGTTTTATTATCATAAAAATGATTTTCCATTTCATAACATCCCATTTCCCTTCTTCCATCCAGGAAATGTATTTAACTTCCCATTTCCCTTCTTCCATCCATGAAATGTATTTAAAGCCATTTTATTATCATAAAATGCTTTAACCTCAATAATGTCCCACATTATTGAGAATAGTTATATTACATATCATATAACGTTTCTAAGACCGCCTGTCCGGGTTTTCCCACTTTGCGCGCCCCTAAATGGCTATCATCTTCCAGGGCATATCACCAAGACAACCTGGGATCCTAACGAAACATCGGGAAGCGTCCATATGCCTGCGGGAGAGTAATAATCACACCCATAATTACCTCACCATCGCAGAAAAAGATATAATAATCGCTCATATGGCCTAGGACTATATCCCCCTGCATTCATTAGCCAGGGGGTTTCACCTCACGCGCGCAACTTCCTTTATGATAGCGATTTAGAGAGGTGTGTATACATAAATTATCATTTATGAAAATCATTTCTTTTTCCAATTTGAAAACATTCATATTTTACATTCTCAAAATCATTTATTCTCAATGATTAAGTACCAACTTTATAATGAGCATTTCTTATTCTCATAGACATATATATTACCTTGTTCTCATGCACAAGGAATATACTATATAATACACATCTGTATCATATTTTATATATACTTTAATCACATAGTATACATACTATATATTCCTCCTCGAATATATATATAAATGGCCATAATTGCCAATCACATCTAGCGATGACCAATAATCCCAAAGATTATCTCAAAGAATCATAATCATGCATTCATATACGCATGATACTATACCCAAAGTATTTCCTCATTTTTATAAATAATAATTACCTTATTCCCATCTAAGGATTTAGTGGATATCTCCAAATATACCAATTTACATTAACTAAATAATTATATTCTCCAATTTATCCTAATAATCTCATAGGATTCCCTCAACCATCATCAACATAATTATGTTATCCCGCACGTATAATCATATAGGCCAAAATGACTACTGAAACTATCCCAATTGATATTTGTCCCAGAATACCCTAAAATTAAATAGGTTGTGGATTCTATTTCCACGAACCCAATGACTACATTTTGCTCAAATAATAATCTAGAGGTCCCCACTCCATATTTAGGAACCCCTAATATTTATCTCCAAACAATTTTAGCCTTAATTCTCCCAATATCAGGTTTGATTTCTAACTAACGATTTCGATCTCAGACAGCCTTCCGTAGAAAAATTATTATAAATCCAAAAAAAATCATAAAAATACGCGGTCGGCGCCCACTCGACTGTATCGAAAAGATCTACAATTTTCATTTTTTGACCAAGAGTCGAATCAATTCGCATCAAGGCCGAATCGATTCGGAAAGACGCAGATCACTATTCATCATCTTCTCCGAGACGGTTTCAGCCATTAAAGCTTCTCCCAAGCTTTTGTCGCCTCACCCAACGTCATACAACCTCAACCAACTACAAATACACATATATTAAGGGTTCTAAACATCTTAGAACCCTAAACCACCAATTTATTTCGATTAATTTCTAAGTTTCTCCAATTATGAAATTATAGGGGTTTATTCGTTTTAGCTCCCGAAAACCCGTTTTATCCACGAAAACCCAACCCAAAATCTTTAGGGTTTGTTAATACCAACTACGGTATGAGATTTATGCAAAAAGTAAATAAATCAAGTAAACACTTGCCTCGTGAATATAATTCGACGATCCCGAGTCGAATCCCGCGGAGGTTGGCCGGAATCTCCCATTTTCCCCTCTTTTCTCTCCTTCTCTCTCTCTTCTCTCTCTTCTTTCTATTTTTTTCTCTTTTCTTTGCCTTTCTCTTTCTCTCTTGAGCCTTATAAGAGAGAAATAAGGGTTCGTCCCTTATAAGCCCAAAAATGACTCGTTTACTCAATTACGAGTCCCTACTGGTCCAAAATTCCCGCAACCCAATTTCGACACCCGAATACTCTATTCCGACTATCTTGGCAATTCCAAGACCAATCGCGCAATTGGAATTTCCATATGAGGTACTTGACCTCAATTCACTATTTCAACCCAACACAACTTAATGCGGGTTTTCTAATTAAAATATTATCCTTTGTCGCTTTGCCCAGCTGCGACATATTATTAAAATGCTCCAGTTCATTTACTTAATCCCAAAAGTAAGTATAACACCCATCGAAAATCATTAAATCCTGTAAAACTTCGAAATTTACTATTATGAGAAATTCCACAATTTTCCATTTTACAACCAATTATGGAATTTAATTATCCCCAAAAGTACGGGTTGTTACATCAAAATTTCGGAGAATATAGAGGTTTTTCGGTATTTTGACTTTCAGGCACTTTTTCTCACCTCCGTTTTTCTTTTCTCTTCCCTTTTTCTTTTAAACTCACATTTTTCATCATCTTTTTTTCTTTCTTTCTTTCTTCCCCTTTTTTTCTATACATCATTCTTTTGCGAACTCTTTTTTTTTTTTGCCTTTTTTTCAACCGTAATTTTACCCTAGTATTCTCAGAAAATGGGTATGACTTCTTTTTATGGGCTTCAAACTCCCAATTGGAGTTAGGTAGGATAATGGGTTTTCAATTAAAGGCATATTTTCTTTTTGGCTCAAATGGGTTTGCAACGAAATAATGTAAAAAGGTTAGATTTTGGGCTTAATTTTGGGCTTTCAAATAATGGCCTAATCTCATTTCTCAAGTTTCGTTCAGTTAATTTGTGTCTCAAGACGACTCACTAAGACTTCTAGTGCTTAAGACTCGCATTTTGACTTTTTGCTTTCAATAATCGAACAAAACAAAGAATTTGAGATCATCAACGAATTTATCATTGAAGGAAAGTTTGAGCTGTTCTAACTCGGATTGTTTTAAATCTCCCTAAAACTATGAATGGCACAATATCTCACTGAGCTAAAATCTCCACATTTATTCGTGAAGCATATTAACTGTCGCCTTAATATCCATTTTCGATCATATTATTCGGCTAATGTGTAAAAAATTTATAAGTTGAGAGATCCATGAATCAATTGTATATTAAGAAATTATTTCAAAACTCAATTATATTGAAAATCTTTTTGAATTCATTCTATTTTTTTTTCTTTCAAAACTAGCATCCTTTCCCCCAAACCTAAATTTTACATTG
This sequence comes from Sambucus nigra, assembly GCA_949130495.1. NCBI lineage: Eukaryota > Viridiplantae > Streptophyta > Magnoliopsida > Dipsacales > Adoxaceae > Sambucus > Sambucus nigra. Next base: position 37,916,681 of record OX422220.1, read on the forward strand.
TCCTCAATGTATGCTAAAATAAAAATATGGACAAAGAAAATAAAGTAAAGAAGTAAAATGATGATACATCTAAACTAAAAAATAACAAAAAGAAAAAAAATACACAAATAATATACAAACACATGACAATTACCATCATCACCATAAATTAATAATCGAAATAGTTGTGGGTCATTCCAATTAATAAACTTTATAGCACTAAGTGCCAAAATATCATAAATTTGATAGCATGAATGGACAACAAAAATTTCAATCTTAAATCCATGGTCATAATGGTGAGAACCGACATCATCAATAATAAATAAATTTGAATCGCATGAATCATATGTCGATGCATCACATGGAGGTAGTAAATTGCAATAAGGATCCAAATATTTATTATCCCTTTTTCGAAAATAGTCAAGTAAAATTGGGGATACATACTCCACTCCTAAATGTGAGATTTTATGAAAAGCGTGGGAAGAATATGTATCATTGGGTGATACACTTTCTTCATCGAATACAGGAGGACCGTCATAAATACTTAAAGTATCACTAAAATCGGATGACGAATCCTCAAATAATTTTTTTCACATATAAAAAGAAGCAGCATTTTGGTCAATTAAATTAGGAGAAAAATCTTGACAAACATCCAAATCATCACAAGTATTACACGTGTCAAGATTGTCAATTTTTTTCTCCTCACAAAATTGATTATCCCCAATTAATTCATGATTATTTTTAGAAATAGCATCATTATACCGTTTGTTCACCTCTCTCCAATTGATACACTTTGGTGGACCGATAGTAATTACAGGGGTTGGAGTTTCATCCATACCTTCTTTAATTTTTAAAATGACTACTGACCCATATGAATTAAATTGAAATACGTAGTCATCTAGATTTTCAGTATTTTGTAAAAACACGTCCACAGGATCTATTGAGGAATATGAGAAAGATGATGGAATAAAAATAGGAGGATCACCCATTGCCATTTACAACACATGAATTTATTTATTTTGGATAGCTCCTACCCTTTAATAAGGGAGAATTTAAAAGATGACCAACTACGGTTGTCTCCTCAAATTCCGATTTCACCTACAGGTAGGTGGTCGGTACGAAGACTCATTAAAAATCACCAGTCCTAGACAAGGTGAAATGAAATCGATTTGATAAGTTCGCGTTGGAGTAGGTTTTAATTCTAGTGTCTTTAAGGGTCTTTTTTTTTATTTTATTGAATTTTTAACTAAAAAAATGCAAAAAGTAAAACAAACTAGTCCGAAAGTCACAACTATTAAAAAAAAATTATCAAATCCCCGGCAACGGCACCAAAAACTTATTGTCAATTTTATAAAATGCCGCAAGTGCACAGGCTATTATAGAATAGCGAGTGTAAGTACGGGTCGAACCCACGAGGATTTGTCAATTTTAATTATTAAAAGAATTGCAATTGTCCAACTAGATCAAATGGGGTAGAGAATAATTATAAACTACACTGAATAAAAGCAACTACGATAAATGAGGGTAGCATAAGATATTTGTAAACAATTAGGAAATAATTAGGATTCGAGGTCCGTTTATCATGTAACTAATATTTCACACTAATTTAACGTTGTCATTCCTTTTTTATAACTCAAATTAAATCGATTCTCGTCGCGTTTAATTCGGAAAATATGACAGTTATGTCTGAAATATGTTTAATGTCTCTAATAGACGACTACAATCCCTATTCCCTTAGAAAATACATATTTTAAAATCCGCAAATGTATTTAAGCATGGACTATCAAAACAATCAAAGTGCAAGCATAATCCATAAAAAATTACTATCTTTATATTTTAAAACTTGATTGACAAAATCCGAGGAAAGGTTCTAGTGAGTGTTCGGGTCGAGTAACATTCGAGAGAAAGTTTTCGGTAAGAGTGTAGAGATATATACGTGGTTAGAACGTTTATGGGATAATTGCATTGGAGTAAGTCCTAGGATGTGAATAGGATGGAAATTGAGGATAGGGGCAAGATATTTGTGAATGGCTATCCGGCGTCGACTGACGACTAGAAATTTTAGGTAACGTGATACCTACATAATTTAATATAAGTTGAGGGTTTACTTATTAAATGGTTATGAATTGGGATATTTGGAGAGTATACGAATCCCTTAAATTTGATCAAGGTACGAGGTATATTTATATACGATAATACTTATGGGATAAGTATTTTAAGGATGAGAATACTTAAATATATACGATGTGATTAAAGTATATATATAATATGATACGGATATGTATATATATCTATGTGTGGATGGTATATATATATGTGAAGCATATCCCCTCTAATGCTATCATGGGAAGTTGCGCGATGTGGGTGAGGCCCCTGGCTTGAGGAGCAGGGAGAATATAGTCCCCAAGTCATAGCATCCATTGTTATATTGTGTGATTTTTATTAGGGGTGAGACGTGGTGGGTATGTTTCATCTCATTTTTGGGGAGGAACTATGACCGCTTCCCAGACATTGTGATTTTTGACCATGATGTCGATGATATTGAGTTCGATTGCTGGTCCCCAGGATGGTATGTGAGTGATGCCCTGGAAGAAGATAGCATTGAGAGACCGTATCCTCGAGTTATAGCTCGTTGGGATGGTTATTATACTGGTGTGTATAGTATATTTCTTGTGCATGAGAACAATAAATTATATATCTCTATTAGAGTAAAGAGATAAAATGAAAAATGATTAATTCTCATTCCGGGAGATTATATCCGGACGCGTATAATGATATGCATATAAAAGTAAGTATGATAATGTATATAGTTATATGAGAATACCTATATACGCTGTGTACTGAGGGTCTAATGGATCTCGACGAACAACACGGTCAAGCAGTAGTGTATCGGGGGGGGGGGTTCCTTGTTTGGATTTCACTTCGCGAGACACCCCACGCACGAACATAGCATAGTGTTGAGACTGGGGAGAAGTATAACCCTTAGTACTTAGTTTGCTTAGGATTTCTGGAGTTCGGGGGTGACGGATTAGTTAGGCAGCGTAGCTTGACTAGAATGTTTAGAGGGATGCGCTAGGTGTGCACTATTAGAAGAGAGGTGAGGGGTATCTCATGGGAGTGCGATACCAATTTAAATATGAGATAAAACATATTTTTCTAAATAAAGCATTTATGCACTTGCAAAATATTTTCACAACTTGGGCTCTGACACGTTTTTATATTTTCCCTATTGCTATATATTATATATATAGAGGTGTCCAGACACAGGGACGCCTAGATGATGATTCCTTCAAGTCAGACGTGTGTTGCGGTAGCTATGGATGCATGCAAGTTTTCTATAAACGCTTATATACTTGTAATCTAGATATGAGGTATTGTATAAACATTCAGGTTAATAACCCAACTGCTTTTATTTATTCTTTTACCGTCTTTCTATGTGGAATTCAATTGGGCCGAGTGTTGGGTTATTTTATTTCTTTTTAGTTCCATTTATATAAACTGTGTGAATGTTTATTTGTATAGTTTGTTTAAAAAGATTAGTTAAATTAAATTTTGACGCCAGCCTAATAGGTTATTAGTAATTAATTTGGTTTTCGACAGTAATGCTAAGAATGAACCATAAGTGACTCTTGTTTTAATTTGTACAGGAGTGATCGCCCGATATTTTATTAGGCGGGGTATCACATATGGTATCAAAGCATCAGGTTTTAGTGTCCTTGGGAATCTGTGCGGACGTACTACGCTTTCGGCGTTGCTCTTGATTTGATATTGAGCCTTAGGATTAGGATTATTGATCCCTTTTGTGAGATTTCATTCTCCTTCCATTATATAAGATTATAGTAAATCTTTTACGCGCTCGTTCGAAGTTGGTATGCTGATCGATGAAGGGCAACTAGAGAAGGCCGTTATGAGGGCTGCAGGAGGCATGGCTTAGTTGGAGTTGTTAGCTGAAGTTGGAGACCATTACCGCAGTAGAGGTCACTCTCCTTGTGACATTTGTCGAGGGTTATTGTAACGAATACTAAAGAATAGTAGTTATGAGTACCCCAGTACCGCTATAGTAGAGAGTGATGCTAAAGTTATATTACCCTGTGAAGCTAAGTTAGGGTATAGTTCGAAGGGTCTTTGATAAGGACCATACGTGAACGTTTAAGTTATACGAATTCGGTGTAGCTTCACTTAGTGGGAGTAGAAGGCTCAGGAGCTTTGGCTTAGAGTGGGGTATGGAAATACCCATATGTGAAAATTTGAGGAAAATTTTTCACTCGTGGGAGAAATATTGGAATGGTGGGAATAGTGGTCTCCATATTCGGGGGAGCAGGATGTTTTTCTCGGATAGAAATCTCACAGATGGTTTTAATCGCAAATTCCTTTGATGGATTAGGAAGGAAGATAATGAAGTTTTTGGATTATTCACATAAGGATTGGTCAGATACCGACAGTGAATAAATAGTTATGGTGAAGTGAACTTTGTGCCGAATAGAGAAGGTACAATGAAGGGAGAGTCCTTCAGAGGAATGAAAGGCTCACTAATAAGTGTTGCTAACACTTATGGAGAAAGTATGTTCATGAAACCCCATCGGTGGGCATCCACTCGTGGAATTAATTGAAATAGGATTATTGAAGTCGGTAGTGGAGTTTCCTTTTGACGAAGAAGTTAAAGGGGCTACGAAGGTGATTTTCAGGATCGAAGCTATAGAGTCCGATGATACTGATAACTTTAATATGGTCAAGGTGGCCAGAGATGGAAGTATGTTGCAATGTGGAAGTGTATAAGAGTAGGGTGCCTAGATGAGGCATAGAGTTAAGTAATTTTGATTCAGTTAGGTCAAGTGCACCGTGTTCGAGAACCATTTTGAGTAGCTAGGGATATTGGCAAAGTTGTTATTATGAGTTTCACCTCAGATGGAGGAGGTATATTTGGCGTGAATAGATAGAGTTGCGGTATTTCGTTAACCCTAGATTCGTGTGTGTAATTCGAGCTTTGTGGCAGTATCGATAACATTATATAGTGTATGTCTATGTGTTTTTCCACGGTAGCGGAGTTCTATTTTCTTTCATTCGCTGTAAAAGCGAGTGTTGATATTTTGAATATATATTGGATTGTATTACTCGTTCTATGTGTGATATACGAGTATAGTATTATTCTGAGTATAATATGTTTTTCGTTGTTTGGAGCGATAGCAGGATAATGATTGCAAGACTATCGTCTCCGCGGTTCCAGAGTAGAACAGGTTATTGTTGTGATATCTCACCTGGATACAGGTTGAGTTCGCCTTTGTTATTATGGGTAGGCCAAACTTCGGTGAGCAGATGTTTCATTATCGTGATACGAGTGCGTGGCGACCTTATAGAGGTGGTTTAAGGTATGCAGGGTTAATTGTTGAGCTATGAGTTTAATCTCATTATTGATTGCGGAAGGACTTAGTGTTGGTGCGAGCGCGTGATGTTGTGGCTCTTGGGGAGAGATAGGAATTCAGACCACATTTTGTTGATAGAGGGGATAGGGTTATTCCGGTTGCATATTTGAAGCTAACGGACCTACACGACCGACAAAGTTAAGTAGTAGTGTATTTGAGGGGTTCCTTGTTTGGATTTCGCTTGCGAGACGCTCCACGCATGAACCTTAACGACGTCAGGAGTGGAGAGATGTTATAGGATGTAAGGATGTTGGTTTTGCCGATAAGTCATATAATACGGAGGAAACATTATAGACCGAGGGTCGTATGATGATGGTATAATTATGTAAATATAACACCCCGTATTTCTGAATATTCCATTTAATTAGATTGGAGAATTAAATGAGAAAATGTCGGCGTAATTTAAATTACGTAAGAGTAGTAATTTAATCGAGAGATAGATACCGATAAATATTGCCTCATTTTATTTACTTAGTGCGAGTGGTAAATGGTTACTTAACGCGTGTAGACCGTGTTGGGGTGCGAACGAGTAATACTTGTTAAGTGACTCAAATGATAATTTAGAGGTCACCAATGAGTTCGGAAGGGTCAAATTAGTCAAAATAGTATACCCGGGGGTACTCGTTGAGTCCCGGGGTAATTTTGGGCTAAACCGAGACCATTCGGGGGCGTTTTGGTCTTTTAAAATAAGAGGTTATGAAGACCTACGAATTTGAGAGCCTTTTTATCAGCCATATGAAAGAGGGGTTAGGGTTACAAAACCCATGTAAACACCAATACCATTAGAGAGAAGGAGAAAACCAATTCCAAAGCTTAAGAAGGGATTCTTGAAGAATTGGACTTGAATCTTGCACCCAAATCATCCATGGAAGAAGGATGGAGGGAGAAGAACATCAACCCATCATCAACTCCACGAAATCAGATTTCCCTCTATCAAGGCAAGTGTTTATTACAAATCAAATTCAAGTTATAATACCCATGTGTAGAAAATTTTAAGAATTTGTTGATTCTATTGAAAAACTTTGAACTAAATGTATGAATTGATCATATATTTGAGTAGGATTGCATGTAGAATGAATCCCTAAGTAAAGATGAAACAAAATTTGAATATGCTTGATGATTTACATATAATTTTTATGAGTTCTTGGTTAAAGAACATGAATCTTGAATGACTTAGGGTTTAATTGAGGAACACAAGATGTCAATCTGCCAGAATTTTTGACACAACTTTAAACGTATCCCATTTGAGTTGTACTTCGAATTAGAGTGTGAACCATACATTCCTGGAAAGGTATTTCTCTTATCTATCCAATAAACTTGGAATCAGGTCAATCGGAGTTTTGTAGAGGGAGTAATAGACATATTACTAGAGGGTGTTTAATCTGCCAGCATAGTAATCTGTCAGAAGTTTGACGTGAATTTAAACATGTACGATTTGAGTTGTACTTATAATTAGAGTGTGAATTATAGATGTATGGAAAGGTATATCTCTTAGATTTCTAATGAACTTGGAATCAGGTCAATCGGAGTTCTGTGGAGGGAGAAATCGAAGTTTTACTAGAAGGTGTTTAATCTGCCAGAAAATTTTATGATTCGTTAGGCGGCGAGAAAATGTAAGATATTTAATTTTAAGCCTCAAATGCCTATAATTTTATCGGGGAAGTGTTTGGGACCTTGATAAAATATATTTTTGGAACAATGTTATGGAAGTAGGTGTGACACCCCGACTAATTAAATACCGGGTAGCTACTCCTTTATTAAATTAATTCAAAATGCCAAGTTGGCTCAGTTAATAGCATCACTGTCGAAAACATTTTTATTATTACTAACCACCTAGTATTTAAAAAGTAAGTGCCAAATTTTATTTAAAGTCTGATTAACATGCAACAAGTGTAATGAAGAAATAAATAACACCATTCACCATACTGAAGTAAAACGAATAACCATCACAATAGAGTAAATAAAGTCTGGAGGAAAACTCCTCACTACAATCCCATACTGAAATAAATAACCGAAACTGAAATAATACATGCTAAAGTCTGAAAACTGAAATGTAAAAGATGTCTCTAAATAGAAATGGGCAACATGCCCTACAACTGATAGATAGTAACTCGGGAATCCAAAAGATAGAAGCGTCTACATGCAAATCCCTGTAGCTTCCACAAACCGCTACAGCTCGTCACCTGAATGAATAACCTATGCTTGGTGTCCTTGTGGCTGGGCACCTAAAATGGTTTTACAAGAAAAAGATTTAAAAAGCAAACGGGTCAGATCCCGAATGTGGAGTTATATTTTAAAAACCTGCAAGTGCTTTAAAAACATTTAAAATATTAAATGCATAGTACATGTTAGGACGTACACTCACATGATATTCTCACCTCTCGTCTAACTGTGCACTCCTAACATAAGTACCCATCTACTACGATATAAACCACTAGCTAAGTGACATCATAACTAGCTAGATTGTAATAGTTCCTACCCTTATTACCCGGTTCTATTAACATATAACGCTCGTAATTTGATAGGGATTTAATGTAAACTCAAATGCTCAATATGCAATATATTTCTCTATCAGCTAACTCATTATATTTATCGAAATAATGCCGTAATTATATTCACATCATTAACATGGAGGTTCTCATTAATTAAGTGTATATTATTCACATCATAAATATACAATACAAGCACCCCGAGAACTAAGCTGCGGTTCACACATACTCTGCTATCCATCCCGGTACATCACGTACATAAGGATCACATATTCCGAATCTCTCAGGAATAGTTCAGATAACACAAATCACAAATAGTGGAGGCGAACACAGTCACCATCACATGGGTCACGCACATACCTACGCTCCCCATGATCAGCAGACTTATTAATATCACAATAAGTCCTTCTATGACCTATGTTCATCGAGGTACCAGTCTATATCCCTCCCGTAGGCAGACAAGGATTAGAGGGTCCTAAGCGAACGCAACCTCCCGTGATAGAAAGTATGGTAGGTATGTCATACACACAATTCATATACCAATACTAAGTAAACACACATCTTAGTAATACCGTATTTTAATCGTAGTACATATTCTCATACTAACTTATAATTATCACAATTCATACTGTTTCGGTTTGTAATTGTACGCGCCATAATTATCTCACGTCGTAGTAGACACTCACGTCTCAACCCAAACCGTCCATGTAATACACTCTCGTATGTAAATTCCTTCTCATAAATACCCAAATGTCCCAATTCTATCATTACTACATCTACGGAATGATATCTATATCCTCGAACAAGTTTACGGAACTCCAAAAGTCAAAACAGTCCAAAAAGGACCAAACTGTCAACTCGTTAGAAGTCTCGTTCGAACGAGACTGTTCGAACGAGATTCCTCTGCCAACTCGTTAGAAGACTCGTTCGAACGAGGCTGTTCGAACGAGGTCCCAGTTCGTTCGAACGAACTGTACCTTCTAACGATATCTCGTTCGAACGAGATATCGAACGAAATCCCTACTCGTTAGCAAGGACTGGTCAACTCGTTAGAAGCTCGTTCGAACGAGTTCGTTCGAACGACCTGGGCCTGGGGGTTGCTTCTAACGACTGGCCAGTTTCGGCCCAGATTTTTCCCAAATACGTTTTTCATCCATTTTAACACCTCAAATCTTCTAAACTAAGTCCCAACAATCGTTTAAAGGTCTATAATCAATACTAAACATATATAGTCACATCCTAACATGTTTTTAAGGGATCAATCCATCCTAACATCAATTAAATTTACAACTTTCTACACTATTTCCAAATATCTCAAGAACATGAACCCTAACTACATATCATCATCAAATCCCATAATTTAATTCGTTTTTTCTTTCACCCAATCATGTATTAACATCAGATTAATCGTCTCCAAACTATTCTACATGCAATTTATCCTCAATATTCAGAACCTAAGTCCAGTTAATCATGGGTTTTCATTCATCTTCCAATAACAATTATAAATCTTCAATTTTCTAACATGGAAAGAACATTTGCTGAAGTTAAACATAATTAAACCACTTGCCTTGTTTGTTTCCGGATTTGGTGTTGATTTGGTGAAGAATCTCTGCAGAATTTTCTCTCTTTCTCTCCTTCTCCAATGGTGGCTTAAGGTGGCTAGGGTTTTGATTTGGGAACTTAGAAAACCTAACTGATAACCTACGTAGCTTTCTAGGTTAATATGGTTTGGTTGATGGGCTTAATGGGTTAAATCCACATCAGATTTACATCTCTAATTTTCGTCACTTTTAATTCCTAAAAATGTAAAATTACCAAAATACCCTTTAAGTTGCCGGTATGGCCTAAAAATACCCCGGGACCCAAACTACACCCCCGGGTAGTGTTTTCTGACTATCTCGACCCTTCTGGACGCGTTGGCGCACTCAAAATGACTATACGATTTATAGATTTTAAATTCACTTTTATTATCAAAATATTATACCGTGACGCGGCGGTCCCACGCGTCTCAATAAAATTTCCAAATTGCCGTATATAAATCTCACGACAAATTTATAATAACAAATACATATATAATCATATATGCACATAATCAAATACCAATTCGCATCACATTAGTATTTACAGTAGGTCTATGATTGAGCATTGGACTTTAATTTTGTGAGAGAATTAAAATGGAGATTCATAGGCTTGATTGGGACGTATTCTAATTCGAGATGATAAGAATATAATTACGGAAAAGCATGAGCGAGCTTAAATTTATTGGGTCAGTATGTTAACAAGGGTAGCTACTGAATTAATATATGTAAGGGGTAACTAGGACCCTTAGAGTTGTGTGAATACTCAAATAAGTACGATTAATGAGATAAGGCGTGAGGCGAATATTGTACGGTAAATATATGAGATTAAAAATATTACGTACGTATATGATTGATAGGTCGGGCGTGTACCTACTGAATTATGTGATCTTTTAGGTAGAGAGATTATGCCTAAATTAATTATGTTAGGGTCGATGAGACATTCCGAACTAACATAATGCTATTTTATGTTTGGGGTCGATGAGAAATGCCGAACCAAACTTTGAACTGGTGTCGCGATGAGAGAGTCCCGAACCAGAATATGTGTATATATATATTTTAAAAATAATTGGGGTCGATGTATTATTCCGGACCAATTCTTTCTTGGGGTCGATGAATCATTCCGAACCAAGAGTCCTTTACGTGTATAAAAAGGGCAAAATAGCAATGACTGATATTTAGTATATATTGTGTGTAAAATATATATACTTGATGATATTCTACTTCCGTGTGTTAGTAGATTGATATATTTTATGTATTTGAAGATACATACTGAATTGGTAAGTTAAGTAGTGAAACTTAATTACGAAATGAACCTTTAGATAGAGAAAATCTATTTAGTAATTCAAGTAGCGAAACTTAATTACTTAAGTGGAAAAGATAACAATTGTGAAATTTGTAGTAATTTTAGTAGTGAAACTAAATGAGATGTCTTGAAAAATAACATAGAAATGTTACTTGGGAATTATTTAACATACGCGTGATGTTAGTAAAACGATTGTACTGTATGGGCGGTACTGGAACTTGGGTACAGATAAGTTCAGTTTACTACTTTGGTTTAGTTAGCTTGAGAAGTACGGCTAGGTAAACTAAGTGTAGAACGTTAGGTGTGCACAAAAGATGAGAGGTGAGTTAACTCAAGAGAGTGTACGAGAACCTAACATGTGTAATCAATAACCGCATTTTATATTGTGATAAACGCTTGCAAAATATTTTCAAAATGTTTTGAGTACTAACTCTTGCTATAAAATATTTTCAAAACCTTTTAGGTGTCCAGCCACAGGGATGCCATGTATGATGATTCCATTCCAGAGACTCGGAGCTGTAGCACAGTGGATGCTTACAGGATTTTGACTAGGCGATATCTCTCATTCAGATCTAGTACAGGATCTCACACTATTCTATGTATGGACTTGTTGTCCGGTTTTAGTCTCAGTTATTGATTTCAGACTGGTGGTTACTCTATTGTTGTTTGGGTTTTTCTTTAGCCGATGGTTTATTCGGTAATACTTTTGTTCTGTTGTACTTTTACTTGTTGTTTGAATTATAGTACATGATTATTTGTACTTTGTTCCGCATGGTTGATTTATCTGTTTTAAGAAAGATAAAATTTGGCACCGATCTAATTTTACTTAGGGTATTAGTAATTAAAAAGTTTTCGACAGTGATGCTAAGAATGAACCATTTGAGAAACTTGTTTTAATTTAATAAAGGCCTGATCACCCGATGTTTAAATTAGGTGGGGTGTCACAGATGGTATCAGAGCATCAGGTTCTAGTGTCCATAGGATCTGTACGGCTTACTACGTTTTCAGCGTATCGTTTGATTGATATAGAGCCCTATCTTAGGATAATTGTACTCCTCTACGTACGTAGTTCACGTTCTCCTGCTGCTTAGTAGACGTAGTGTTATATATACGAGTTCGATTGTGCACGGTACGTCGAATATGGTGGTAGGACCAGCATTAGCGTTGGAGGGACGACAGGAGGGAGGAGCTCGGCAAAGCATAGGGTGTTCGAAGATGGCAATCATAGGAGAGATGACCGTTGTCGAGGTCACGCCTAGCGTGTAATGGAAGTAAAATGCTGCAAGGGTTGTTGAGGCATAGTAGACATTTTTTCAAGTATCGCGACAGCCAAGTGGAATACTAATTTAGACCCGCCCAACGTAGTGATAGTGGGAGAGACTCTGCAAAATTTTTTGATGAGGACGAGCCGTAAAATGTGATAAAACGGCAACTGTACTTGGTAACCAAGGGAAGTAGTATGTCCAGTGGTTTTGGCATTTAGGATAAAGTAGAAATACTCAGAAATGAAAATTTGAGTAAATTTTTAGAGACAACGTGGCGGAGATGCAAATCACCGCATCCGGACCGAGGGTCCGTATACAAATAGAGAGACCTTACATATAGTATAACCACAAAGTTCTCTATTGTTGATTTAGAAGCAAAGAGAATGGAAATACCGGAACCCACCACGTGAAAGCCTAGTAGAGGCATACCGTGAGAAAGAGATTATCCGTTGAAGTGAACTTGTATCGATGAGATGGGTACGAGGGAAAAGAGCCCTTGAGAGAATGAACTCTCGAGTTATGATTCGCAATCTTGGTAAAACTCTTCTTGGACGACTTATGTATATGAAGGCAGTATGGTACTTCTTACAAGGTTGGGGTAAATGCTCCTAGGGGGCGAAGTCAAGAGAGTTTAAAGATTTAGTCAAAGAGTAAGACTGAATGTAATGGGCTGGTGCAAGCCATAAGTGGAAACCCACTAGAGGATTTAATGAATAGATCCTAAGTCGAGACTGTTAATCCCCATAGTGCGTTACTCTTAGTCGCAAAACTAAGGGAACTAGGATGATAGGAGTAAGGGGATTTTTGTAATGATGTCTAGTGTGGTTGGTAGAGCCACACATTCTAATTTAGCTTGAAGTTATTTGAAGAAATAATAACTCCAATAAGTTTTGCATTCCGGAAAGGACAAGCGTGTTAAGTCCGGAAAACCATCTAAACCACCAGAGCGATGGTTAAGGAAGTATATGGGTTTTAGCCTCGAGTGAATGGGGTATAGGACGAATCCTCACCTGAAAAGGGTCGAGTTGTCATTATTCTTCAATATGTGAGAGACTTCGGAGATTATGAACATCTCATAGTAATTGATTTCGGTGTGTGGGAACCTAAATGATGTGAGTCAAGGTATGTAGTATGACCGTTGAGCGGAGAGATCGAGCTCGCCATTGTAATTAGTGCTAAAGACTTAGTGATAGTATAAGCGCGGTGCCACTTGACTCCTTAGAAATATTGGAGTGTGGTTGCACATGTTGTCGAGGAATCGAATTTGAGCATATCGACTATGTGTTGTTCCGATAATGCTCAGTAAGAATACATGGGGAGAAGCCCCTTGTTTAAGTTTGGTTGCGAAAGGGAATACGACTGAATTTTTATGCACGTCAGGAGAAGAGACATTGTTAGATGCTAGGACATCAGTGGAGCCGGTAGTGTTGTGGAGAAACACTGAAAGGCTTACCTCACCACGAAGGGATAAGTGGGAATTTGTGGGCAAAGATTTGATTTTTGTCTCTAGGGTATTGAGAATACCCACCAGATTATAGTCACGTCGTGTAGGCTAGGCTGGAGTTGAAGAAAAGCATGTTACAGGTGCGATATTTGCAATGTTTTTGCAAATGTACCCGGAGAAAAGGGTGTATGGGTACCCTAGTCAATTGAATTCCTTAGACATCCGAAATAGAGGGATGCAGAATATTTTTGGTACGACGGTGGGGAAATTAGGAAACAAGTCGTATCGATGAAATGGGTTGAACGTCATGGGAGATAGACGATGATCCAAGATTTTATGTGCTGAGAGATCCAGCACACCCTATGGGATGAAAATCGGTGGGAAACCGTTCAAAGGTTATCTCTTGATATGGAAGACCTAACTGTGGTGAAGAAGTAGCGCAAGGTGCTATTTGACTGAGTGTTGAGGGTGACTTACGTGTTACTAAAACGTTAATTCTTATAAAGTAACCAACCTCAAAAAGTGCGCCAATTGCGAAGAGTGCACGGATTGTAAAGTATAATAAACCCGGAGAGAAAGGGGAATAGAGTACCACTTGAGGAAAGATGACGTAAGTGGGAAGCGATATTGAGAGGAGACATAGTGAGATTGTCTCCAGGTACACCTCTAGTTATAGAGCGAGTTAGACTCGAAATGAGCAACCGGAATGTAGTAGTGAACCTACATTTTCAATGATGGAATGAGGAGACAGACTTATAAATTATTGATGGGTTGTGAACATCATAATTTAGCCAACATTTCGTTTGGGGTAGCGAAATGGGGTGACCGGGATGGATTAGTGTGTAGTTGAAAAGGGAGAGTGCACAAGTGCACGATGCCGCTCTACATGATTGTGAATCAGGGTAAAATCCTAAAATTCCACCCTGTGAGAGATGGTCAGGAAGGAATAGCGTTAAAGTTTTATTTTGAGTATGTTGTGTTACCTACGACTCAAAATTAGTGAGAAAGAATGATGATACGCCCTTACAATAAGTGGAATTTTGGAGAACCCCACTGATAAATCCATAAGTTGAATGTATGCCTATATGAGCATATTTATAGGTAGAGTGAGTGCCTATATGGACTGTACATGAGAATTAGGTTCGTGGGTACCGATTACGAACAATACATGTACTTTGATTGTGGTTCGAGTAGACATTTCGAACTTTTAAGTCCTTAACGCGTGATATGAGGACATTCTATTGGAGTATGACATTTAGGGTATATGAATTGTGAAAAATATAGCTCACAAATTGTCTAATCATGTGCGATGAGATATATGTACATATTGGTGCTCGAAATGTGATTCCGAGACAAGTGATTTATAACTATTGGTGATCGAGGTGGAATTCCGAGCCAATAACCCCAAAAGTGTTATAGAAGGGGGGGGGTGATTATAAAATAAGTGTTGATAGTATATGTTATGTGTACGATATATATACCTATTGATTTTTCCTACTTATGTGTGATAGTAAGTGTGTTTAATCTCTGTATTGGGGTCGATGATGTTCCGGACCAATACCTGAGGAATCGATTTGGGGTCGATGATTTTCCGAACCAAATCGATTATAAAGAAAATTGGTATCGACGAAAGGTCTGAACCAACAGGTGCATTACATTTACCTTGGGGTCGATGGATTCCCGGACCAATGTAAATGATAGGATTATTGGGGCCGATGATTTTGCCGAACCAATTTTCCTTAAAGTATATATTGTGTGTGACATATATACCCTATAATATTCTACTTATGAGTGATAGTAGGCGCTTAGATGTTATATAGAGATATACATCGAATGGGTAAATTAAGTAGGGAGAAACTTAATTTCAAGAATTAACGTTGGATTGGGAAATCTATGAGAAATTAAGTAGTGAGACTTAATTATGATATATGCGGCATGGGATAAAGCGTGAGGCGAATATTGTACGGTAAATATATGAGATTAAAAATATTACGTACGTATATGATTGATAGGTCGGGCGTGTACCTACTGAATTATGTGATCTTTTAGGTAGAGAGATTATGCCTAAATTAATTATGTTAGGGTCGATGAGACATTCCGAACTAACACAATGCTATTTTATGTTTGGGGTCGATGAGAAATGCCGAACCAAACTTTGAACTGGTGTCGCGATGAGAGAGTCCCGAACCAGAATATGTGTATATATATATTTTAAAAATAATTGGGGTCGATGTATTATTCCGAACCAATTCTTTCTTGGGGTCGATGAATCATTCCGAACCAAGAGTCCTTTACGTGTATAAAAAGGGCAAAATATCAATGACTGATATTTAGTATATATTGTGTGTAAAATATATATACTTGATGATATTCTACTTCCGTGTGTTAGTAGATTGATATATTTTATGTATTTGAAGATACATACTGAATTGGTAAGTTAAGTAGTGAAACTTAATTACGAAATGAACCTTTAGATAGAGAAAATCTATTTAGTAATTCAAGTAGCGAAACTTAATTACTTAGGTGGAAAAGTTAACAATTGTGAAAATTGTAGTAATTTTAGTAGTGAAACTAAATGAGATGTCTTGAAAAATAACATAGATTAAATGTTACTTGGGAATTATTTAACATACGCGTGATGTTAGTAAAACGGTTGTACTGTATGGGCGGTACTGGAACTTGGGTACAGATAAGTTCAGCTTACTACTTTGGTTTAGTTAGCTTGAGAAGTACGGCTAGGTAAACTAAGTGTAGAACGTTAGGTGTGCACAAAAGATGAGAGGTGAGTTAACTCAAGAGAGTGTACGAGAACCTAACATGTGTAATCAATAACCGCATTTTATATTGTGATAAACGCTTGCAAAATATTTTCAAAATGTTTTGAGTACTAACTCTTGCTATAAAATATTTTCAAAACCTTTTAGGTGTCCAGCCACAGGGATGCCATGTATGATGATTCCATTCCAGAGACTCGGAGCTGTAGCACAGTGGATGCTTACAGGATTTTGACTAGGCGATATCTCTCATTCAGATCTAGTACAGGATCTCACACTATTCTATGTATGGACTTGTTGTCCGGTTTTAGTCTCAGTTATTGATTTCAGACTGGTGGTTACTCTATTGTTGTTTGGGTTTTTCTTTAGCCGATGGTTTATTCGGTAATACTTTTGTTCTGTTGTACTTTTACTTGTTGTTTGAATTATAGTACATGATTATTTGTACTTTGTTCCGCATGGTTGATTTATCTGTTTTAAGAAAGATAAAATTTGGCACCGGTCTAATTTTACTTAGGGTATTAGTAATTAAAAAGTTTTCGACAGTGATGCTAAGAATGAACCATTTGAGAAACTTGTTTTAATTTAATAAAGGCCTGATCACCCGATGTTTAAATTAGGCGGGGTGTCACAGTAAATATAAGTGTTATGGAGAGCACTAAAGTGGTCCTCTCACCGTAAGTAGGTGGGTGAAGCAGGAGTTGGAGAAATTGATTTGAGGCTTATAGCCAGGCCTTGATGAAAAGGCAAATTTTAGAGGAAGTATGTTTTGGGTATGATGTTCGTAATGCTTTTGCAGAGAGTTAGTCCCTCGATTAGTTAGACTTTCCTTTTCACCTAGGTGGAAGGATAGAATAGTAGAAAAGTGTTAATAAGTTAGCGAGGGGGCACTTAGGACGTCTCGCCGGTGTGCCTTAGGCCGTTATATCTCAATGACCGACGACGCGAGGGAGTAGTGTAACGGGAGGGTTCCTTGTGTGGATTTCTCTTTGCGAGACATCCCATGCATGAAACCGAGCACATGTCCGAAGTTGAGAGAGGTCTTGGGCACTAGGGACATAGTTAGAATAGTATTATTTTACGGGTGTAGAATACGCATTGGTCTTAAAATTATTGGGAAGAAGGGCCGGGAGGACTAGTGGCGCCGATATCAGGAGATTGTGGTGAGTTAACCTTGAGAAGGGTTTGATTTCTAAGTATAAGAAGAATTGAATTTTGCGGGTTAAGAAAACCCATGTGTGAGTATTACACCGAGGAAATAAGGCCCATCTTTAGAGAGAGTGTTACGTGTGTCACGTTTACAATGGTGGTGCAAATAAGCACTGGGTTAAATAGGTGTATGGGCACCCTGGTAAGGTTGTTTTATATACTGCCTGACATAAAAGGGGCGTAGTATATAAAGTTGAAGATTATGCCGTGAGGCAGTCATAAATGGATTTGGAGTGTGTTGGATGGATTGTCGTAAAAAGTACACGATAATCCAATTGTATGGGGCAATAAGAAGTAGCATGCTCAAGTTAAGCAACGAAACTAATGAGAGTGGTCGAGAATTAGAGTAATTTCCTTTTTAAGGGAAATTAGATATCCTGATGTAGATGAGCGGAAGCTTTGAATCGTGACTCTCCGGTGAGATTTAGACGTTACAGCGGCGGTTATAGGCTCATTTTCTCTACTTGTGGCACTAGAAACGATGGGTGCGATGTGATGTTATTAGAGTCACCTTACGACGAGGTAGTATTATAGCACATGGGGATTTAGTGCGATATAATATAAACTTTGAGATAGGTGGCTACCGAACGAGTGTATGGTTGAGAGCCATCGGGTTAGTACCATTTCATTTGAGGTATTATAATGTGGAGTGATTCACGATCCTAGGTTAGTGTTGGTAGTATCGGTTGTATCTGAATTTTGAGGGCAAAATTCCGTTGTAAGGGGGGTAGTATGTAACACCCCGCACTTTTGGGGATAATTAAAATTCATTAGTAAGTGTAATTTGGGAATTTAAGAGGTTATCATGAATAGTATTTTTTTGGAGTTTTCAAGGTTTAGATGATTTTCGATGGGTGTTATATTTACTTTTGGGATTAAGTAAATAAGCCAGAGTATTTTAATTATATGTCGCAACTGGGTAAAACGACGGAGGATAATATTTTAATGGGAATACCACATTAAGTTGCGTGGGGTTAAATTAGTGAATTGCGGTCAAGTACCTCGGATGGAGATTTCGAGTGTGCAGTTGATTTTGAAATGTCCGAGATAGTCAGAATAGAGTTTTCGGGGATAGTATTTGGGTTTCGAGAATTTTTAGAATAACAGGGACTTGTAATTGAGTAAACGAGTCATTTTTGGGTTAATAAGGGATAAACCCTTATTTTATCTCTTTGTAAGACAAAAGAGAGAAAGAGAAAGAAAATAAAGAAAGAGAGAAAAGGAAGAAAAGAGAGAAAGAAGAGAAAGAGGAAGGAGAAAAGGAATTCCGACCAAACTTCGCGGGATTCGACTCGAGGTCGTCGGATTTTATCCTCCAGGCAAGTGGTTACTTGCTTTATTTAATTTAGTGTGTACATCTCATATTATAGTTGGTAAACTATATAATTTTGGGTTAGAACCCTTAAAATAAATTTGAAAAATTTGAGTATGAGTTTACAAATTGATGTATTGTAAACTCTTAATGATTTCTAGTGTTAAATCCACGATAATGGAGTGTAGAAATGGGAGTAGTGATAAAACTGGGGCTTTAATGGTTTTAGGGTTCAAATCTAAGATAATGGTTTAATACCACAAATAAATTGATGTGTTAGTTACAAATCAGTGATAGGATAATTGTGGTGATGTTGGTTGAGATTAGAAACCATAAGAATGGAGCTTGGGTTGATATTTGGAATTTTGGAGAAGATGATGAATAGTAATGCAGCAGCCTTTCCGAATCGATTCGGCCATGATGCGAATCGATTCAGCTCTTGGTCAAAAAATAAATTTTGTAGATCTTTTCGATACAGTCGCGTGGGCGCTGACTGTGAATTTTTCTAATTTTTTTTTTTGGATTTATAATGATTTTTATACGGAAGGCTGTCCGACATCGAAATCATTAGCTAGAAATCAAACCTGATATTGGGAGAATTAAGGATAAAATTGATTGGAGATTTAAAATGGGAGGTTATAGTTATGATATTAGGACTCATAGATGATGGTTTTGAGGGTGAGTAAACCATGAGAGGAAAGAGATAACTTTGGAGTAATTTGGTATACAATCCGGGGAAAGGATCTAGTGAGTGTTCGGGTCGAGTAACATTCGAGAGAAAGGTTTTCGGTATGAGTGCAGAGATATATACGTGGTTAGAACGTTTATGGGATAATTGCATTGGAGTAAATCCTAGGATATGAATAGGATGGAAACTTAGGATAGGGTCTAGATATTTGTGAACGGCTATCCAACGTCGACTGACGACTAGAAATTTTAGGTAACGTGATACCTACAGAATTTAATTTAAGTTGAGGGTATACTTATTAAATGGTTATGAATTGGGATATTTGGAGAGTATAAGAATCCCTTAAATTTGATCAAGGTGCGAGGTATATTTATGTACGATAATACTTATGGGATAAGTATTTTAAGGATAAGAATACTTAAATATATACAATGTGATTAAAGTATATATATATAATATGATACGGATATGTATATATATCTATGTGTGGATGGTATATATATATATATATATGTGAAGCATATCCCCTCTAATGCTACCATGGGAAGTTGCACGATGTGGGTGAGGCCCCTGGCTTGAGGAGCAGGGAGCGTATAGTCCCCATGTCATAGCGTCCATTGTTATATTGTGTGATTTTTATTAGGGGTGAGACGTGGTGGGTATGTTTCGTCTCATTTCCGGGGAGGAACTATGACCACTTTCCAGACGTTGTGATTTTTGACCTCGATGTCGGTGATAGTGAGTCCGACCGCTGGTCCCCAGGATGGTATGTGAGTGATGCCCTGGAAGATGATAGCACTGAGAGACCACATCCTCGAGTTATAACTCGTTGGGATGGTTATTATACTGGTGTGTATAGTATATTTATTGTGCATGAGAACAATATATTATATATCTCTATTAGAGTAAAGAGATAAAATGAAAAATGATTAATTCTCATTCCAGGACATTATATCCAGATGTGTATAATGATATGCATATAAAAGTAAGTATGATAATGTATATAATTATATGAGAATACATATATACGTTGTGTACTGAGGGTCTAATGGATCTCGACAAACAACACGGCCAAGTAGTAGTGTATCGGGGGGGGGGGGGTTCCTTGTTTGGATTTCACTTCGCGAGACACCCCACGCACGAACATGGTATAGTGTTGAGACTGGGGAGAAGTTTAGCCCTTAATACTTAGTTTGCTTAGGATTTGTAGAGTTTGGGGGTGACGGATTAGTTAGGCAGCGTAGCTTGACTAGAATTTTTAGAGGGATGCACTAGGTGTGCACTATTAGAAGAGAGGTGAGGGGTATCTCATGGGAGTGCGATACCAATTTAAATATGAGATAAAACATATTTTTCTAAATAAAGCATTTATGCACTTGCAAAATATTTTCACAACTCGGGCTTTGACCCATTTCTATGTTTTCCCTCTTGATATATATTATATATATATATGGGTGTCCAGACACTGGAACGCCTGGATGATGATTCCTTTGAGTCAGACGTTTGCTGCGACAGCTGTGGATGCGTGCAGGTTTTCTATAGATGCTTCTATCCTTGTAATCTAGATAAGAGGTATTGTATAAACATTTGGGCTAATGACCCAATTGCTTTTATTTATTCTTTTACAACCTTTCTATGCGGAATTCAATTGGGTTGTATTATTGTTACCGAGTGTTCGATTATTTTATTTATTTTTAGTTCCATTTATATAAATTGTGTGAATGTTTTATTTGTATAGTTTGTTTAAAAAGATTAGTTAAATAAAATTTTGACGCCAACCTAATAGCTTATTAGTAATTAATTTGGTTTTCTACAGTGATGCTAAGAATGAACTATAGGTGACTCCTGTTTTAATTTGGTACAAAAGTGATCGTCCGGTATTTTATTAGGCGGGGTGTCACAAATGTATGCTCAAATAAAATTATGGACAAAGAAAATAAAGTAAAGAAGTAAAATGATGATACCTGTTAACTAAAAAATAACAAAAAGAAAAAAAATACACAAATAATATACAACACACATGACAATTACCATCATCACCATAAATTAATAATCGAAATAGTTGTGGGTCATTCCAATTAATAAACTTTATAGCACTAAGTGCCAAAATATCATAAGTTTGAGAGCATAACCGCACAACACAAATTTCAATCTTAAATCCATGGTCATAATGGTGAGAACCGACATCATCAATAATAAATAAATTTGAATCGCATGAATCATATGTCGATGCATCACATGGAGGTAATAAATTGCAATAAGAATCCAAATATTTATTATACCTTTTTAAAAAATAGTCACGTAAAATTGGGGATGCATACTCCACTTCAAAATTTGAGATTTTATGAAAAGCGTGGGAAGAAGATGTATCACTGGGTGATACACTTTCTTCATAAAAAATAGGAGGACCGTCATAAGTACTTGAATCAAGCTACCATAATGAAAGAGAAATTTCAAGAATGAGTAGAGATCTTCATTAATAAACCAAACTTACAAATAGTTCTCTCACAACAATCTTCAATCCTCTAAAAAAATGATAAAAACTTGGCCCTCAAATTGATTACAATCACTCAAAGTTGCTCCCCGAAATCCTCCACGAAATTCCTCTCTAGTTGTCTCCGAAATTATGAGCCCAAGGGTCCTTCTTATAGGACAAGTGGTGAGATATTTAAGTTGTGGTGGGACCATGTATGATTGGCCGAATGGTGTTTGTGGCTATCTCTCCACCTCTTTAATCTTTGGAACGTGATAAGGGACAAAATTTCCCCCCACTCGAAAACTCTTATATTTTCTTGCTGAACACGCATGCCGAGTTTCGTCCAAATCGGAGAATAAACATTTTTGACTTTTTAAAAAATATCTTTTTTCGAACGACCGTAAAAATCTGTTTTTTCGCACCTTTTTTGAATTGATCATCAATTTGCACCAAATTCCAAAAATTTCACTAGGCAACTTTTTTCCCAAATTAGCACAAGAATATTATAAAATTATCGAAGTTCCCATTTTTGACTTAAAATTTTCATTTTCAATATGAATTCAATCATTTTCGCATTTTTTCCTCTTTTTAATAAAATAGTCCTAAGAACTTATTAAATACACTAAAATGGGACTAACAAAGTATAAATTTGGGTATAAAATATACAAAATAATGCACTCATCATGGTTCCATATTTGAGAGCATTTTTTAAGTAAGTATTCATTACCCTCTTACATCAGTAGCTTTGATTACTTGAATCTTAGAGGCACTCCAATGGGTTCTACACTGGCTATATTGTGATATATTACTAAAAAATGGAATTGCATGCTAAATATCATAAATTTACTAAATAAAATGGAATTAAAAATATTATATAGGGTTGTTTCACATCACTTCACACTAACACGGCGGGACTGATTCGGGTTGACCCACAGGTGACCCATAAATTCGATTCGAGCGTGACAACTTAGTCTCGGATCTGTAGGTTT
The DNA here is from genome assembly GCA_949130495.1 of Sambucus nigra. Classification (NCBI taxonomy): domain Eukaryota; kingdom Viridiplantae; phylum Streptophyta; class Magnoliopsida; order Dipsacales; family Adoxaceae; genus Sambucus; species Sambucus nigra. The sequence continues at coordinate 37,939,609 of OX422220.1, forward strand.
AAGTTACTTACAGGAGTGATGTGTTAGTGTGAAATGTGATTTGATCTTTGATCATTAAAGGTTCGACTTGGGCTCAGCCTTGTAAGGCGAGCAAGAACTCGAATTTATGCCAGGACATTAGAGTTAAGGAGTACAACATGGTTAGAATTTTTCTTCATTAATGATGACAAGTTAGGTTTAGATATGATATTGACTTTTAAACATCCTCGGGTAGAGTGATAAGTGACTATGCAATGTTCGTCTTAGAGATATGTGGTAAGTCGATATTTTTGGGAAATAGGTGGCACCCCATGTCGAATGACGAGTATCGAATAACGTCTTTGGGTATTCTAAAATAAGGTTCCCTGGTAAGAGTTATGATAATATGTGAAGTTAGGTTATCAGAGTAGTGTAGTGGAAGAGTAGTGGGCCCACATACCACAGAGCATGTGCCTCAGCCTTGCACCCACAATTGTATAAAGGTAATAGCAGAATTGAGAGTGTATTGGCATCGAGGTTATGTCTCATAATATGTAATGTCACAACGTGTTTTGAAACATGGAAAAGTTTCGCTAGCGAGAGTACACACAAAAGGTTAGTGATGGTGGTTTCAACTATCGCCAGATAAATGTTCTAAAGGGGTTCGGTGCCTAGAGTGAAAGGTACCCGTGGCCTAAGGGAATTATAGAATCGTGACGAGGTGTCTTGCACCACGTCAGACACTAGGAATTTCAATTGTTGGTGCAACACATATGTTATATTTGAGATATAGAGTAGATAGATTTTAAACAGAGTCTCTCGTGTAATGTTTGTATGAGGTAAAAATTCGATCTCAAAGGATGAATTTTTATAGAATCTTTTTTGGGTTTCCCAATGTCTCATTAGTGTCTGAACTATCATTGGATGGAAAAGTATAGTCTTAGGTGAGCATTGAAGTGCCTCACATAGTAGGTATTGTACTATTTTATAAGGGATACTCCTTGTTAGTAAATAATATTAAGCATATAGGCTTTTTGCGAAGGTTCTGCAGGCGACGTCTTTAGAGGTAAGACAATAGCAGTCATGGATCACTAAAGGACCAGGGAGTTTTAGTTTTTCCATATTCGAAGACTTATAAGCAAGGCTTTCACTAAAGGCTAAGATTTGTGAAATTTAGGTAGTATCATCAGGTGCAACAGTGTTAGGTGGCCTAGTATATTAGGAATGTATTGGGAATTTTAAGTCGGGCTAAGTATAAAATATTGAGTGGTGTAATCACTTTGCCAATGGAAAATTCGCATACAAGTGTTATGAGTTCTCGACTATTTAGCAGTCAAGGGTGTAAGTAACGACACTGATTAGTCACAAATATTGCATATGCGCGCCCGTTATCTTTACGCATTCTAGCACTTTTTATGTTCTTTATGTCTATGTTTATGCTCGTTAACTAGACAACCTCGATTTTGGATATATATATATATATATATATATATATATATATATATATATATATATATATATATATATATATATATATATATATATATATATATATATGCGCTTTGTAGGGCTTAATTGAGCTTTTGTAGGTATTGGAATGCTTAAAGTGAGGATTTATTGCATTTCGGAGAAGTTCCATCATTTGACTCAAATTTAAGGGCATTTTAGATATTTCACACTTCATCTCCGACTCAGTGGAATTCCATGGAAGCGTAGTTTGTCGAGTTAGCTTCCCATATCCGCAAATAACACGTCATTTGGAGTCCAAAAGATCAAGTTATAGTCGATTCCGTTTCGCACCTTTTCACTCTTTTGAAGACCAAATAACACCAAGAAATAAGGGACCGGCGGACCGTCCCTAAGCCCCCGGTCGACCGGTGTTTCAGATTTTAGCCTATAAAGGAAACATGGGGCTGCTAACCATGACCCCGGTCCACCGGTCCTGCCAGACCTTGTGCAATTTTGTTTCTTTTAATTGCTTTTTCCATTTTTCTTCTTCTTTTCTCACTTACTATAAATAGAAACTTTGTTTTATTTTGTAAATATCTTTCATTTGTAGTTAGTTTAGGTTAGAGAATAGGGTTTGAGGGGATTTTTGGGAGCTCCATCTTCTCTTTCCTAGGGTTTGCCCTCATAGGTATTGTAATACCCCGTATTTTTATTATATTAAATAATTATGGGAATTAATTATTATTGTTGGATTAATTAATTTAGAAAGGGGGGGAAATTTAATTGTTAATTAATCCAAATTTAAAATAAGTATTAACTAGCGAGCCAAGGTTTAATACTTATTGATGAAAATCATTGATTATTACGTTGGGTATATGTAATATGTAATTATATAATTTTTATAAATTGTGGGAGTGCGAAATATGATAGTTTGGTATTTTAAGTCAGAACACGCGTGTGAGTCATGTCAAGAATAATTGTATAGAGAAAAAAGATAAATTATTTTTAGCTAACTCGTATGTTAATTTCGAGTGCGCCATTGAGTCCAGTCAGAAAACTCTCCCGGGTATCTTATTTGGACTCTGGGGTAGTTTTAGGCCTAATCGGCACCCCATAGGGGTGTTTTTGTCCTTTGGAATTTTGGAGTAATAATATGGACGAAAATTGGGAAATAAAATATGGATGCACTAAGGTTAGATAAGAGTTATCAATTCTAAACCTACGAGAGAGAAGAGAGAGAGAGGCACAGAGAAAGGTAGAGGAGACTATTGGTGTTCTTGGTGCCTAACTCAAGAACACACACCAAAAACTACACCAAAGCGTAGATCGCGAGACGAGGAACACAACCATACCCATATCAACAGCGGATCAGACCGTCGAAATTAAGGCAAGTGTTTAATTCTTGCAATTTATAGCAACAAGCATGTTTATATTAGTGTAGGTGCATTATATTCACTATTTGATTCTTATGTTTTAATGAAATTGGAGGATTAATGGAATTTATTAAAATCTGGAAGTTAAAGTAGGATGAATCGCTCATGTAGATAGTTTAGAAATCCCAATTTGATGATTATTGATGATAGACAAAATTGAAATTGGTGGTCTTATATGGAAATTTGATGAACTAGGGTTTTGAATTGTTAAATTGGGGATTTTAGATTTTGTAACTGATTTATGATGAAATAATGTTTCAAAGTTAAGGTAAATCATTTATACATGTTAAAACATTAATTATGATTGCTATTTGGTGTTGGGGTTGAGAAATTTAGAGGTTTTAGGACTGAAATTTTGAGGAAGAGGAAGTATGAACAGTAAAACGTAATAGGTCTGGCCAAACCAAAGAAAGACCCCATCTCGTTCAAACGAGATGGAGTCTCGTTCGAAAAAGAAGCAGATTCGTTCAAACGAACTGCTAAATCGTTCGAACGACAGGTCCCAGAAAAACCCAAAAATTCCCATTTTTCCCCAAGTCATGTTACACAGTTAGTTGTGTGAGGAAAACTGCAATTTACTGATGTTAGCTTAGTGCAGAATTACTTCAGAAGCATTCCTAGGATAATACCTTAAGTATTGAATAGGTGAATTAACCTTGGAAATTTCGAGAGTGTAAATAATCGAGTTAATTGCGTAAGTAGTAAAGAGAAATATACTACGTGTAGAAATATAAATATGGGTTGGGTGAATGCCAGAATTATTATAAGGCTTAGGGAATGTTATTATTATATGTTTAATATTATTGTGTGTATAACATACCTACGCTTCTTGCTATCGGGAGGAGGTTTCTCGCAGTGGACAGTCTTATCCTGGGTGACCCAATGGGGGAGGGGGGATATTTGACTTATACCTAGAGCATATGAACTTGGATATGTGTTATCTGTTACATAGGGTAGTTTCGACGGTTGAATGGGAGCGTAGGTATGTGCATAACCCATTTATATGGTGAGTATGCTCGCCTCCAATTTTTGTGTTATGAGATTTATGGTTCGTGAGAGACGCCGAACCAGTTGTCCTTTATGCATCAAACGATGCACCGGGACATGATAGCAGAGTATGCAAAGCGCCAAGTGGTCCTAACCAAGGGGCGCAGGATTTGTATATATATATATATATGTATAGGGATAATTTGGCTATATATATATATAGTTATATATAGTTATATATATATAGTTATATATAGTTATACTTGTGAATAATCCTAATGTGTGAAATTAGCAAATATGTAAATGTTGGTAAACAAAATAACTTAAGGGGATAAAGTATTTACTACTAGAACTGAGAATATCAAATGCAGTTAATGGGAGTGAGGTATTAAATAATGTAGTATATGGGCAATACGGGTTTCTCTTACGAGCTATAGTTAGCATTATAAGTCTATGACCTAGCCGGGAATAATTTGGATAACTAGGTTAGAGTAGACGTATGCTAGGTGCGCCCATTAGTGGAGGGGTGAGGATCTCATGTGAGAGTTCAGAACTAATATGCACATAATAATTGCATTAATGCAGTTTTAAATACTTGCTAAAACAAATATTTTTACAAATCGAGCTCTGACCCGTTTCTTGCTATTTCTCTTCTCTTTTGCTATATATATATATATATATATATATATATATATATATATATATATATATATATATATATATATATATATATATTATACCAGGTGTCCAGCCACAGGGTCACCACCAGACTTAGACGCATGGATCATTCGATGGGTTACAACTGTTGTGGAAGCTGTAGGTTATTGATATTAGACACTTCTATCTTTTCATTCAGTTCTTAGTTCAGACACTTTAGTTAGTGCATGTGTCACCTGTTTCCAGCTTAATTATTTCAGAGATTGTACTTTCTCATTAGCATTTATTTTCACGTTGAATTGAGTAGTATTGTTTTATTGGTTTTGGACTTTGAACTAGAATGTTTTATATAGTCTCATTTATTTCCGTATCTGATTCATGTCCAGTATTTATTCTTGTGGAATGGGAATGCCTTATATCTTAAAGCATGGAATTTATTAATGGATTATTTGGATATAATTAATTGGGAAAATGTTTTGACACTTAGCTTAATTATTTATTAGGTGATTAATAATGAAAATTATTTTTCGACAGTGATGCTAAGAATGAACCAACCGGGCACTGTGCTTTAATTTAATAAAGTACTGATCACCCGTTATTTAATTAGGCGGGGTGTCACAGGTGATATCGGAGCATCAGGTTCTAGTGTCCTTTAGGATCTGTACGACTTAACATGTTTTTCGCTTAACCTTCTTTGATATAGATACCTATCTTTAGGACTGTTGTACTCTTATTTATGCATTTACGTCTTCAGCTATTTGAGATTTAATATTAATTATGGACTAATAAATCCCTTTTCATTTCAGATGCATCCGAGATGAGCCCCAAGGAACAAAAATGCCCATCTAGAGCAGCGAGCAGCTCAGGCTCAGGGAATGATTAGCACAGCTGACGTTGCCGCCATTGTTGCTCAGGTGGTAAATGCAGCTTTAGCGGTGGTGCAACAGGACCCACCCCAGATCCAGGCTGTGGAGCTGGTTCCATATCAGTTTTCCACTGCATGGGAAAGGGTCAGGGATGCTTTTACCCCAGAGTTCTCGGGCGGTTCTGACATCATCATAGCGAGCCAATGGAAGAAAGATATCCAGAGGCATTTGCATGTACAAGTGTACCGACATCGAGAGGTAGTTACTGGCTTTCTACAAGCTAGTGGGGGACGTTTTACAGTGGTGGGAGTCCACTACCATCTTGGAGGAGAGGGATACTATTAAATATTCAGATCTTTTGGGTGCGATTTGACCACAAATACTTTCCCTCTGCAGTGCAGACAGAGATGAGGCGGAGACTATTGAATCTGAAGCAGGAGGGTATGACAGTGGCATAATATGAGGAGGAATTCATAAGGCTGCTTACTATGGTGCCAGATGAGGCACCTACAGAAGAGAAGAAAATTCTGATGTTCATGATGGTTTGAACTGAAGGATTCGTCAGCACCTCATAAGTAATCTGTCATTGGGTACTTTCATTAATGTACTCAACGTCTCCTTATTACATTGCCAGGACCATCGCTTCCATGAGCAGGGGAGTCCAACCAGCAGGGCCGAACATGAGGTAGTAGTGTCGGTGGGGCACTATTAGCTCAGGGGTAGGTTCGTCAGAGTGAACAGAGTTCCCACCTGGGGGACCCTGCTAAGCGATTTTGATCTGTCAATTCTAGGCAGGGATATGGGGGTTATAGGCAGGGCCAACCTCGTTATCAGTAGGGCCATCAGGGCAAACAGCAGGGCCAGTAGAGGCATCAACAGGGTCAACAGGGCCAGTGGAGGGGTGGCAATGGCTACCAGGGCCGAGGCCAAGAGGGGCAGAGGGGAGGTAACTTTAACGGCATGTGATTTTTTTGTGGAAAGACTGGCCATAGGAAACCGGATTGCCCCAATAAAGGCAGGTTCCCCCAGTAGAAGGGAGCCCAACAGGAGCCGTAGAGACCCATCTTTCTCGCCGTCCTACTAATACCAGCACAGGCCCCAGCTTTGCAGCACCCCCGATTCAGTAGGGACAGTTACAGTATGGACGTGTCTATAACATCCACCAGGAATTACCCCAGCAAGCACCACCCACAGTTGAGGGTAAGTTTCCTATCCATGGTACTATGGGGCGTATTTTATTTAAGACGGGTTCTTCGCACTATTTTATATCTACTAGTTTTGGACGGGCCACCGGGTTGTTAGCCACATCAGAGAGTATAGTGACTAGTGTAGACTCACTGCTGAGAAATGGATCTTTGATTTTCTTTATATAACGAGGGGTAGGTATAGAGATTAGGATCTTGATTTTGCCTGCTGATATGCTAGTCTTAGATATGCACGAGCATGACGCCATTATTAGCATGGATTGGCTTACTACTTATAGAGCCATGATAGGTTATTTTAGTAGGAGTATTATTTTTGCTATTCCGGGCCAGGAGATGTTTCTGGTGGCGATGCCTCATCTTGAGGGAGGATCATCCACCCATTTATATTATATAGAGGAGGAAACCTCTAACGAGATAGTGATTCCTATTGATTCAATTCCTATAGTTCATGAGTTTTCTGACGTGTTCCAGGATATACCGGGACTACTGCCTAGCCGAGAGATAGAGTTTGTTATAAATTTGATGTCGGGCACTCGGTCGATAGCTCGCGCATCATACTGTATGGCTCCAGGGGAGATGAGGGAGTTACGGGATCAGATTGTGCATCTGTTGGGATATGGATTCATTCGTAGGAGTACCTCGCCTTGGGGTGCTCCCGTGCTATTTGTAAAGAAGAGAGATGGTTCGTTGAGATTGTGTGCGGACTACCGAGAATTGAACAAAGTCATGATACGGAATAAGTATCCGTTGCCCCAAATTGATGACTCATTCAACCAGTTGAGAGGAGCTGCCTTCTTCTCAAAGATAAATTTGAGATCGGGATATCATCAACTACGAATTAGGGAGCATGACATGTCAAAGACTGCTTTCTTGACGACGTATGGGTCCTACGAGTTTTGAGTCATGCCGTTTGGGCTAACAAATTCTCCAGCCATATTCATGGACTTAATGGACCGGGTGTTCAGAGAGTTCTTAGATCAGTTTGTCATTGTCTTCATTGATGACATCCTGATTTATTTCCAGGCTGAGAAGGATCATGCCGAGCATTTGAGATGAGTTCTTCAAACTCTGTGAGAGCATCAACTATATGCCAAGTATGAAAACTGCGGATTCTGGTTACGATAAGTACAAGTTTTTGGGGCACGTTGTGTCAGAGATGGGGATATCAGTGGCCCCGAGAAAGGCGTCGGCAGTGAGGGAGCGGGGATAGCCCACGACACCGATGGAGGTGCGTTGCTTCTTGGGGTTAGACAGATATTACAGGCGGTTAATTAGAGGGTTCTCAAAGATTGCGGGACCATTGACGAATTTGACTCGCAAAAGGGTGAAGTTTATTTGAGATGATGCTTGTCATTTAGCTTTTCATGAGCTAAAGGATAAGTTGACTTCGGCGCCAGATCTTGCTTTACCCAGGCCAAGGGTGGAGTACCTGGTATATACTGATGATTCCCTACAAGTACTTAGTGGAGTACTTCAACAGGAGGATCAGGCTATGGTTTACGCCTCCTGCAAGCTTAAGCCTCACGAGAGGAATTACCCCACCCACGACTTGGAGTTAGCAGCAGTCGTGTTTACCCTACGGATTTGGAGACACTACTTGTTGGGGGAGAAATTTTGCCTCTTCACAGACCACAAGTCACTGCAGTACTTGTTCACTCAGTGGGAGTTGAACATGCATCAGCGCAGGTGACTGGAATTTGTGAAAGATTACCAGTTCGAGATACAGTACCACCCGAGGAAGGCCAATGTAGTAGTTGATGCGTTGAGCCGTATGCCAGTAGGTGAGGTGGCGGAAGTGGAAAGAATTGGGACATTAGGAGGCAGTGGCCCGATCCTTTATGTCTGTTATGACAGTCACTCCAGAGATTGTTACTAGAGTGATCCAGGCCCAGGCCGCTGATTTGTTTTGCTAGGATCAGATTGTACAGCTTATAGTGGAGGGTGCAGAGTCCTACTCAGTGAGCTTAGATGGGGGACTATGGTTTAATGGGAGATTAATGGTCCCAGAAGGAGAGGATTTACGTCATGCAGTGATGACATAGTCTCATGGATCCAGATTTGCGGTGCATCCCGGAGGGGATAAAATGTACCAGGATATGAGGCGGTAGTACTAGTGGAGTTGGATGAAGAAGGACATTGCAAAGTTCATGTCCAAGTGTGCCACCTGTTAGCTGGTAACGGTGGACCACCAGAGGCCTCCAGGGTTACTTCAACTGCTGGAGATACCTACGTGGAAATAGGCGAGCATTTCCATGGATTTTATCACTGGGCTGCCTACTTCACAACGGGGTCACGATTCTATATGGGTAGTGGTGGATCGGCTAACCAAGGTAGCTCATTTTTTGTCGATACGTAAGGATTACACTATGGGACAGTATGCCTGTATATTTATTGCCGAGACAATGAGATTGCATGGGGTGCCTTTGAACATCATATCTGACAGAGATAAGACTTTTGTATCACGCTTTTGGGAGAGCTTTCAGGAGGCTATAGGTACTGAACTACGACTGAGTACGACTTATCTTACACAGACAGATGGGCAGACTAAGCGTACTAATCAGATGCTGGAGGACATGTTGTGCATGTGTATCCTTGACTTTAGAGGGGGTTGGGAGCCGTATATTCCACTGATGGAGTTCACTTATAATAACTCCCATCAGTTTACGATCGACATGGCCCCATTTGAGGTGTTGTACGGCTGGTCTTGTCATTTTACTACTTGTTGGCTAGAGGTGGGGGACAACAAGTTACTCGGGCCAGAGGTAATTCAGGAAACGTCATCCAGGGTTGCGATGATCAGGAATCGTTTTCGGGTAGCCCAGGATAGGCAGAAAAGCTACGTTGGCGCAAAGAGGTTCTTCAGGGAGTTCAACGTGGGGGATCAAGTATTACTGCGAGTGTCTCCTATGAAAGGGGTGATGAGGTTCGGGAAAAAGGGGAAATTGGATTCGAGATATGTAGGACCATTTCCCATTATCGAGAGGATCATACCGGTGGCATACAGACTTGGGTTGCCGGAGCACTTGCACCGTATTTATGATGTGTTCCACATCTCATCACTGAGGCAGTTTCTTAGGGATGAGTTAGCCCACACCCACATTATGATTGGGAATATTGATTTATAGCCCGACAGTTCATATGAGGAGAGACCTGTGGCAATCCTAGACCATAACGAGAGGAAATTGAGGTCGAAGGCAGTTCCACTGGTGAGGGTTCAGTGGGAGCATCATAACGTAGGGGAGGATATGCGTGAGAAATATCCAGACTTATTATACCCCGTATTTTTATTATATTAAATAATGGCATTTATTATATTAATAATTATATTAAATAATTATGGGAATTAATTATTATTGTTGGATTAATTAAATTAAAAGGGTCGGGAAATTTAATTGTTAATTAATCCAAATTTAAAATAAATATTAACTAGCAGGCCAAGGATTAATACTTATTAATGAAAATCATTGATTATTACTGTGGGTATATGTAATATGTAATTATATAATTTTTATAAATTGTCGGAGTGCGAAATACGACAGTTTGATATTTTAAGTCAGGACGCCCGTATGAGTCATGTCGAGACTAATTATATAGTGTAAATAGATAAATTACTTTTAGGTAACTCGTATGGTAATTTCAAGTGCGCCATTGAGTCCGGAATGGTCGAGATAGTCAGAAAACTCTACCCGGGTATCTTATTTGGACTCCGGGGTAGTTTTAGGCCTAACCGGCACCCCGTAGGGGTATTTTTGTCCTTTGGAATTTTGGAGTAATAATATGGACGAAAATTGGGAAATAAAATATGGATGCACTAAGGTTAGATAAGAGTTATCAGTTCTAAACCTACGAGAGAGAAGAGAGAGAGGCACAAATAAAGGTAGAGGAGACTATTGGTGTTCTTGGTGCCTAACTCAAGAACACAAACCAAAAACTATACCAAAGTGTAGATCGCGAGATGAGAAACACGCCCATACCCATATCAACAGTGGATCAAACCGTCAAAATTAAGGCAAGTGTTTAATTCTTGTAATTTATAGCAACAAGCATGTTCATATTAGTATAGGTGTATTATATTCACTATTTGATTCATAAGTTTTAATGAAATCGGAGGATTAATGGCATTTATTAAAATCTAGATGTTAAAGTAGGATGAATACCTCATATAGATAGTTTAGAAATCCATGGAAATTTGATGAACTAGGGTTTTGAATTGTTAAATTTGAGATTTTGGATTTTATAACTGTTTTATGATGAATTGATGTTTCAAAGTTAAGGGAAATCATTTATACATGTTAGAACATTAATTAAGATTGCTGTTTTGGTGTTGGGGTTGAGAAATTGAGAGGTTTTAGGACTAAATTTTTGAGGAAGTGGAAGTATGAACAGTAAAACGCAACAGGTCTTGCCAAACCAGAGAAAGATGCCATCTCATTAGAACGAGAAGCAGATTCGTTCGAACGACCTACGAAGTCGTTCAAATGATAGGTCCCAGAAAACCCAAAAATTCCCATTTTTCCCAAAGTCATGTTACACAATTAGTCGTGCGAGGAAAACTGCCATTTACTGATATTATCTTAATGCATGAATAATACCTTAAGTATTGAATAGGTGAATTAATCTTGGAAATTTCGAGAGTGTAAATAATCGAGTTAATTGCGTAAGTAGTAAAGAGAATATACTACATGTAGAAATATAAATATGGGCTCGGTGAATACCTGAATTTTTATAAGGCTTAGGGAATGCCTATTATTATATGTATAGCATACCTACGCTGCTTGCTATCGGGAGGAGGTTTCGCGCAGTGGACAGTCTTATCCTGGGTGACCCAATGGGGGGGGGGGGATATTTTACTTGTACCCAGAGCATATGAACTTGGATACGTTCTATCTGTTACGTAGGATAGTTTTGACGGTTGAATGGGATCGTAGGTATGTGCGTGACCCATTTAGCTGGAGAGTATGATTGCCTCCAATATTTGTGTTATGAGATTTATGGTTCGTGAAAGACACCGAACTAGTTGTCCTTTATGCAGCGAGCGATGCACCGGGACATGATAGCAGAGTATGCATTGCGCCAAGTGGTCCTAGACAATGGGCGCATAATTTTTATATATATGTATAGGGATAATCCTAATGTATATATATATATATATATATATATATATATATATATATATATATATATAGAGAGAGAGAGAGAGAGAGAGAGAGAGAGAGAGAGAGAGAGAGAGAGAGTTATACTTGTGAATAATCCTAATGTGTGAAATTAGCAAATATGTAAATGTTGGTAAACAAAGTAACTTAAGGGGATAAAGTATTTATTACTAGCACAGAGAATATCAAATGCAGTTAATGGGAGTAAGGTATTAAATAATGTATTGTATGGGCGATACGGGTTTCTCTTACGAGTTATAGTTAGTAGTTATGTTTATGACCTAGCTGGGAATAATTTTGATAACTAGGTTAGAGTAGACGTACGGTAGGTGTGTACATTAGTGGAGGGGTGAGGATCTCATGTGAGAGTTAGAAACTACTATGCACATAATAATTGCATTAATGCAATTTGAAATACTTGCTAAAACAAATATTTTTACAAATCGGGCTCTGGCCCATTTCTTGCTATTTCTCTTCTCTTTTGCTATATATATATTATACCAGGTGTCCAGCCATAGGGTCAACCGCCAAACTTAGACGCGTGGATCATTCGAAGGGCTACAGCTATTGTGGAAGCTGTAGGTTATTGATATCAGACGCTTCTATCTTTTCATTCAGTTCCTAGTTCAGACATTTCAATTAGGGCATGTGTCACCCCTTTCCAGCTTAATTATTTCAGAGATTGTACTTTCTCATTAGCATTTCTTTTCCTATTGAATTTAATAGTATTGTTTTATTGGTTTTAGACTTTGAACTGGAATGTTTTATCGAGTCTCATTTATTTCAGTATCTGATTCATGTCCAGTATTTATTCTTGTGGAATGGGAATGACTTATATCATAAAGCATGGAATTTATTAATGGATTATTTGGGTATAATTAATTGGGAAAATGTTTTGACACTTACCTTAATTATTTATTAGGTGATTAATAATGAAAATTATTTTTTGACAGTGATGCTAAGAATGAACCAACCGGACATTGTGATTTAATTTAATAAAGGACCGATCACCCGGTATTTAATTAGGCGGGGTGTCATAGGTATGTAACTCACTATTCACCTTCTTCTTCATTTATTTAAGCTTCCTTATGCCATATCTTTCTTTAATTAATTAGGTTTACTTGCTTTTATTTATTTCTTTCATTTAATACATGCTTTTTATCATGCTTTGTAGCTAATTTAGCCTAAGTTGTGATTGATTGAACTCGCCTTGGTTTCAATGGGTTGCTTTGCTTTGGTGATGGGTTTTATGCATTTAATTATATTGGGTTATTCTTGTTATTACACTTAGGAGATTTAAAGGGATATATCATGTATGCTCCGTATTTATGACATTGCGTGGAATTTTTTGGGGTATTTGTTGACGCAAAAATCATATTAGGCTTTAATACGAATTTAGGGGGTGACAACTCTAGATTTCATTTATTGTTGAAATGAGGTTCAATCTTACTAAATTCATAGTCCCATGTAACCATTTATACGCATTAAGCCGAGGTGAGGGATATTAATTGCAATCTATAGTTTTTATTCCTTTTTGTAATTGTAGTCTAAATATACATGCCTAAATTATTATTTTTTTAACATTTATCTTTTACACTTTTATTGAGAAGTAATAAACCAGTTAAAGTCTAACAACTAGTCTCTGTGGATTCGATACTCGGACTGGTCGTTGTACTCCCTTAAAAGAGTGTAGTCAATAGATTAGGTTTTTTACATAGCGTTGGGAGCCGAGCATAACGACCAGCGTATATCTTTATACACTTGCGCTGCGGTTTTACCTTCCACATGTCCCGTGAAGGAAGTGACAACTAAGGAATATAATTTAAAGGGTTTTGATACGGTTTGAGCATCACGATATGTTCAAATGTGTCAGTGTCGTCCGACATAAGTAGCGTACAACTCAAGTGAATGCATATAAACTAGAAATATTATGAAATATACGATGAGTTGGCATTAAGATAACTACTTTCACAGTGAGGTGAACGCACCACGAGATAGGATTATAGGCAACAACGTTCTTGGATATAGATAGTGATCTAGGAAAATTTAGTGGGTTTTATTCTTGAGGTTTAAGGTAAGGCATATTGTGTTCATAATGGATAAGGAAAGGTTTTACGCATGGAAGATTAGAGAGGTAATTGCTGTTTTGACCATGTTTGGTGCTCACCAGGATGAGACAAAAATGGTTAAGTATTCTTCCTAAGGAGGGAAGCCTATCATTGTGATCCTCTTAATAGTAACATATTTGTACATGTCATGTACGGTTGACTCCTTAGTTATATAACTCATAGTGGGTTGACACCTTAGGCTAGGATATCTGTTCAGATAAGGACAACATCGATTCGTAGTAGGTAAACTCATTGTATTTATTATTACGTGTGGCATTCAGTCCACGACGAGCAAGATGGAGTTCATTTACATGCGAAATTTCTTGAGTTTTGATAGAGAATGTCGAGCGGTCGACCATACTCCTAAAGTGTTTGGTTTAATTATAATGGTTAAATATTGTTACTGAGTGGCTAATTGGGTACAATGCACTTTGGGCTAAGTGTGGTGCGGTTAGGTCGGGCATAGCTGATGCACTACGATAACTAAGGGCACATTTTATATGATTATTCATTTAGGTTGCATGAGCTTCCTAATTTATATGTGTATGTTTAAATTGTTTTGGGCCTAGTGGTTTGTTGTTTATGGATGGTAGGGCAATGGATACGAATAGGTTCATGGGTACATGTTTGTAATTCAAGATTTTAACCCTAAGGGATGGAGAGGGGGTCATTAAATTAGAGGTTCCACTTAGTCTGGTTACCCGTCCCAAAGGGTCATTGTGTCTAGCATTGTTGTGTGGTATCGTGTTTTGCACGTAATATCGTAGACCACAAATGTATTATTATATGGTTAAATATGTATGGAGTTTATGATCGAAATATAATGACCGAGGAGGACAAAATTCGTGCCCAAGTTTGACTAGAACGTTGGACTGGTAGTGGCCCTATAGATGATGCCCAAGATGTGGGAACCCAAAAGTTCGAAATGTTTCTGATACTTTAGGGGTTACTGACGAATGGAAGAATTTTGTGGATAAAATTTCTTACGGGGGAAAGAATGTAATATCCTTGATTTTAATAAATAAAGTAATTTTTAAATACTTGGTTCACGCGAAAGTTTTAAGTAAAATAGTCACATGCGTTGCACCGCGTGGGTCGCATAAAAAAATAATTTACGTTTTAAGCGAACGTTCCACGTAAATGTTCGCATGTAAATATTTATACGTACTATAAAAGGTTGAATATAACATATATGGAATTGCATGTCGCGTTCGGTCTTGGCTTGATGCATTAATGACGCGTATGAACACAAATGATAATAAATGGAAAAAAATGGTACTTGACCTTAAACGATGAAATGAAGTGCATCAACCATTCTTATTTTGTTAATAATATATAACATGTATCGCAAAGCTATTTTTAGTGTTATTTTTATATATACGATACAAACCTCACTTTGATAAACTTATATTTCTGGTAAGAAAATATTATCGAGACAATAAATTATTTTTAAACGTACCTCTAAAGTTTTTGTGTACTTTTTTAGTGTATATAACTTGTACTATATACATATATTCAGACATGTGTATATATATATGTACCTAAGATGGTTAGTGAAACCTTTTGGGTTCGATCGATTGTTATGTGTTAGCTTACTTAGAAAGGTCTATGGGTTTTGAGTGAGGCTGAATACTTTTACGCCTAGATGTGAGTGTTACACACACACACACACACACACACACACACACACACACACACATATATATATATAAATATATATATATATGCTGAGAATAAAAACCCATCCCTTATAAGGTCATTAACCCTTTCTCTTTATTATGTGAAAGACCTTTGGAGAGAATAAAAACCCACGAGAAAGTATAAACACCTCAAAAACCATTTTTTGTCTTTTATACCCAAATCAAACCTCTAACTGCTGAATTAAAAATTGTTATTTTTACACACTTTAAATAGATTCCCATGCCATATTACACACGAAATCAACTTATTATTTTGGGTGAGTGTTAGTATCAAAACGTGTTGGTATTATAATGCATTATTTTGGTAAAGTTGTGGAGTATTGTTCTGGAGCTTGAAGTGGACATTTTTACTACACAGCTTTTCTGGAGGATTTCTTCACTAGAGGTGGGGTTTTATATTCAAGCAAAATTTTATGAATAAAAATAATGCATGTTTATGATAAATTTGTATATATTTATACTTTTTCATACGCTACTATTTATATATATATATATATATATATATATATATATATATATATATATATGTATGTATGTGTGTGTGTGTGCGCGCATTATATTTATGTGACAAATTGTTATTACATGTGAGAAAATAATATAACTAATTAAAAATGACTTTGGGACGCAATATTTATGATTTTAAAATGTACGATTTCACTAAAAAATTATTGCTAATTATTTTAAAGAAAGTTTATGTGAAAGCCCAAAATAACATTTTAGCGCACTTGTGATATATGTAAATGGGTATGGATTTGAACACCATGAATGAGTATGAATATGCATAAAAAGTTAGTTTAAAGTATTAAACTTGAAATATTGAGTAAATGTTGAAATAATTACAAAACATCCCATAAAGTTATTTATTTGCAAAATAGCCCCTAAAATGTGGAAAATACATTTTTTTTCTTGAAAATTATGATGTTTAGAAATTGGTACCCCAAGTCACACTTTGGCATAAACTGCCCTAAATAAGTGTGAATTTAATTAAGATCCTTAAAACATAGTATCTTTCGCACAAAATAATAAAGGTAAAGTATTCGAAGGTGAAATGATATTGAGTTGGTAATATTAAGAAAATAAGGATCTAAAAGTTAAATAGGGACAAAAAAAGTGTGTAACTTGGTAAATTATGAGAAAAGGGGACTTGTTGTTCAAAACATTAATTGAACACTAATGATGGATATAATCCTCAAACTTGGAAATGGATTGAAACTTTAAAAAGTAAAGATGTTAGTGATACATTTAAGTTGTTTAATAAGAACAAAACATTAAAACGTGTTCAAGTGTATAACAAAGATAACAAGGTGGTATTTACCTTGAGTTTCGGCCTATAAGTTAGGTAAAACTATTAAAGTAACACTAGGTGAATATAGGTACATTTATGCAAGTAATATACGACGATAAGCCGAGTGTTTTTTTATAAAGACAAAGATTGGACCACAAGTAAAATGAATTAATGTAAAGTGAAAGAGTTTTCACAAAGGAGTACTGGGAATAATTAAGAAAGGTCCAGAGCCTTAGAGTGAAAGACTCAAGACAAATGGCCAGTATACGATAGGCCACGACATTTATGTCGTATGGTGAATGATAAGCCCCCAAAAGTGTTTAAATAAAACCCTAAATAAATGATTTTTAATTTCTAATTCTCGACAAAATGGGTCTTATGCTCGTATTTGTCTATTTTGTAGCTACACCCTACCACACCCCCCCCCATCTTCATCCTCCCGCAAGCATTTCTCTCTCCTAACCTCCATAGCCAATCCCATACTCTCTCTCTCATCTTAACTCGTACCAAGAACCCATTGGCCACAAACCATAGCTCCATACCACAACCCAGCTTCAATCAAATCGATCCATACTCAGATGCCCATATTTTGCCCAAATAGAGACCTGCTCAAACCGGCCTAAAAATCAAACCCGACTGGAAAAGTCACCTCCAAACTCCGAGTGAACCTGCTTATCTTGCGTCGCAACCTGAGAGCCCCAGAACCGCAAACCCGTCGGAGTTTACCCATTTCCAAAACCAACCAGTAAAACCCATACTCGACATCCTTAATACTACCCATTCTAATCCGGCCAGCCTTGACCCTTCTTCTACCCAATCTGAATAATCTCCCATACAACTCAATTTCAATCCAAACCCATATCTATCTTCTAACCCATTTAACCTCAAACCCATTAACAACCCAAAACACACCTCTTACCCAATTCAGTAACCATCTTCCATTCTTATCCCACAAAGCCTTGCCTAATTTTATCTCCTGCCAATTTAAGAAACCAAAAGCCAAATACTCAAATGTGTTTAAAACGCCATATGTTAAAAGACTTCTCCCCACATTTCCAAAATACCCCCCAACACTCCAACCACCCTCATTACCCTACTACTCCATTATCCTTATACCCCTCAATATACCTCATACCCCTCATGCACACCATTGTCATTCCTAAAATAACCCTTATCTCCATGTGCCATATAACAGAAGGAAGGCCCATTTGGAAAAAAGAGGAGAAAAACCCTAAAGAGAAGACCTAGAGAAACCCTAGAGAGAGTATAATTTGTAGAGAAAAAATTTAATTTAGTGAGAGAAAAGAGTGAAACAAAAATATTGTAGCATCAAAAGAGATTTTGTGTTATATATTGATTGGTTGATTCTCTTCTCTAATACTCATATGATTTCTGTTATTTATTTTATGCCTTGTAATCCCATTATGGAGGGCTATTAACTTCATTCAAGGAGTGAAATGAAGCCTCCATGGATTTAATTAGATGATATTGTTATTCTTGTTTACTTTGTTTCATTTAGTTAGTAAATTGTTATTCTTACATGTGTTTATGCATCGAGAGATTATAAACCATCCTTGAAAAGGGATTAAAATCCAGTGTATCTTTAACTTTTGGATTCAAACTAGAGATAGGAGGACCCACTAGTTAGAGTATATTATATTTTCATATTACTCACATTTTGTTTTTAGGATTTAAAGTTGATTATATGAGTTATCTCTAGCAAGTGATTTGTATAATCTCTCTAAATCCTTTCTTCATTTGAGTAGTAGGGATGACAAATTACCTAACTAAATCTATATATATTTATTTCGTCAAAAGGTGAGAATCAATTGATGAAATAAATAAATATTTGGAAATGTAGCGGACCTGAATAATTACATGCATTCATGAAGTAGAGGTAGATTTTCATTCCTTGATTTTATCTCACTGTTGATGCAAAATTCTCCATCTACGAGGACCAATCAGAAAAGGACACATGTCATCCTACGTGGTAATATTTATACTTATTCGGCACCCGAGGAGAGTTGGTCGGCATACCAACCAACACATAGCATACCAAACAACTCAAGGAAGACCAACCACCATAGAAGGCCAACAGTTATATTCATTGTATATAGATATAAATGTCTGAATGCATAAAGACATTGTATCTCTTTAACTCCCATCACTATAAATACATGTATTCCCTTAGCCAAAGGGAGGGACAACTAAGAGACACCATACACAAAATACACATCTCTCTCTCTATGACATATTGTACTATTGTACACCCCTGGGAATAAAATAACAGTGGACGTAGGCTTTATTCATAGCCGAACCACTCTAAAAATCCTTGTCTCTTATGTGTTTGATATGATCACCATTTCATCTTCAATCATCATCTTCATACCTTCATTTTTATCTGTTGTTGATGCCGATAAGATAACATAGATGCTATTTCTAGTAATCAACAGATTGGCGCCGTCTGTGGGAAAAAGATATAATAAATGTTGGAGACCTCCTCAACAGATTGTTGGGAATAAGATAATATAAATGTTGGAGACCTCCTTGGAGCGGAATATATGATTATAAATATTTTTTTGAGCTCCATGATGAGATATATATAAAATATGCATCCGAATAGATATAAAGAATGATTCAGAATAATAATAAAGTGTCTCGCTGATCTGTCGAGGCAAAATTGTATAATGCCGAACAAGAATAATATTTTCCAGAACATGAGAAAATGGGCGAGTACTTTGCCGGGCCTGAATATAAATAAGAATTACCCCGACCAACTATCCGTTGGGAGTGAAATATAACAAATGTTGTAGTTCTCCTCGGAGCTGAATAAGTATCTTGTCGAGGCAAAATTTTGCATAATGACGAACAAGAATAATATTTTCCAGAACATAAGAATAAGGCCGAGAACATTGTCGGGCCTGAATATAAATAAGAATGACCCAGACCAACTGTCCGTTGGGGGTGAAATATAATAAATGTTGTAGTTCTCCTCGTAGCTGAACAAGTATCTCGTCGAGCTCCATGCTGTAAAAATTAATAACGTGCTCGAGCATCTGTGGAGGCTAAATCAATTAATCATGAGAATAATTTAGTCATTCAATAAATATATGATATGTATTTGCTCGGGCAATATCAATTTCAAAATATGAAATAATATATGTTGGCTAATATGTCGAGGCAAAGTTGCCAGATGTCGGGCAATAACAGTTTCCATAAGTTTAAGATTGCGGCCAAGCTTTCGTCGGGATTGAATCATGTCCCTATGGAATTTTAATAGGTTGCTCGAACTCTTGTTGAGACTAGTTCAAATAGTTAGTCATGAGAATAATTATTTAGCCAAACTATATATGATGTGTATCAGCATAAAGCAATAAAAATTTCAAAATATGAAATAATATGTTTTGTGCCAAATGTGTGTCAATGTGGACAATTTTTTATAAAAAATGCTAGGCATTTTAATTTTAAGCAAATGACCAAATATAAATTGGTTCAGAAAAAAATTATTTTAATGTAAAGCTTTGGAGTATATTTTACTTAGATTTAAAAATTTATTTTATTAGAGAAGTATAAGTTAAGAAATAGTAAGAGGTGAATTTTTCTTTTAACAAAATGGTCAATCCTCCATTCTAGGTGGTTGTCACTGACTAGCTTTTTTAGACTTTTCGCCGACCAACATATAGTAACTTCTGACCATGAATAATTGTTGTCGATCTACTCCCGATCAACAATTGATCACTATTATACGATTGCCAACATATCATATTCTTGACAATCCGCCGATCTGTTTCAAAACACACTAATCAAATTTCTGCCGACCAACACACTAATCAAATTTCTGCCGACCAACATATTGAAGACGCCGATCTGCAGTAGGAGCCCAATCAACAATAACAAATGATCATCGACCAATTTTTTTTGCTTTCAATGATCGCCAATCAAAATTGGATGTGCTTTCGACCAAGAACTATTGTAGCTGACCAAGAATAGGAGCTCGTCAACCTGTTTACCTTGTTCCGACTAGCGCTGGATGGTGCCGACCTGTGCCGACCACCAGTTCTGATCAATAATCGAGTATGCCGACCTGTAATATTTGATATCGACTAACAGAAGAGGATCTGGAGTCTATGCCGAACAAGAATTATGTGCTGTTGATGATGAATAAGTATGTCCGACCAAGAAGCTGGGGGTCGCCGAGCAACAAATTGATTTCACCAACCAATGAGACGCCGACGATAGTATTCTCCGATCTAGGCAAACCTGTCGTCGACCTGTAGCAGAACAACTGCCGACCTCGTATGCTCAGGTACAGTGGTCATCGATTTCCATGTTGAAGCAAAACTCCGGATACATGGATGACGACCTTCATTTTTTGGTTACCGACCAACGAATAGGAGGTCGGGTTAGCCCTCAATTTGTGCAATATATATCGTCGATCAAAGTAGAATACCTCCGACCTACAGGTCTGATCCTCAAAAGTTTTATATATGTTTTCTTCTGGTAGCCGATTAGTGTGATGCCTCCGATTAACAACTACCTCTGGAGGTCGATGTCCAGTTCTTGTTTTCCAACTCTCTAGATGTCAAAATCTTAGGCGGTTAAGTTCATCTGATATAAGGTCGATCAAAATATTTGGTGGCGTTCTACTGTAGCAGAAATGGTTGAAACTGTGGGATCTGATTTACGCATTTGATTAAGAAAATTATGGGGAGAGTTCGATCTCACATTTGTGCCCAAGCTTCATTCGCTGTCGAATGTTAGAATTGAGAGGATTAAAATTGTATAATTTATTTCTTCCCAGCTAGATCACCGAAATTTATTTTGACGGCCAGTCATCAATTGAAGAATAGATATTTTAAATCAATAAATCAATCATTAAACCAATAAATCAATCTTCATCAGAACTAATAAATCGTAACAAATCAAAATTCTTAGATCTAAGAGATAACCAATAAATAGAAATCGTCAGATCTAAGAGATAACCAACAAATAGAAATCATCAGATCTATAAAAAATATGATCAATATCCAAGAGGAAAAAGAATAGTTTTGAATTTTTACTCCCTTGTAGAAGATGTGAAATATGGGAATCAACATATGTGAAATCTCCTTCCCTGATGTAACTCATTGTATAAACGTGTTTGATCAGAACATTTTCAAGAAGAGTCATATACGTCTAACATTCATGGTGAAAATTGTCTATAACACTGAATAGAAACATATATTTTTTTTAAATGAATCAAATTGATGAGAACTTTTCAAGTAGATCTGGGTCAGAATTGCAATTTCCAGAAGAGATAAAATTGTTCTTGATTTTAACTTTTCCCATTCTCTGATTAAAAATATGATGGGAATTTGAATAGTCATCAAAGATCTTTCAAAACTCATTTAAGAATCAATAACAATAAAAATGATCGAATCTTACCATCGTCGTATATATTCGTAGATGTAATCATTCTAAATGTTTATTCCTTTTGTAAGATCTTTGATAATTTTTATTGATAATTTTCATTATAAATTTTGTAAGATCTTTGATGTCTATTCAAATTCCCATCATATTTTTAATCAAAGAATGGGAAAAGGTTAAAGACAATAAAAAGTTTTCTCATGGAAATCATGACCCAAATCTATTTTCTCTCTCTTCAAGTTTGAGTCTCTTTGCATTAATTTTTATGAGCTATATACTTAATTTGGTTCGCATGCCATCCAGGTCAATAAAGTCTCATTGTAGTTACTTAGTTTCACTATCCCTTGAAAAATTATTTTAATATTAAGGAAAAGCCAAAAAAAGTAGAAGAGGTAAAAACTTTAAAAAAAAATTAAATAAAAAATGAATTACATTACTTTTCAATTGTTACACTCCTTAAATTAGGATTGACATCCGTACCTACCTCTATTCTAGTATTTTGATATTTTTGTAGGTAATTGAAGGAATTGATTAGCTTGGCTTGACAACAACGATAAACATACAAAAGTCCAAGTTATCAGTGAAAGCCCGTAAAAATAAATGGGATTACAGTTAACTCGAGTATAATAAAAGAATAATTGGAATTGGTTAAAAAATTCGAAAATGATAAATGAAAGTAAATGGATACATATGTAATTACGATTAAAGGTTCGAAATGGACAATAAGGGGAATCTAATGTAAATTCAATAAATTCCATAGAAAGAGTTAATTAGAAGTATCTAATATAGGATAAAGTAAGGGTAATAAATGGCCCAAGGTGTCATAAACCATTGTTTCACGATAATATGTTCTTCAACGTGTACTTTAAGGGTGTCCCATGAGGATTCAAGGTCAGGCTGTCTTAGCTGTGGCCGTGGTCAACCATCAGGACCAACTCCGGCGCGACACTGAGGAAGCGCCAAGTTGGCATTAATCGCAATAATAGGTGGCAGCGGCGGCGAAGTAGAATGGACGGCGGCATCAAATGTTGACATCAAGCCTGCCGCAGCCAAGCTGGTCCCAATATCATCGTCAAACTCCTCAACTTGGAGTGGGGGTACAACAGGGACAGTTTTTTTCGCCGCTTGATTCTGGGCCGTGGCAGATAGATTTTTGTCACTGGAAGGGGCTGCGACTGGAGATTTCATCTTGCTCTTCTTCCTTTTTCTGTGTCGCGCAGCGTTATTGAGAATGGCTTCATCCTCATCCATTTCTTCCAATTGGGCAGCCAAAAGCTCCCTATCAACTTCCTCACCTGAAAGAAGAAAGGCAATAGTAAATAATTGAAGATTCAAATATAAATTATCGCAGAATAAAACTGATAGATCGGGTTATTACCTTCACAACCATTTCTTTTAGTATGGACTTGTTGGGGAAGTAACCTGCCTCAAATACAGTGGTAGAAGTTACAAGGTCGCCGAATTTCTTCTCCACAGCAGGAATGGTCGCGGCCTTAGAACTCTCTTCTCTTGCCGCTTGCTCAATTGTAAGTTGTCGAGAACTGTAGAAAACATTTCAAAGATTAGTATAAAGAGTAATAAGCAATTATAAAGATGGGACATAACTATAATTAAAATACCTAGCTTGGAGGGACACTCCCACTGCCGCGGCATTCTAAACGATTTCTCCCTCTCGTTTTCTTGAGGGTGAATCTCCCACCCTTTTCCAGAGATGTAAAAATACTTCCCCTTCCAGTTCTTTACACTAGTCGAACTCCCAGAGTAAAGGGTCTCGTCCCTACCAGGGACGGAGAAGTAGTAATATCCAGCAAACTTTACGGAGTTTTCCTTCGGGTGATAGAAGTGGAAAAACTTTGTGGGAGTGATATCTTTCCTGAATTGATTCTCCCAAAGAACGATTGCGGTAAGAATGTCCCTCCAACCATTGGGATCTAACTGAGCTGGTGCTAATTTCATTATTTGGAAAATTCTTCTGACGGGAACAGGAACGGGCAATCGCAAACCATAGATGAAAGCGTGCAAAGGAAAACAGACCCCATCATCAATAAGGTCCGTACATGGTCTTTATTCTGAGATAGGTGTTGAGTACATCAAGTTTTCTGGAAACTCGAAGGCCTCAGCTACCTGGTTAACCCATTCTTGGGTCATAATGCTGCAGATATCAAGCACATCAAGAGGCCTTTCAGCCCTCCTAGATGGTTCGGCTGGTTCGTCCCTAACATCAGTGGCACACCTAGCCGCGACATCATCTTCTACGTCCAATGGTTGGTTACTATAATTAACTTCCTCTTCCATTGGCTTGGCCTCAAAATCCTTACTACAGGCAGAATCCGTGGAGTATGTGTCTAGTACTATGTAGTTGGGGCAATCCTTTAGTTGACACGACCCTATTAACTTCAGAGGAGGCACGAAAGGAAGCTCAGGGGGAGAGGATCTAAAAAGCCCGTAGCCATTACGATTCTAAAAAGCCCTAAGAAGCCGCAACAATTTATGAAGATTAAAGTGAATAGAGGTGATCAGTAAGGTAGGATAAATATGCCAAGTGTGGGGTTCTAGACCCTAAAAAGACAATTGACACCGCGGCGTGTTGATTTGATAGGTGTCATCACCTTACATACCATGGTTACTATGGGCTAAAACACTGTTGACTCTAATCAGGGAACCTATGGCATTAGCCATCGATTTATAGGTTTAACTATCGCGGATTACCCTCAGAGTCTACCGGCTGCAGCCATCACCTAAATTACTAAAAGGGTATTCTACCATGCCACGGCACCTCACTCAAACAGTTTAGTATCTAAATGCTGATTCATTTAAAGATCGAAGACACAAAATGTGAAGGGTTTGCTTAAGAACATCAAGAACAGTTGTATGATTCTAATGCGATTCGAAGAAAATACAGGCCATATGATCTAAGCAATGGAGGATTAAGGGTCATTTCGTCATATGAAGATTAATTCAAAAATCTAATCCAAAACTGCTATAATTATTTATCATTCACATGTGTTCGATTCTTAGGAATTGGCAGAATATTCAATCGAAACCCTAAATATTTGTCAATCAGTTGTTTTTTTTTTCTTCTCAGAAACAGATATAACTCTATTACGAATTCAGAAAGCAACATACATAATTCAAGAAGGGGTGATACACAAATTTATAAGTTTTAAAGAACATATATAAATTCAGAACTACAAAAGTTATTAAAGAGGATGTTGGTTGGAGAATTACCTCGAAATGGATAAATCGACAATGATCAGCCTTAAACCACCATATAACCACCACACTCAGCCTTGGAAGGTCGCCGAAAAAAGCAAGAGGACGGACGAACATAGTTTAGCTCTTGATATGCTCTCAAAATTTTAGCAAATGTAATGAAGACCACGGCCGAAACAATTTATATAAGAGGGCGTGGGAAGACGAAGGGCCGTCTAAAAAATACCGTGGCACCTCAAGAGGACTTAATTACTCAGCCACATCCCCAATCGCAATCTCTTGGCACTATGACTTAAGGGCTTATTGATAGTACAAATATAGAACCCTACTGCGAAGGTTACTCAGGCATGAATAGAAACTTATAGTCCACGACCCTACTTAGCAGAAGGGTTCGGCCCTATTGAGTACACAGTGCGGTATATGCCACTTGGCCTTATATACAGGTTGCGGAGCTACCTCGTACAGGGTGTGACACCTTTGGTTTTAGCCACCTATAGGATGCAGTACTTGATGCTCTCCTTACAGGCCGCATCCCTCTCTATTATAGCAACTCCAGACATGATATATGCCACGTACTCAGGGCACGTGACACAGCTCACATACCTCCTACAAATAGAAGACCACACTTGGAAATAAGGGGGGATTCTCCTTTGGGTAACATTCTCTCTACACAACCTCAACATACAGCTTGGGGGTTACACATCTACATCGTAATTATCTCTCCAGCACACCGAAATACTCACTACTACCATGTATTATCCTTTATGCTCATACTTGTATGCCTCTTTAGGCACGATTATATTGTACAATGCAATGCACCTAGTGAGAGTAGAACACCAAAGTGGACGTAGGCCTATTTTAGGGGCTGAACTACTCTATATCTTGTCTTATCTCTCCCTTTACTTGCTTTATTTGCTCTTTACTTATTTTACACATGATTTGCTGGTACAAGAACGACTAGTGGATGATTTCTCGTATCATCAATAAGGTTTATAAGTATAAATAACTATCTTAAAACGTTGTGTGTGTGGAAATGATAATGAGGTAATTTGGTGGTTTTTATGAAGTAAAAATCATGTTCGAATAAGCTGATAAATGATTCATTTTCTGAAATTAATCGGGTTGGGTTAATGGCATTGAAAGATGTCGTGCGAATGTTAATGGAACAGGTATAAAAGGTAATAATGCGATTTAATCGAATCAAGGAATTATTTTTTTACAAAATAAAGTTTTTGAATATATATATATATATATATATATATCGCATACGCATAATAGTTATCTCTATGTTATAGCATCCATTCCTTTTGACGTTCACTTCGATATTGCATTTTGTTAGGATCCCCGCTAGGCATTGGTTCACACCCTTAATTTGTAATGGCAGTGTAAATGTTCTATTGTATTTGAGAGAATTTTATAGGTTAGTGTTCTTTAGCCTCTTACGTTAGTATATCTGGTTACTTGAAACCTGAAGGCACTCCAATGGGTTTTACACTCGCTATATTTTGGTATATTGCTATAAAATGAAATTGCATGTTAAATATCATAACTTTACTAAATAAAAAGGAACTAAAAATTTTACCTGGGGTTGTTTCACTTAAATTTACACTAACGCAATCAAATCGGTTCGGGTTGACCCGCAGGTGACCTATAAATTCAAGTTGGGGCATTACAGACATGCTCGTCAAGAGTAAACATAAGAATGATCTTCTACAAGACCCGACGAAGGCATTTGAAGTTCTCAGGTACTCTAGGATGAAACTCAATGCTGTCAAGTGATCTTTCAGAGTATAGTCCGGGAAGTTCCTGGGATATCTGGTTAGCCAAAAGGGGATCAAAGAAAACCCTGACCATATTGAGGCAAACAAAAATGTTCAGGAACCATAAATGGTTTGAGATGTTTAAAAGTTGACTAGAATGTTAGTTGAGCTCAACCAATTCATCTCCAAAACTTCTGAGAAGTATCGACCACTCGTCCATGTCTTGAAAAAAGATAAGGGTCTGACCTGGAATGAAGAATGCTCAAAGGCACTTGAAGAAATCAAGTCTTATGTAAGCCGACCACCTCCGGTTACTGTCTTACGGCACTAAGCCCCAATCTACTATGTTATCAAGATGTTATTTAATGCCAAGAAATGCTACCTTCGTTTGGAAAATTTAGTTTACACTCTGGTCATTGCTTCAAAGAAATTGAAGTACTACTTTGAGGCCCATTCGGTTCTAGTTATCACCTATTTACCTTGCAAGGTAGTCCTTAGAATGGCTGACCTCTTTAGACAAACGTCCAAATAGTTGGTGGAGTTGGGTAGGTTTGACATCCATTATCAACCTAGGATTGCAATCAAATGAGAGGTCTTAACGAATTTTATTACCGAGTTCACTGGAGGGCAAGAGCCTTATAAAAGTGAACTCGATGACCAAACAACCAAAGAATAGCTTGACCAACTCAATAAGTGGACACTCTGCATTGATGTGGCCACTAACTCAAAAGGGGAATGAGTAAGAATTGTCCTTATGACTGTATAACAAACCATGATTTAGCAGGGAATTAAGATTGTCTTTGAAGCATCCAATATTGTAAGAGAAAAATATATAATTACTCATTTTTTTTTATTTAGCTTATCCCATTACACCCCACTACACGTACATGACTGTTCTCAAGTCTTCAAGAGAAGAAGATTTAGTTACGATTTGCAAGGATCAAAGATCGAGCATCTCTACTTTACCCAAGAAGAGTTATGAGGTGTGTTGATGCAAAAAACTAGACTATCTCTAATTATTTGACCACGGATAAATAAGTAAATAAGAGACACAAAAGATTTTTAAAGTGGTTCGGCTCAAAGGGAAAAGCCTGCGTCCACTGGTACATATTGCCTTGTGTTTGTTCAGTTGTCTCTTATTTTGTGTCCCATGGCTGTAAGGATTACAATATATTTATATCCCCTGCGGGTGTACCAGGTGTGTAGTATTAAAGGATGGAATGCGTTTATAACATATAAATTTACATCTGTACAACGTTCATAATGTATGGTTCTAATGGCGATTGATAGCCCCTGTTGGTCGGTCTTCCTAGTGTTGGTCGGTATTCTGCACTGTTGGTCGACATTCTTGGGTTCATTCTGATAAATAGGCCTTGATGACTAGAGATAAAATATTTTTAAAGTAGTTCGGCTCAAAGAGAAAGGCCTACGTCCACTGGTGTGTATATTGCCTTGTATTTGTTCAGTTGTCTCTTATTTCGTTGCCCATGGCTGTAGGGATTACAATGTATTTATAGCCCCTGAGGGTGTACTAGCTATGGAATATTAAAGGATGGAATGAGTTTATAACATATACATTTACATTTGTACAACGTTCATAATGTATGGTTCTAATGGCGCTTGATAGTCCCTGTTGGTCGGTCTTCCTGGTGTTGGTCGACATTTTGCACTGTTGGTCGACATTCTTGGATTCATTATGATAAATAGGCCTTGCTAACTAGGATTAATGCCATGATGGATAACACATATCTAGTTCTAATCGGTTCACATAATAGGATAATATTTGGTATCAACAAGGTGGTTTTTGATAAACTTAAATTATTCGGGTGTCTTTTCAAATAGTTTATCTATATAAGTGTTTTTCAAAATGTTTTAAAATGGTTTTTAAAAGATTTTTAAAAACTCCATATGTTCATTAGAATAACATCACATGTCATTCAAATGAGGTTTCACTGGTCATTAGAACGAACCTCAGGGTCGTTCGAATGAGTTATGACGCTTCACCTTTTGGCAAGCACTGAAATTTTGTTTAAAAATTAATTAGAAGGCTGTTTAAATGAAAGTGGGTAGTTCGTTTGAAGGAGATCACATTTCATTTGAATGAGTACGCGTGATTTTATTTGTTTATCTCAAATAAAATGCATTCTTTTATGTTTATCTTTAGTGGATCTCTATCCCTATAAATAGATATGCGGGGATGCATTTGTTTTTAAGCCTTTTAAGAGTTCTTTTCGTGATCAAACTATTAAAATTTTCATCCAAACGCCTTGGATCATTTAGGATCACTTTGCTAAACTAAGAAGAATAAAATCTGAGTTATAAACTCTTGTAGAGGTTATTCTCTACTGCTGATTTGTGGAGTCAAGGCTCTATGGTTGAAGAAGAAAAGAATTAAAAATTCTTGAGGTTGAGCGGTGGATACTGA
Organism: Sambucus nigra; assembly: GCA_949130495.1. Lineage (NCBI taxonomy): Eukaryota > Viridiplantae > Streptophyta > Magnoliopsida > Dipsacales > Adoxaceae > Sambucus > Sambucus nigra. The sequence goes on from OX422220.1 coordinate 37,969,214, forward strand.
TGCACCGGTTGCTTGCTGTGGACGGTGTTGGACTATTCCATATCTCCTAAATATTTGAAGACCATTACTGCATTATACTTAGTGGATATCTAAGGAGTCTGTAAGTCGTTACGTGTTTGTCATATCTTAAACAACGCTAATTTTTTTTTTTTGCCAGAAAGGGATTTTTCCTTAAATCTTCTTTTGTCTGTGTTAACGCAAAAATTCTCCATCTACGAGGACCAATCAGAAAAGGACACATGTCATCCTACGTGGCAATATTCGACACCCGAGGAGAGTTGGTCGGCATCCGAGGAGAGTTGGTCGGCACCCGAGGAGTATTATTCGGCACCCGAGGAAAGTTGGTCAGTACTCGAGGAAAATTAGTTGGCACCCGAGGAGTATTAGTCGGCACCCGAGGAGAGTTAGTCGACACCCGAGGAGAGTTGGTCGGCATACCAACAGGTAAGATCAAAGGATAACTACGCATGTAATGATCATTAATGTACATTTATACTGTAGATGACAACACATAGCATACCAAGCAATTCAACAATTAGATTCGTTAAATGTAGACATAATGTATAAATGTCTACATACAATGAATCTCTTTATCTCCCATCACTATAAATACATGTATTCCCTTAGCTAAAAAGAGGAGATCCAAGAGAACCTAGAAACCCCATACACAAGATACACATCCTCTCTCTCTCTACACTCTATGGTGCTATTGTAAACCCCTGGGAATAAAATAACAGTGGACGTAGGCTTTATTCATAGCCGAACCACTTTAAAAATCTTTGTCTCTTATATGTTTGATGTGAATGTTTATCTTCATCTTCAATCTCATCCTCATCATTTATCTGCTGTTGACGCCACTAAAATGGCAGTGGCCATTTTCTGTCTTCAACAGATTGGCGCCGTCTGTGGGAACGACTGTTGTTATCGTTTTTCACCAAAAATCATTCATCATTAATGGCAGATAATCCGGAATCCAGCAATCGAAATGATGGAAATGCTAGAATCTTCCAAATCCCTCTGCACCTCCAGATCTGGCTGGAATTATGACGAATCTGGCTCAAGGACAAATCGCCATGCAAAAAACAATGCTGCAACTCATACAAACCCTTCATGGTGGTGCACCTGCACATTCGGGACAACGAAGTGGTCAGAGGAAAACCTATTTATTGTCTTCACGATCCAGGCGTACAGATGCATATCGTAATGAGGAATATGATGAGTTCTCTTATCAACCTGGGCGAACTTCATCAATACGGGCTACAGATACTGAGCAACGTATCACTCTCTCTCCAGAAAGACCCAGTGCTTTGGAAAGACTGAGTAGGGTGTCTCCTATCAGTCGATTAGGCCCTAGGAGGAATAGGAGTCCACCTAAAACCATGTCGAGGAGTTTTCGACAACCATCAGATCTAAGAGAAGGATCAGCACAATCACGACCAGTTGCTCATCAAGATAGATCTCAGGAGGCCACGTCAGAACAATCAGTTGCTCGAACTAATAAGCCCGAGGAAGGAAATGATGCGTGGAAAGGTTCCATTCAGCGGTTGGAGGATAGATTGGGAGAAATGGCTAAGGCGAAGAATCCCCTACAACGAACTTTTGTTTAAGGGACACCTTTTGTCCAGGCCATTGTGGATTTTCCTACCCCGTTAAAGTTTAAAGCCCCTGTGGTAACCCCCAAATATGATGGAAAGACAGATCCTGTTCTGCACATAGAACAATATTCCTAAAAATGCCAACGTGTTTGGTTAGGAAACAAGATATACTCTCAAATGTCAACTTATGTTGGTCGAGAGGTAAGATTATTACAGAAAAGGCAAAAGTTCCTCGAAGAACAAAATATTCCAAACTGTACCAAGTATGGTTGGTCGGGGATTAAACCCACTAACTGTAGTTGGTCGACGAGGAGAAAATATTCCAAACTGTACCAAGTATAGCTGGTCGGGGATAAAAACCCACTAACTATAATTGGTCGACGAGCACAATTTAACAACCTTGGTTGGTTGGAAAAATTTTAAACATTTTTATACTCATTACTTTATTATTAAGTGATCGAGCAACATTACTAATACTTGTAGCTTTTTTATTACCAAGTTAGTCGATGAACAACACAATATTGTTATCTTTTTAACTTTACATATGCACAGATGTAGAGTATTTTACAAGACAATAGCAATTAAGATTGAGAACAAAAATGAAAGTCTTTCATTAAAATAAAAAACAAAATACATTGAGAATGAAAATGCATACTAACTATTACATTGAGATTCCTACTCTATTGGTTTCTTTCCCTCTTTTTTTGAAACAGGTTCCTCGCCAGCAGGAGGATCATCCAAAGCATAAGGGGAGTTTATGAAGTTAAAATATTTCAGCATTCTGATGTTCACCACAGATGGTCTGTCCGAGCAGCTCTTGCTTGTCCTCGAGAAGCTCTTGCTCGTCCCCGAGCAGGAAGTTGCTCTTCAAGACTCATGATCTTCTCAGACATCTCAGCCAAGGCCTGATTCTTTGCCATTAGTTGGAAGGCTTGATTCTCCAAAGCAGATTGAGTTCTCTGTTCTTCGACAGTTACCCGAACAGCTCTTGCTCGTCCCCGAGAACCTCTTGCTCGTTCCCGAGCAGAGGTAGAAGTCAAAATCAGCATCTACAACACTGAGATCTTTTGCTACTACTGTCTCGACCAATAATGAAGAAGAAGTTGTGTGAAAATGTTTCTAAGTCCACCACTAGCTTGGTACTAATAAGATTGAAGAGTTGGGTTCAAAAGCTAGTATGTTACTCGACAAAGTATTCAGAGGAGCATAAATCAAAAAATCAATCACGCATTCAGTTGCTCGACACAAGAAGCAGTTGGTCGGCTGGCAAACCAATCAACATACTTGAAGATTATGACAAGCTACAAGCTGCATACTATGGCATGGCTGCATCCAAATTCCCAGGGGTGATACATAGCACACGGAGTTCCTCAAAAGAAAGATTAGCAATCATCGATAAACCTGCATCATATGTCGTCCAGGAGATAATGCACTTTATGTTGAACAAATCAAGAAGGTAGATCAAGAATTTCACGAGCACCGAGCAACACTGTAGAATAAATACTCCATCCTTTCAAGTAAACCATCAAGCATGGAGCATTGGGGGCTTCTGTTAATGAAAAAATTCTCCATCTACGAGGACCAATCAGAAAAGGACACATGTCATCCTACGTGGCAATATTCGACACCCGAGGAGAGTTGTTCACTACTCGAGGAAAATTAGTTGGCACCCGAGGAGTATTAGTCGGCACCCGAGGAGAGTTAGTCGACACCCGAGGAGAGTTGGTCGGCATACCAACAGGGAAGATCAAAGGATAAGTACGCATTTAATGATCATTAATGTACATTTATACTGTAGATAACAACACATAGCATACCAAGCAATTCAACAATTAGATTCGTTGAATGTAGACATAATGTATAAATGTCTACATACAATGAATCTCTTTATCTCCCATCACTATAAATACATGTATTCCCTTAGCCAAAAAGAGGAGATCCAAGAGAACCTAGAAACCCCATACACAAGATACACATCCTTTCTCTCTCTAAACTCTATGGTGCTATTGTAAACCCCTGAAAATAAAATAACAGTGGACTTAGGCTTTATTCATAGCCGAACATTTAAAAATCTTTGTCTCTTATATGTTTGATGTGAATGTTTATCTTCATCTTCAATCTCATCCTCATCATTTATCTGGCGTCAACAGTCTGGTTAGATTGTTTGGTTTGGATATTGGCTTCACAATTTATCTTACATGATCACTAAAGTTCAATCCAGATATAATTTGGTAAAAAGTAATTTTGTTTGTGTGTGACCTAATATACGGACTATCCATAAAACACTCGCATTTTTAAATTGGCATCAGAGCTGGTTACACTAATTTATTTTGTGATATCTATTCTGGTATTATATGGATAACTCGTATAATAGGGCTCTAGTATTTGACGAAACCAATTATGCTTATTAGAAAACTCGAATGAGGTCAGTACTGAAATCGATTGACGAGCGTGTTTGGCTTGTGTGTAAAAGAGGTTGGACACCACCCAGTGTGACTAATGATGGTTCCATAAGTCTTAAACCCATCACTGTCTGTATGTCATAAGTCTTAAACACCCATTGTGATGATGATGTGTCCTCTTGTGACACAAATTTTGAGTGTGACCAACCCCACCACCCCGAGAATCTTGAACTTGAGACCATTCCATGGTCTAGGCCCCAAGTTGACAATTGTGTTGACTTACCTTTCGATAGTGAGCCTGATAAAATCCCACCATGTCCACATGAACCCCACTTTGAGGTTCCCACTCCCGTCATATCCAAAAATATGCCCGAGCTTTTACCTTATGCCCCATTTGCACATGTCTCTGACATGCCCATATCTTTTAGGTTAGCTCCGGCTACGAGTGTTCACCATTGTACCAAGATAGCATCAGAGATGGTTCCCACCTCTCTTGATATGGATCCTACCCCATCATATTTGGCTCCCCTTGAGCCGCATATTGATGTTGATTCATCTATCTCGGATCTTAATGCCTCGTTAGACCCTTTCACCACATTGGATGGCGACATAATGGTGGATAAATTGATTACTCACTCGTTTATTTTCACACTTCCTCCTGCGAGTGCCCTTGAGGATCACTCTGTGCCTCATGAGGAGTGTGTGTCTCCCACTCTTGAGTTGGATCATCTTCCTCCACCATTTATCCCACCCGACCCACCCATTATCCATTCCACCCCACCACATGGTTTGGATCTTAATTTTACACATTTCAAGTTTCCATATATATTTTTAGATCCTCACCTAACACCATCCTCCACCTTCTATGAGAGTATTTTTGGTGCTACTCTCCACTTCCGTGACGTCGAGCTTGTTTCTCCATGTCCGCCACTATCTTATGGTATTGATTTTTCTTCTCAACAGCTCCATGGCATGTCACGGTGCGACCATTATCATCGCCCCTTTATAGAACGGTCGTGTCCTTTCTATGAGGCCCACCCCATTCCACTCTCTACACCCTTCCGCCTCCCTTACCAACTATAACACCATGTTTATAAGGCCCTAGTTGCCCTCACCTTCTGGCTCAATAAGACCCGTGACCGATGCCTATTCCACCTCACCCTTTTCCTCATACCCACCCGCCCATGGTCCACTGATGCTTTGCATCGTGTGATGCACTTTGCCATACAAGTGCATTGACCACTTTAGCCTGTTTCCAACAAGACTGACGCTTCAGTCTTGTTTGGGGGTGATTCTCATCCCCTAATTTTTTTGTCGCCCCGTGCTTTCATAGATCTTATCTTTAGGGTGAGATTCCATCGGTCTGGCTGAAGACATTAAACTTAGCGCTACCGGGAGGTAACCCGTGTTTCTGGTATGAGTCTGATCCTGTTTGGGGGTGGTATTTCACATCACCCGATGCTTTACATGCTTTATAAACTTGTACACATTTTTTTCTTATCACTTATTCAGGTTTCTTCTTGTCTACATCTGTCCACTTCATTAGTGGTTCATTCTTGTAATTTTTGTCCTCCCTTATGCTCTCAATTTTAAAAATCATTTTACCTAACATCGAGGACGATGTTCCTTTTTGTTTGGGGGTGGGGAATTTTATCAAAATCGTATTTCTTTTGAAATTTTTTGATTTTTTAAACCTGATTTTTAAAATTTCGTGCAGTTTCTTTCATCTCAATCACTGATGTGAATTTTCAATCATCCATCTTTTCAAAGTCTAAGAATCAAGCTAGAGAATATTTTTTCTAAATAGCTTATGTAATACGTAACAAGGCATGTTGCACCATGAATTTCTAGACTCAACAAAATTTGCTCACTTATCACGTCACTACGGTTTAGAGTTGAGGAGTACTACAATTCCAAATAGAACCTTAAGGATCACTAGTGGAGACTTTAACTTGTGAGATTTGTGCCTTTCACCCTTTCAGAGTATTTTACGCAATCTCCGAGTCACAAGTTAATTCAACTTCTTTTGGGTCAGCACTTAAATTGTTGTATGATCTCATTATTTTTCATTTTTGGCTTGATCACTGAGAATGACATCTTTTTCGAGTTGTAAGAAACGCGTGTCTTGAAATTTGTCCCGAATACTAGATTTTCATCCATACACTTACCACTTTTCCATATCACATTTCCATTCACTCACCCATAACATTTCCATGTTCTTCCAAATTCCCATATATTCCCCTCACCATACATTCCCCACTCCATTCAAATATCATCCATCATCATTTTTGAGATAAAAGAGTGTTGATTCAAAATGTTAAATGTCTTCATTGTTGGTTTGAAAAGTGAGAGAAAAAGAAAAAAAAATTTATATATATAGAAAAATAGAAAAAAAAAATAGAAGCAAAAAATAGAGAAAAAAGAAAAGTAAAGAAAAAGAGAGTGTAGTTAGTTATTTTGAAATAAAGACATTGGTTCTTCATGTATTGAACACTCTTCTCACATATCCATCCATCTTTTATGCATCACACATCCATCACTCATCCTTCATATCACTGTCACCATCCCATTTTATCCTTCATATCATATCCTTCCCATTTCATTTCCCCCTCACCCATATACATACATGTTCCCCTAAGTGTTCGGGCAAATGAAAGTCGAAGTGGTTAATAACTCGACGTTGTCACTATAGTGATTAGCATTTCTTTCATGAGATCATTTTTCTTTCTAATTGTTCGTTCTTTCTTATGTGTGTGTGAGACGTTTGAACTTGCTTACATTTACTCACCTCCTCACACACAAGAGCGATACACTAACCCTAATCTCGAGAATTCGTTTGAGAGAGATATATCCAGTGAGATTTGAAGTTGAAGCGTTGATTCCGATAAGGCAATCTAGGAATTACTCTTGTAATACTCGACCCGTTTTGACTGATTCACACTACACACGTTGAGTTATAGGATGGATGTGCCTTGAGTGTTTACTTAGCTAAACTTTTTACACATTCTAGCTTGTATTTCTCAAAACATTTCTTTCATGATGGATTGTGCGATTATTCTACGTCTAATAAGAGATTGACTGCCATTCAATAAATCATTTTGCAAATAAGAATTTTGTGGGTATATTCCCTGCAAACCCTCACGAGACACAACTCGTCCTATAGAGCAACCTATAGGTTTAAAGGCTTATTGCACATGCTAAGTGCAATTGCAAGTGTCCGCGAAAGTAGAATACTTTTGGTTTCTTATCTGTCTCTTTCTCTCTATCTTATTGCTCAAGGACTAGCAACGCTTTGTTTGGGGGTGGTGTGATAAGCACCCAAAACTGTACATTTTATACCCCGAATAGACGTACTTTAGTTGCTAATTCTCGACAATATGGATCTTATGCGTTTAATTGTTCAATATGTAGGCTTAATTGCAGTTGCGATGTCAAAAGCTATATTTCCAGGCAATTTGCAGTTAAAATGGAGTTAATGGCCTTATCTCGTAACCCCAACCTACCCTAAACCTAGCCTAAACCTACCACGGTCACCGTGTGTGTATAATTTGCCCCTTTTTAATATTTTTTAGATTTTTAGTTTGACTTATTTTATTTTTAGGATTTATTTTTTAATTTTAGGTTTTATTTACTATTTTTATATTTTATTAGTATATTTTTATTTCATCTTTATTTTTATTAGTTATTATTTTTATTTTTATTAGGATTAGATTTTTTTGAGGATATCATTTATTAGTTTTATTTGATTTTACATTTAATTAGATTAGAATTTTAGTTTTAGTTTTATTAGATTTTATTTTTATTTTATTTCTCTTTTTAGTTTCATTTTTAATCGAGTTTTTATTTTGTTATTAGAAGTAGGATTTTTATTTTTTAGATTTTTAATTTTATTAGTTTTAGTTTTTTTTAGTGTTACTTTTAATTGGGTCCAAACACACACACTCACACACATTATCCCATATACCCCCATACACGCAAACACCTCACCTATCCGCACCATTCTTCCCCTACACCCTACCACACCTAATACCTCCCCCCTTCATCTTCTTCCCTACACATCTTTCTCTCTCATCTCATCTCATTCCACCATTACCAACAACACAACACCAAAAACTCACATCTCTTAAACCCCCTGACTAACCCACCTGCTCAATACCCATGTCGGCAGCCCCCCTACTCCCTAACCCGCTACCTCGTGATCAATTCCGGTCAGACTCACCCACCGCGACCCGCCAAACCCCGTCGCCGCCGGTCTGTAGCCTTGACCCACCGTCTGTCCGGCCAGCGTCCCATCCCCTCACCGGAAATCACGCCGGCGCCGCCCTGCACCAACCGGAACCCCGATTCCGACCCTTATACCTTACCCGATCTCAACCCAACCACCTCCCCTTCGGCCTATCCCGCGTGCCGCAGCCACCAAACCCGAACCCCCTGTACCCGCCGGCGTCACCCCATTCCATTTCCATCCTTCGAAACCACCATACCCAGCCTTGACCCACCTGCCTCCGACGCACCCAACAGCCACCAGCCTTACCCGACCCAAGTCCAACTTTAATCCATCTTCCAAAACCCATTTCCCATTCAAACCCAACCATTTCAAACCCATGAGCCAAAGACTTACACGACTTCCACATGCCAAAGCCAATCTCACAAAACTAAAACCAAAGCCAAATAAATTCCCCATGTGCCATAAAACCCCTTTATTCCCATTTACCCATTTTACCCCCTAACCACCTCTTTTACCCAATACCCAAAACTACCCTTGTAACAAATCATATTTTTTTATTCCCCCTACCATTTATCCTCACACCTCACCATTCCCATGCACCCTCAAGTCCATTCCCAAAAATACCCCCGTGCTCCATGTGCCTACTATAAATGAATACTCAAGACCCCATTTGGAAGAGCTTTTTAGATAGGAATTTCTAAAGAGAGAATTGTAGAGAAAAACACCATTTATAAATAGTTTTATTTAATTCTTTTTATTTTTGTTAGATATTTGTGAGATTAGATATTGTAAGAGAGTTAATTGAGTGGATATTTAATTTCAAATCACTTGGATGCTTAATTAGTGGGATTGTATGCTTCAATTTGGAAGAGTAGAGTTCAACTTTTTCAAAGAGATTTGATTTGCTTGTTCTATTCCCTTTTATTTTATTTTAGTAGCCTTGATTATTAATTTGTCATGTTTAATATCATGTTAGGCTAAATCCCCTTTCAAGGGGTGAGGGGAAACCCTTATTTTATGTTATTTTAGTTTAATTAGTTTTATTACTTGAAATTTCTCTTTGAATGTTAATTTTGATCCCCCACCCTTAGATTTACGCCTCGAGAGGGGGTAAATGATTTTTCGAGAGAAAATCAAAATTCTAGTTATAATACCCATTTTAGATTCGAATTAGAGATAGGGGTTTCTTAAGTGGGGTATTATTACTTGAATTTCAACTCTATTTTTATTTTCTAAGATTTACATAAATTTTAATTGATCGATCCTAGCGGATGTTTAATTAAAAGGAGTGTAAATCTATTTTCGAGAGTTGGGGTTAAACTTGATTTTCTAAAATGTTACTATTAAAATTACATTTGCAACGAGAGTTGATTTGTAAGTTTGATATTAATTTGGGAGAATTCAATTAATTAAATTAATTAATTAGAATGGCTAAAATTTGTGGTGTAATCCCACTCCTTGATTGTTCTCAAAATTTATTTACATCTTTTATCTCTTATTTTAGTGTTAGACTTTGTTTTCATTTTAGTAACTTTTTAGTTAGTTGTTATCATCTCACATTTAGTTTAGTTTAGTTTAAATCATCACCTCACCCAATTGTTTTAATATTTGAAAAAACTAAAAAAAAGGTAGAAAAGTGAAAAAGCACAAAAAGAAAATAAAAATTGAATTTGTCTCTAGCTTACCCCCTTGGAAGTGGATTGATACCCATACTTACCTTTAAACTTGAGATTGTTATATTTGTAGGTAATTGAGGTTTTGACTAACTTGGCTTTCAACAATGACATACAAAAAGCAAAGTTATCACCGTCCCTCCCGATTGGACACCGCAAGAGAAGAAAAGGTTCATTACTTGGTCACGCATGTTTTATATGACGATCCATTCCTTTTCAAATATTATGCGGACCGAATCATCCGACGATGTATACCGGATGATGAAATACGTAAGGTCATCCAATTCTGTTATTCGGAAGCATGTGGAAGTCACTTCTCGATGAAAAAGACGGTCGCTAAAATACTTCAAAGCAGCCTTTACTGGCCCATCATGTTTCAGGATGTGAGAAATTGTTACAAATCATGTGATAGGTGTCAACGGATGGGGGCTATCACCCGACGAGACATGATGCCACTAACCCCCATACTCATTATTGAGATTTTTGACTACTGGGGTATTGACTTCATGGGTCCTTTTCCCTCGACTTTTGGACACCTATACATCCTAGTTGCGGTAGGCTACATTTATAAATGGGTGGAATCCATAGATACTAAAACAAATGACAATAAAGTGGTGATATGTTTCTTACAGGAACTCATACTCTCTCACTTCGATGCTCCAAAGGCGATAATTAGTGATAATGGCACGCATTTCTGCAACAGGCCATTTGAGACACTTATGAGAAAGTACGAAATCATGCACATGGTTGGAATGACTTATCACCCACAAATAAATGGGCATGCCGAGTTGGAAAATCGAGAAATCAAGAACATCCTTGATAAGTTCGTCGATCCTAATCTGAAAGATTGGTCCCTTCGATTGAATGATTCGCCATGGGCCTATCGAACTGCATACAAGAACCCCCTTGGAATGTCCCCGTTCTTCTTTGTGTATGAAAAGCCTTGCCATCTTCCCGTAAATTTAGAACACAAAGCGTGTTGGGCCATTAAGAGGTTGAACTATGATATGAATAAAGCCGGTGAAGCTCGCAAGCTTCAGTTGAATGAGTTAGAGGAGATACACAATGACGTGTACGAGAATGATAAAATATCAAAAGAACGAATGAAACTTGCATATGATAAGATTATCCGCCGCAAGGAGTTTCATTCCGGGCAAAAAGTGCTTATCTATAACTCTAGGCTTCACTTGTTTCAGGGTAAGTTGCCATCTAAATGCACTGGCCCATTCTTTGTTCGAAAGGTGTTCCCTTATGGCGCTGTAGAATTGGAAGATTCAAAAGGGGGAACAACCTTCAAAGTGAACAAACAACACCTTAAACCGTACTACGAGGCGTTTGTTGAAGAGGTCGACACCATTTGGTTGTCGAATCCCATTTATGAGGATTGAGTAAGTAGAATGAGAAGGTCGTCACACCCTCAGCGCGTATAGGGTGATTCTTGTGTATATTAGGTGCGTATAGGTTGGGTTCGTAGATTCGATTAGGTAAGTGAGTTGTCGATACTAGACACATAGGACAGGGTTGAGAGAACATGCATTGGGAGCATGATTAGGATTTCAGAGCACGAATTGAGTGACATAGGTTGATTTTATATTGATAGAGGAGTGAGGGTACGCAAATGTTTGAGAGAGAGTGCAATGAATTGAAGTAGAATATAAGCTGGTGAAATCCAGTACTAGACTGATCCGCTCCTGGGCAACCGGATTGGCTCATTTTTGGGGAATATAAAATAAAAAAAGCCCGGACCGGTCCGGTCCTGGGAACCCGGATCGTTCTGGTTCTTGCAACTTCTTATATTCCCTAGGTTCACCTCCCCTTCCACCCAATCCCTCCATTTCCCACCCAAATCGCCCCCTACACCTCTCACCACCATTCTTCCCTCCAAATTCATCTCCCTTTCCCTCCAAATCCAACCATTCACACCACTTACCCACAGTTAAATACACACCTATACCCCCTCTTCTCCACACCACTCCTCCAACCTCTCTTACTCTCTTTCTCCAAGTCTTCTCACTTTCCCTTTACTCTCACTATCATGGCACTACCTCAGAAGTACAACTCCACCACCGTTGTTGAGTACGGTGATATGCAAATACCATAACCCTCCATCGAGGAATGAGATTGGTGCCATAAATTTTTTGGTCCATCTCCCAAGATGCACATAGAGCGTCAAGTGCTCTGGACTGAATTGCCATCATCAATCATCGCCCTCTTCAATGCCCGAGGTTGGTGCCGATACCTTACCGAGCCCTTTAAAAAAGTGTGGGCGGCCGAGGTCTGTGATTTCTATGGCTCTTTAGTCCAGGTGGAGGCCTACACATCCGAGGCACCCATGTGCCATTGTCTGTGGGATAAATCATACGCAAGTTGGAAACATTCGATGTACCCAACCCCACCGAGTACACATATCCCAATCCCCTCGAGCCCCTCTCTAAGGCCACATGTATATCTCGGATGGCACCCGACGAGGTGTGGGCCGCTGAAACTTTTTCGTTGGGAGGCTCAATGACAAGGCGAGGATCACTTTCCAAATTGTGTGCGCTAACATCCCCCAAACATCAAACGACTCGGCTATGCACCCACGCCAAGCGACACCCGTCTTCCATATTTTCAACACCACCACCGTGATCAATTTGGCAAACATAATCTAACAAGTCATATTCTTCGTTGCATTGGACGAAAAAGGATCCTCCCCACTTACCTACACCCAATTAATCTCATCCCTGCAAGAGGATTCCGGCATTGAACGCCCGAGTGGCTTCCCTAGACTTTCGAATCCTATTGGGAAGGGTACCTGCACAAAGAGTGAAATTTAAAGGGCAATTATACGTGTCCGTTAAGAACAAGCGCAAGAGGAAGTCGTGGCGGATGAGGAGGATTCCGAGTTGAAGGAGTCGGACGATGAAAACGAAGAGGGTGAGGCTTCTGGGGTTGATGATGTTAGCATGGCCGAGGACGAGGAGCCCAAGTATGTGGAGGAGGACGACTCTGATTTTGAGCCTCCGGGTGGCGACTATGGTGGGCCCATCACCGCGCTTGAAACACTATTTTTCGGGTTCATCGAGCGATACGACGCTAATCGGGAGGAGGACCAATGCGTGTATCGACGCAATATTAGTATGATGCACCGCCTCCAAGCACAAATGTTTCAAATGTCCTTCGGTGCACCTCCCCCGCCTTACTTTTATGATACCTATGACCCCGACGCCCCCGAACCTTCTAACTAGCCCTCATAATAGGTTGTTTGATTTTGGATGTCCATGAACTGTTTGTCCTTTTTTTTCCCACAGTTTTTGTAAGCTTTCTACATATTTTAATGGAAATTGGATTGCCTACCTTATGTATCTTGTGCTCGTTTTCATTTATTGCATCTTTGTACTTTGTTAATTTGTTGTTGTCCTCTCCTTACTGTAGTTTTAGTCATTTTTGCATAGGGACTATGCAAAAGCCTAAGTTGTGTGTGTGTGTGTTGGGGGGGGGGGGGGGTACGCATGCGCTTTTACATTTCACAAAGTCCAAAATGCCTAAAAAAATGAGAAAATTTTAAAAATTTTCCAAAAAAATTGAAAAATTCTTAAAAAGCCAAAAACATTTTTCTTCAAAATAAATAAAATTTAGAATTTAAATTTTTCCAAAATATCACCGAAATTCTATTAAAAGTCTCAAATTTGTAAAAATCCAAATGCACAAAGCCAAAATTGACTAAGTATGGAAATTGAGCGTGAATTGACGACTTAACGAAAATGTGTGGAGATTAATCAAACCCGGTGAGATATCGAGCCTATCATTTTTAATGAGTTTTTAAAATCAATCCGAGTTAATGGTTAACACAAAGTCCATTGAGTGTTAAAAATAAGTTGTCTAGGATCTCAATTCTTTCACTTTGATCGGTTATGGGAAATGGAAAATTGTCTTGAAAAACGCGCTAAATTGATCTCTCAATTTAATTAATCTCGAGACGCACATGGTAACGCAATTAGTAATTCAAACAATGAGGTTAGGCCCTCGTTTGTGACCCAAAAATAATGGCCATAAAAAGTCGTGAAAAATTACCCTTTTTGCAACCCAATTTGAGCCAAATAAATTTTTCTCTTTTCGTTTGACAACCCAAAAAACCCAAATTTAGCCCGAAATTGTGAAAAATCCAGAAATTAAGTCCAAATGGTGCGATAAAAAGGGGCAAGAAAAGTAGAAGTATGCTCAACAAAAATAGCAAGAAAAGAAAAGTGTAAAAAATAGGAAAAAAATAGGAGAAGATGGGAAAAATGAGCAAAAGCTCGAAAAAGCACAAATGGACATCATAAGCAAAATTTTCCAATTCCAAAATTCCCAACCAATTCCAATTTTACCTAATACACCTTAAACTCGAAAAAGTCCTAACCGAGTCTGAATTGCGACATTGGTTACTGCGTGGAGAGTTAAGGCATAAAAAGTAATAATAGAGATTAATTGTGTGAATTAGAGATGATGTTTCCAGTCTCCCAATAATTGTATTCTAATGATGAGATCCTTTCCACATCAAATAGTCCGTCTTTCAATTTGTGTGCATGAAATTATGTTCCTTTACATTTACTCGTTACATCACGCACACCAAGAAAAAATAGCCACAATCCGAGTGATTCGTTTGTGAGAGTACCCCTTGAGCATTTGAATCAAATTGATTTTTCGGAGAAGTAACGTAATTATCAATCGGTGGAAATCTGCGATTTAATTTTTGGCTTTGCACGCACACACATGACAAATTGAGACTTACGAATACAATTTTAGGGTGACTATTTTTCGAAAAGTTTAAATCAAATAGTTTTTAGGTATTTTGAATTTCTTTGAGTCAAAATGAATTTTGTGGGTATATTCATGCAAACACTCACGAGACACAACTCGTACTACTAGGGTAACCTAAGGGTTTAAAGGCTTGTTGCATACGCTAAATGCAATCGTTTGCCCATGACAGTGGTAGTTTATCCTAATAAAACGAATTTCAAGAGTTGAGCCTTAGTCGGATTCTTTTATATTGCTTGGGACGCGCAAAGTTCTAAGTTAGGGGGGTTTGATTAGGCATAAATTCTTCCGAATTTATCCCCTAATTTAGTAGCTTTTAGCACCTTGAATAATGTAATTCATACTCATTTATTTCATTTATATGCTACTGACCCTTAGCTTTGTGTATTTTTCATGATATTTACTGGTATTTAATGGTAAGTAAAGAGAAGATGAATCCAAAGGAGAGGAGTCAGGCAAGGAGGGAAAGTCAAAGGGACGAAAGGTCAATTTACGTTGAGAATTTGGAAGAGGGTCCAACATGAAAAATGAAGACTGTACTTCTACAAGCGCGTAGGAAGAGATGACACCTCAATCCGATCATCAAGATCGAAGATATGAGACCTTGAAGATGAGATAATGAGGCTGGAGTAATTCTGGAACCGGACCGGATATGAAAGAAAACGAATTGGTCCGGATGAGCCAAAGCATTTTGTCCACTTTGAGACACCAGATCGATCCTGTTATTTGCAAAAACGAACTGGTCCGAAAAGGTAAAAGCACACTGGTCAGTTTTGAGCCCCGGACCGATCCATTTAAAGAAGAAAATGAACCAATCCGATCATCAGCGAACGGATCCGGTATTTCCCGTCGGACCAGTCCGGTGGAGATAATTCCTGACATTCAGTTATGAATTTAGAGTTTGACTCAACTGAAACTCTTGATTTTTCGTGATGTATTATAATTCTAGTTATTGTTAGACATGAAAGGAGTTCAGAGAATTTTTTAAGTTAGGTTTTAGAGGGGGAAACTCTCTCACTTGTAGGAAAAACCCTAGTTTTGAAGACTGATTGTTCTAGTTCAGATTTGGATTCCGGATTCATTGAATGCAAGTAATTCATTCCATTGATTTTATTTCTTCCCTAATTAGTCAATTAATTTCTATCTTAACTTGTTAATTTCTTCCACAGCTGTCATGATTTCCAACAATATTAAAATTAATTTTTATTTTTATTTAATCATTTCTGGCTAAACGTCTAAGGGTTAGGGTGCATGAAACCCACCCGATGTAATTCACCATAATAGGAAATAAATTTATGAATTGAATATTAACGAAATTGTGTTGCGTAATTATCGCAATCCTCGTAGGACTTTTGATCTCATTTGCCCTAGGTAACCAGGATGCTTAAGAGTGTGATGCGTGTGTTAGTTAATGTAACACCGCTTTATTCTTTCCTTTGACTTCGCATGGTGCGGGCTTCGTTCCTTCATATACGTAATGATTAGGATTAATAAAGTCCGGGTTCATTTAAAATTATAACTCCAAAATCTAGTATCCTACGAGGTGAACTTACTAGGGTGTGGGGGATTGTAACCCGAACTATTATTCTCATTTATAGTTAATCCTTGCATCAATTTATCATTTGCATTTAGTTTAACTAGATTAGTTGAATTCTAGTGATATTTAGTGTAGTTAGTAGTTAATTTAAATCCGCATTTAGTTTGTAGTAAATCTCCCATTCAAAGCATCTTTTCGTTTCGGTTAGAGTCAAGTTAGGGTTCTCCGTCTTTCCAGACGTCGTTACGATTTTCTTGTCCTATTTCCCTGAGGATTCGACTCCGACTTACCAGGATTATTACTTGAGAAACATGCTTACACTTGAGCCTATATAGCACACACACCAGATACACATTTGTGGTTACGTTAGTGATCTTTGTTATCAATAACTAATTAATATATATATATATATATATATATATATATATATATATATATATATATATATATATATATATATATATATGATCTTTGTTATCAAGGGCATGTGATCTTTGCAATTGGATTATTCAAGTATTATTTTATCTTTTAAAGTTGAGATTTGTTCATTAGAGTTAGCATGGTGATGAATTCTATTATGGTTGTTGTTTATAATACACACACACACACACACACACACACACACACACACACACACACACATATATATATATATATATATATATATATATATATATATATATAGAGAGAGAGAGAGAGAGAGAGAGAGAGACCACTGTGAACATAGACACCTCACTGAACCACAAATATCTTGTACACACACACACACACACACACACACACACACACATATATATATATATATATATATATATATATATATATATATATATATATATATATATAGAGAGAGAGAGAGAGAGAGAGAGAGAGACCACTGTGAACATAGACACCTCACTGAACCACAAATATCTTGTGTTCTACGACTTTACTTTAAAATTGAGCTTACTATGTTGAATCATCATAGTAGGATAATATCACCAACATGAAGGCAGAGCGATAAGTGAGAAAAATAAAATTCTAGAAATATAAATGAAGGTAGAAAAAAAGAAGGGAGAAAGATAAGTGACAATAATAAAATTCTAAAAATATAAATGAAGGGAGAGAAAATGAGATATATAAATGAAGGGATAGAGATTTATTAAAGTAATAAAGGCGGTAGGTTCAAATGTTGACATGTGGTATTATGAGAGATTCTAAAAGTATTCAATTTTACTATATTGTATATAAATTAGAGCAATTTTTATTTTCACTATAGTACCCTGAATTTTAATGGATTGATTAAATGATTTATTAATCATTAATTATTATTGTATGTGTGTGTATATATATATATATATGGGCGCATGTATGGTCAAAATATCCATAGTATTATAGACTTATCCCATTCCAAAATACATTGATTCATTGTCCAAATTTTCCTGAAAAGCTTCATGTTCAAGATTACAAGACTAGACTTGTTCATCTTCATCTGAAAAGTTACCTCATGCCATGGCCAATGAGAATGGCACTTTAGGATAAAGGTAAATGACTTATAATGACTTAGTTTCAACACCCTTGTTTTTAATACAATTTAAATTAAATTTTCTTAAATTGGAAAATGTGTTAATACTTGTGTGTGAGTTACTTTGGACAATTTGAACAAATAATCTATTCAATATAATTTTCTTATAGAAAAACTATGTTTATTAAGATTTCATTATTATGTGTGTATTTTAATTATGAGTGATGAGAATTGAGAAACAACATACTTAGAGTGTTTACCAAAATTCTTTCAAAATCTAGAATGCAAAATACTGGTTCAAAGTTCTTGACAAAGTTGCGACCTACCTCACCCACAGACTCGCTGCAGCGAATAATGTCTTCGCTACAACAAAGCTTCTTCAGAAGAAATATTTCCAAGTCCGAATATCTTTGTAACTTTCCATGCCCTAGATCACCGCAGGTTCGCTATAGTGAATACTTTCCTCGCTGCACTGAAGCTTCAGTGGCAGTATCAAATTTGTCATAAAAATAAGACCTTCCCAAAAGATTACATTATAAAATATGAAGATTCTCTTTTTTGCCATATCTTTTGGTGTAACTGGGAAGCGACCTATTTTTTTGTGGATAAGAATGGCTTAGCGGTTTTGAGAGATTATGTCCACAAGTTTGAAAAAACCTTTTTAATTTATCTTCTTAATCATAACAAAATAAGGATGAGAATTTTCAAAAAAGGTTTTTCATTGTTTATCAAGATAAAGATATTAGATTTTCTTAAGAGTAAAAAACTTCTTTCTATTTTTGAGATATTCATTCTTTTCATTATATTTTAAAGTTCTTTGAACTGTGATTACTTTATCTCAATACTTGAATAAAATATTTTGTAAAATTTGTTATTGAGAAACTTTAAATATTCTTGATATCACAAAATACTTTGTGAGTTTATGTTTTATTAGCCAAATAGTTTTGAAACTTTCCCAAACCTTTATGAATCTCATATCCTAGTTAGTTAGATATATACTTATTGGATTTTCACTTGTTCCTTTGGAAAAAAACTTTTCTTAAACTCTAAAGAAGATTTTAAGATTTGGTGCAAACGCGACATTATATATGAAAGTTGACACCAGTGACATGGAAGTGGTCAGAGAGCAATTCATGTTTGCTCTTCTAGCTAGAAGGTGGAAAGTTTTTCTTTTGGAGGTTGTGCATTATTTCATCTAGAAGAGGTTCAAGTTCTTAAGTCATTTCTACCTTTTATAAATCTTTACCTATATAGTGAAAAATATCGATTTGGCCCGAGATTTTCCATGAATGGATTTTTTCTTTGTATAAATCTTCACCTCAATTAAACGAATGATTTACTATTTATCATTTTTATTTATCTTGTATGCTTCATAAACATATATTAATAATTTAAATCAAAAGTGAATCACATTCTTGTCACTTAGACACTATGGTTAACTTTTTCCAGAATTTGAATTAAAAGAAAATATTAACTTCATGTTCGTAATATTTTTTATAATTTGATTAGTTGTTCTCTACACACACATTCCTTCAATTTGTATCAGGTTAGACCTCATTTAGAAGTGGTTTAATTACCTAGAGGTAGACCTTATGTGTGTAGAAATGGCTTTTGAGTTTGAGATTTTTTAGGATTTACCTAATAGTCCATCCAAAACTTCTTATCCTAGACTTCATTCTCATTCCACTTTTACATGTTGTCCTTCACCCAAAAATGAATATGAATCTAATTTGGACGATAGTGAAGATTTTGGTTTCTTGTCTCTTGAATATAAATACGATAGATTGTATGAAGAGTCTTCAAAACTTTTTTAAAGAGAATACTTTATTTTCCTCCAAACTCAAAGAATATAAAAACGCGAACAATTATTTACAGCATAAGGAATCTATGGTTGATAAAATTCAAGTTTATCTCGATAATATATATGAGACGATTGAGTTGTTAAGTAAAGAGTCTCCAATTGTTGATTGTAGTTCAGCAAAAAAATTAAAAGAATAAAATGGAGCTCTTTGAAAAAGGTCCAAGCTCTCGAAAAAGAAAATTAAGTGTTTTGTAACGAGCTTGCACTTTTAAACGATGAAAATGATTTTTTGTGCATTTATAAGCTCAAGGTCCTATTGTAACACCCCTTATTTCTTCGCATTTTTAATTAATTCGGGAATTTTTAAAATTTCACTTGTGTAGTAATTTAATTGAATTAATTATTATGTCTGAATTAAAAATATTAATTGAGAGAGATAATGGTTAATATTTTTGGAATAAGATTACTAAGTGAATAGTAAATAATTAATTTACGTCCTTGCGAGGATAGTGATGTGACGACATTATATTCCATCCGAGAGTCGTGTGTAGACTAATTGGGGTCGAGATAGGACTTTATTGTAGAGTGACTCGAATGATGATTTTGAGATCACGATTGATTACGAAATGGTCGAAATAGTATTCCCTGGCGTATATATTGGGTCCCGGGGCTAATTTAGACAAAATCGGCACCGTGAGAGGTTGTTTCGGTCATTCGGGAGTTTTTGGCAAGGTTCTAAAAAATGCGGGGCGTGATCGAGGCGTGGAGGCCAAGCCTTAAGCCTTAGAAGCCTAGGCGGGCCTAGGCGTAAAAAGGCGTGAAAAGGCGTTTAGGCCTTTTAAATATATTTTAATATTTTTTAGCCATAACAAGGCTATTAAAATACTAAAATTGTACATATCATAAATATATGTCTGAATATTTGCAAATAAAAATACTATTTGATTATTTTGGGTGAGATAATGGTCCGGTTTGTAAAAAAACCTTTAAAAGGCGATATCGTTTCACTAAATCATTGTTGTTTTTAGAGAAAAGGTACGCCTTAAGGGTTTTACCAAGTATAAGGCGTCAAAATCTTAAGGCGGGGCGTTTCTCTCAACCCTCAAGCCTAGGCGTGCCTAGGCGGGTTTTTTAGAACAGTGGTTTTTGGTAAAGAGAACTCCAAAAATTGAAGGAGTATCAGCCCATGGGAGTGTAGGAATAGGGTTACATCAATCTTGAAAGATAAGAGACCACAAGGGAGGAAGCGAAGAGAGTCCTTGGAGGTGCATCACCTTTTTCTCCACCAAGTTGCCGAAAACTACGATCGAAAGCAAGGGAGGATCACTTTCATCTCATTCAATACGAAATCAGACCTGCTACTGATAAGGCAAGTGCTTATCTTGCATATTCTAATGAGTTATAATACCCATGTAGTGTAGGGTTCTTGAATTAATGATAATTGATGATATTCTTGGGTTTTTGATGAATAATCTAATGATCTGGGGTAGTACTGGATGTAGAATGAATCCACATATGTAGAGGACACGAAATCAGTTTACACGTGACAATAATTATGGGAGAAATCTGGGTAAATAGTTGATGTGGGATGAAGAACACATAAACTAGGGTTTTGGTATAAATATGGTTTTAATCCATTTTTGTGTAAGATTGTATAGATTTAATGTGTTAATGCCTACATACTATTATTTGATTATGGGATAAATCGTATTGGAGTTCGGGTAGGTTGCATGAGGAGTTGTGGTATAAAAATGGTGGAAAAACGTAACTGTTAAACAAAGAAGACGACCTATGACATTTTGAATCGATTCGACTCAGAGAGCGAATCGATTCGGTAGGCGAATCAATTCGAATTTTTCACCGAATTCATTAGGTTACCCAAATTTGCCTAGTTTCTTTATTTATGCCTCGAATTTGCGAATAATTAACCTAGAGGCTTTTGGGTTATTCTTAAACCATAGTAATGGACACAATGAATTTCAGTAGGCCTATAAGATAGTTTAGGCTTAGCTAAAATGGGAGGATTAAAGGATACAACCTATCGGGATAAATGTAAAGATTTATAAATTCACAAGAATATGACAGATCACGAAAATATAAGTGAACCTATGATTTGGGCCAGTAGTGTATGAGTGCATTGGCTATTGATATTTATTATGGGGTAACTAGGAACCTTAGGGTAGTGAGCGATACCCAAAAATATAAAATAAGAAGTTATAATTGTAATTGTTTATACGATGAGTATGTGAGAGATATATACTATGTATGGACTTATATGATGGGTTGTGCGTATACCTACTGAATAATATGCATATATAGGTTATGTGAATACCTATGGTTGTGATTGATTATGTGTGTGAAAATACCTACACTGCCTGCTATAGAAAGGTTTTTGCAGAGAGGGAAATCCCACCTTGGCGATTCCTGCGAGGTCTGGATTTGTGCCCTAGAGAATGGAACTTAGGATGGTTCACCATGTGTCATTTATTAGTGGAACCAGCATGTCGTTTGGGTACGTTAGGCATGTGCGTATCCTAAAGGCTTATAACCATGTTCACCTCCAGTGTGTATTGATTGATTTTTAGGTTGAGGAGACATGCCGAACCAATAGTCCTTGATTAGTGCGAGAGGTACATAGACTTGATAGCACAGTATGCCAGCATCACGATGGGCCATTCCGGGGATGCTATAGTTGTATATATTATATGTGTGTTAAATATATATAATTGAGATATAACTACTTATGTGTGATAGTAGAACTGATAGATGGTGTATATCTAAAAGTATTTAAGTAGAGAAACTTAATTAGTTAACTCAATAATAATACGTGGGTAAAATTAATTATTGAGACTGTGGTAACGAGTCGTAAGTTTAATGTGAGGAAGATAGACCTATGAAGATTAGTAGATACATTATCTAGGTGGGATGGGTTGCATGACTAGATATCGTACGTTAGGCATGCACATTAGTTGAGAGGTGAGGATCTCAAAGTGTACGAGGAATTTACATGTGTAATAAATAACTGATTTAATTTGTGATTTAAACACTTGAAAATTATTCTCAAACTGTTTTCTTGGTCTTTGACTCGTGTGAAAATGTTTTTAAAACCTTTTAGGTGTCGAGCCATAGGGACGTCAAGCGAGACGATTCTATCTAGGGATGCGTAGCTTCAGCACTTGTGGAGGCTTACAGTAGTTGCTTTAGACGCTTCAACTCATTTATTCTAGATAGGATTTCTTTATGTACTTCATCTGGGTGTGTCAAACTATTTAGTTATTCAGTTTATTTATACGAATTTATTCTGATTCAATTATTTTACTTCAGATTGTAGTTGGATTAACTGTGTTGACAACCGATGGTTTATTTGCTCTTATTTATTTATTTATTTATTTATCTATCATGTGATTGTTCAGATTATTATTGTGTGGATGGTTTGGTTAATTTAATTTATTTCTGCATGTTGTTATAATAATGAAAGATAAAATTTGGCACCAACTTATTTAACGTAGGTGGTTAGTAAATAAAGAGTTTTCGATAGTGATGCTAAGAATGGATCATATGAGATTCCTAGTTATTTTGATAAAGGTCTAATCAACCGTGATTAAAATAGGTGAGGTGTCATAAATGGTATTATAACTTTAGGTTCCAGTGTCCATAGGATATGTACGGCTTACTACGATTTTAGCGTAGCATTCTTTGACATGGATCCCTATTATTAGGGATGTTACATTCATGATTACACGTTTGAGATTTCGTTCTTCTACTGTTTTGGGTGCGGTTCAACCGTAAATACTTTTTGCCAGTCGTTGAGATAAATATGCGAAAGAGGTTCAGTGACGTGACTCAGGGTGACCATTCAGTAGCCGAGTATGAGGAGGAGTTTACCTGTTTAGCTAATTTTATTGAATAGTAAGGAAAGAAAGATGGTGAAGTTTATGGATGGGCTAGCCTGGAGGATCCGGCAGCACTTGATTGGAAACCCAAATTGGTGACTGAATCCCTTATACTCTTGACTCACTTGAGTCTATATTGTATAAGTGTTCATTTAGTTTGAAAATTGTGACGAAATTATGTCTATCCTAGAAACCAAAGAACCTCAGAGATTGGTTTGCTATTTCATTCATCTATCTTGTAGTGATCTAGACCAAATTACCAACACTCACACACAGTAGAATGAATCATATACATGTCATATTGCATATTAATGTGTGTACATATGTTGAGTATGTTTAAATCCCTAAATTTGATTTTTAAATATTTTTTGGGATTTTATAAACATTTTTTTATAAAGGTTTTATTAATTAAAACTTAGTTTTAAAAGTTTGTGGGTTTAATCTACAATTATGGTTTAATGGGTTTATTGGCTTAAAGTTGCTTTGGGTAGAAACCAAAAGCGGCAGAGAATTCCGGGTATGGTTGTAATTATTCTATGACGAGCGTTTTATATCGCCTAATTGATCAACACCTGTTGCTTGCTGATTGGTGCGTTTTGTGTTTCTTTACTGAGTATATAATCGCGTATGCTTACAACCGTTGGATCAATCCTTATCAGCGATCTGCATGCTTTCTTTGGTAATCCCTGTGTATCCCTCTTGAACCAATCAGGTGAATTTTAATCACCGCGTATTGTGAGCCTTTGGATCAAAGTCAATCCAGCTTGACTCAATCCTGACCCTTATTTTTGAACCATCTTCTCGATCCTTCTCTTCGTCCTATAAAAGGAACCCTCCTCTCAATCGTCTAAGACTTTTGGCCAGTTCATTTTTGAGAGTAAAAAATAGAGAGTAGAGCGTAGAGGGAGAAAAGAGAGAGAAGAGAGAAACCAGAGAGAGAAAAGAAGAGAGTTAGAATCCCTAACCCTAATCCTGGTTCGTCAAGCCTCTTTCAAACCAAACACACCTCTAAAACTCCTACATATCCAAAACACTACCCTGAGTGTTCTTGAGTTTTTGAGAGATATTTGTGTTGTTGGTTGTGTTGCTGTAACCTCTTGTTCGTTAGATCTTGTTCCCAACTTAAACTATTTACTTAGATCTATTTTCTTCTTCATAGAAATTTCAGATCTATGTTCTGCATGTTACATCACACTTAGATTTGCATGTTTTATTTCTCATCTTAAGAAATATATTGTTGATTCTTTTCTGAAAATCGTGTTTAACTTTGAAATCAACAATAAATGTTTTCTATTTCTAGTTCTCTTAAAACTAAACCTTTGACCTAGTTTGGAATCATACTTGGAGGTTTTCAATCTCAAAAATCTTTTCAAAACTCTGAGATTGATTAAGATCTTGATACGTCTTCTGAGCAAGATATCCGTAGATTCTAGGATTGATTTAAAGGTCAAAAAGGGTTAAAGTTTTGTGAGAAGAGAGAAAAAGAAAAATCACTGCATAAAGCCTTATATGTAATTTGTTAGGACTGTTTGTACTTAATAAGTGCGTGTGTGTGTGCATGCATGTGTTAGAGAGCACCACCACAAACACTTTCACCCTACCACACGAAAAGTGTTGGTAATAAGATCTTGTGAACAAGAGTCGACGTAAAGTGCTGGAACAAATCAGAAGTTAACAAACTGGGAGAACAACATCAACAATCAGAACTGCAGAGAAGTTATAAGGACACCAGAGGGTATATTCCTAAACTTATATAGGTCTGAGTTGTAGGCATGTTAGTTATATAGTTTGTAACTGGTAAATTTGTTTTAGTGGATTTTTTTTTATTTTACTCCGTAGAGGGAGTCGTGGATGTTTCCTCAGTTGGTGAGGTTTTACCACGTAAAAAATCGTGAACTTAATCTTCCTACATCTTCTCATCTCATTATTGGTTGTGCTGAGTTTAAAGTTTATTTAAACTGTTTTATAAACCTGTTAGTCAAATCTTGAATAGATCTCGTACATACTGTTTTATTAAACACATCTTGTGTTCAAATAGTTTTGGTTTTTAAGAAAAGAGTTTCTTCAAAAAACTGTTCGGAGTTACTTAAATATTTTATTTTTTAATAAACGACTTTAGTAACAGATTTTCAGTGACTTATACAGATGTCGTCAATGTCGCACTTTTACATTGCCAGTACCATCACTTTCATATGAAAGGAAACAAGAGAGGAGGTGAGCCTAGCCAGCCGGGTGAGGCAGGAGGGAGCGGTGCTAGTGGAGAACTACAACAACAAAAACAGTCAGGCAGACATCAGGGGAAGGATTTGCAGACAGGGGGATCAAGCCAAAAGTTTTAGATATAGGGGTTGTTAACCCGATAGAGGTCATAGGTAGGGCCAATAGGGTCCCCAATAGCAGCACGTTCCTTAGGGCCGCCAGGGCCAAGGGAAAAATAGGGCAGGCCAATAGGGCCGAGGCCATCAGGGAAAATAGTAGGGTCAACACCGTCAGGACCATCAAGGCCAGAGGCTAAGAGATTTTCCAGACTAGTGGTTTATTTGTGAACAGATGGGCCACAAGAGGAGGGATTGACCACAGAAGGGTAAAGTACAATAGCAGCAGGGTGCCCTGCAGGAGCAACATGTACAGAGGCCACCTGCAACACCAGCCCCACCCGCCCCACCGTAGCAAGGGCAGTTACAGTACAGATGTGTTTATAACGTTAGAGATACCGTCATACAGTAGGCCCCACCAGCAGTAGAGGGTAAGTTTATTATTCACGGACTTGAGGGTAAGATTCTTTTTTATACTGAGGAATCACACTTTCATAGCGACCAGATTTGCACGAGATGCTGGCCTATTAGAGACAACCGGTAGTCTCCTTATATGTGTGAAATCACCATTGGTTAGTGGGTCGCTCATACACTCGATCTACAGGGGTGTGGGCAATGATTTGGGTAGATTATGTTTAGCCGCCGACCTTCTTGTGTTAGGTATGGAGTGGTATGACGTTATTTTGGGTATGGATTGGTTAGCTAGATACAGGGCGATGGTGGATCGTTTTGGGAGGAGTATTGTGTTCTCAATTCCAGGACATGAGATGTTCCTAGTGGCGATGCCTCTTCCTAGGGGAGGGTCGATCGCACACTTGTATTACATTGAGGAGGAGACCTCACAGGAGGTGGTTGCTTTGTTAGACTCTATTCCAATGATGATGGAGTTTGAGGATGTATTCTAGGAGATACTCGGGTTGCCGCCTAATAAAAAAATTGAGTTTGTTATTGACCTAGCACCGGGTACAAGTCCTATAACCTGAGCGCCTTATCGCAAGTCTCCATATGAGATAAGGGAATTAAGGGAGCAGATTCAGCCGCTCCCGGGGCAGGTTTCATTAAACGGAGTACTTCACCATGGAGTACGCGAGTGTTGTTCATCAATAAGATGGATGGATCACTTCGGTTGTGCATCGATTATCGAGAGTTGAACAAGGTCATGATCCCAAATAAGTATGTGCTGCCTCAAATTGATGATTTGTTCGACCAGCTGAGGGGAGCAACATATTTCTCCAAGATAGATCTGAGGTCCAATTATCTTCAGTTGCACGTTAGAGAGGAGGACATTCCTAAGACTTGTTTTCTGACACGATATGGGTTATACGAGTTTAAGGTGATGCAATTTGGGCTCACCAATGCTCCAATAGTATTCATAGATTTGATGAACCAAGTTTTCAGAGAGTTCCTTGACTAGTTTATGATTGTGTTCATCGACGATAGTCTGGTTTACTCTCGCTCTAAGGATGAGCATACCGAGCATTTACGGATGGTTTTACAAACACTACAGGATCACCAACTGTATGACAAATTTGAGATGTGCATTTTGGCTTCGGGAGGTGCAGTTTTGGGGCCAGATTGTGTCTGATAGGGGTATAGTAGTTTATTCAAGTAAGGTATCGACGTTGAGGGAGTGGGGATAGCCCACGACACCGATCGAGGTTCACAGTTTTTTGGGGTTGGCCAAATATTATAGACGTTTCATTCGGGGTTTTTCGAAGATTGTGGGTCTACTAATGAATCTGACTCGCATAGGGGTGTCATTTATTTGGGACGACCATTTTCAGTTAGACTTTAATGAGCTAAAGGACAAATTAAACTCATCACCCATACTTGCACTGCTTAGGGGAGGAGTGGAGTACTATGTCTATACTAATGCATCCTTGTAGGGACTTAGGGGTGTATTACAGCAGGAGGAGAGAGCTATAGCTTATACATATCGCAATCTTTATCCCCACGAGAGGAATTACCCCATGCATGACTTAGAATTAACCATAGTTATTTTTGCCTTGAGGATTTTGAGGCACTATCCGTTGGGTAGCAGTTTATCCTATTCACGGACCATATATCTCTTCAGTATCTTTTCACATAGAAATATTTGAACATGAGGAATAGGAGGTGATTCGAGTTTGTGAAGGATTACCAGTTTGATATTCAGAATCATCCTAGAAAGGCTAACGTGATGGCAAACGCGTTAATCCGATGGCCTGCAGGGGAGATAACAAAGGTTTGGAAGGTGAAGTGGAGAGAGCTTCGATACAATAATGAGGTTGCTAGAGCTTGTATGTTCCTATTGGCCATCACACTCGAGATTGTTATGTGGGTGGTGAAATCACAGGAAAGGGATCATTATTACCACGACAAGGTTCGTTAGTTGTTAGCTGATGAGGCAAAGTCATACTCGATCAGTTTAGAGTGTGGTTTGCATTATAATGAGATAATCATGGTTCCAAAGGATGAGGATTTGAGACATGCAGTGATGTCAAAGTCTCATGAGTCCAGATTTGCGGTACATTCTGGTGGTAAATAGATGCACCAAGATACACGCAAGCAGTATTGGTGGTCGAGGATGAAGTGAGACATAGCGGAGTTCATCTCAAAGTGTGCTACCTGCCAGCCAGTGAAGGTAGACCACTAGAGGCCGATAAGGATATTGCAGCCACTCGATATTCCTATGTGGAAGTAGGGGAGTATATCCATGGATTTCATTATTGGGTTACCGTTATTGCAGCAAGGTCACGACTCTATATGGGTGATAGTGGATTGATTGACTAATGTGGCCCATTTTCTTCCAGTTCATATGGATTTTGGGACGAGGCAGTATGAACAGTTATTCATTGCTGAGATAGTAAGGCTACTTGGAGTTTCGATTAAAATTTTGTCCGATTGGGATAAGATCTTTGTGCCCCATTTTTGGCAGAACTTTTAGGAGGCCATGGGCACCAATTTACATTTGAGTATAGCGTATCACCCACAGACAGATGGATAGACAAAAAGAGCTAATCATATGCTTGAGGATATGCTGCAGATGTACATACTTGACTTTAGGGGAGAATGGGAGCAATATCTTCCTTTGGTGGAGTTTGTGCATAATAACTCTTACCAGTTCACCATCGATATAGCACCATTTGAGGCATTGTTCGATCGGCCTTTTCATTTGCCAACTTGCTGGTTATAGGTGGGGAACAATAAGTTATTTGGGACAGAGATGATTCAGGACACCACTGCCAAGATTGAGTTGATTCGAGGGTGCATTCGTATAGCTCAAGATAGGCAGAAGAGTTGCACCGATGCAGACAATAGGCACATAAAGATGGAGGTTGATGACCGGGTGTTGGTACGGGTGTCACCTATGAAGGACACTACACAAAAACTATCGGATTGTCATGGTTATTGATCGTGTCAAGTCAAACTTTTCAAGGTCAATGACTGTGACAAGTCTGGGGGTGATAACTTCTTTGTCACGAACATATCACGGTCATTGACCATAATAAATTCACTAGATTATCACAGGTCTTTGACTGTGATAAGATTTTATCACGGTAAAAGATCGTGACAAACCCATGATAAAACCAAAAAAATTATCACGGTTAAAGACCGTGATAAGTTTCTTTGTCAAGGACTTATCACGGTGGAAAATTCTGGGTAGAATTTAAAAAAAATTGTTGGGCAGTATGGCCACTGCCGTTGCCCAACAGTATATTTGTACCTGTTATAACAAAGTTGTACCTGTTCAAACAACATATATCCAACTAACATACAAATGATATACCAAATCAAGGCATTTATAATCCATTTCTAAATAAAATAGAAATGCAAATATCCATCATATCCAAACCAAATTGTACAAAAGAATTGTGACACCCCGCCTAATTAAACATCGGGTGATCAGACCTTTATTAAATTAAAACAGGTTTCTCAAATGGTTCATTCTTAGCATCACTGTCGAAAAACTTTTTTTTATTACTAATCCCCTAAGTAAAATTATAATGGTGCCAAATTTTATCTTTCTTAAAACAAATAAATCAACCATGAGAAAAAATAGTAAAAACAAATACCATGCTAAAACCCAAACCAACAAAGTATAAGTACAACATCACAAGAGTATTACCGAATAAATTATCGGCTAAAAATACCAAACAACAGTAGAACAACTACTAATCTGAAACTAACATCTGAGACTGATACCGGACCACAAGTCCATACAAAGAATAGTGTGAGATCCTGCACTAGATCTGAATGAGAGATATCGTCTAATCATAATCCTATAAGCATCCACTGTGCTACATCTTTGAGTCCCTGGAATGAAATCATCATACAAGGCATCCCTGTGGCTGGACACCTAAAAGGTTTTGAAAATATTTTATAGCAAGAGTTAGTACTCAAAACATTTTGAAAATATTTAACAAGCGTTTATCACAATATAAAATGCGGTTATTGATTACACATGTTAGGTTCTCGTACACTCTCTTGAGTTTACTCACCCCTCAGCTTTTGTGCACACCTAACGTTCTACACTTAGCCTACCTAGCCATATCTCCCAAGCTAACTAGGACTAAGTAATTGTGATACCCCGACTAATTAAACACCGGTTAACTACTCATTTATTAAATTAATACAAAATGCCAAGTTGGTTCAGTTAATAGCATCACTGTCGAAAACATTTTAATAATTACTAACCACCTAGTATTTAAAAAGCGAGTTGCCTCAAATGGAGCCATGATGCACATACGCCCCAAAATCAATGATGCACATACGCAACATGTCCTCCAACATCTGATTTGTACGCTCGATTTGCCCATCGGTCTGTGGATGATAAGCCGTACTCAACCGCAATTCCGTGCCCATGGCCTCCTGAAAACTCTCCCAAAACCGTGAAACAAATATCTTGTCTCGGTCAGACACGATATTTAGGGGCACACCGTGAAGTCTCACTATTTTTGTAATAAAAAACTGGGCATACTGTCCCGTAGTGTAGTCTGTCCTTACGGGTAGAAAATGAGCAACTTTGGTCAACCTGTCCACAATTACCCAAATGGAGTCGTGACCTCTCTGTGACGTAGGCAACCCCGTGGTAAAGTCCATGGAGATGCTCTCCCACATCCACATCGGGACCTCTAATGGCTGTAGAAGTCCTGCCGGTCTCTGATGGTCCACTTTTACCAGCTGACAAGTGGCGCATTTAGAAATAAACACGGCAATATCTCTCTTCATCCCGCTCCACCAATACTGACGTCTCATATCTTGGTACATTTTGTCCCCACCGGGATGTACCGCGAACCGTGAGCCATGCAACTCTGCCATCACCTCGTGTCGCAATTCCTCCCCTTTCGGAACTACCAGTCTCCCATTGAAGCGTAATCCCCCGTCTGAACTAACGGTATAGGAATCGGCTCCCTCAGCTAATAATCGAACTATCTGCTCCTGACAGAACGAGTCATCTGCTTGTGCCTTTACCACTCTTGTGACAATCTGCGGTGTAACAGTCATCACTGACATGAATGATCGGGCCACTACATCCTGGTGTCCCAACTCCTTCCACTTTGCCTTCCATACCCCTGCCACCTCATCTACTGGCCTACGGCTCAACCCGTCTGCTACCACGTTAGCCTTCCCCGGGTGATATTGGATATCAAACTGATAGTCCTTCACAAACTCAAGCCACCTTCGTTGCCGCATATTCAGCTCCTTCTGCGTGAACAGGTACTGTAGGGACTTGTGGTCCGTAAATAATCAAAACTTCTCCCCCAAAAGATAATGTCTCCAAATCCGAAGGGCAAATACAACTGTCGCTAACTCCAAATCATGAGTGGGGTAATTCTTCTCGTGAGGCTTAAGCTTACGGGAAGCATAAGCTATGTCCTGACTCTCCTGCTGCAATACACCTCCAAGTCCTTGTAAGGACGCATCGGTGTAAACTAGATACTCAACTCCCGGTCTCGGCAATGCTAACATAGGTGCTGAGGTCAATTTGTCCTTCAACTCATCGAATTCCAACTGACAGGCATCACTCCAAATGAACGGCACACCTTTATGAGTCAGATGTGTCAAAGGACCCGCTATCTTTGAGAAACCCCGAATAAACCTCCTGTAGTATCCTGCTAGGCCCAAGAAACTATGAATCTCAGTCGGTGATGTGGGTTGTCCCCACTCCCTCACCGCGGATACCTTCCCCGGATCAACAGATATCCCCCGGTCAAAAATAATGTGCCCCAAAAACTGAACCTCCTTCAGCCAAAACCCGCACTTCTCATACTTTGCAAACAGCTCGTTCTGACGTAGCGTCTACAAAACCTGCCTCAAATGCTCGACGTGATCCTCCTCTGCCTGGGAGTAAACCAGAATGTCATCAATGAAAACAATGACGAACTGGTCCAGGAACTCTCTGAACACCCTATTCATCAAATCCATAAACACTGCTGGAGTGTTGGTCAAACCAAAAGGCATAACCCGAAACTCGTAGGAACCATATCTCGTTAAGAAATCAGTCTTCGAGACGTCCTCTTCCCTGATACGCAACTGATGGTATCCCGATCGCAAATTAATCTTTGAGAAGAAAGAAGCTCCTCTCAACTATCGATTCGGGGCAACGGATACTTATTCCGTATCGTAGCCTTATTCAACTCCCGGTAATCCACACACAATTTCAACGATCCATCCCTCTTCTTTACAAATAATACAGGGGCACCCCACGACGAAGTACTCCTCCGTATAAACCCCTGACCCAACAACTGCTCAATCTGATCCCGTAACTCTCCCATCTCAGCTGGAGCCATACGGTAAGGTGCGCGGGCAATAGGCCGAGTGCCCGACGTCAAATCGATCACGAAATATATCTCTCCACTCGGAGGTAATCCAGGTATATCCTGAAATACATCGGCGAACTCACTAACAACGGGTATCGAATCAAGTGGTATCACCACTTCCTTAGAGGTCTCCTCCTCTATGTAGTACAAATGAGTGGACGATCCTCCCTCAGGGCGAGGCATCGCCACTAAAAACATCTCTTGCCCGGGAATGGCAAAGATAATACTCCTACTAAAATAGTCAATCATGGCTCCATACGCAACTAGCCAATCCATACCAATAATGGCATCATACTCGGTCATCTCTAATACTAACATATCCGCGGGTAAAGTAAACCTCCCAATCTCTATATCCACACCTCTACACATAAGCGAAATCATGGAACCCCTACTCAACGGTGAGTCTACACAAGTAGCGGTGCTCTCTGCGGTGTCTAACAACCCAATGGTGCGTGCAAATCTACTAGCAATAAAACAGTGTGTAGCCCCCGTGTCAAATAAAATGCGCCCCAGAGTACCCTGAATAGAGAACATACCCTCAATGGCTGGTGGATCCTGTGGGGCTGCGACCTGCTGGAGCTGATACACTCTCCCATATTAAAACTGTCCCTGCTGAACGGGGACTGCTGGAATGGGTGGTAATGCTGCCATCTGTGGTGCTGGGAGGGTGGCGAGAAACATAGGCCTCTGTGGCTCGTGTCGAGCACCCTGCTGCTGCTGCTGTGGGGCCTTACCCTTATCAGGGCACTCCTGACGTTTGTGGCCAATCTTACCACAAATGAAACACTTCCCCTGGAAGTTTCCCCTCGCTGTCCCTGCTGACCACGACCCTGGTGACCGTTACCATTTCTGCCCTGGCCTTGCTGGCCCTGTTGAAACTGCTGCTGTTGACCATTTTGACCCTGCTGGCCCTGATGGCCGTTCAGACCCTGATGGCCCTGCCTAAAACCTCCCTGTCCGTGTCTGAAATGCCCTGATCGGAATCTGTTAGAATCCCCCTGCTGGGAACCCTGATCACCCTGCCTATACTGACCCTGAGATGATTGTGCCCCACTGGCACCATTTCCCCCTGTCCTGCCCTGATGGCTGGACTCTCCTAATCGTTTCCCCTCTGTCAAGTGAAAGCGGTGGTCCTGGCAATGGAGCAGTGCAGCGTTAACCACATCAGAGTAAGTGGCCAACGATAGATTCCCCAACAAGTGCTGACGGATCCTCCAAGTCAATCCATTTGTAAATTTCTGAATCTTTTTCTCTTCTGTCGGTATCTCATCCGGGACAATATTCAGCAAATTTGTGAATTCGGCCTCATACTCAGCCACAGTCTTACCATCCTGTCTAAGGTTCATCAACTTCCTCCTCATTTCCGTATGAACAGCTGACGAAAAATATTTGCGGTTGAACCGCAGCCGAAACTCCTGTATCGTGAGAGTATCTCTCTCCTCTGCGGTGGTTCATTCTTAGCATCACTGTCTGTGACACCCCGCCTAATTAAACATCGGGTGATCAGACGTTTATTAAATTTAAACAGGTTTCTCAAATGGTTCATTCTTAGCATCACTGTCGAAAAACTTTTTTTTTATTACTAATCCCCTAAGTAAAATTAGAATGGTGCCAAATTTTATCTTTCTTAAAACAAATAAATCAACCATGCGAAAAAATAGTAAAAACAAATACCATGCTATAACCCAAAACAACAAAGTATAAGTACAACAGCACAAGAGTATTACCGAATAAACCATCGGCTAAAAATACCAAACAACAATAGAACAACTACTAATCTGAAACTAACATCTGAGACTGATACCGGACCACAAGTCCATACAAAGAATAGTGTGCGATCCTGCACTAGATCTGAATGAGAGATATCGTTTAATCATAATCCTATAAGCATCCACTGGGCTACATCTTCGAGTCCCTGGAATGAAATCATCATACATGGCATCCCTTTGGCTGGACACCAAAAAGGTTTTGAAAATATTTTATAGCAAGAGTTAGTACTCAAAACATTTTGAAAATATTTAACAAGCGTTTATCACAATATAAAATGCGGTTATTGATTACACATGTTAGGTTCTCGTACACTCTCTTGAGTTTACTCACCCCTCAGCTTTTGTGCACACCTAACGTTCTA
The DNA here is from genome assembly GCA_949130495.1 of Sambucus nigra. NCBI lineage: Eukaryota > Viridiplantae > Streptophyta > Magnoliopsida > Dipsacales > Adoxaceae > Sambucus > Sambucus nigra. The sequence goes on from OX422220.1 coordinate 38,003,875, forward strand.
CACTTAGCCTACCTAGCCATAACTCCCAAGCCAACTAGGACTAAGTAATCATCTGAACTTATCTATACTTAAGTTCTCACATCGCCCACACAGTACATTCATTTCATTAACATCTCGCGAAGGTTAATTAATACTCAAATAACATTTCATCTATGTTATACTTCAAGGCTATTTAGTTTCACTACTAAATTTCTACAATTCTTACAATTGTTATCTCTCCACTTATGTAATTAAGTTTCACTACTTAAGTTACTAATTAGATATGTAACAGTAAACACATTATATTCATCTAGCTTTTCACAACAGTAGAATATCATTAAGTGTATATATTTCACACACATTATATACTAAATATTATTCATTTCTATTTGTCCTTTCTACACACGTAAAGGGCTCTTGGTTCGGAATGATTCATCGACCCCAAGTGAGAATTGGTTCGGAATGATACATCGACCCCAATTATTTATATTTATAAATTCTGGCTCGGGCTCTTTCATCACGCCACCAGTTCAGAGGTTTGGTTCGGCATTTTACATCAACCCCAAACCTATAATAACCCTACGTTAGTTCGGAATGTCTCATCGACCCTGACATAGTTAATTTAGGTATATCTTAATCTACTAATACACAGAAGTAGAATATCATTAAGTATATATTTCACACACAATATATATTAAATATCAGTCATTACTATTTTGTCCTTTTTACACACATAAAGGACTCTTGGTTCGGAATGATACATCGACCCCAAGTAAGAATTGGTTCGGAATGATACATCGACCCCAATTATATAATAACCATATGTTAGTTCGGAATATCTCATCGACCCTAACATAGTTAATTTAGGTATACTTCTCTCGACCTAAAAGATCATATAATTCAGTAGGTACACACCCGACCTATCAATCATACTTGTATGTAATATAGTATTCTCTTATATTAACAATAATTGTTTGCTTTACAAATTTATTTCACTTTCATATTAATTCGAGTATTCAAACAACTTTAAGGGTCCTAGTTACCCCTTGTTATATCAATTCAGTAGTTACCCTTGTTAACCTACTGACTCAATAAATTTAAGCTCGCTCACATTTTTTTGAAATCATATTCTTATCATCTCGAATTAGAATACGTCACAATCAAGCCTATGAATCTCCACTTTAATTCTCCCACAAAATTAAGGTCCAATACTCAATCATAGACCTATTTCCATATCATTATTCTAGAAATATATTTCATCAAGGTCCTAAACACTTCCCCGATAAAATTTTTAGGCATTTGAGTCTTAAAAAGAAAGATCTCACATTTTCTCGCAGCCGAAACGAATCATAAATTTTTTTGGCAGATTAAACACCCTCTAGTAAAATGTCGATTTCTACCTCTACAGAACTAGGATTGACCTGATTCTAAGTTAATTGGATAGATAAGAGAAATACCTTTCCAGTAATGTATGGTTCACACTCTAATTCGAAGTAAAATTCAAATCGCACATGTTTAAAGTCACGTTAAAATTCTTCCAGATTACTATGTTGACAGATCAAACACCCTGTAGTAAAATATCGATTACTCCCTCTACAGAACTCCGATTGACCTGATTCCAAGTTAATTGGATATCTAAGAGAAATACCTGATTCCAGTAATGTATGGTTAACACTCTAATTCAAAATACAACTCAAATGGAATACGTTTAAAGTTGTGTTAAAAATTCTGGCAGATTGACATCTTGTGTTCCTCAATTAAACCCTAAGTCATTCAAGATTCATGTTCTTTAACCAAGAACTCATAAAGATTATATGTTAATCATCAAATATATTCAAATTTTGTTTCATCTTTACTTATGGATTCATTCTACATGCAATCCTACCCAAACATATGATCAATTAATACATTTAGTTCAAAGTTTTTCAATTGAATCAACCAATTCTTAAAATTTCCTACACATGGGTATTATAACTTGAATTTGATTTGTAATAAACACTTTCCTTGACAGAGGGAAATCTGATTTCATGGAGTTGATGGTTGGTTGATGTTCTTCTCCCTCCATCCTTCTTCCATGGATGATTTTGGTGCAAGATTTAAGTCCAATTCTTCAAGAATCCCTTCTTAAGCTTTGGAATTGGTTTTCTCCTTCTCTCTAATGGTATTGGTGTTTACATGGGTTTTCTAACCCTAACCCCTCTTTCATATGACTGATAAAAAATCTCTCAAATTCGTAGGTCTTCATACCTTATTATTTTAAAAGACCAAAACTCCCCCGAACAGTCTCGATTTAGTCCAAAATTACCCCGAGACTTAACTAGTACCCCTGGGTATACTATTTTGACTAATTTGACCCTTCCGAAATCATCTGTGACCTCTAAATTATCACTTGAGTCACTTAAAAATATTACTCGTTCTCACCCCAACACGGTCTACACGCGTTAAGTAACTATTTACCACTCGCACTAAGTAAATATAATGAGACAATATAAATCGGTATCTATCTCTTGATTAATATTCCAAAATTATAATTTTTAATAAATCTCATTAAATTACTCCTCTTACGTAATTAAATTAAGCCGTATTTTCTCATTTAATTCTCTAATTTAATTAAATAGAATATTCAGAAATACGGGGTATTACAAGAATATAAATACAATCCAATTTTTCAAATAAAAAGAGATAGACATAATATCAATCTTCAGCAGGTCAGAGGAGGAAGGAAGGCCACAAAACATATGAATTAACACACCCCGTAATATGCTGAACGCCACATTGTTCACGAAACCACATAAGTAAGTTCTCCTTTCCCTCCCCCATATGCGTGACGCGCATTCTTGCCTCAATTCCTTGGAGGGGACATCCATGAACCGACATACCTGGGAGGAAGCTCAGATCCCTCAACCCCTCGCTATCGGCAACCCATAATATATGTCGAGTAAATGCACACTCATCCAACCGAGTGTTGACATAGGCCGCTCAACGGGGGTCACGATGGAAAATGGATCATCATATGGTGCCGAGTTCATGCGTATCATTGATGAAGCAATGCCATCAACGTCGGCGTCGACGTCCTCGTCCTCCTCTACAACCTTCTCCTTCCCCTTGCCATTGGCCAACTGACACTTCATGAAGGCGTTCATATCTAGGACTATCGCCTATAACCTTGATAGCTTATCGTCATAGGAGTCCACCTTATGGACCAACCCACTGTTTCTCATCTCCATGCCGATGATCCTGGACTTCCCCACCCACGAGCTCACCCCCTAGTCCTCCCCTTGCGATCCGGCCCGAGCACTTGGCTGAGTGCGTTCATAGGCAACGATGTTTTATCGGCATCAGACTGTGACTCATGCACTTCCTTAAGCTTTTCCTGAAAAAATAAAAATTACACGATTAGTCAATTAAGTAAATAAAAAAATTATAGCATAATTGAAAAAAATAAACATTTATAACTTACAATGGTGGTTGCGACGCTCGGGGCCACCTCCTTGTCCTTACCCTTTTTCGTTCGAATTGCCACATAGGCATCGAGCCTATGTTGCCTATCTCCAAGGCCACTTCCCGTCTCCTGAAATAAAATAATACATAATTAGTAAGTAACGCAAATTAATGCTAAATTATACTAACTAAAATTAAAGAAAATTAAAAACTTACCATCCCGTACTCCACCTCGGCGTAAGACGCCCGCCCGGAGTAGTGCACACAAAATTTTTCGCCCAGTTGTCCCTTCCTGATTGGCGAGATGCCAATTTCCGCTCATTGGCATCATTGTCGATAAATTTCTACCACTGTGCCAATGAGGTTGGCTCCTTGGGGGGGGGGGGGGGGGACAGTTTCACGGAGTCTCAGAATGGACTCCAGGGACTTCCCAAAGTACCGTGCCCGTAAATTATTCTTCCACGTTTTTTATTGATCCCTCAATTGCTCTAACGTGGGGTCGCGGAGATATGCGTGTAGGCCGATTTGTTCGCGTCAAACAAATACAAACCATCCTGTAAGTAATTATTACATTTATAAATATAAATATTAAATACACAACCTGTAGCGTCCCCCAGATGTTCATCTTGAGGTCAATAGGCACGACCCTCCAATCAGTGTACCCTGGGCCGATAATCGACTTCAAGAACTCTAGCACTCTAGCTAATAATGTCGTCTTATTTTTGACGACATCCCCTAATTTGGACCATTTTGGGCCCCTACTTTTCGAGGAGTCTTGATCGCCTCCGCTACCGCATCCCGATGAAGTCATTTTCTGGAAAAAAAATGTTATTATTAGTACAAAGATATATATGAACTTTGAATTAATGCTCAAATCCGATAAAAACAATACATATCAATACCGATACAAATATCAATTTATACCAATACCAATCCCAAGATCAATTTATACCAATTTCAATTTATACCAATACCAATAGCAATTTATACTAATTTCAATTTATACCAATACTAATACCAATTTATAACAATTTCAATTTATACCAATACCAATTTTAATTTACACGCACACACACTCTCGGTTCATGGACTTTGAATTAATGCTTAAATTGATGAAAATTCTAATTAACATATTCACTTGGGTCCTGTTTGGTTGTCCCAAAATTGTAAATTGTATCATTAATAAACTGTCTCATTTACAAATTGACTCATTAATTGTGTTTGGTTTCATTAATGAAATGATTCATTAATTGTCCCATTTTAACTCATGTGCAAAATCTGAAATTGGATCATTTCACAAAAAATGTGAAATGAATTCATTTGAAATAGAAGTCACATGAAATGCATGTCTCCTCTCCCCCTTCCTCTTCCCCTCCCCCTCTCCCTCTCTCTTTCCCTCTTGATTTGTTTTTATATTTTTTTCATAGAACCTTAACATCAATTTCAAATTACCAAACATCGTGTAAAATTGGATTTAACTCATTTCAAATTCACTCATTTATAATCTACTAATTCACAATGAAACAATTTACATAATCAAACAATTTGCGCAACCAAACTGGGCCTTGGTTATTATAAGCATTAAAATGATCAATTACAAATTAATAAAAAACATTAAGATATGAGTGCAGAACTTTCCCCTAAAGTAACAAGTTTAAGCCAGGAAGAATATTATTATATAGAAACTATGCAGTCCCAAACTGTCCAAACGGGACAATTCAATAGATCTCATTATAGGGGTAATGAGTCTCGAACGGGTTTAAAGGCTATTGCATGCGTACACATAAGAACTAGAAGGCTAGTATTTATGCGTACTATATGTAACTTAAAGTATGTTTCATTTAATTATGTCTTATTGCAATTGGAGAGATTTCATTTAATTATGTAATTTAAAGTATGTTACATTTAGTTTAAAGTACACATAAGAACTAAAACTTATACCTAAACCACGAATTATTATTATGAATTTGGGAGATATATGATTAAACCATACAATTGTGCATAATTCATAATGAATATTTATTACTCTAATGCATGAATTCTAATCATAAAGAATGTCGATATGAGACTCAAGCAAGAAAAAGAGTGTCGGTATAGGAATCGAGCTGGAGGTTAGATAAACTAGGCTCGTGTCAATGTTTGACAAAAAAATTAGATACCATACCATTAAATTTAGTTTTAATCACATCTCTCTCTCTAAATATCACAACCAACTAATGCCAACACTAATGAACCCTACCCCGTAATAACAACTAGTGGTCCATAAATCCAAAATTGACCCTTTTCATTTTTATAAAAGGATCATAACACGTTATATACACAATCAACAAAACCTTATGACTGCAAATATATTGGAAAATTTATGTTTTCAGACCATTGAACATTAAGAAAATTTGGTAAATCAAACACGTAAATGCAAAACACAAAATCACACACACGCACACGTATACACCCACTGCCCCACAACTTCCCACCCCCTGCCCCACTCCCCCACCCCCCGCCCCCACCCCCTGTGCCCATCCCACATACATGCACACACACACACCAGCACACACAAATGCACACATGAACACACACTTCCCCCTCCCCCTACACACCCACCTGCACACACACACACACACACTAGTGCGCACACACACCAACACACACACATGAAAAAATAAGGGTTCTACACACACATATACACATATGCACACATATAATGGAAAAAGAGAGGGAGAGAAAAATGTACCTTAGAGAGAGAGAGAAAGATCAGCCGCGCGAGAGAGGGAAAAAAGGAGGGAATTAGAAACAGTGGGAAAAAAGAGGGGGTAGGGTTTTTTTACTGACAAAGTTATCACGGACCTGTCAAGGTCTTTGATCGTGACAAACCGTTGTTACGGACTTGTCACGGTCAATGATCGTAATGAAAAATACATATTTGTTTTTATCACGATCATTGACCGTGACAAGGCTGGCCGGCTCAAAGGTGACAATTTGGCCTTCTTGGTGTAGTGGGAGTTATGAGTTTTGGTAAGAAGGATAAGCTAGCCCTGAGATATGTTAGACCATTTTCGATTATCGAGAGGATGGGACCAGTAGCTTATAGGCTGGGACTACCGGAGCACTTACAGTGGATCCACGATATTTTTTGCCTATCATCGCTGAAGGAATACCATATGAGTGATCGGGCCTTTTAGCATGTTCCATTAAAGGAGATCGACTTGCAGCCAAATACCTCATACGAGGAGTGACTAGTGGCAATATTTGATCGTAGTGAGCGCAAGCTGGTACACTTTGTTAAAGTTCAATGGGGGCACCACAATGTTGACGAGTCGACGTGGGAGCGGGAGGATGATATGCGTGAACAGTATCCAGAGTTACTCACCACAGGTATGCCCAAATTTCGAGGGAGAAATTCCTTTGTAAGGGGGGAGTATGTAACACCCCATATTTCAAAGCATTTAATATTTAATTAATTCGAGTATTTTTATAATTACACATGTGACGCAATTTAATTTATTTAATTATTAAGCGTGAATTGAAAATATTAATCGAGACATATAATGGTTAATTTTTTTGGAATAATATTACTAAATGAATAGTAAATAATTAATTTGCGTCCTTGCGAGTGATAGTGACGTGACAACATTATATCCCAACCGGGAGTCGTGTGTAGACTAATTGGGATCAGGATAGGAATTTATTGTAGAGTGATTCAGATGATGGTTTTTGGGTCACGGTTGATTCCGAAAGGTTCGAAATAGTTATATTAGTATACCCGAGCGTATAGATTAGGTCCCAGGACTATTTTAGATAAAACTGGCACCACGAGAGGCTGTTTCGGTCTTTCGGGGGTTTGTGGTAAAGAGAACTCCAAACATTTAAGGAGTATAATTTAACCCAAGGGAGTGTATGACTAGGGTTACATCAATCTTGAGAGATAGGAGGCCACAAGGGAGGAAGAGAAGAGAGTTCTTGGAAGTGCAACACCTTTTCTCTCCAACAAGTTGGCAAAAATCGTGATCGAAAGCAAGGGTGGATCACTTTCATCACGTTTAACATGAAATTAAACCTGTTATTGATAAGGCAAGTGTTTATCTTGCATATTCTAATGAGTTATAATACCCTTATAGTGTAGGGTTCTTGAATTAATGATAATTAATGATATTCTACGGTTTTTGATGAATAAAACTAATGATTTGGGGTAGGCTTGCATGTAGAATGAATCCACATATGCAGAGGACACGAAATTAGTTTATATGTGATAATAGTTATGGGAGAAATCTGGGTAAATGGTTGATTTGGGATGAAGAACACATAAACTAGGGTTTTGGTATAAATATGGTTTTATGTAACACCCCGTATTTTTGGTGCATTTAATATTAAATTAATTCAGGAATTTTAAGTTACTAGTGTGTTGTGAATTTAAATGAATTAATTATGGCAAAATATATTTAAATATTAATCGGGGAGTAAATGGTTAATATTTAGGGGAATTTATTTACTAAGTGAATGGTAATAATTTATTTACGTCATTTCGAGTATTAATGACGGGGTCTGCACTTATCTCAATCGGGAGTCAATATAGACTAAAAAGGGTGGGGGATAAGTAGTTTTATAAATTAATTCGGATGCCAATTCTGAGTGTACAGTTGAGTCCGGATGGGCCGAGATAGTCGAAAAAGTGTACCCGGGGGTAGTAAACGGATCATGGGACGTTTTTAGACATAGCCGGGACCGCACGGGGGCATTTGGGTCACTTGGGCTTGACCCATTAGGCAAAAAAATGGGATTTAGGTTAATTGTTAAATTAAAAGAAATAAGGAAACGGCTGAGGGGAGTTTAGAAAAAGGCTAAGTGTGTTAAGGAACCCTAATAGCAGTTAAAGGCAGTTTTGGGATCACTAGAGAGCCAACAAGGATCATCTTCAACCTTTGAATTCATCTCCAAATCAGACACTACGAAACCTAAGGCAAGTGGATAACTTGCAATAGTATTGAATCTGTTTTTCAATTCATATTCATGTGATGTGACTAATTAAAATTCATTTTGGGTGTTCATGGCATAAACATGGGATTTTGAAAGACAATAATCTGATTTACGAATTTGGGTGAGGATTCATGTAAAACCTGATATTTATGAGTTGATACATATCTGTTAGGATGATATTTGGACAATTAGAAACGAATTTGATGAAGGAATTTGGGATATAAATGGGTTAAGGGTTAAAGATGAATTTTGTTCCAATTTCAGAAATCATAGTTAATGGTTAAATTAATAATGCTCATGGACACTTTGGAGATCCCTAATAAGGTTTCTAACATGTATTAATGCTAATAGGGCTTGAGGTTACTGGAAGAAGAAATTGGGGTTTGAGAAATTTCATCCATGGCTGATTCTGTCTTCACGAAGAAGACGAAGACCTGCTCGATCGATCGATCGAAGGTCTGGGGTCGATCGATCGAAGGTCGGCAGAACCTGGCAGTTCGCCCAGTTTTGTATACAAGAGGGAATTTTATGTATATAAAAAAATCTTTATGTAATTAATTATTGAGAAATTAATACATGAGTTTAAATCTAATTAATCGTGAGTAAAGTTAATTAAGATTTAAGAGAGTTTTTGGGTGACACGTTATGGTTATAAATTCGGGAGTCGGAAATTTAGACTCGGGGGAGGTTATTTCGGGCTGCGAGAGTAAGTCCAGATTTATGGTGGGGGCGACACCAAAGGTAACTAAATTAATTAATGTGTGAATTAATTAATAATTAGGGTTGGACCATAAACTCTTAATAATTTAAATAGACTTGTGTTACGGATTTAGTACATGGTATAGCCGGGACATTTTATATTTATATATATATACGGAGTGTGATAGTATATATATATATATATATATATATATAGTGTGCATTAATATCAGAGATTGAATATTATTATATACTCTAGTGCTATAGAGGGAGGTTGCGCGTAGTGGATGAATCCCCTAGCTTGAGGAGTAGGGCGAGTATATTCCCAGGTCATAGCGTCCGTTATATGGGGTGAGGGGCATCTCACTTTCAGGGAAGGAATATGACCGCCTCCAATCGTATGCCAAACTAAGTTAGTGAGCGAATCTGACTTGGGTAACTAGGTTATGTGAATAAAACTAGTGGGATAGCACTTTAGAGAATTTGTATTTTTGTGAGTATTTTTACTCGGTTGGATATTAGTATTAAATGTTGTTTCAAGTATGTTTGTGAATACTGCAATATGATTAAATATATAATTAGGTAAATAATTATATATGGGATAATTAATATATAGTGTGAAATGTATTATGTGAATAACCGGTGTGAGTGTTATATGAAATTAAAAAGGGTAATGATTTAATTAAGTTGACGTTTATAATAACTTAAAAATCATGATTTAAGGTATACTCGGTTAGAGTAGGTTAATTTCAAGGGTTAACGTAAGTATTGGGTCAGGAGCGTAGGACCTAGGTAAATTAAATGGAAGCGTTAGTAGTGCACATTAGAGGAGGGGTAAGGAAGTCCTCAAGAGAGTGCGACACTAACTAAAATATGAAGAGCATGCATATTTATTTATTACTGCAAGTTAATCATTTGTTAAATGTTTTCAAATGTTTTTGGGTACTAACCCTTGATATAAAAAAATTAAAAACCTTTTAGGTGTCCAGCCACAGGGACGCCAGGCTTGACTCTATTCCAGGTATCCGTTGCTGCAGCACATGTGGATGTTGCGGGGTTTTTGATAAACGCCTCCTTCTTTTATTCGTGTAGAGACTCTCTAGTGGTTATTTGAGCATGTCGCTCACAGTTCATTTTTTTGTATTAGACTTGTTGAGATTGTCTTCTTGTCTTTACTTGTATTGGATATTTTGACCGATGGTTTATTCGGTTAGGTATTTTATTTGTGGATGGTTATTTCAGTTAACTGTGATTGTGTATTATTTTATGTTCCGCATGAGTTTCATTTAATTAATTGAAAGATAAAAAAAAATGGCACCAGTCTACTTTTCTCATTTAGGTGGTTAGTAATTAAAAAGAGGACAGTGATACTAAGAATGGACCAACTGAGAAACCTGTTCTAACTTGATTTAGGACTGATCACCCGGGATTAATTAGGCGGGGTGTCACAAATGGTATCAGAGCCTCAGGTTCTAGTGTCCTTAGGATCTGTGCGGCTTTCTACGTTTCAGCGTAGCACTCGATTGTTATAGAGCCCTATTATTAGGACTGTTGATTCATTTTTCGCCTGTGAGATATCGTACTTCTGCTGTGAATTTTTTTTGTGTGTAAACTGTGTACTTATGCGATTGAATCTATTTCAGATGCCACCGAGGAGACTGAGAGCAGAGAGGGCTGAGGCTAGGGATGAGGTTGGGGAAGCTCACCAGGAGCCACAGGTACCGCCACCACCACCCCCACCCGAGTTAATTTCCACTACTCAGGTGGCAATGATAGTGGCCCAGGCGGTCGAGATAGCAATGCGAGCTATGGCAGCTCACTTTCCACAGCCCCAGGCACCGTATCCAGTGGCACCAGCAGTTCAGGCTCCAGTGGGTCCACCATCTTGGCAGAAAGTTAGGGAGACCTTTCGGAAGGGTCACCCACCTGAGTTTCGGGGTAGCACAGATGTAGTAGAGGCTTGTGACTGGAAGAAGAATATTCAGCGCCATCTGTACATGCTGGAGTGTACCGAGGTACATAAATAGATGCTTGCTACCTTTCGTCTGTCAGGGGCAGCCTTACAGTGGTGGGAGTCAGTTACCACCGTCGAGGAGCGAGACTTGATGCCGATAGCAGAGTTCTGGGTGCGGTTCGACAGCAAATACTTCCCACCAGCAGTAGAGGCTGAGATGAGGAAGAAATTCAGTGATTTAGTACAGGGTGATCGATCAGTGGCATACTATGAGGAAGAGTTCACCCGTTTGGCAAACTTTGTGCCAAATGAGGTGAGCGATGAGGAGCGGAAGAAATCGAGGTTTATGGACGGTTTAGCCTGGCGAATCAGGCAACATTTGGGAATCCGGCGTTAGTGACGTATACAAATGTCATTAATGTTGCACTTATACACTGCCAGGATCATCGCTTACATGATAAGGGAAGCAAGAGAACAGGGGAGCCGAGCCAACAGGGTAAGGCAGTTACTAGCGGTGACATGGGTGGGGCTCAGCAGCAGACGGGCAGTCAGCAAGGGAATCAGGCTAAGAAGTTTAAGCCTGGTGGGTTTCGACTGGGAGGACAGGGGTTCAGACAGGGGAAGCCGGGCCCAAATCAGTAGCAGCAGGTTCTGTAGGGCCGTTAGGGCCGTTAGGGCCAAGGGAACAATGAGGGAGGCCAACAGGGCCAAGGCCAGCGGCGTTAGGGCTAATAGGGCCAAAGACAGGGGGATAATCAGAGACGCTGTTTTGTCTGTGGCCAGCCAGGACATTTTAAGAGGGAGTGCCCACAGAGGGGCAGAGGTTAACAACAGGAGGACCAATAGGGGCAACGGGAACATATGCCTCTAGCAGTAGCAGCACCCGCCCCACCACAGCAGGGATCGATGCACTACGGACGCGTGTATAACGTCCAGGATGTTCCCAATCCTTTAGCGCAGCAAGCACCGCCAGCAGTTGAGGGTATGTTTCTCCGTCATGGTTATGAGGGTAGTATTCTTTTTGATACGGGAGAATCGCATTCATTCATTAAACATAATTTTGCTAAACGGGCCAGACTACTAGAGACCACGGGTAGTCTTCGGATGTGTGTAAAGTCGTCAGTTGGCAGCGGAGCTACGATCCATTCGATTTGTCGGGGTGTGGACATTTTGATTGGGAGACTTAGTTTAGCAGCGGACCTCTTGGTGTTAGATATACAGGGATACAATGTCATCTTGGGTATGTATTGGTTGGCAGGTTATCGAGCGATGATGGATTTCTACGAAAGGACCATCGTGTTCTCCATTCTAGGGCAGGAGATGTTCTTGATAGCAATGCCACTACCCGAGGGAGGGTCATGCACACACTTGTATTACATTGAGGAGAAAACCTCACAGGAGGTGGCTATTTCGTTGGACTCAATCCCAGTGGTGAGAGACTTTGAGGATGTGTTTCAGGAGATACCAGGGTTGCCACCTAGCAGGGAAATTGAATTTGTAATCGATTTAGCCCCGGGGACGAGGCTAATTGCTCGGGCCCCATACCGTATGGCCCTTTCAGAGATGCGTGAGTTGAGAGGGCAGATTCAGTAGCTTCTAGGTCAAGGCTTCATTCGATGGAGTACATCGCCGTGGGGTGCACCGGTGTTATTCTTGAAGAAGCGAGACAACTCACTACGATTATGCGTGGACTATAGAGATTTGAATAAGGCCACGATACGAAATAAGTTTCCGTTGCCTAGGATTGATGATCTATTTGACCAGTTGGGAGGGGCGTCTTATTTTTCTAAGGTCGACTTGAGGTCAGGGTATCATCAACTACGTATCCGAGAGGAGGATGTTCCGAAGACCACTTTCCTATCGCGGTATGGATCTTACGAGTTCAGGGTGATGCCATTCGGGCTCACCAATGCACCAGCAGTGTTCATGGACCTCATGAACAAAGTTTTCAGGGAGTTTCTCGATCAGTTTGTTATCATGTTCATTGATGATATCCTGATCTACTCGCGCACCGAGGAAGAGCATGCAGAGCACCTGCGTATAGTGTTACAAACATTTCGGGATCACCAACTCAATGACAAATTCGGTAAGTGTGGATTTTGGCTATGGGAGGTTCAGTTTCTTGGTCATGTGGTGTCAGACCGGGGTATTGCGGTGGATCCAAGTAAAGTATCGGTGGTGAGGGAGTGGGGACAACCCACGACACCGACTGAAGTGCGCAGTTTTTTAGGATTGGCCGGTTATTACAGGCGGTTCATCAAAGGATTCTTAAAGATTGCGGGCCCTTTGACGAATCTGACCCGGAAAGGGATACATTTCACTTGGGATGATCATTGCCAATTATCTTTCGACGAGTTAAAGGACAATTTGACATCTTCACCCGTGCTTGCATTGCCTAAAGGAGGATTAGAGTATCGAGTTTACACTGACGCATCCTTATAGGGACTTGGGGGTGTGCTTCAGCAGGAGGAAAGGGATATATCTTATGCGTCCAGGAAGCTAAAGCCCCACGAGAGGAATTACCCCACTCACGACCTAGAGTTAGCAGCGGTCATTTTTTCTTTGAGGATATGGAGACATTATCTTCTGGGGGAGCAGTTCACGTTATTCACGGATCACAAATCACTTCAGTATCTCTTCACTCAGAAGGATCTAAATATGAGGTAGAGGCGATGGATAGAATTCGTGAAGGACTACCAGTTTGATATTCAGTATCATCCTGGTAAGGCTAATGTGGTAGCAGATGCATTAAGTCGGAGACCAACTGGGGAAATATCAGAAGTCTAGAAAGCAAAGTGGAGAGAACTTCTATATGAGGATGATGTAGCCAGGGCATGTATGTCAGCATTGTCCATCACACCTGAGATAATTATGCGGGTTGTGAGGGCTCAGGCAGAGGATCAGACCTGCCGAGATAGGGTGAGCCAGTTGCTAGCTGAGGGAGAAAGGGTTAGTCGATCAGCTCGGAGGGAGGCTTACGCCTTAATGGGATGTTGATTGTGCCAGAGGATGAGGAGTTGAGGCACGCTGTTATGACAGAGTCTCATGGGTTGAGATTCGCGGCACATCCCGGTGGGGATAAGATGTATCAGTATACGAGGAGACAGTATTGGTGGGAAGGAATGAAACGGGACATAGCAGAGTTTGTTTCGAAATGTGCCACAAGCCAGCTCGTGAAAGTTGACCATCAGAGACCATCAGGAATGCTACAGCCACTTTAAATTCCCATGTGGAAGTGGGAGAGCATCTCCATGGACTTCATTACAGGGTTACTGACTTCGCAGAAGGGTCACGATTCCATATGGGTCATTGTGGATCGGTTGACCAAAGTGGCCCACTTCCTGCCGGTTCGCACAGACTTTGAGACGATACGTTATGCACAGCTATTTGGGTACCGATAAATATTGTGTTGGATAGGGACAAGATCTTTGTGGCCCACTTTTGGCAGAGTTTTTGGGAGGCCATGGGCACAGAGTTACGTTTGAGTACAGCCTACCACCCACAGACTGACGGACATACTGAGAGAGTCAATCAGATGCTGGAAGATATGCTCAGAATGTGCATATTAGACTTTGGGGGAGGTTGGGAGAAATATCTTCCTCTGGTAGAGTTTGCGTATAACAACTCTTACCAATTCACGATCGACATGGCACCATTTGAGGCACTATACGGGAGACCTTGTAGTTCATCCGCTTGTTGGCTAGAGGTGGGGGATAACAAACTATTGGGGCCAGAGATTGTTCATGAGACATCTGCCAAGATAGAGCTGATCTGAGGGAGGATTCGGATAGCTCAGGATAGACAGAAAAGTTACACTGATGCTTCACGGAGACATGTGGACTTAGAGGTTGGGGATCAGGTATTGGTCCGGGTGTCCCCTATGAAAGGGGTGATGAGATTCGGCAAGAAGGGTAAGTTAGCACCGAGGTACGTGGGACCTTTCCCTATTATCGAGAGGGTGGGGCCTGTAGCCTACAGGCTGGGATTACAGGAGTATCTTCAGCGGATATACGACGTGTTCCATGTGGCATCGCTGAAGAAATATCGCAGGAGCGAGAGGGCCTTCTGGCACATTCCACTCGAGGAAATTGATTTACATCCAGACATCTCATATGAGGAGAGACCGGTAGCTATTCTAGACCGTAGCGAGCGGAAGTTACGATCCAAGGTTGTTCCATTAGTTAGAGTACAATGGGGTCATCACAACGTTGACGAGTCAACCTGGGAGCGGGAGGAGGATATGCGGGAGCAATATCCAGAGCTTTTCATCACAAGGATGACCTAATTTCGAGGGCAAAATTTCTTTGTAAGGGGGGGAGTATGTAACACCCCGTATTTTTGGTGCATTTAATATTTAATTAATTCAGGAATCTTAAGTTACTAGTGTGTTGTGAATTTAAATGAAATAATTATGGCAAAATATATTTAAATATTAATCGGGGAGTAAATGGTTAATATTTAGGGGAATTTATTTACTAAGTGAATAGTAATAATTTATTTACGTCATTTCGAGTATTAATGACGGGGTATGCAGTTATCTCAACCGGGAGTCGGTTGTGACACCCCGCCTAATTAAATACCGGACGATCACTCCTTTATTAAATTAAAGTCAAGGTGAACAGCTGGTTCATTCTTGGCATCACTGTCGTAAAAATACTTTTCCAATTTAAACACCCTAAATAATTAAGCTAAGTGTCAAAACCATTTAAAACCTTATTCTCATTTTATTAAATCCGGTTATAAAACCTTAAACCATTAACATCTAAAGAGTCACACATTAAGAATAAAAATAAAATTTGACATACACGAGTTTAATCATCAATAATAAATCCCAACATTTACAACACTAAAGGAAAACATCCTGACAGTAATAAATCCCGAAATAAAGGTACTGAAAGTAAAAATTTCAATTTCTGGCAATACCAACTAAATAATAGAAAGAGGGCGACACATGCCCCTGCTGGATAAAACTGAACTAGGAGTAGAATCAAATGGATGAAGTCGTCTAAACAACATGCCTGCAACTCCCACCTAAGCTGCAGCACGTTCCTTCCAAAGGATCCTAAGTAAGACGCCCCTGTGGCTGGGCACCTGTAATACATACATATATATACAAGAGAGAAAAGGAAATAGAAACGGGTCAGAGCCCGATAGTGTATATGATTTAAAAATTCGTTTAGCAAGTATTTAAATTGATACAGGCCAATGCAACAACATATTAGTGCGACACTCTCTTGAGAAATTCTTGCCTCTCTTCTAATGTGCACTCCTATCGCAATAACCTTCCCAATGGTTTATCTCATCATATATCACACTATCTTTCCCCAATGATTTAACTTATCTTAGGTTATTCGCAGGATTTACAACTAAACAACACAAGTATTTAAAACGTAAGATTTCAATTTGTAACCAAGGTTCTCCTTTTAACTTTATTAATCAATAAAGTTTTTCAGTGTCATATTATACTTTCTCAAAACAATTATTTATAATTTGAGTCATCAACCATGTCCTACATATCAAATCACAGTAGGCAGTTCCAGATTTCAGAATTTCATATATATATATATATTAACTACTCGTATAATATATATATCATAACATCACCCCACATAAAAACTATGGTGCAGGCATACTCTGCTACCCAATCCCCGTATCAATCGTACTAAAGATAATACAAGTTCGCAATCACTCTCGAGCTGTATAAATACATACACAAACAATATTGAGGCGAAGCATAGTTTCCAAGTCCAAGAGGTCGGTACATACCCTCACGTCTCTTAGGACCGTGACTAACGATTCGATAGCCTGTACATAGGATTTCTATCTTCTAGGGTACGAGTTAATATCCCCCATAAGGCACACGAGATAAGATCGTCCCAGCGCGGAAACCTAAGGGATAGCAAGTAGCGAGGGCATGATTTTCACAATTATATAATATATGCATACACAATCATATAAATATACCACTTCTATTATATCAATTTAGGTTTATCCAATAACCCACATTCACAACATTTATCCTTATTTTCCCATTATTATTTATCAAGTATAATGGCTCGTTTCTAACTTTAATTCGAAGTATAATGGTTCGTTTCTAACTTTAATTCGAAGCGTTTTTCCAACTTACTATGTAACCCTCATGGACTCTATTCTTCCAAATGTACAATTCAGTAGATATCCATTTATGTTCCAACGTAACTCTCTCTTACGTGTCTCTCCCCTTTAATATATACTTACATTATCCCTTATGCAAAATATCCCAAAAATATAGATTTCGCCTTACATTAAAGGATTTTGAATTTTATTTTCAAAGATGAGAATTTCAAACGGTTTCGAAATCGGAATTAAAATGGAGTTTTAATTGAATTTTTTTATTACTTAGAAGAGTCCTCAAAATATAAAACTCTGTAAGATTCCTCAAAACATAAAACTTTCTAGTAAAAATAATAGTTTTAGAAATCTGACCGTCTGATCAAGCTGCATTTTTGTCAGCAGTCCTGTCTCGCCGTTCGCTACAACATACTAAAATTTCAAGCGATTCCAATGGTCCGATCATCCGAAATAATTTTTTTAGTGTTTGTATCTGATTAGAACTCTTTTCTTAATCAAACTCTTAATCCTTTACATGACAAAGGGTTTCCAGAATATCATATAAATCATCACTACATGAAAATTTCCCATCTCAAATTGGGTTTTTCTTCCATAAATCTCATCCTAATAACTCCTAAACTAATATGGATGATGCATCAACGAAATAAGCAAGATAAACACTTGCCTGGGATTTTCAGAAATCTGGTTTGGTGTTGAATTTGGTGTGGTTGCATTCCCCGTCTCGCGATCTACGCCTTGGCGGTGGCGGCGGTGCAAACGGTTGAGTTTTGAGCCTTGGAATGCCTTGAGAGCTCTCTCCTCTCCTCTCCAATGGCCGTTCTAGTGTTTTGAGTTATCTAACCCTAGGAGATAAGCTAAACATCTGATATAACCCCTTTAATTTTCGTGGGTTTAATTACCCAAAAATACCAAATGACTAAAATGCCCTCCCGGGGTACTAATTAGGCCTAAAAACCCCCCGAGACCCAAATCAAACCCCGGGTATACTTTTCTTACTATCTCGACCCTTCTGGACGCGTTGGCGCACTCAAAACGACCATACGAATCTTATGTATATAAAAAAATCTGGCAGTTCGCCCGATCGATCGAAGGTCGGCAGAACCTGGCAGTTCGCCCAGTTTTGTATACAAGAGGGAATTTTATGTATATAAAAAATCCTTTATGTAATTAATTATTGAGAAATTAATACATGAGTTTAAATCTAATTAATCGTGAGTAAAGTTAATTAAGACTTGAGAGAGTTTTTGGGTGACACGTTATGGTTATAAATTCGGGAGTCGGAAATTTAGACTCGGGGGAGGTTATTTCGGGCTGCGAGAGTAAGTCCAGATTTATGGTGGGGGCGACACCAAAGGTAACTAAATTAATTAATGTGTGAATTAATTAATAATTATGGTTGGACCATAAACTCTTAATAATTTAAATAGACTTGTGTTACGGATTTAGTACATGGTATAGCCGGGACGTTTTATATTTATATATATATACGGAGTGTGATAGTATATATATATATATAGTGTGTGCATTAATATCAGAGATTGAATATTATTATATACTCTAGTGCTATAGAGGGAGGTTGCGCGTAGTGGATGAATCCCCTAGCTTGAGGAGTAGGGCGAGTATATTCCCAGGTCATAGCGTCCGTTATATGGGGTGAGGGGCATCTCACTTTCAGGGAAGGAATATGACCGCCTCCAATCGTATGCCAAACTAAGTTAGTGAGCGAATCTGACTTGGGTAATTAGGTTATGTGAATACCACTAGTGGGATAGCACTTTAGAGAATTTGTATTTTTGTGAGTATTTTTACTCGGTTGGATATTAGTATTAAATGTTGTTTCAAGTATGTTTGTGAATACTGATATATGATTAAATATATAATTAGGTAAATAATTATATATGGGATAATTAATATATAGTGTGAAATGTATTATGTGAATAACCGGTGTGAGTGTTATATGAAATTAAAAATGGTAATGATTTAATTAAGTTGACGTTTATAATAACTTAAAAATCATGATTTAAGGTATACTCGATTAGAGTAGGTTAATTGCAAGGTTTAATGTAAGTATTGGGTCAGGAGCGTAGGACCTAGGTAAATTAAATGGAGGCGTTAGTAGTGCACATTAGAGGAGGGGTAAGAAAGTCCTCAAGAGAGTGCAGCACTAACTAAAATATGAAGAACATGCATATTTATTTATTACTGCAAGTTAATCATTTGTTAAATGTTTTCAAATGTTTTTGGGTACTAACCCTTGCTATAAAAGTTTTTAAAAACCTTTTAGGTGTCCAGCCACAGGGACGCCAGGCTTGATTCTATTCCAGGTATCCGTTGCTGCAGCACATGTGGATGTTGCGGGGTTTTTGATAGACGCCTCCTTCTTTCATTCGTGTAGAGGCTCTCTAGTAGTTATTTGAGCATGTCGCTCACAGTTCATTTTTTGTATTAGACTTGTTGAGATTGTCTTCTTGTCTTTACTTGTATTGGATATTTGGACCGATGGTTTATTCGGTTAGGTATTTTATTTGTGGATGGTTGTTTCAGTTAACTGTGATTGTGTATTATTTTATGTTCCGCATGAGTTTCATTTAATTAATTGAAAGATAAAAAAAAAATGGCACCAGTCTACTTTTCTCACTTAGGTGGTTAGTAATTAAAAAGACGACAGTGATGCTAAGAATGGACCAACTGAGAAACCTGTTCTAACTTGATTTAGGACTGATCACCCGGGATTAATTAGGGGGGGGGGGGGGTGCCACATTTTAATCCATTTTTGTGTAAGATTGTATGGATTTAATGTGTTAATTATGTTAGAAAGTGCCTACACATTCTTAGTTGGATATGGGATAAATCGTATTGGAGTTTGGGTAAGTTGCATGGAAAGTTGTGGTATAAAAATGGTGGAAAAATGTAAATGTTAAATGAAGAAGACGACTTGGGACATTTTGAATCGATTCCACTCAGAGAGTGAATCGATTCGGTAGGCGAATCGATTCAGCCTTTTCACCGAATCGATTCGGTTACCTAGATTTGCCTAGTTCCTTTTATTTATGCCCCGAATTTGCAAATAATTTACCTAGAGCCTTTTGGGTTATTCTTAAACCGTAGTAATTGACATAATGAATTTTCGTAGGCCTATGAGATAGTTTATGCTTAGCCAGAATGGGAGGATTAAAGGCTAGAACCTGTCGGGATAAATGTGAAGATTTATAAATTCGTAAGAATAGGACGGATGACGAAGAGATAAGTGAACATATGATTTGGACCAATAGTTTATGAGTGCATTAGCTACTGATATTTATTAAGGGGTAACTAGGACCCTTGGGGTAGTGAGCGATACCTGGAAATATAAAATAAGAAGTTACAATTGTAATTATTTGTACGATGATTAGGTTTTCGCGCAGAGGGCGATTCCACCTTGGCAATTACAGCGAGGTTTGGATTTGTGTCCCAGAGCATGGAACTTAGGGCGACTCACTATGTGCCATTTATTAGTGGGACAAGTGTCGTTTGGGAACGTTAGGTATGTGCGTATCCGAAATTCTTAGAACCATGTTCGCCTCTAGTGTGTGTTGATTGATTTTTAGGTCCAAGGAGACATGATGAACCAATAGTCCTTGATTAGTACGAGAGCTACACGGACTTGATAGCAGCGTATGCCAGCATCATGAGGGGCCATTCCAGGGATGCTATATTTGTATATATTATATGCGTGTTAAATATATACAAGTGCGATACACCTATTTATGTGTGATAGTAGAACTGATATATGGTGTATATTTAAAAGTTTTTAAATAGAGAAACTTATTTTGTTAACTCAATAATAATACGAGGGCAAAATTAATTATTGAGATTGTGGTAACGGGTCGTATGTGTAATACGAGGGAGCTAGACCTATGAATATTAGTAGATACGTTATCTAGTTGGGATGTGTACGAGGAATTTACATGTGTAATATCTGTGATTTAAACACTTGCAAAATATTTTCAAACTATTTTCTTGGGCTCTGCCACAGGGATTCCAAGCGTGACGATTTTATCCATGGATGCGTAGCTGTAGCACTTGTGGGGGCGTGTAGAAGTTTCTTTAGACACTTCAGCTCATTCATTCTAGATTAGATTTGTTTCAGTATTTCATCTGGGCGTGTTCCCCCTCAGACAATTTACATATTCAGTTTATTTATCAGATTGTATTCAGATTCTGTTATTTTACTCCAAATTGTAGTTGGATTAATTGTGTTGAGAACTAATGGTTTATGCAGTCTTATTTATTTATATATCTATGATTTGATTGTTTAGATTATTATTGTGTTGATGGTTTGATTAATTTAATTTATTTTCGCAGGTTGTTATAATAATAAAAGATAAACTTTGGCATAGGTGATTAGTAATTAAAAAGTTTTTGCTAGTAATGCTAAGAATGGACCATATGATATTCCTGATTGTTTTGATAAAGGACTGATCAACCATGATTAAAATAGGCGAGGTGTCATACCTATCTTCTTTGAAAAGCTTAAATATGTTGATGTTTCTTTTTGAATATTTTAAACTTTTTAGATGAGTGAAAAGATAAGAACGTTATTGTTGTATGTAAAAATTACACTTCCACGTGAACCAATAAAGAAGGTACCTATGTTGTACAACGTGGCACCTCATCCTACTTGTTCGACCTCAAGTGGGCTTAGTCAGATGGAATGTCGACCAATGCTAGAAGGCCGACTAACTAGAATTATAAAGGTTACTCGGCTCAGAATACCAACAGACTCTGAATCCCAAGAGACGTATATATTGTATAAAGATGTAAACGCTTGGCATATGAAAGCGTTCAATATCTAGGGTTTCACACATCTATAAATGTACTACAATCCCTCAGCTCCGAGGACAACTTGAATCTCATACACACTGGGCTATTGTAATCGATAAGTAATGACAACTTACAGTGGACGTAGGCTAATTTATAGATGAACCACTTTAAAAACTTCTTCTTCTGTGTGTGTGATTTAAGTTCTTTCATATTATTTATCCGTGATTATAAAATTGGAATCAATCCAATTTTAGACATAAACTTATTGGCGTTATCTATGGGAACGACTGTCTGTCATCATTCTCTACCAATTATGTCATGAATAATCTGGAGAGTAGGAACTGAAATGACAATAATCCTACCATTCCATCTCTTCCTCCTCCTACTGATGATTTGAATGGAGTCCTGATGAATCTTGCCATAGGGGAGTAGACAATGCAATAAACGATGAGGCAATTGTTTCAATCACTACAATCAAGATCTGCTGCTCTGTCTAGAAAAACCGTGACACCATTGCCTGAAAGAGGAATACCCCACTCCATCTCAGGAGCAGTCCTTTAAGATCGTCTCATGATAAGTCATATCATCCGACAACCACTTAATTTATTAGGTCTTTCGAGACATATGATGGGCAATATTTCATTCTAGAAAGACTAAGTGTCTTGGAAAGGTTAAGTAGGGAATCAGCTTTTGATCAGTTAGGCCCTAGAGCAAATAACGGTCCTCCTAGGAAATTCTCTCGATCACACGGGCATCAGGCCGATCAGCGTGGAGAATCTATCAGAACCAGATCAAGCATCTAAAGAATCACGCATGCTGAGAAGACTTCCCAGGAAGAGAGCTTAGTGCATACACATGGTAATGTTGGCCGAGTAGCTTCAAACAGGTCCAATACTAAGGATCTTGCATGGAGAGGATCAATCCAGCAATTGGAAGATCGATTGAGAGAAATGGTCAAGGCAAAGAATTCGCTACAATGAAATTTTACAAAAGGATCCCGTTTCATTCAAGCTATTGTGGATTTTCCTACTCCGGACAAATTCAAGCCACCAGCCATCACCCCCAAGTAGGATGGTAAGACTGATCCTATTTTACACATAAAATAATACCAAGCTGCGACCTACGTATATATTATTCCTGACGAAATGAGATGCAGAACTTTCTCGAGTACCGTTACTGGTCCAACCTAAATATGGTATAACAACTTACTTCGAGGACAAATTACGACTTTTGTTCAGCTCGCCGAGCTATTTATTAGCAATTTCTTCTTCGGGGATAAACCAGCCAAGCAAGTATCACATCTTCTGAATGTTAGGCAACGAGTTGGAGAAACTACCAGGGATTATATTACTCGGTTCAACCAAGAGAAGATGAAGGTTGTTAATTATGAAGAGAAGACAACTATAGTCGCTTTAATGAGCGGATTACTTCCTAAGAAGTTGTATTATGCTTTGCAAAAAGATCCACCTAAAACCATGGACGAACTCATGGCTAAGGTAGTGAAAATAATGATTACCGATGAAGAAATGAGTGCTAAACAGGGACAGACATCAAAGCCCGTTGATAAAAAGGAGCCTAAAGAGACAAAGGAAACTAAGGAGAAAAGGACAAACCTAAAAAGTTTGCTAAATACACTCCCTTAGCTGTGGGAGTCCATCACATTCTGAATGAGATTAGGAACACTAAAGATCTGAAATGGCCAGGGAGGATGCAGACGCCACCCTACAAAAGAGACAAATCTAAATATTGTGAGTTCCATAAAGATCATGGACACACCACTGATTGGTGCATCGCTCTGAAAAATGAGATTGGAATCATCATCCATCGAGGAAAACTTAATTTGTTGATCGGTAGGAGAACCGAGAATGGGATAGAAGGTCGGCATCGCCTTGCAAGCCTAGAGATGATAGAAAGAGAGATCATGATGATTATGAAGATGACCCAAATCTTTCGAAGAAACCCAAACAACTAGAGAAAGAAATTAAGATGATTACTTTTAGTTCTTTTGATTGTAAAGTTATATCAGGGGGATGTACAGGAGGAGGGGACGAAGCTGCTGACAGAAAAGCTTACCTAAATGAAGATTTTTCCCTCATCAAACGCATCAATCTAAATGATGAAGATGATAATAGACCCAAGAAGGTTAACAACGATAAACTGGTCATCAGCTTCTCAAAAAATGACTTATTCGGAGTACTGTACCCACATGATGACCCCTTAGTAGTCACTATCAGAATTGATGAAGCCAGAATTGCCTGGGTCCTAGTCGATAACGGAAGCTTGACCGATGTTTTGTTTTTTGATTGTTTCTAAAGTTTGGGTTTAAAAGTTAGTCAATTGGAACTATACCATAGATCTTTGATTGTTTTTTCGGGAGAAAAAGTCTATCCACTGGGAACCGTGAAACTAGAAGTTTTTCTCAGTGTTTGGCCGATCAACTGAACAAAGAAGATTCATTTTCTTGTTCTTGATAAAAATGTTAAATCTTCTTATAATATGATTCTTGACAGGGTTGGATTGAAAAAGTTTGAAGCGATACCATCCACCGTCCAACGGTTCTTGAAGTTCCCCACTCACTTCAGAGTCGGTGTAGTCAAGGGTGATCAAAAGGTGGCCAGAGAATACTATCATGATTCTGTTGAGAAAGGTGATGTGGTAGATTTGACGAAAAAGACTGTCACCTACCAAGTGGATACCTTAGATCCTATAAAAGAGACTAAGCTAGTTAAAGGGGAGGCTATGGAAACCACAGAAAGCGTTATCTTAGAAGTGGAAAGACCAGAAAGGACCACTCATATTGGCTCTACCATAGCATCAGCTCTTAAGAAGGCAGTGATTGCATTCCTTAAGGAGCGTATAAGTGCTTTTGCATGGAGCCACAAAGATATGACTGTCATTGACCTTAATTTCACTTGTCATGAGCTTAACATCAACTGAGATGTCAATCCGATTAAATAGAGACGTAGAGTGTCCAGTCCCGAGATAAATGTAGCTATGCACGAAGAAGTGGAAAAATTACAAAAAGCTCAATTCATTGAAGATGTCAAGTATCCCAACTGGCTAGAAGATATAGTGATGGTGAAAAATAATAATGACAAATGGTGAATGTGCGTGGATTTCACTGATCTTAATAAGGAATGTTCAAAAGATCATTTCCCTTTACCAAGAATCGATCAATTGATGGATGAAACTACTGGCCACGAGATACTTAGCTTCATGGATGTATACTTTGGTTATAACTAGATCAAAATGAAGCCTGAAGACTGGGAAAGTACTTCTTTTATCACCAGCCGAGGAACCTATTGTTACAATATGATGCCTTTCGGATTAAAGAATGCACGGGCTACTTAGGTCAACAAAGTGTTTGAAGAGCAAATTGGAAAAAATATGAAAGTTGATGTAGATGATATGCTCACAAAAAGCAAACTGGTTGCTGACCACATTGCTGACCTCTCTCAGACCAAGATCAATCCGGCCAAGTGCGTATTTGGAGTACGAGAAGGAATGTTTTTGGGTTTTGTTGTCAATCAAAGAGGTATAGAGGCAAATCCTATAAAATTAAAGCTTTACTTGAAATGAAATCTCCAACCAACAAGAAGGAAGTCCAAAGGATCACTGGAAGAGTAGTTGCCCTGAATCGCTTTATGTCCTGAGCAACGGATAAATGCTTGTCGTTCTTTAAGGTGTTGAGAAAAACTTTTGAGTGGAACGAAGAGTGTGAATAGGCGTTCCAAGAATTAAAACAATACATGGGTTCACCACCACTATTATCCCGACCAGTAATGGGGGAGAAGTTATATTTGTATTTAGCCATTTGTGAGTCCACTGTGATCTCGACACTCATCTGACTAGAAGATGGAGTGAAAAAATCAATTTACTACACCAGTAGAGCCTTCAGAGGAGTAGAGATCAGATACCCACACTTGGAAAAACTAACTTTAGCACTAATTGAAAGCATTCAGACAAATGGGGCCTTATTTCCAAGCTCACATGATAATGGTGTACACGGACTTAACTCTTCGGCAAGCACTTCATATGCCAAAAAAATCAGGAAGACTTATGGATTGGGCGGTGGAATTAAGAGAATATGATATAAGTTATGGGCCCAGATTTTCGATGAAAGGTCAAACGGTAGTTGATTTATTATAGAATTCACATATTTAGAACAAACTTCTTCGGAAGAGAGTTCAAAACAACAAACTTATTCGGAAGAGAGCTCAAAATAAAAAAATTATGACAACAGACTTCTTCGAAAGAGATTTGATGGTAAACTAAGGTTGCGACCGACTAACCTGAGTCATCTATTATTCCAGAGCTTGCTCATAAATATTTAGAGGAAAGCAAGAAGATTTTTAACTATGGAGTGTTGTCTACAGAATGTTTTAATATAGAGATTACCTTGTGGAAATTACACGTGGGTGGATCTTCATGCACTAAAGGCAGTGGAGCTGGTATTATTTTCAATACCCCTGATAATCTTGATGTTGAATATGCACTAAGATTCAAATTTTAAGCCTTAAATAACGAGGCCGAGTAAGAGGCACTAATCATGGGACTGGAGTTAGATTTTTCACTGGGTGCCGAGCAAGTAATATCCCACAATGATTCTCAGTTAATTATAAATTGAGTTTTGCAGATATACGTAGTTAAAGGAGATTTGATGGTTAGATATTTGGCCAAGGCCATGTAAGTAATGACAAAATTTCCTGCTATCCAAATAGCCAGTATCCCAAGGATGGATAATGCTGGAGCAGATGCACTTGCTCGACTTAGCTTCAACAACCATGATTGAGCTTAGAAGGAGCATACCGATGGAGATCCTAACATCTAGAAGCATCGGAGAAGATATTATGATCAACTTTATTCCCATGGATTTATGACCATCATGGATGGATCCAATCAAAGACTATATTGATAAAGGTATTCTACCCACTGATACAAAGGAGGCAAATAAACTGAGATAAAAAGCAACAAGATATGTCCTGGAAAGAGGAATCTTGTGCAAAAGGCGATACAATGTCTCCTTACTACGATGTGTTCATCCATTAGAAATTGAAGAACTAATCAAAGAAGTGCATGAGGGATATTGTAGAGCTTATTCAGCTGAATGGTCGTTGGTTCAACGAATTGCTATGTAGGGATATTATTGGCTGACCATGAAAGCAGATTGCAGGAACTTTGCCAAAAAATGTGACAAGTGCTATAAGTTTACAACAATTCATCGACAACCTGGGGCTGCTTTGACACCAATTACTTCACCTATGCCTTTTGCCATTTGGGGAATTGATTTGGTCAGTCCATTACTGACCATAAAAGGGAGGTTCAATTACTTAGTGGTTGCAATAGATTATTTTATCAAGTGGGTTGAAGCAAAGGCAATGATAGATATGCCATATGAAAAGGCTTTTCAGTTCATAGCATATCATCTGTAGGTACGAGATGCCATATGCTTTCATTACCGACCATAGTACTCAGTTTGACAATGATGAATTTGAGGCTTATTGTGTCCAATTAAAGATTTAAAAACCTTATTCTACACCTGAACACTCGTAATGCAATGGTCAGACTGAAATCATAAACAAAATTTTGCTGGATGGGTTGAAGAAGATACTAGAAGCAGCAAAGGGTAATTAGATAAATGAGCTTCATTATGTTCCTTGGGGTTACCAAATAACACCGAGAACTACCACTAGCCAAATCCCATACATGCTTACATTTAGCACTGAGGTTATAGTACCAAGTGAGATAGGGCTACCTAGTCACATGATGCTCAACTTTGATTCTCCAAAAAGTGATCTGATAAGGAGATTGAATTGGGATTTAATGAAAGAAATGAGAGAAAATACAACTATTAGGCTTGCTACATACCAATAGTGACCTGCCCATTTTTACAACAAAAGGATGAAGCCTACCAATCTAAAAGAAGGTGATCCAGAAAGGGAACAAGTTGAAAGCAAACTGGCATGGTCCTTATTGTATTTCAGCAATCATCCGACCTGGTACTTTTTATTTAGAGACTTTGGAGGGAGAACAGTTCAAGAACCCTTAGAATGCCGATCATCTTTGAAAATACTACCAGTAATTCAGAAAGTCTATATAATTTTTATTTCTCCTAGAATTGAATAAAAAGTTATGATTTCCAATTCATTTCAGTTCATTTTTTCATTTATTTCAGAGTATAGTGATATACATCCCCCAATAAGTATACAAAATAATCAATACTGTACTACAAGTTAGTCGGCCGACCAACTGGGTTTCTGCCGACTAAATTAACAGGTTCCTTACACCTACGGCCATTACCTTTTTGTATGAAACTTTTTGTATAACTTTAGTTCACGAACATAAAGGCGATTAATGGTCGTTTACTAAAAATGATCATTACTTCATAAATAATTTTAAGTCATGAATCGAAAGGCGATTAATGATCATTACTTCTTGTATGAATTCGCCTTTGGACGAATCAAGAACGAGAAGCCTGTAAAACTTATAAGTTTTACGCAACCGAGTTACATAATGAGATATAAATATACATTCCTACTATAGGAATAATATACACATCCCTAATACACTTGGTTTTCCACTGATAACTAATAAAAATACTTGGATAAAAACTATGCAGTTGGTTTGATTTAAGTATATTAGTAGAATCTAAGGTCCTATAATAGCAAAGGATATTAATTAAGCAGATTACTTAGTCGGTCAGCTGACTAACTAATCATTGGTGAAATCACATTGCAAACACAAATAACAACAAGAAATAAATAAAATATGTTTTCTCATTTCATTAGAAAGTTTTTATAGGGAAAAAGAGATAACTATTCGACTGGGCGCTTGCCCTGAGACTTATCCATGCCAGCTGGAGGATCATCCAAAGTATAAGGAGAATTGATAAAGTTGAAATCCTGTAGCATCCTCCTATTACTGATGCTCGACTGTTTAATTAGATGAGGAGGTCAAATTATCTGAAGTTCATCATGCAATTCATAATCCCCTAAACACTTAGATATTAAACACTGGGGAATTGTATCAGCACGAATACAACTTACATCCAACTTGAACGGAGGATTTTGAGAGTCTAAAAGATCGAAATCATTCCAATACCATAGTTTGATATTCTAGTCAAATTTCAACAAAGTAAGAAGATTGGTCCATCCCCATTTATATCCCTTATGATGACTCTGGGCCAAATGATGGTCCACATGAGACAGGGCTTCATTGTAACCTTCCATCCACACTTCTCTGGGTTGTTTGTGGAACTGAAAATTTAACCTCTCTACTTGATGCTGAAGTTTCTTGAGAACAACGTCTGTGTTTTTCAAATGAATCACCTGGTCGGTAATAGTAGACTCCTTTGTTTTTAAGGTAAGTGAAAGATCAACAATAACGAAAGTTTTTGCCTTTAAGTGCGCCGCTTGATCGACCAAAGTTTTGTGAGTTTTTTCTTCTTTAAGAGTTCATCACGCAACAATTATTCCTCGAGATGTCTGGCCAAACTTAGTCTTCTTCTCTTGCAAAGATTTCTGCTCTTGTAACAACCTGACATTCTCCTATTCCATCCTCTTCCAAGAAAAAAACTCCTTCATTAGATCCATCAGTAGTAGACTTCTTCAAGCTGTCAAGTTCATTTCTCAAAGCATTATTTTCTTCCTCCATCAAAGCTATAATTTCTTGAGCCTCTCTAACCTCATGCTTCAGCACAATTTCTCTCTTATTCAAATCCGAGGTATATTTTGAAGTTTTTTTTATCAAAGCCATCAGCTTAATTCAGGGCTTTGAACTTGGTTTCACAGTCAGCATGGAGAAGAGCCTTTGATCGATTATGATTACACTGCAGCTGCTCGATCATCTCGAAGTATGCAACATTGTTAGCCACAACCCAATCAAGAAGGAATTTGAGATAAGTGTACGCATATTTCTCTTGATCAGAAGTGCTTGCACCGAGAAAGTCTATTAGTTCTTCATTTGTCAAATCCAAGTGACCAGCCTAAAACAGATTGTGGCAGTATTTGAGTAGATCAAAATCTGTTCCATCTTGGCATTAAACTAGAAAAATAAAGTAACATTTTATCAACAACAAAAATAGTCAGACTAACAGTTAAACATCAGAAATGTGATGGCAATAGACAATTTAATTAAAGAAAAAGTTCTTTCATTGATAGATGGTAATGTTACAGAAAGGTATACCAGAGAAAAACAAAAAAAGGTGCAAAATACAAAGGATAGAAGCCAAACCAGTCTACACCTTCTTCTTATCCTTCTTTACCTCCGGCTTTATCTCCTGGTCGATAAAAGGGGCAACTGAGTCAACATGAGCATTGTCTTGATAGGCTGGAGGAACAATTGAATCAATTGCTAGAGAGGATTCCCTCGAACCTGCATCATCATCAATTTCATCATCAACGTTGGGGGGGGGGGGGGGGGGAGCCTGGATCGTGCCTCAAATAGACCTGAATATTCAGCAGTGCCAACTTCCCTCAAAGCTACCGATCAACTGCCCTTAAATAATTTCTTCTTGGCATACATTATTTGGGTAGAAGTAGCAGAGATGGCCTTATCCCAATCCTTGTTAAAGGATGCCTATCTGGTTTTCTTGCTTTTGGCCTTCTAACCAGAAAGGTCAGCAGACTGTTTGACTACCTTCTCTTCAGCAGCCTTTGCCCTACACTCAGCTTGAGCAGAGGCCAAGGTAGCCACAGTCAGAGTTTCATGAGCTTTCTATCGCGCTTCTTCGGCAACCTTGATCTTTTCCTCCTAAGTCTTTTGCTTTGTCTCCAAATCTTGTCTGGACTCTTTCAAGGATTTCTTAAGACCTTCAAAGCCCCCCTATACTTCTCCCGAAGAAGAACATAGATGATCATCCTTATTTAATATCTAGTTGTAATTAACGAGGAACTGCAAGAAAAGAACCAAGTCAATACAAATAAAGAGAGAAATGAACAGTATCTGACCATTTTCAAATTTGAAAACTTACCAAGGATAAACTTTGAGTCGCCCTCTCCGATAGTTTTGATCGGGTCTGGAGGTAGCTGTAGCTCTATGGTCTGGGATGGTACCAGCCTTGATCATCTCCCTAGATAATCTAGGACTAAAGGCTACAGACTAGCTAGCAATAGATAGGACCATACTAACCAATCCCTATTGATCGACATCAACAAACTTCTCAAGCTGCTTATCAACATGATCACTCCTTAGTCTCTTAAGAGGAGACCCATCACCTTTGTTGGCTGGGACTTCTTGTCAGCCTCAACCTTATTCTTCTGGGAATTAGTATCAACTCGTTTCTTGGCACCAACAGTGGAGTTTTCCTCCAGAAGATTGGGAGTTTTCCTTTTTCCCATGCTGACAGAAATAGGACGATTAGAGTGAAAAGAAGAAGTGCCACCAGTAGCAACTTCAGCACAACACCAACAGACTCAGTAGCAGAGGAAGTGGACATTGGATCCCTCTCTAAATCAATCACAATTGAAGGCATAATAGTTGTTGGACGAGATAAAAATGAGGTTATGGAGCTTTTATACTCTAGAAATACAAAAGGTGATTGTAGATGCTCTTCTCCTGCCCTTTGATTAAGGCTCCACAGAGTGTGAGTTCTTCCAAATTTACTTCACCCGATTTGGTGCACTTTCTCTTACGTTCTTCTGTAACAAAATAATAAGCCGTATCAGTTAGCATACATCAGAAAAGAAATCAGTAAAGAAAGCAAGGAGCTAAAATAACAACCTATCCCATTCCCTGATTAAGGGCATCTAGGACAGTTGTAGGCCACCCCAGTACCAAGTGGAGCATGTTGCTAATTCTTATCTATTAAAGTATGATCCCAATAATCCTTATTAGAATCAGAAATATTCAATACTAACGCCCTATTGGCTTGTCTGGTTTTCACGTAATATGTGATCTCCCATGTAATAGCCTATTTATAGCAGAACATGATCTCTGGAGTCCCAATATAGGTTCCATAGATTTCATTCAATTTACTCACACCATTGACAACCATCCGGGTGTTGGGGGCTACTCTTGCTGGAACGATGTCAAAGAATTGGCATAAATGAAGAAGAAAAGGATTTGGTGGAAATGTGAAACCACACTCAACTATAAATAAGGTTGGTATCCAATGACCCTCAACCAAAGAATATACATCTATAGGGTCACGGGGTATTTCTAAATCAACCCAAGATGGGATTTTCCTTTCTTCCCTAAATTCTTCTAGAGAATCATCATCAACTATGTAAACCATCGTTCAGAAAGAAAAGAAATGAAGAAAAATAGAGAGAAATAAAGAATTCTTACAGAAGATTAAGGATTCAACAAGAACTATGGAAGCAAAGGACGAACGGTGGCAAACGATCGCATAAAAGCTAAGAAATAGATGCTATAGTTCAAAAATTTCGGGTAAGGAAAAATCTAGAAAAGCCTCCCGCCTTTTATAGCTTGTCTCGAAAATAGAGAAGGTAATGATTAAATGTACTAAAGATTGACGTTCTTACAATAGACTGTTTCATAAACGAAAAATACAGATTTTTCCTTTGGGCGGTCCTTTAAAATTTAAATTATTTATAAGAATACCGTCTTCAAATAGTACAGGCAAAATTTTACAAGTGTGAGAGATCGATTACCGACCAGGCACCATGAAAATACGCTGAGCTACTTCCAGGATTGAATGCTCCATACTTTCATGCAAGAATCAAGCATAGAGCATTGGGGGATTCTGTTGTATCTAAAAATTACACTTCCATACGGACCAATAAAGAAGGTACACATGTCGTACATTGTGGGACCTTATCCTACTTGTTCGAACTCAAGTGTGCTTAGTCAGATGGAATGCCGACCAATGCTAGAAGGCCAACCAACCAGAATTATAAAGGTTACTCGGCTTAAAATACCAATAGACTCTGAATCCCAAGAGACGTATTTATTGTATACAGATGTAAACGCTTGGCATATGAAATCGTTCCATATCTAGGGGTTCACACCCCTATAAATGTACTATAATCCCTCAGCTCCGTGGACAACTTGAATCTCATACACATTAAGCTATTGTAATCGCTAAGTAACGAAAACTTACAGTGGATATGGGATAATTTGTAGTTGAACCACTTTAAAAACTTCTTGTTCTGTGTGTGTGATTTAAGTACTTTCATATTATTTATCTGTGATTATAAAATTGTAATCAATCCAATTTTAGACATCAACAGTATTTCAAAATAATAGAATGAAAATTTTATTAATTTTAAAGAAGAAAGAAAATGTTTTTATAAATCTATTGAAAAATTTAAAATGGATCTTCTTTTATGTGAAGAGTCCAAAATTGTTTAGTAAAAGAAAGTCAAAAGTTTTCAAAATAATTTGATCTTGGCCAAAAATATATAAGTAAATCAAACGGTGAGATCATAGAATCTTGATGATTATATTTTGATGCCATCCCTAAGAGAGAATGATAAAAGAGGGTTAGGTTTGGACAAGTTTGATGGTTTGGCTTCCACTAGTGAAACAATTTTTGTAAAGTGTTCTTCTTAAAATAAAACAAGAAAGAATGAAATATATTTTTTTTAAACTGAAGATAAAAAGGAAAATGTTGTAAATAATTTTGAAAAGAAAGATAAACTTATCCATACCAAGTTTTATGACAAAAATTATGTGCTTAATCATACGAGACCTAAAAAAAACTTTGTTCTCATTTTAATAAGAAAGGTCATATAAAAGACTTTTATTACAAGAAATTTTAACATTTTGAAAAGGTTTTTCCCAAGCAAATGACTAGATCAAAACCTTTTAAATGTGATCACTTTCATAAAATTGGTCGTTTGAGGAAATTTTTCAATTTACTCAAACTGAACTTACCTTTGAAATTTGGTAAGAATGGTAAGAATTTTGTGGGGAACAAAATGGGTAAATAAGTTTGTGATTTTAGGAAATTTGTGCCTAAACCCATTGAAAGGAAAATTTGGGTTTAAAGGAATCAAAATGTTTTTTGTTTGGTGGGTAACGGAAGGAGAGGAAAAGAAAAAATTGTGCTAATTCCCCATTTAAACCCAAAGCTCTTTGCGTGAGTCATGTATTGGTTAGGAAGGACATTTCAGATGTAATTAAAACTTATACTAAAAAAAATTTGAAAGTAGTTTTATCAACTTCTAAATGCTAGAGGTTGTTTAGTTTTGGTCGTAGCCATTGTTAATATTTCACTTCACATATCTTATGCTATATTATCTACTTTTGTCTCATATATGAGTTTATATTTCATATTTATGATTCTTAATAGCTTATATGTGATTTATTTGTATCTTTGATTTGTTCTAATTTATATCTTGAATGACTTAAAAAAGATTTGTTTGTGAGAATACTTTATTTTGGTTCCCTAATAATTTGTTTACGATTTCATTTAGTTGATATTTTATTAGTCCATCTATGCTATGCTATTATGCGTATTAAAAGTGTTTCTTATTATTACCTTAGATATATATACTCCTTGGTTGTGTTTATTATATTTAAATTTTACCTAGTCTAGTACTTAGGTTTGACATGATTGCTTTCTTATTCTTAACCTTGTATTTCTCAAAGTTGATTATCCTAGAACCTCTTTGGTTATTTTCTTGGTGATTTGAGCTCGACGTATCATGTTTTGGATTATGTGCATCATGTATATCTATTGATCCTATGTCATGCTTTTTTGGTTGTACATATCTTTTATCAAACAATTCAAAAAGATTTATAGTATAATCACATTTATGCCTTTTTAGATAATATACTACATGACATATTTTCGTATATCAAAATGACTCATTTGTTCATTTTACCCTTTTTTTAGGAATATGACATGTGCTTCATTTGATGAATTCGAGTTTTTTTGAAGTCTTATAAACTTTGAGAAAATTTACACTTTGAGAATACATTACCATATCTTGTTGAACTTTACACGACACTACACATTGAGTTGATGCCACCTTATGAGTAATGTCATAGATTTTAGATCTTTTATAAAATTTTCAAATATTCAAAAGACTTGTGAAAGTGTGTCTAACTCCGATATGTGTTTATGAGTATTTTCGTTCATGATTTGGAGAATGTTGAAAAATATTATGCGCATATATATATATATATATAGGAGAAGGCTCACCTACATCACGCTCCATACATCATCCATACATCACAAATAGTTATAGGCCCAAAACCCTTTTTTTTTCAAATTTTATATTTTCCCCTCGAAATTAACCTTCGATTAAACCCATGTCCAAAAAATTAGGTCAAATACATTTTGTAGCTATTCTTAAAAAATCCACAAAAAACTGCTCAAAATACCTTATTTATAAAGGTCCGCGCCAACAGTTTTTTGTTGATTTTTTAAAAATAGCTACAAAATGTATTTTGACCTAATTTTTTGAATAAGGTTAATTTCAAAAGAAAAATAAAAAATTTGGAAAAAATATTTCTTAGGGCTTAGAATTAGGTGTGATTACATCATGATGTAAGTGAGCCTTCCTCTCTCTCTCTCTCTCTCTCTATATATATATATATATATATATACACACACACACACTAGGGTATGCGCGTGCCTAAAGTCACAACGAACACTTCCAAAAAACTGCGGGACTAAGACCTATAGTCATAGAGTTTATTATAAAACATAAAAATATGTACACGATTTAGAAAATTTGGACATAATTTCCTCTATTAATAGGACTATCCACCTGTTTAAGAAACTAAAACTACTCAGCTATACAAATAGTCCATCCTGGACATTATATAAACCAAATCATCGATTTATGACTATAATAGACTTTGGATATGATTGAACAAAAAAATTATCATTTGCAACTTTACCAATAAAATGATGGTAAAAATGATGCTTAAACACTATAATAAATTTTCAATCTAATACAAAATATAAATGATCGATCGATCAAACTCGGGGCACATTTTTAATGGGGTGGGATGGGGCTTAAAGTTTAATGGGGTCCCAAACTGGGCTTATAATTGACATGTTCTCCTCATATTTATCAGAATCTGAAAGTTAAACAACAAAAAATAGACCTGGTAGTTCAAATCCATAATAAATACATAAAAATTAAATTAATGTCTAAACAATCAGAACCAAACATAATACACAATGTGCATGTGTGTGTGAGAGATAGAGAGAGGGGGTAGAGTGATAATACCTTAGACATTCGAATGCAAAGTCTATAATCAACTTTAGCTAAGCTCTTTCACTGCAAATTCAGTACCTATAATTTAAGTGTACACAGTTTCAGAATATCAGACAAAATCGTCTTAAAATAACCATATATCATTAACAAATATGTCCAATCTCAACTTATATGTTAATGCTAAAAGTACTAATGATTCATAAGCAACCAAAACCTATGTAATACACTGTGTGTAATGAAAAAAACTCAGTAATAGCCGAGTTAAATTGGATGGAAACATTTGTTTGGAACTTCTAGACACTACTGACCAAACTGATTTGTCCATAAAAGTAGAGTTAACACTCTTACAAATAGTGTCATTCAAAAAGAATTCCTCAAAAACAATCATCAATTAATTCTTCAAAATAACCCAGTTAAATTGGATAGGAACATATGTTTGGATTTTGATATAGAACAGAACATTGGTATTTTGTAATAGAATAGAACCCAATAAACCCAATTTATTATAAGCTAACAGTTATAATATCAAAGAAACTAATGAACTAAGATTTTCTAGTCAATCGTCACTAACTTGAATCTAAAACAATGATCATCCACATAATGTGAAGACCTTGTGTAAACTACTACCGATATTACTGTCAAAATCACAGTTAGACAAATACTATATACTGAAAGAATCATTTTTTCAATGAGTTAAGTTAAAATATGAACGATCGGTTACACTCCCGGGCTCCGTCCGAACGTCATACGGACTAGGAATAGCAAGAGAACAATTGAGATAGACAACAAATATCCCTATTTATACCACTCACAAACTTGGACTCTCTCGTCAGTCATGACCATGGACGAAACTACTTTGACGCTCAGAGATACGTTGTGAATCTTCTTTGTTTATATTTTCTTCTTGGCAGTGATTGAGAGCCATAAACTCCATCCGATAGGATCCGATCGTCAGTAGTAGTTGAGAGCCGACAATGTTGAGTTTACAGTTTCAAGTAAGCACTGGGCAGATATTGGTGATTTAGTTTGTCTCCATTTTATTATATGTTACCTCAACATCTATTTTTTAGAACACTCCACCATATTGGAAATGACTCTTTTACATCGCAAAAATATTCATCAACTCTTTACCTGGATGCATAATCCACGACAAGACACTGCAGCATAACCGCCAACAATAGTTTCGATAAGTGTATACTACTGACGCATTCACCCACTACAATTATGACAATGCATTCGACATATATGAATTTACAAACAAATGTTATGACATCTACCAAGTTTTGCTTAAAAATCCAACTGCAAATAATTCTTTGGGATTCATCTTCAAAAATTACCTTACCTTACCTTGTAATAACAATTAAAATTCCTAAAATATATTTCATTAGTCATATCAATTGAAATGCCTAAACTACTACGACTGATGCGAACGGAAGGAAAAATTACTTTACCTTATAATAATATAAACCCGTCCAGCATATTCCTTACAACACCAACTACTTCCCCCAATCCCACTTGTGGATGTTGATTCACAGGGCACAGACGGACCGATGTAAAACATGTAACAAAATGACATTAAGTAACAAAACTAATCCATATGATGACATGCAAGAATCATATATAGTTCTTATATTCATAAACAAACATTCAAGAATCACCCAATATCTATTTTCAATCCTTAAATAAGACAAATAAAAAACCAACAGATGCATGTAATAAAGCACATACTTAACAAATCGGGACACAAATCCATAAGAGAAATATGCAAAGAATACAGTGCCAAACATGCATGTATTCAAGAAATGTGCAAAGCAGAAACACTGCCATAAAAGAAGTATGCAAAGCGGACACCAAATAACTGGAATAATCATTTAAGACAGGAATACTAATAAGTCAGTAGGTTGAAACATGAAAATAAAAAGCGGGAAAAATGAGAAGACTTAGCCATACCCCTT
Source organism: Sambucus nigra (assembly GCA_949130495.1). Lineage (NCBI taxonomy): Eukaryota > Viridiplantae > Streptophyta > Magnoliopsida > Dipsacales > Adoxaceae > Sambucus > Sambucus nigra. Next base: position 38,041,926 of record OX422220.1, read on the forward strand.
TTTGGTACCCGATTTCAAGCAGGGCACGAATACATTATTAAAATGGAATGTCCTGAAAGGATTAAGGACTAAATAAATCGGGTTACAGTTGCTAACTAAGTTTTTGCAAGAGGAAAAATAAAGAAACTAAAAAAAGATTAGTTTAGAGGGTACAAATGCAGAAAATTATAGTACCAATGCATAAAATTTATGTTGCATCTACTCGAGTTCCAATGATCTTAAGCTGAACTTCACTGACTTTTTTGAATCTTAATTGATCCAGAACACCTAACCACTTCAAATGACATGATGTAGATGTAACAAACCAATACCTCAAAACCAAGAACTAAAAGATAGCGCTGTCATAATTTGTGATTGCGCAGATTGCATTATTACTGAATACGGGGTCTAATCATAGTTGTGATGTGACTAAAAATTTGAAATAATATATAAATCAAATCAAACTAAACCAAATACGATAAAATTATATTAAGACCTTAATTTATAATAAACCCATTCTGAATGGAACCAAACCAACCCATTTTAAGGAACCTCCAACTCTCTTCTTTGAGGATAGTTCCCCTCTTCTATTCCGGACGGGGTTTCTTATCTTTATTATCTTCATTAATAAGAAATAGAGTCTCACTAAATATTCAAAGGATCTTTCATTGATCAGAAGGTGTTGTTTCTTTCCATCCCTAGGTTGCGGTTTAGAAGCACTTCATAGTTTGTTATCCGGAACTCCATTCTACGGATGTAGCTGCTGAATATCCAATAGTTGACTTAAGAAAAGTTCTCGGACATTATTTTCAAAGAGAAAGTTTGAGCTATTTTTTAAGACTAGAGTGGGTTGAACACACGAGAAATAACAACATTGGAAAGTAAAATGGTCAAGTCATTTGTATGTTCATTACCATTAAAAACTGAAGGTCATGAAACAATTATATATATATATATAAAATTTGTTTTTTGTGATTCGCTATATTAAATCTCACTCTTGATATTATAAAGCATAAACATAGATGGGTGAGATTTCAACTTTTATTTCACATTGCAACAATGAAATATGAAAAATAGGAACTCAAATCAAATAAAGCTGAAAGAAAAAACAAAATTTGACTTTTTTCATAGCCCGTACCCTTTTATGTTGTCTTTATCATCAATTTTATTCATGTTTTAGATCTAACAGAGCCTCGATATAATTAAAAATGCATGAGAAAATATACCTAATCCCCAAAAAATAGAGAATATTAGAATGTTAAATAAATGGTAGAACAATTTAAAATATTAAAGGGATAATAATCAACTAAAAATCAACCAATCCAGCTTATAGTTTATTTCTTACCTTCCAACAAAACACTGAGTTTGAGTCCACCAAAAGGTAACAACAGAATGTAAGAATATAGTGTAAATTGGAAAAACATCGTGTTGTTTCAACTGGGAAAAGATCTTAAGTGTATCAAATTTTAATAAAAAGAATGAATCAATAATATACTACCTGTTGAAATATCTCTTCTACATCCTTGTTCAAATGCCTCATATATTTGAGCTTCTTGTTATGTTCCATAAATTCTAGAGCCACTTATTTCTCCTCAAATCCACATGTTATGCAAATACCTCTTGCATTGGTAAAAGATGGCACAGTCAAACCGTACTTTTGGTAAAACATAACTCATGCTTTGGTCCATGGGAACCTGACATATCAGTTAAATTTGTCACATTTTCTCATCTTCTTATTTCATAATCGCCTAATATGAAAGAAACACACAAATGGCCCCAAAGAAAACCATTTATGATCCAATTTATTTGCAAAAAGAGTTAAATGATACCTTGAATTGCAGAGGGAGAGAGCGAATGTGGGGTCACCCCAGCAGCACCACCAACTCTCAATTTACGTTGAAGGAGAAACAAACACAATCTTTATAGATACACGCACCTGATTACATTCTAAATTAAAAAATGAACTCACTTATTACTTGTGTAAGTTAAATCCAATGTAGAAAATAGGTTACCTTATCTACAATAGCCAATGTTTGAATCCTATTAATACTATAACTATAGTTTTGAATTCCACATAGGAAAGTAAATTGGTATTCCAATATTCATCATTCTAAGAATCGGTATGCCACACAAATAGTACTCAATGGATATAAAACAATTCAAAAGAATGATAAGTCATATAAATAGGTCCCAGGCCAATTAAAACTGAACAACGCCTTAAAACACCAATTTCAAAGCATAACTATGCACATGGAAATTAAAACCTAAATGTGTGACAACCCGTCTACTTAAGTAATAGGTGGCCAGCCCAATACTCTAATAATCACAGGAATCATAGATGGTCCATTCTCAGCGTCACTGTCGACTAAAATAATAGTATGAGATAACCACCAATCATTTTAGAAAACGGATTGTCAAATTTAAAATTTTGAAAAGAAAAGAAAAACACTTAGACAATCCCATTTGTAAAAACGGCGGATATCAAAAATCAATGGATAAAGAATGACAATATAATAATTATCACCGAATAAGCTGTCGGTGAACAGACCAATACAAATAGTACATCGAGTATTACAATTCAATATTTACAATATAATGAATGAGTGCAATACCTTGGGCAAAACACGCCCGAATAAATATACTGAACATAACTAGAGTACAATAGAAAGAAGCGTCTAATACAAGTAACCTACAACATCCGCAATATGCTGTAGCTCCATGACAACTGGAATGGAAATGTAAATACGAGTGTCCATGCGGTAGAGCACCTGTACGGCAAGGAATATATGCAAAAATAAAGAAATATAGATAGGGGTCAGGGGCCAGTTTGATATGATTACCATGTGACTAAAATGCATGACAGTTAAGTGCGTATTCTCTCGCAGATAACAGTAATATTTCTCACCTCTCAATCTAGCAGCAACCTAGCGCAATATCGTGAGATGTTCTAGTTTACCCTATGTACTAAGGGCTAACTTCTACCCATTCTCAACACTATGCCCTATTCGTGCGCGGGGTGTCTCGCAAAGCGAAATCCAAATAAGGAACCCCCCCGATACACTACTACTTAGGCAAGGTTGAGCGTCGAGATCCATTAGATCCTTAGCACGAAATAATCAATAAATGTATATGTGTGTGCATATATGTGGGAGGTCACATCTACAGCTACCCAAAGAAAATATAAAATAAAACCCATCCATCATCTAATGGCACAATTCCTAATTTCTTTCTTTAGGAATATATATAAATGGTACAACATTTTATCAAATGTTTACCGAGTCAATCTTATTTACCAATTTTATTTCCTTTCTTCCATCCAGGAAGAATACATAATTTAAAGCAAGTTTTATTATCATAAAAAGTTCTTTATCCATTTTCATAAAACCCCACTTCCCTTCTTTCATCCAGGAAGTGTAATCAAAAGTCATTTTTATTATCATAAAAATACTTTTGTATGCCATATGCTTCCATTTCCCTCCTTTCTTTCGGGAAATGTTATCCGAAGCCAAACCTTATATCCCATTTCCCTTCTTCCATCCAGGAAATCTAATTAAAGCCAATTCATTATCATGAATTGCTTTAATAATCTAAGACCGTCCCTCCGGGTTTCCCCACTAGACGCGCCCCTAAATGGCTATCATCTTCCAGGGCCTATCTATACAAGACAACCTGGGAACCTACCAACGTCGGGAAGCGGCCATATTGCCTGCGGGAAAGTCAGGACCACACCCGGAATCCCCTAACCAGCACAGTAATACAAATGCCCATATGGCCTAGGGACTATATCCACCTTGCATTCATTAGACAGGGGGCTTCACCACACGTACGCAACTTCCCTTATGATAGCGATTTAGGGAGGTGTGTAACCATAAGTTAACACTTATGAAAGACTTTACCCTTTCCTTTTGAAAACTTCCAATTTTACTTTTCCAAAAATCATTCATTTAGCCATTTAGCAACAAGTTTTAGAATGTGCATTTCATTCTTATTAAGTCATATATTTTATTAATGACCTAAGACCCAAAGTGCCACTAACCTCAAAATAGCCTCCAAGAGTTCATATAATTTCATAAACCCTCAAAGTGAGTCTCCATAATGGAGTGTCTCCCAAAAGCTCAACATTAATATTTTAACTTCCAATTTATCTTTAGGTTAACCTCCTATATCAATCGGACATTAACCTATACAAACTAGCCCTCGGTTAAACCCAAATATCCCATCTTAACCTAGGACATTAGTCTACCCAATACAACCCTCTAGGACTCCCCATTACTTCCCAAAGGAAGGTTCCTAAGTTCCTATCTTAAAATAAAGAGGCTAAACAAAACTAAGGAAAATTAATGGTGAAAAACAGGGGACCGGTCGACCGGTCAAGGGACCGCGGTCGACCGCCCTTTCAGGTTGTGTCTACCAACAAAAGCAGTAGCTAGTTTTGGCATGACCGGTCGACCGGTCCTAGGACCGTGGTCGACCGCGCCTATCAGATCCACGAAAAACCCTTCTTCTTTAAAGCCAAAACCGAACCCTAAAACCCATAATCCTATACTTTCTTCATTCCCCTCCACCAACAACATTACCCCAACAAATATACACCAAAAGAAACCCATATAATAACCTTAAACCACACAATGTACAAGATTTAGAATTAAACACCAAAATCAACCAAAAACCCATTTATAGTTTAAACCTCCCAAAACTTAAACTACACATGCAGATTTATCACATTAAATCAATATCTAGCAAGTAAGAAAGTTGCCTCGAGGTTCGTAGTCTCGGATCACCTCCGGTAGCGACGGAATCTGGCCCAAATCTTCCATTTTCTCTCTTTCTCTCCCTTTTCTCCCAACTCTCTCTTCTCTCTCTCTCTCCTTTGGCTTCTCTCACAAAAATGAAGAAAAGAAAGGGGGTGGGGGACTTATACGGGTCTCAACACATAAATCCCCACCTTTAATTGCTTATACACCACCAAAATGACTCGTAACCACTAATTTGAGTCATAACCCCTTAAAAATGCCCAAATCTAAAAAATTACAACGGGGCACTTATTTCGACTATCTCTACAATTCTAAAAACAACCGCACTCCCTATTTTGGCATTCGGGAAAGTGTGAACTATTTTTGTGTTCCAGTTTCATTTTATTTCTTTAATTATACCCAAATTTAAATATAGGTCATAACCGTCGTTTTACATATAACGACGCAAAATATCACAATATAATGCTATTTACCTTCATAACGGTAAATAGACAAAACATAGTAAATATTATCCCTAAGTCTCACGGGAAATAATATTTACTCCAACATCCCTTATTTTATAAAATTAGCCCATCAGGCAAAATAGTATAAAATAGTCGCTCAAAAAACCTGGGTTGTTACAAAATGTAAGTAAAATAGTATATTTAATTACCTAACAAACATCAAGATTGAAGTCCAAAGGTGTGGGGACAAACCAAAGGGTCATAAAACTCAATATAATCTTCAATTATATATAATTAATCCATGAAGAATCCACAAAGTTCCTTAGTTATATATAATTGATCCATGAAGAATCCTTAATTATATTAATTGTTCACTTCCGGTATCAATCACCATATGACTACAATTTTAAGAACAAAATAGGGGCCTCATTTTTGTGTGTGTGTGTGCGTGTGTATAAGTGAGAGAGAGAGAGAGAGGAGAGAGAGAGAGAGAGAGAGAGAGAGAGAGAGAGAGAGAGAGAGAGAGAGTACCATGTCATTCACTCATTGATATATGATATTTGTGGAAAAAACAAACAACAAGCATAATTGTACAACCCATAACCTATGGATACGATCAAATTAAAAATAGAATTTTGTTTAGGCAAAAAATGTACATAACAAAATCAACAATGTACGCACTCGCTACCTATTAACCTGTAATATTTAGTGATTTAGGCTCCTCGATACTTTGATCTTCACCATCATCCTATCTAATTTTCTACAGGCAATAACTACAAACATTATATAAGAAAAAAGTCCCTAAAAACAAAAATAAAAACAACTTTGAGAGTACCGCAAAACAAAAATCAAGAGCGTTAAAGTTATACTAAAAACACCAAAAACTCAATATTCGCAAAACATATACCGTAAGTAATGTCAATATAAATTTCTTATAACCACAATGCACATTTCGTGGGTGAGGATAATCTCCACTTAAAATCTAAAACAAAACAAAAAATCCCTCAATGCGAAGACAAATTCAGCCATCCATTGCAAAGCCAAGCCACGTGAAATTTCTAAAAGAATTAGAGTTACTGACATACTACTATAGATCTTGGAAACAATAAAATAAAAAAAATAAGGTCATTCCAATATCAAATTAAATCAGAATACCATAAAAATTCAAACACCATAAAAACTCAAACGCCATAAAACTCAAAGTAAAACACCATATATGCACATTAAAGCCAATGCCATTAGCTTCAGTAAGAGATAAGCAGATAATGAATAAAGTCATGATATTGATTATACATTGAAAATTTAATAGTAATAGAAACACAATAATCCTTAGAATCAATCATTGTTCCATGTAAAAAGTAATATCCCATAAAAAGTAGTCCAAGTGAAGAAGAAAGATAAATAAAATGAACTAAATTTGTTTAGTAATATACTAATGATTATACATTGAAAAGCTAATATTGATAGAAACACAATAATTGTTACAATCGATCACTGTTCCAGGTAAAAATTAATATCCCATAAAAAGTATTCCAAATGCAGAAGAAAGAGAAATAAAATGAATTAAAAATGTTTAGACATAGTGGTATTTCATCAAATATAAAATATTTATACTATGGCATTCCATCTTAATCACTATGGCACTTCATCAAACACGTATAGTATATAAATAACATCATACTATATCTACATTCATACAAATATAAACCATCAACGAAAAATAAATCGTTCTTTACAAGAACAACACGAACTTATACATAGAAATAAAATATTGTTAAACCAAGGTCCAAAATATTGTTTGGGAATACGATTTTTATTCCCAGAAACTACCAAATATTATTTAGAAATATAGAAATAATATTCCCCAAAACTACCAAATATGTCCTCTATATATTAATTAAGAAAGTATTTAATGTTAACTACAACTACTATAAATTAATTTAACCTAATGGAACTAATAAAAAAGAAACTTCAAACTCAACTATACCTCGTGTATTGTAAATCTCCATTTGAAACCTTCGATTTAGATTAGAAAAACTAAACAAAAAAAACTAAGAATCGAATGCTCTACTTGAAACATAAAACTGAACCCTAAAACTGAAACTAAACGATTTAAAAACATCATATTGAATCGAATGCAATTCAAACCTAGAAAAAAGTAGCAATAAGTATACCCAAATCTTCAAACCCTAGATTCCCCCCAAAATTCATATGATTGATTTGAGTTCAAGAGAGAGAGAGGAAAGAGAGTTACTTGTTGATTTGAGAGAGAAGATAGAGACTTGAATCGAGAGAGAGAGAGAGAGAACGGGGTGTAGGGTTTGTGCGTCTCTTTGTGTGTGGTGGACCAAATGTGTAGTTTCCTATTTTACCCATGCTTTTGAATTTTTAGTAAGAGGATTAAAGGAAATTTAATGTTAAAAAAGGGGGAAAATAGGATAATAAACAGAAAAAGAGGAAAATAAGGTCTTTTAATCTCCACCCTTGATTTTTAGACTTGTTGACTTTAATCCTAACCATAAAGTGTCTTAGAAACTTATGAATAGTGAAAACACCATTGTAACTAATTATTTTATATATATATATATATATATATATATATATATATATATATTTATATATGTGTGTGTGTGTGTGTGTGTGTGATTAGGGTTATAACTTTAATTAGATGATGCTACCCTTGAAAAATTAGAAATAGTATCCCATTTTTGTGTCAGAGTGAAAGCCTCCACATGTAAGATAATTTAAACATAACGATGTCTCAAAGATTTTCCTCCATCTAAAATTGGATAACACAAAAGATACGAGGTGAAAGCTTTTAACTAATTTTTAATTGGGGGTGGGGAATGCTAGTTGAAAATGATCCTAAAAAGGGTGTTAGAGATTTCACTTGAGCAGAAGCTTTTCATTATTTAATTTATGATTCATTATCTTAATTGAACTTGAGCTTGGACCTTTCTCTCAATAGTGTTTATTTTTTTTGCACGATCAAGATATGATATTAGTTCTTGGTTAAAACTCTCATCATGTTATTAACCTTTTATGAATAATCTTTTTTTGATTATGAACATTGGACATAGTACTCGAATTTTGGTAAGTGTGATAATAATTCCTATGTTTTTACTTATAAAAGATGGGTCTTGGTGTTACTATCTTATTGCATCAATGTTGATTGAGCCATGTAAAACCCTTTATCTGAGATGGGTTGCTAGAAGATCAATTTGTATCATTTGCTCTACATCTTATTCTCTGTCTCCATGTAGTATATCTTGCGAGTTTATTAAAAAGGGTTTATTTGAAAATGCATGATTGGGGATGTCACTTTTTGTTGAGTGATAAATTTTATTGGTAAATAGTTGCTCCTGTATAGTCTTAATTGGTTTAGACTTGATATTTCTTATCCATGCTCCTAGAATATATTGTGTTTCCATTAATTTTAATATTGATACAAAATTTCCATATATGTTAATATCATAGTTCTTGCGTTAGGATAAAAATGCTACATTATCTAAATGTTTTTAGATCTTCACTCATGTTGATCTTATTTGATAGGATGCTATATTAAAATGGTTTATATATTAGTATATCATATATCATTGGTGGTTGCAATTCATGTTATTACCTATGCTTTACCATTGGATTTTGTGTATACATATTCCATAGATACTTACTTTGTCACATAATTAGGTGTCTAAAAAATGCGTTTACATATGATGAGTTTTAGGATTGGTTTACAAATTGGTCTTACCAATATATTCAATATCAAATGATTATAACTCAATTGTTCTTACCTTATGTTTAGTACATTGTGATTGTTCCCTTAAAAAATATTGATTATGACTTATATATACTTGGCTTGCGACGACATTATTGATATCTTGTTCCTTTATATCTTATGTCATATGATTCATATGTCATATTACCCCATGCGCTTGTTATGCTCATTTAGCTTGTCATTCATATCTTAAAAATTATTTTCTATAATCACCTCATACATGTATGTTCGTCATGTCTCCATTAATATATTTCTTGGTCTGATCAACTTTACTAAGCAGATATAAATTTGTATAAAAAAAAGCGAAGACTTGAATAAGGAAGACTTAATTTGTGATGAAAGAAAGTTAGTTATAAGAAAGGAATGGTGACAATTTGTTATTTAGATGATGCTAGAGCTATATTAGGGAGAGTTTAGTGTGTGATAAATATATTATTAGGATTTTGGTGACTTATATATTTGGCCATGATTTTGAATGAGTAATCTTTGATGCCTTATATATATTCATTTTTATATGATCATATCCTAGCTTAACCTCCACATCAATTACATAATGTGACATATTAATTTCAGTCCTGATATTATCTTTAATTAATTCATTTATCTAAAGACTTATTCATTATGCTCTTGATGAGGATAGTTCTTGAATATATTGTCTTCTTCTTTGTCCATTCCATGACAAATATGGGGACAATGAATCTCCTTCCTATGAAATGATGTTGACAATAAGTTTCCTTCCTCTCACGAATATTTCCTTGGAAATAATTTTCTTTAAGGAGAGACTTACTTAAGGGGGAGAAAATCCCTAATGGAGATAGGATCATCAAGAAAAAGTATCATTATGTGATATTATCACATAGTTTATATTGAAATGAAATAGTTATTAGATAACTTAAATAATGAGGTTGATACATTACATCTTCTTGAGATATTAGCTAAACTTTCTATATTTTCCTTAGCAATTAGATGAACCATGCTTACATTGATTATATCTTTTATTCATATTGATGTTCTCTTATCAATTATTTGTGCATTGGTATCTTGATGTCTTTGATAGTGTTTGACATGAAAACAAGGTCATGTCTATCCTTGTATACCTTTGTTCTTGTGAGTCGTGTCATAGGTGATAAATTCGATTAATTTATTTATAATATTTTATTATGTTTTTTTTTGTCACGGAATAGACAGAGGAGGATATTGTAAAAGCACAAAAATGCTAAAAATATCCATAAGATTATATTGGCTTATCTCATTCCAAAACACATCGAGTCACCGACTAACTTGTCCCAAAAATTCATGTTTAAGACTACAAGACCAGACTTATTAATCTGCATTGAAAAAGCTACCTTGTGACACGACCAATGAGAATTCAACTCTAAAATAAAGTTAAGTGGCTTAAAATGACTTAGTTTCACCACCTTTATTTTTAACAAAACTTAAATTGGATTTTCTTAATCTGGAAAATGTGTTAAAATTTATGTGTGAGTTGGTTTGGACAATTTGAACAAATACAATATGTAATATACTTTTCTTATAGAAAGACTTTGTTCATAAAAATGCATTCTTATGTGTGTATTTTAAGTATGAGGAAAATACTAGTTCAAAATTCTGGTTAAATCCGCGACCTTCCTCACTGCAAACTCACTGCAGCGAATAATGTCTATGCTACAAACGAAGTTATTCGCTGGTACTTACCATGATCTGGATTGCCACATGTTCTCTATAACGAATAATTTCCTCACTGCATTAAAGCTTCAATGATAATACTAAATCTGGAAAAAAAAGAAGATCTTCCCAAATGATTGCATTGTTAAATGTGAAGATTAACTTTCCTGCTATATCTTTTAGTGTACTCTGTAAGGGCAAATTTCCAATCGAGTCAATTTGCAGTATTGGCTTAATTTCAGACAAAATTCATTGAGTCATAGGATAGATGTTAGTTGTACCTCAAACCTATGACGTTTGAAGAGACCCAGTTTTGCCAAGTTTCATCATTGTCGGGTTTCAAGTGCAATCTTTCGCGTCATCAACATTTCATCATTCCAAGGTCTCAAAGGTATGAATGCATTTATATATATTTAGGAGCTTGAAAATTTTATATTGGGTGTATTTTTATAAAACTTTTTTTAACGACTTTATTTCTTTCAGGAAACCATTTAAAACTTATTATAAAGTTTTTTTTTCCTGAAAAGTCGTTCGAATGAAACTAGGATCTCGTTCTAACGAGATTCCTAGGTCGTTAGAATGAACATCTAACGAGGTTCAAACGATATTTTGCAAAAACATTTTGTTTTCTCGTTCGAAGTTCGTTCAAATGTCTTCGTTCGAATGAGGTATTTCTAATGAGTTTTTGGCCTTAATTCTTTCTGAATTCTCGTTCGAACATTGTCGTTCGAACGATCTGGGCGGGAAAATGTTTTTCTGATAGTTTTATTTTAACTTTCCACTCACCCACTTTATCCAGCAGTTTTTAACCATTTCGGGGAGGCTTTTACCACAAGACATTTTGGAGATTTTTTCACATACTTAGAGAGAAAATATTCATCTTCCAACATGTCCATGTTTATGTGTTGAGCTTACTTGAATTAAAATCTTCATAACATAAGTTCACAACCAAAGTTTGAGTTTAATCCAAGTTTCTACTTATATATCTTTGCTTGGAGATGTTTCGGTACCAGTTACTTTTCTCATCCCATAAAAGATATGTTTCCACATAAGAGTCCTTTTGTTTAAAGCGTTGCGTGTTACAAAGGTGGAAAGGCCATCGTTTGTACTTGACGGTAGATGTGCCCCATCGGTGGATTCCGAGACTACGGTGGATTCCTTAGTTGTCAACTAGGCGGAGGTTGATGCAAGAAGAAGCGTCAAGGCTTGGAAGGAGTCAAGTCATGTGTTATAAGTCTTTTATCTTATATTTGCAAACATACCATACTTAGTGAACTTGTAGGCAGGGCCGTACGAGATTTTTTCCGTTGTGGGTTTTTCTCGTACATTGCAGCGTAATGTGTTTATGATTTATTTTATCTTGGAAAATATCACTTAGATGAATTCTAGGTTAATCAAGATAAAATTTGTTTTGGATTACAACTTCGTTTAATTTGGTGCTAATTAAGTTTGGGTAAATTTTAATTTAATCCAATTCAAGTCAGCATTAATTTAATTAGATAATATTCATGCTTGGTTTGTGTAACTTGAATTGAATTAAATTTTGTTTAAGTGAAAATTAAAATGTTAGTGTAGTTTATTTTCACTTTAATTTTAATTTAATTTAATTTTTCATGTGTTTGATTTTGCTTTTAGAGTAAAGAAAATTAAATAATTTTGGAAAAATTAAATTTTGGTATATCATTGAGACATCTCATAATTGGAAGTTTAAAATTTGGGGGCATTCACTCCAACAAGTGGTATCAGAGCGGGAGTGCTAATCTATTGCATTAAGATCCTTAATTTTGTTAAGTTTGAAAATGGAAATTTTACCGTTTTCCAAATTCCCTGTTTTTGATGGTTAAAAACTCACCCATGAGGGAACTAGTGCCGTGAACGCTTCAAAACTCGAAAAGCTCACCACTTAATTCGAAACCATTAAAATGCTTGAAAGTGAGACTTTTGATGAATTTTATGCTAGACTTACTGATATTGTTAATTCATCTTTTAACTTGGGAGAAAAGATACTCGACAACCGTGTAGTAAAGAAAATTTTGAGATCCTTACCCGATAGATTTATTCCAAAGGTGATCGTGTTAAATTCTTTACCCACTTTAGCCTCTACGAAACTTGAAGAGCTCGTAGATGATTTACAAACCTATGAACTTGACATGTTTACCTCCAAGGAAGTGAAGAAGAAAGATAAGGGAATCTCTTTGAAAGACCAAAAGGAGGAAAAACAAGTTTCGAATGATGAGAGTGACATCGATTTCGATGAGATGGCAATGTTTGCTAGGAAGTTTAGAAAATTTCTTAAGTTTAATAAAGATAATATTAAAAAGGATTTAAGAAATTTGATAAGTCTAAGCATTACAATGTCGAGAGAATCCCTAGAAATCTTAATGACGACCATAGTAGGGACGAGTCGAATAGATGCTATGGTTGTTAGGGTTATGGACATAGGGAAAGAGAGTGTCCCACTAAACTAAGAGGGCAGTGCAAGCAACCAATTTCATACAATGCCACCCCTAGTGATAGTGAAAAGGAAGAGGGACCCGATTCCCCCATTGAGTGCAACTTTACCGCGTTCATGGAAAGTTATGGGAGCATTGATAGTGAATCTTCCCATGAAGATATTCCTTTACATGACACTTCCAAGGCTTTATTTGTGAACTCCAAAAATTTGATGGTATAGATAGTGGAGTTGAAAGTGAAAGTGAGAATGAAGAAGAGGTTGATGTGAGTGAACTTTAAGTAGCTTTTCAACAACTGTATGCCGAATCGATGAACTTAAAAAGGACAAACTTGAAGTTGGAAGCTTGTTTGAGAGAACGTGCCAAGGTTAATAATGAGAGTGCTTTAGTGGAAGACCTTAGGACACATGTGCGAGCTCTTCGTGAGAAGCTTGAGTATGTAGAAGGTGAGAGAGATAACCTTAGAGGCTTAATGGAGGTTATAAAGAAAGAGCTTCTTGCATTTGAATAGAGTAGGGGTTTGCTTGAGTCACGTATTTTAGAGTTGGAAGAGAAATTTAAAGACTCAAGTTGAGTCCAATTTAATTTGGAATGTAGGTCTGAAAAATTAGATAAAATACTTGGAACCGTCCAAATTAAAAATGAAAGAAAAGTATCATATATAATGCATATTCTCACAAAACAATAATTAAAATCACATTTTCATAGAGATACAAGTTGAATACCAATGGGTTTGCACATTTTCATATAACACGTGACTTTATTCTTTGCCTTATTGAACTTTTAATGCAAGTATATTATCCATATGTCTTTATCAACATGAACCTTTGTCATTTCAACATTTAAATTGTATAGTTGAGTTTATCACATTACCAACAATGGGTTGAACTTAGGAGTTCATGCAATAACACGAGTGGGGTCTTTTTATTATTTTATAGGTTCATTCCATTTCTCATTGGATAGGTTGAATGAGATTCTTGAATTGCATGTTATTTACCATTGGTGAACCACTTGTTTCTAACTTGGTTTGATTTTTATTTTTATTGGTCATGTTAGATATATGGACTAATTTTATCACACAATTTATTAATTGCGGGTCCATATTTCATATATATATATATATATATATATATATATATATATATATATATATATATATATATCCTTTTAGACTATGTGTTATCTTATAATTATTTGTCGCTAATATTGATTAGATTAAAATATTGCGATTCTTGAGTTCTTCACTTTGCCTATCTACGACAAAAAGCGGGAGAAGGTTTTGGATTAAGGGGGAGTATTGTGATGACGTACATATTTATATATTTTTCATTTATTCATAAACATTTAAAATTTATATATATATTATGTATTTTTTTATACACTAGAGGGTGTGCATGCTGCAAGATTTCGCAAGTATCGATTCACATTTAGGATGAATAAATATGATGTACATGTTATTTGATCCATTTTATGCTAGGGTCTTTTTGAGTTTTATCTTTTTTTGGCTTTATCCCGGAATAGCCAAATGGAAATATTTCTATGGACATATTTGATATCCTTCCTGTGGATTAGATTTATTTTGAATTGAAAAAATATGGTTCTAGGTGTTTTTGCATCCAAGGTTTGTTGAAGATAAAAAAAGGTTTTTGATTTTAATATGTTCTCTTTAGATTAAAGGATTCAAAGGAAAAATAAATTTTTGAAAAAAGTTTCAAAATTTTATATATTTATTTTATAAAAATATTGAGTATTTTTGTGCGAAGATTCATACAAATAATTTTTCATATGAGAGTTGAAATTTTAGAAAAAAAGTTCTCATATAAAATTCATTACGTATAAGATGCCATTGTGTGGAGTTTCTTTGGTATGAGATAGACTAATACAATGCTTATTTCATACGAGATTCTGAAACTTAGTTAGAAAACCTTATATAAAAGCTCATAAGGAGTTTCTCATTTGTTATGAGATCAATCTTGTTCGTACGAGATCTTGAAATTTGAGAGATGTGATTCTCAGCCCTACTTGTTTCAATCACATATAAATAAGGTCAAAAGTCCTCTTTCTCTAAAAGAACCTAGTTTTTATTATAGTCGTAACTTGGTTTTGAAAACATTCATAAGAGTTTGAGAGACCTTATCAAATACTTCACTCCAGTATAACTTTTACATAAAATCCACTCTCTTCTATATCTGAATACTTATCACGAGTGATTCATGTGGACTGATCATGTTCCTTTTGAAATTGGTGAATATTGAGACATAGAAGTTGTGCAATTTGGTACATTGAAAAGTAACGGTTTGCTAGTGTAGGAGAATGCGACAATTTTATAGTGCCAGAGAAGATTCATGGTAGGATATTGAGTCTTATGTAAGTCGTGTCTACACTTTGTGTAATTTATACACAAATATTATTAGCACCACTATATTTGAGTTTGGGGGTACGATAAGAATTTTTTAGACAAGGGTTTACACTCTAGAATTCAAGTTTTGTGTGATTATTTATTTTAAGGATTATTATTCTACACATCGCATAAAAAAATAATTTTTTAAATTGGGTAGATTGATTAAATTGGCTTAATTAAGGATATTTTAATTAAACTCGTATTTGTGAATTTGTTGGCATATTGAAATTTGGAACTAATTAATTGAGCATAGACGACCTAGCATTTTCAAGCTTGATCTTAAGCATTTTTATATGCAACTATTAGTGAGAACTTTTATTCATTTCATGTCCATATTTTTAAAATACAAATACCTTTAATTTTCATTGCAAACTTATTTCAATTTAAAAGTAGAACGGGATGGTTTATCTTGTAAACCCTTGTCAATAAATAGGATTTATTCATAGTTTTAAATACAAGATGTTGTTTTAAGGATGAATCGATGGGTGAAATTTTGCACTCAAAAGTTGTTCGAGATTTTTATTCCACACAAAATGATCGAAACTAATGAGAGTTTATCGAGTACAATCTCGAGATGTGAAGGTAAGTATTTGATGATAAACCACGTTAAAACATTGGGTTACAATATCAACCTCAAACTCTTCTTCTCATTCTTTTTTTTAGTTAAAATGTAAATATTATAAACCAAAAATAAACATGAATTATAAACATCTTATGACCCATACAAGCAGGCCCAAAAGCAGAAACAAATAACCGGACTAAACTAACTGAACATCACCCAACACGACCAGGCTAACCTAATAAGGCACTAGAAATAACCTATAAAAACCACACTTTCTATTATTAACTCCAAACGAGACATAATAATCTCTCTCCACCTCCACACTCTAAGACCAGATAAAAAGAAGAAAAAAACACTAACAAACCAAGAAATAAAAGAAACATCTTCTCCAACTCGATAAATCTAGAAACCAATTACTATCTCATAATAAAACTCCAACACAAAGTCTCTTCAAATTAAGCTGAAGAACTAAAAAACAACTCAAAATGACATCTCCAATAAAAACACAACCAGATATAAGTAAACCACTCAAATCTGAAGTTTTTTTTAAACTCAATTAGTATAAAATATAAACAATCTATAAAATAGAGAAATAAAAATCAAATCTTCTAAACATGAAGACCCAAACTTTTTTTTGAAGAAGATGAAGTATAGATTCATTGAAGAAGCCAACAATCTGGCAGATAAGTACCATTTTTGTACAAAACTCTAATACGACCATACCAATACCATAAGATCCAAACTCATTAGATTTATGCCATACAGGTGGCCCCAGGGGAAAGTTAAAAAGTCCAACTAGAGAGTATATCCAAACTCATTAGATTTATGCCATACGATCTTCTAGTGAGAGCTTAATCTAAGTCGACCAACACAGCCGAGTCTTTGGATGAAATATGAATCTTTTTCACAAACGGCTTCCAAAATGTGATTGAATCTCGCCTTGTTCATCCTGAAGAGACGCTTGAACATTTCCTTAGTATAAATCGGGTTCTCCTGAAAATAGTCTCTCCATAAATTATGATGAGTCGTATCTCTATCGCGGTGCACCGTTCTTCTCTCATGAATTTCTCTACTACTATGAAATGTAGAAGATTGATAGATTGCCATATGTAATCTGTTGTGAATCATGGCGCCTTCATCATCTGAGTCGTCATCATAAGCTGCGACAATCTGTGCTAGTATCATTTCCTCCATATCGTTGTTAAACATTTCTTATGTAGTTGAGAAATATATTTATAGTATGGGAGGTGAAGATGTGCAAGACATACCCACCAACCATTTATTACTAATGAGACAACACAAACCCACCAGCCATTTATTACTGATGTGACAACACAAACCCACCGAGCCATTTATTACTGATGTCACAAGACATACCCAACAGCCATTTATTACTAATGAGATAACACAAACCCACCAACCATTTATTACTGATATGACAACACAAACCCACCAAGCCATTTATTACTGATGAGACAACACAAACCCACCAGCCATATATTAGTGTGGAACATTTATTAACTTTGCAATTATTAGTGTGGAACAAATAATGAAGGGAGTAATTATTACATTAAAATAATAAATGAACAAGAGTTCGAACAAGATTTTATTATGATAACAACTAATTACATTGCAAATGACCAATAATAAATGAACAAGATTTTATTATCACCCAAAAAATGTGTTGAACATTCCATAAGCGTCATCGGCAACAGATGGTTGTGTAGCCGATCCTCCAGGATCTTGTGAGGGTGGATGGGCAATATTAGGAGAAACAATGGGATAGTGATCTCCATATAGGTAAGGCGGTGTGTGTTGCGAAATGGGGTAGTGTCCCGGAGCCAAATTCGGTCCCGCGCCTCGCAGATGCGCAATCTCTTCATCTTTCTCTCGCAACAACCTCTGAAATATAAGCTCCTGTTCTAATGTTTTGGATATCATTTTTTGGATGTAGTCCACTCTAAAAATGACCACATCATGCCATTGTGACTGTGTGTAAAATTCACCCGAAGATAAATGATTCGGCGTACTCAGTGGATCTAATTGAATGCCTTTTGTGCCATTCCCACTTAAATCAACAACTTTAAATTCTCGTGTTAAGGGTAGAAAATCTAAACACGAAGATTGTCACAGTATGCTATATGTATGTGGAGCCTCCCATCTATTTGATGGTGCGATGGGTACCCGTACATCACGTGGTACAATCGATGCAAACCCAAACCCGTCATGGTTTTACCATCGAAAAACTACGGGTAAAATTGCACCCTTACCCGCAACCTTCCAGTATGTAAGCCATTCCTCATGCGATGACATTATGACATGAGCAATTGGAGGTTCCCAATTTCTGATGTGTTGCATATATATGTTTCTAGGAATGAATGACATTGGATAGGGTGGGTTATCGGGAATAAAAAATATGGCTTGTCAATTGACGGTAGCAGCGGTCTCCGAGATACCAAGTTCCACCTAACTCAGGATCGAAAAGCATGTACCATCTCTGAGCCAAATCATGCATAACTATAGGGCCTTCTAAGTGGTTTTCAGGCAATGCCATAAACGGTTGCCATATAATTGACTCGAAAGAATGCATTTCTAGTTGCTCATGCATGGAAGCATAACTAAACCTCAGTTGTCCGATTAGAGCACCACATTGATTTATCACCCATTGTAACATACGCGGCCACCTTTCCACTGCGTGGTCGTGCAAGATTGGAGCCATCATACGGAGATACTCGTAGCCGAGGTACTACAAATTAAAATAAAAACTCATTAATAATTGGTATATTAAAAAAATAAATACATATATATTTTATCGATAAAATTGAAAAGTTCAATTCGAGAAGACTTTAGCTCAACAATTTGCTAGAACTATTTTCTGCTCATTTATAGTGCATGCATCAAGGGCGTAGTAAACTCATGCAAGAATGGCAGAACCCCGGTCCCTAGCAACCATGTTATTTAGGTCGTGTAAAAATGGGGCCTAATCCAAAAACACTTAATTAATACCTATCGGGAAAAATAGGGAGCTCATCACAAAAAAATAAAAAAATATCGAGCGATTTGTTCTGCGCTCGCTAATCTATGATCCAGAGCTTGTGCACGCCGATGTAACATGTAAGTTTTTAGCGTTCTGAATGATATATTCAGTCCTTTGTGCTTTGAGTGACCTATTTCGAGAAAATATAGTTTGAATATTTCATCCACAGTATAAAGACTACTCGTAGGAAAGTGGATGGATTACAATTTGAATTCCTAAAACCGGATAAATTTAAGAAGTATTAAGTACTGAAAATTTCATAAATAAAATAAATAAAAATAAATAAATTGCGTAGCATGATATTCAAATATAAATGTACAAAATCGAAAGGGTTGATTCCCAAATCCACTCCGACCACCTACTAATTAGCGCTCCCGTCATTTGATTGTCCTAGTTAGGAAAAGTTTCCCTAAACAAATGACTGAACCCGAAATTGTCAGTGGCAACTCACACTTACTAAACATTGGCTAATCTGGCATACACATCAATCGGACCTTGGACACTACCGCGCATGTGAAATTGACTCTCGTTTGCCTGCGCATTAGGATCAACTGTTGCGTCTCTCGCGTGTGGTGTACTTTCGTCGTACACATGAATTAAATTTCTATACACGATTGGGAAATTTGGTGGTGGGGTGGATTTTCATTTGGTTTTGCGATTTTCTCACACCATTTCCTTTGAATCACATGCATTTTGGATAATAAAATTGACTATATAAAAAAGGGGTATTGTAATTAGTATGAAAATATGGATTTTAGTTTGAAAAATATGAATGTGGAGTAATTTGGTATGAAAATATGAATGGGGAGGTTTGGTATTTATAGGGCTTAATTTATAATTATTTAGGTGTTATAACGGATATAATGTAACGGACGAATGTTAATGGTTGGACAAGGATAACGGTTAGCTGGACTGGTGTTAGTCGTCCGTCCAGCCTTGGATGACCGACATTCGTCCGTCCAACCCTACCACCTCACCACATGCATTCCCAACAAGCCTTTCCCACTGTGTACAACGTTCGAAAAATTTAAGCCACAAAATGCAAACTTACATATTCTTTAGCCTCTCCACGGGAGATGGCCTTATGGTTTGTTTAATTTGGCATGTGGTTTGAAATCCCACTCCTGTGATGATTGTAATGTGATTTTTCATATACCCCTTACCCTTTTAATTGATACTGATGAAGTATCTAATAGGAAATTTAATACATCATTAATTTTTTCTTTATAAAAAACCCAATCCAAGGCATTATTCCTATTTGGATCGGTTCACTGGAAATTTTTTCCATCTGCATGTAAGGAAATTATTAATTAACCTTTGGGTTACTTAATAGTTTTAATTCCTTCCCAAAATATGGTCATTAGTATTCCGTTTTTTTAATTAGAATATGTTATTTCCTAATAAAATGGTCCATATTTTAAAACGAAATGGATATTAAAAGGAGTTAAAATTCCAATTAAATCCCTACCTTGATGGACGGTTGAGAATAATTGACATTTGGAATTTAGGCCCTCTCTTCACCTATAAATAGAATCCTTTATTTCATCTAAAAAGTATCCATAAGATATACATATGAAGGTTTATAGGCAAGGAGAGAGAAGCCAAAATTCTCCATTGAAAGACTGCTAAGGAGGTCGACCGGCGGCAATCAGCGGCGACAAACATCGACATCATATCCATGGCGATGAAATGAGGTATTACATTATCTCTCTTTTCACATACCTATTAGAAGATTACCATGATGTTCACGATCTTAGGATTCATTTAAATAAACTATTATTACACTACATACACTATCCCTAATTAAATCTTCAATTTGGACAATAATAAGCTAATAATATGATTTTCTAGAGGAAATATTTTGCAATTTCTTTCTTTTCAAATACTATACACTGAATCACACAGCCATTAAAAAAGATTTTTTAAAGATTTTACAATTTTCTCTCTCTCTTCTAGTAGAATACCCTTAATTTTCACTAAGGTGGATGAAATATGTGGTAAATTCGAAGCACCATCCTAAATATATCTATCAATTTTGTCTTTAATATCCAACCGGCATCGTACACAACTCTAAACACAAATTTGTCAATCAACACACCTATGTTATACCAATAATTAGTCTAGAAATATGTTGCTTTTCTGTCACCAATGATGTACTTAATAAGGGTTTTAGTTTTTTCCCTTATCTTAGCCAACTTCCTCCAATTCCATGAATAATTTTGTGGGATTTTTGAATCCTATTAGCATCTACCCAAGAGAACATATGAGTGTATCCAACGAACCCAGAGATAATCATTTTTGTTAGTTATATCCCATAAGTGTTTGAGTATACAAGTCTTATTCAAAATGAATAAATCTTGAATGCGTAAACCTTATTTATCTAGCAACTTACACATGCCTTCCCAAGAAATTTTTGCTCTAGATTTAGAAATCTCATGACCACTCCACAAGAAATCTCTAAGTATATGATCAACCTCGTTAATAATTCTTTTAGGGATTATAAAAGGTTAATCTAATACATTTGCATAATTCTTAATACAACTAACACCAATTGCAATCTACCCACGTAGGAAAGACATCTAGTAGTTTAAGATTTGATTTTTTCCACTATCTTCTCTATTAGACTCCTACTATCTTCCACCTTAAGCCGAGTAGAAATGAGTGGAAATTCTAGATATTTCACTGGTAAGGTACCTTCATTTTTATTCAGCAAACCAGAAAACTGAACATTATCATTATCTTTAACACCTGCAAAAATATATAATACATTTATTATTGTTAGGATATAAGCCGGAAAGAAGGATGAACTCCGCCAAAGTCTCATCCACCATTTTAATAGTCTCATTCTCCGCTTTTACAAGAATAAAGGGATCATCTATGAACATGATATGAAAAATTCCAATTGCATCATCACACTTAAGATGAAAAATAAATGAACACGTTCTAACCTTGTAATTAAACAACCATGAGAATGCATCCATAATCATAATGAACAAATATGGAAAAATTGGATATCCTTGTCTGAATCCTCTTTCTCCTTTAAAAAAACATTTATTCCCCAATTGAGACTGAGAGTGTACGTCATGGTAGTAACATACTCCATAATACATATAATCACATTATCGGGAAATTAAAGAATAAACAACACATACTCTAAGAAAATCCAACTCACCGAATTGTATGCTTTCACGATGTCGACCTTGATAGCACATCTAGGGGGCCTAATATTATTATCATAACCTCTAACCAATTCTTGCATAACAAAAACATTATCCACAATATTCCTCCCTTTTAACAAAGCTAATTGTCGACTATTAACCAACTCTGACATCATCTCCTTCAGTCCTCTCACTCTCACCTTAGAAATGACCTTGTGAAAGTGCTAAGGGTTATAACAAATTACTACACACCACTAATTTTAATATTTGAATTAAAATTCAACCAATAAGCAATATTTCAATTTTATCTTTGTACAAATTAAAATTGTGTTGTGAACATAATTAACCAAATTTTATCTTGCCCTAAAACATGCATCTTGGTCATAAAAATAAGCATAAAATAAAGCAATCACAACACGACAATGTACGAGGAAAACTCACAATAAAAAAAACCTCGGACGACCCAGCCACGCAAATTCATTATGATATAGGAATTGCACAAGGAGGACATATGACTTAATCAACCGGCTCAACTCCTTCAATCATTGATTATATCCTCGTTCCTTGAACCTTCTTTATAGCAACATGCATGAATCCAACCATGAACTGCCACAATGCATACTCCACACAGGTCGTAGTATCCACCGATCATGAGGAGCAAACTGTCACCATAACACACACGAAATCCACAGTATGAAATGTTAATCAACAAAAATAAAGAGTAAACAAACTTGGATCCTCAAACATGAGATCACAAACTAATGGCTTTAAAGTAGGGTTTCGAGGCTCTTGAATTTTTCTTAGAAAATTATTTTCGCAAAACTTCTCCATCAAAATTGATTCCTACCCTCTTATTTATACAAAACATGAAAAATGAGGCGACATGGAAAATGAAAAAACTCATTCAAGCGAAATCTCTATGGTTGTTCGAATGAACTAGTCATTCTCATTAGATTGAAATAAATCTCGTTCAAACGAGATAGCCAACCTCATTTGAAAAGTAACTAAATGAGCTTTGAACGACATCTCACTGTAAAATATAAAAATCTCGTTTGATCCTCGTTTGATTTTCGGTTAAACGAAACACAAATTCTCATTCAAACCAAACTAAAACTCATTCGAACGAATAGTGTAAACTCATTTGAATGAAAAAATAACTCGTTCGAATGACTTTAAATAAAAATAATTTTTGTTTAAAATAATTTTATGAAAAATGCCTTAAAACATTTTATAAAACTAACACCCAAACGTATCCTGGGACCAAACATAATACCTATATATACCTCTTGAGATCCCTCGAATGTTGAAGATGAAACTTGGCATTTTCTCGATGTCACTTTAACTTGATCGCTACGATTTTAAATCATACATCATAGGCTTTAAGGACAAACAACTCAAATCCTAACCTATGACTTAAATAAGTTATGTCCAAATGGAATAAATACAATATATATAAAAATTGATTATATCAAAAAAATTCCCTTACAGCTTGTATAAAACATTATAACAAGATATCACCGTAAAATCTTTCATCATAGCCAGACTAGGCACTTTGGGAATCAAACTTATAACTATACTATTAATCCTCTTTAGCATCTTCCCACCCTTAATAAATGAACATACCACCTTTGTAATATCATTTCCAACCGTATCCTAGTTCTTTTGGAGAAAAAAATGGCATTATTCTCATCCGGACTCAATGCTAACATAACCCTCTTCACTTCTGCAATAGACATTTCAAGACTTAAAACTCTATTCTGATCATTAGGAAGTGAAAATTTCCTGATTGACATCAAATTTTCTCTAACACCCATATGATATGCTTCCCTTCTGCTCAAAATTTCTGAAACACTTTAATCGTCTCTTGATGAACTTTTTTTTTGCCAACAAAAATAGTACCAACAAAATGCTTGATGGAAATAATTTTATTTTTACTATTATGAGATTTTACCTTAAAATGAAAAAAACGTGTTCTTATCTCCCAAATGAATCCAACTAACTCATGCTTTTTATTTAAATAAAGATTCCCGTGCCTCACATAAATTCATATAATCAATTATAAGATCCATATTTTCTTCTATCAACATTCGATCTTCTGGATGTTATAAGGACACAAGTCTCCGATGACTCCTTAATGTAGTGTTGGCTCAATTCCGGAAAAAACCATTTGAGTCATATGATAGATGTTCATGTGTATCCTTCAAGCCTATGACAAGTTCAAGTTGAAGTCGTAGCGGCCAAGATTTAAAGTTCACATCATTGCCGAGTTTAGTGCCATGTCTCTACGTCAACAACATTTTGCATTTCTAAGATCTCTAAAAGGTATGAATGCATTTTTATATATGTAGAGTCTTGGATATAGTATTATGGGTGTTCTTTTTATAGAAATATTTTTAACATATTTTATTTTATCTCGGGAAATTTATTTTGGGCATTTGTATTTTTGTTAATTTTTTTTTATTTCATAGTTCTAAATATTTTGTTCTCGGACACCTTTCCGTAGAAAAATCATATCAAATCCAAAAAAAATCAGAAAAATATGAAACTGGTGGCCACGCGTTCGTATTAAAATTCTCTAGAACATGGCCTGAAATATTGTTAGAAAAGTCGTTCAAATGACCTCGTTCGAACGAGATTTCAAAAAAAAATCTATTTTTTCGTTAGAAGTTTCATTCGAACATACTCGTTCGAACGAGATTTCTAACAAAAAAATAGCGGGAACAGTTTTAAGCCAATTTTTTCCACTTTCCCACTACTTTTCTCCACTTCCTTTTTGACATACTTCTTAAGTGCGAGAACTAACTTTTTGAAGATAACTTTTTCACATTTCCAAGATTCATTAGAGCAAAATACTTTGAAGAAAAAGTTCCTTTTTATATGTTAAGTTTTATGGAGTAAATTCCTTTTAAAACACATATACACCCATATGTTTGTCTATATCCAAGTCTCAACATATATATATTGCTCGGAGTGTTTGGCACCAGTTTTCTCTACACCATTGAAGAAGAAGAGAGTTTGAGTTTTCTTTTCAACTCATAAAGGAGAAGAGCTTTGTTTGATGTGACATTCCCACTCGGAGAAAGGCTTCATGTGAGGGTTGGCGATTGTTCAAAAGTCTTGTTGGTGGATTCCAAGATTCCGGTGGAGTTTTGATATTATCAACTAGGCAAAAGTGTTTACAAGAAGACGCGTCAAGGCTTGAAGGGAGTCGAGTCGAGGAAGTAAGTCATCTGTCTTGTAATTTTAAAACCGTACTTAATGGACTTAAGGCTAGGGCCGTCCGAGGTTTTTCCCATTTGGATTTTCCTCGTACATCCGCGTAGTGCGATTGTGATTCATTTTATCTTGATATATCACCTAGATACATGCTTAGGACTAAAAGATAAAATTATTTCAAAATCATAATATATTTAATTTGGTGCAAATTTAATGTTTGGGTATGTTTAATTTAATTCAAGTGCAAAATTACTTTATTTTGATAACATGAAAGTTTAACTTGAATTGGATTAATGTGTGTTTAAGTCGAAATGAAAATTGTGTGTGTAGTTTTAATTTCACTTTTAGTTTAGTTTTATTTTTTTCATGAGTTGGTTTGTTCTCTTTAAGAAAAGAAAAGTTTTTCAATAACTTTTGAAAAATTAAAATTTAAACCATTTCATTATATTTGAATTTAAAAATTGGGGGCTTCCGCACCAACAAATTGGTATCAGAGCATTGATTTAGAAAAACTATCGTTTTCAAATTGGTATCAGAGCGGTATCGCTAAATTATTGCGTTTAAGATCCTTTTAAACATTTTTGACAAAAATGGAATTTTCTCCATTTTCAAAATTTTCTTTTTTCGATGGTTCTAATTACGCATATTGGAAAGCACGTATGCGTTCGGCACTTAGGTCTCTAGATGAGAGGGTTTGGTTGTCTGTCGTTAACGAGTGGTTTCCACCTACATTTTTAATTAAAAATGAACGTGTTCCCAAACCCACCGATAGATGGAGTGAGAATAAATTTAAACTTGCAAATTTTAATTTTCGTGGTTTAAATGCCTTGTTTAGCGCGGTCACACCGGATTAATTCCGTCGTATTATGACGGGTGAAATCGCTAAAGAAGCTTGGGATATTTTACAGCTCACTCACGAGGGAACTAGTGTCGTTAAGGCTTCGAAACTCCAAAACCTCACCACTCAATTTGAAACCATCAAAATGAATGAAAAAAAACTTTTGATGAATTTTATGCTAGACTTTTCGATATAGTTAATTCATCTTTTAATTTGGGAGAGAAAATACCCGACAACCGAGTAGTAAAGAAAATCTTAAGGTCCCTAACCGATAGATTTATTCCTAAGGTGAGCGTGTTAAATTCTTTATCCACTTTAGCCTCTACGAAATTAGAAGAGCTTGTAGGTGATTTACAAACCTATGAACTAGACATGTTTCCCTTCAAAACTGAAAAGAAAATTGATAAGGGCGTTGCTTTGAAAGCCCGAAAGGAGAAAAATAAGTAGTAGAATGTGAAAGTGAGAGTGACTCGAAAGATATGGTTATGTTTGCTAGGACATTTCAAAAATTTCTTAAATTTAACAAAGATAAATTTAAAAATGATTTTAAAAAATTTGAAAATTCTAAGCATGACAAAGCCGAGAAGATCCCTAAAACTTTTAATGAAAATTTAAATAGGGACGAGTCAAATAGGTGTTACGGTTGTGAGGGTTATGGCCATAGGGAAAAAGAGTGCCCCACTAAACTAAGGAGAGAGGGTAAGTAACCAATTTCTTTTAATGCAACCCTTAGTGATAGTGATAACGAGGAGGGACCCGATTCTCCCACTAAGCCCAACTTTGTGGCTTTTATGGCAAGTCATGTGAGTGAAAATGAGCACTCCTTTAGTGATGAAATTTTAACACATGACACTTCCAAGGCCTTTGTTTGTGAATCCCAACGAAATGATGGTAGTGAGAGTGGAGAAGAAAGAGATAGTCAAAGTGAAAATGAGATTGATGTGAGTGAACTTCAAATTGTGTTTCAAGAGTTATATGAAGAATCAATTAAATTAAAAAGAACAAATTTGAAGTTAGATGCAAGTTTGAAAGAGTGTGTTGAGGTCATTAATGAGAGTGTTTTAGTGGAAGACCTTAGAACACGTGAGAGAGCTCTTTGTGAGAAGCTTGAATATGTAAAAGGCGAGAGAGATAGCCTTAAAGGTTTAATGGAATCATTGAAAAATGAGCTTCTTGTGTTTGAAGAGCGGAATATTTTATTAGAGTCTAACATTTTAGAATTAGAAAATAAATTAAAAAATTCTAGTAAAGTCAAATTTGATTTGGAATGTCGTTCGGAGAAATTAGATAAAATATTAGGAACAGTCCAAATTGAAAATGACACGTGCTGTTTAGGCTTCAATACGTGTAGTGAGTCAACTCATAAAGCCAAAACCAATAGTTTAGGAGAATCTTCTAGGAACAATGTTATAGATCATTCCTTAGGTAATTCTTTTCGCCGAGTCCTTAGGTGCTCTCATTGTGGTCGAAAAGGTCATCTTAGAATTTTT
Source organism: Sambucus nigra (assembly GCA_949130495.1). Taxonomy (NCBI): domain Eukaryota; kingdom Viridiplantae; phylum Streptophyta; class Magnoliopsida; order Dipsacales; family Adoxaceae; genus Sambucus; species Sambucus nigra. Next base: position 38,069,697 of record OX422220.1, read on the forward strand.
TTTTTTAATCTTAAACGAGGTCCTAGAAAATCCCTACGTAAGGCAAACGAGGTAGCCAAGATTCCTAGACCCTGAGATCATCATTCGTCATTACTTTGGATTAGGAGATCCGACTTGGTAGCTTTACAGGATAGGATTTTTTATTCTCATTTACTTTCACACGATACCTCCCTTGCTAAATCCAAAGGTTGATTGTGTTAGTTGTTTGCATACTTTATCTTTTGTACTTCATGCTAAGTTATCATGCTAATTGTATGTCGCTTTATCATTGTTCTAGTCTATGCTTCATGCTTTATCACATGCTATAATTGTAATGTTTGTTTATCTTTTGTATTATAGTTCTTTCATTTTAGTTTGCGTTACAAGAAAAATACAAAAAGATTTTTGTAAATCTTTTGTGTTTTACCTTTTAGTAATTTAGTCTTAATGCAAAATACAAATGATTTTGTTTGTCTTTTGAGTACATATTTTATTTTTGGTTAAAAATTGTCAAAAACTCAAAAAGATTTTTTTGTGTGTATTTTAGTTTGACACACTCTATGCGGCATATACTTGTATTTGAATCCCATATTTCTTGCTCCCATGTGGCTATAACTTTTGGTTTAGAGTGTCAATCCTTAAAATGTTCTTTACCATGCTTATATGGAGTAGTTGGATTTTTCTGTTGCTATAATGGATTCTATTTTTATATGCCTCAATTCACACATGCACGAGGTCACTTGAAATTTTAACTTCATATGTATATTTGAGCTTTGTGAGGTGTTCTCCTACCAATCTAGTCATCTACATATTATATGATCTAGGAGGACTAGTGCATGTTAAAATCCGTTGCACGTGAGATTTGTGTGAGATATAAATCTCTCTCTCTCTCTATATATATATATATATGTTTGTGTGTGTGTGTGTGTGTGTGTGTGTGTGTGTGCACGGGGAAGGGCTCCAAAAGGAAATATCATCCTTTCCGAGTAAGCTACCGTTTTCTTGGACCTAAAAGAAATACGTGGTCCAAAGGCCTAAAAGAATAATGGCATTAAAAGAAATTATTTTTCAAGGCCTATTTTTTTTAGTTGATTTATTCATTCAAAAGATTAAACTCTATATGCTTAAATTGAGGGAGTTTGGATGGTATATCAACAGTTTGCACAATGTCTGTTTATCTTAGTTGTACTTTCAATGTCATGACTCTATTGGTTTGTAGAATCATCAACATTCTAGGCTTGTATGCATTGTGTATGTTTGTTCATTGAGTTCAATTTATATTGTCACATGAGGTTATATTCAAATGTGATGAAGTTTGCAATCAATTGAGAACTCCGTGAACATGTTTTAAGTGATTGGGTCTAAATTTAATTGTTGCTAGTTCACTCCCCTACACTTTCATTTCCATATAACATATTTTTGCCATACAAATGTGAAAAGATTATTGTATTTTGTGTCATGTGTGGTGTCTATACCTATATATATGTGCGTGTGCGTTAGTGATAGTCATTATGTCTACATATATATATGGTATTTTTTTTCTTTGCCTTACTTTCTAGTCCATCTATGCTTCTAATTCATAATTGGTATCTATCTTGGTGCATATTTTGTTGATATCACATGCTTTGTATCTCATGTATCCCATTGATATCATTTTGTTTACCTCTTCGTTGGTTTCCGTTCTTATTTGTATGGATTAGTTTTGATTTTGTTGCCCATATGCTTGCATGTTCTTATCACTCTAAGCTTCATGTTTAAATTAGTTTTCTATCCTTTGTCTATTCCTAAACAAAAAGGGGGAGAATGATAGGGGGAGAAATGGCATCCATTCCTATTGTAATCGCATCTTAGTTTGAGAGATTTAACTTAGGGGGAGACGTCTTTCTAAGTATGTCATTTATTTGATTAAGGGGAGAATTAACTTAGGGGGAGTATTTATTTTAATTTCATTTAATATTCTTGATATTCCCTATGCGTTTGATAGTTTCCTTAAGTGTGCAGGAATTCTTCTAAATGGAACACAACCTTCATCGGCAAAGTTATTGATCCTTGGGTTTTGAGTGACGCTATGTATTTTTTATTTTGGGTGGGACATTTTTTACGTCTAGTAGAGCTTGACAGCCCTTTATGATTTTTTTTTATTTTTGTCCTGGAATAGCCAAAGGGAGAGATTTGTAAGGACACAAGTCTCCGATTGAGTCTGAATGTAGTGTTGGCTCAATTTCGGACAAAACCATTTGAGTCATAGGATAGATGTTCATGTGTATCTTTCAAGCCTATGACAAGTTCAAGTTGAAGTCGTAGCCGCCAAGATTTAAAGTTCACATCATTGCCGAGTTTAGTGCCATGTCTCTACGTCAACAACATTTTCATTCCCAAGATCTCTAAAAGGTATGAATGCATTTTTATATATGTAGAGTCTTGGATATAGTTTTATGGGTGTTCTTTTTATAGAAATATTTTTAACATATTTTATTTTATCTCGAGAAATTTATTTTGGGCGTTTGTATTTTTGTTAAATTTTTTTTATTTCATAGTTCTAAATATTTTGTTCTCGAACACCTTTTCGTAGAAAAATCATATCAAATAAAAAAAATCAGAAAAATACGAAACTGGCGGCCACGCTTTCATATCGAAATTCTCTAGAACCATGGCCTGAAATCTCGTTAGAAAAGTCGTTCGAACGACCTCGTTCGAATGAGATTTCAAACGAAATTTCAGAATTTGTTTTCTATTTTTTCGTTAGAAGTTTCGTTCGAACATACTCGTTCGAACGAGATTTCTAACGAAAAAATAACGGGAGTAGTTTTAAGCAAGTTTTTTCCACTTTCCCACTACTTTGCCCCACTTCGTTTTTAACTTACTTCTTAAGTGCGGGAACTAACTTTTTGAAGATAACTTTTTCACATTTCCAAGAGTCATTACAACAAAATACTTTGAAGAAAAAGTTCCATTTTATGTGTTAAGTTTTATGGAGTAAATTCCTTTCAAAACATATATACATCCATATGTTTGTCTATATCCAAGTTTCAACACATATATATATATATATTGCTTGGAGTGTTTGGCACCGATTTTCTCTACACCATTGAAGAAGAGAGTTTGAGTTTTCTTTTCAACTCATAATGGAGAAGAGCTTTATTTGATGCGACATTCCCACTCGAAGAAAGGCTTCATGTGAGGGTTGGCGGTTGTCCAAAAGTCTCATTGGTGGATTCCAAGATTCCGGTGGAATTTCGGGGTTGTCAACTAGGCGGAGGTGTTTACAAGAAGACGCGTCAAGTCTTGAAGGGAGTCGAGTCGAGGAAGTAAGTCATTTGTCTTGTAATTTTAAAACCGTACTTTGTGGACTTAAGGCCAGGGTCGTCCGAGGTTTTTCCCATTTGGGTTTTTCTCGTACATCCGGCGTAGTGCGATTGTGATTTATTTTATCTTGCTATATCACCTACATGCATGTTTAGGACTAAAAGATAAAATTAGTTCAAAATCACAATCTATTTTATTTGGTGCAAATTTAATGTTTGGGTATGTTTAATTTAAGAGTAAAATACCCCTTTGGCCCCTAAACTATTGATGTTTGGCCAATTTAGTCCCTAAACTATTAATTTGGCCAATTTAGTCCCTAAACTATTAATTTTGGCCAATTTAGTCCCTCAAATATGTTTTTTAATAAATATAAAACAATTTTAAATATAAAAACAGTTTTAATAAAGATAGTTTTAATTAAAAAAAACAGTCTTCTATTAAAAAAATATTTTCCTACATATAGTTAAAAAACCCTCTTTTGTCCTATTAAAAAAATATTTTCCTACATATAGTTAAAAAAATCCTCTTTTATCCTATTTAAGAAACTGTGTTTATCCTATTTAAAAAATTATTTTTTTCCCATTTAAAAAAAAAACTGTTTTTTTATCCTATTTAAGAAACAGTTTGTTATTGGGAGTTTTGGGAAAAGGTCTTATGATGCTCAAAGTGTATAAAATTAGGACACACCGTATACTTTTATAAATTTAGTCCTTGTACTAAAAATTTCATAAAACATTGTGAAAAATAGTGCCGCTGGCGCGGACCAAAAAAATAAATGTTATTGTACCACAGGGACTAGATTTATAAACTTGAAAAGTATTGTCCTAAAAATCCAAATATAGGAAGAAACATGACCTTTACCTTAATTCTCTATTTTTTATTCCATTGTAAAACAGTTTTTTAACTTTGAAAAGAAATAATCAATTTTAAGCTATTTTAAGGACTAAATTGGCTAAATTATTAGTTTATGGACTAAATTATTAGTTTATGGGATAAATTGGCTATTTTAGGCTATTTTAAAAAACAGTTTTTTTTTAAACGATCATTTATTACAGATAAACTTTAAAAAAACTTTTCTTTTAAAAACAGATAAATTATTAGTTTTGGGAATAAAAAAACTGTTTTTAAAGTTTATCTTTAAAAAATGACTATTTAAAAAAATATTAAATCGCCAATTTAGCCCGTAAACTAATAATTTATTCCATAAACTAATAATTTAGTCAATTTAATCCTTAAACTTTCTTATTTCTTTTCAAGGTTAAAAAAACTATTTTTAAAATGGAATAAAAAACTGTTTTTAAATAGGATAAAAAAAGTTTTTACTTTTTAAATATGAAAAAAAATAGTTTTTATACCGGATAAAAACAGTTTCTGAAATAGGATAAAAAAGTGTTTTTTAAGATAAAACCTGTTTTTTATATAGGATAAAAAAGTTTCTTTCATATTAAAAAACAGTTTTTAAATAAAGAAAAACAGTTTTTAAATTTAAAAAAACAAACAGTTTTTTATCCTACTTAAAAACTTGTTTTAAATTTAATAAAAAAGTGTTTTATCCTATTTAAAAGAAACTTTTTTTTTTAAATTTAAATACTGTTTTTTTTTTAATTAAAACAGTTTTAATTAAAACTGTCTTTATTAAAGCAGTTTTAATTAAAACAGTTTTTTAATTAAAAATATTTTTTGATTAAAATTTGTATTTTATTAAAAAAAAATTAATAGAAGGCTGTTTTTTTAATTAAAACTGTATTTTATTAAAACTTTTTTTATATTTAAAATTATTTTATATTTATTAAAAAATAGATTTGAGGGACTAAATTGGCCAAAATTAGTAGTTTAAAGGCTAAATTGGCCAAAATTAGTAGTTTATGTACTAAATTGGTCAAATTAATAGTTTATGGACTAAATTGGTCAAACCTCAATAGTTTAGGAGCCATATGGGTACTTTACTCTTAATTTAATTCAAGTGCAAAATTACTTTATCTTGAAAATGCAAGTTTAACTTGAATTGAATTAATGTGTGTTTAAGTCGAAATGAAAATTGTGTGTAGTTTTAATTTCACTTTTTGTTTAGTTTTATTTTTTTTTCATAAGTTGGCTTGTTCTCTTTAAGAAAAGAAAATTTTAAATAACTTTTGAAAAATTAAAATTTGAACCATTTTATTATATTTGAATTTAAAAATTGGGGGCTTTCGCACCAAGAAATTGGTATCAGAGCATTGATTTAGAAAAACTATCGTTTTCAGATCTTCAACAAGTTACTGCTACATCATGTCCCTTTATTTTGAATAATGATAAACTCCCCGAAAGGGAGCTACCGATTTGATACCAACCTATCCCACCCTTGATTTTATTAGAAGCCAAAATAATCCTCACTCTTGATTTATATAAACAAAAATGATGTATTATATCTTTAAAGTTATAACTTATTTTAAACTAAAATTATTCTAATAAAAAATTGTTTTTTTAAAATTATTTTTAACTCATTTAGTCTCTCAAACACTCATTTACTCAATATTTTCTTATTTTTCAAGGTCCGCGACAGCGGCACTCTTTATTTTTAAACTTAATTTTTTAAGTCATTTGGCCCCTCAAACACCCATTTGCTCAATATTGTCTTATTTTTATAGATCCACGCCAGCGGCATTAATTATTTTTAAACTTAATTTTTTAACTCATTTAGTCCTTCTCAAGCACCCATTTACCCAATATTTTCTTATTGTTATAGGTCCACGCCAGTGGCATCCCTTATTTTTAAACTTAATTTTTTAACTCATTTAGTCCCTCAAACATCCATTTACCCAATATTATCTTATTTTTTATAGGTTCGTGCCAACGGCATCCCATATTTTTAAACTTAATTTTTTAACTCTTTTATTCCCTCAAACACCCATTTGCTCAATATTCTCTTATTTTTATAGGTCCCCACTAGCGGCACCACTTATTTTTAAACTTCAATTTTTTTATTTTACAACATTTAAAACAATTTGTATTTCTTAAAACCGTTTAAAATGTAATTTTTTTTATTTATATTAAACTAACATTTATTTTTCAAAACATTTTTTTTCAAAAAAAAATAATTTTTATATTATAATAATGTTTACGTAAACTTATCGCATTTAATTGGGTCGGCTGACTTGATTATTTTAATTTAATCATGTTCGTGTTCCTTTTTTTTTATATAAAACACTATTTTTCTAAATAAAAAATATAATTTTTTATATGACAAAACAATTTTTCAATTAAAAAAAACAAATAAAAAAAGAACCTTTTACATTCGGTATGGATTGCGGATGAAGGAGTAGGGAAGAGTAGCACTACTCCTTTTTTTTTTTTTCTAAAACACGCATGCTAATATAAGAATATGACTTTTTATTTAACATCTTAAAATAGGTTTTCATATCTTTTAATCTTTTCACCACTCTAAACATGGGAGGCCCCACATGGATAATATTCCAATGGTTTTCTAGATTTTTTCTAAATTCCCCATTCCTCGTCCAGAAATAAAAATAAAACTTGAAAGGTCTATTTATCTCATCAAAGTGCATAACAACATTAACAGTAATATGATAGTGGTCGGAAACACCTGGTAGGTCGATTAGAACCTCACAATCCATGTTGTATATTTTGTAAAATGCTAGCTTATTTGGTCAAACTTTAGAGTCAATTTTAATTAAGACATATTTGTTAAAGGTGATGTGTCTTAATACCAATGTGTTCCTTGTAGCAAGGAGATTAATTTGGTATACTCACTTGTTCAAAATAGTGAAGTAATGAATGAAAAATTTGGACTTAAAGTGACCCATTTGAGTTTAAGCTAGATGGTGTAAAATAGCTAGTGGGTTTGTTCCACATTGGAAAAGTGGTAGAAAAGCTTGGAGTTAATATACACAAGTTATGGGACTAAGGCTTGGATGCCTTGGGCTATCCCAACTCTTTGAAGGGGAGATGGCCTACACTATGCATGTGTTGGGCTTGGGCCAAAAACCCACACGCGCGCGCGCCGTCCGGCCCGGGTCCGGGAAATTTTTTGGACAAATTTTAATTGACCTTTGGGCTTTAAAATTTATTTTCTGATCCAAAAAATCTGAATTAATTATTTTCCGCATTAATTAATTATTTAAAAAACATTGTCGTTTTTAATTATTTAAAAACGCTGTCGTTTTTAATTAATTAATTAAAACGTTAATTTGAGAGATGCAACTGTTCAAACAGTCACATCTGTTCTGGGAAAAGCTATGAGTTGCAACCCTTCACCACTTATAAAAAGGACCATATGCAGTCCATTTAAAGATAGAAAATCTACCCGAATTCCCTACTACTGTCCTTGTTCCCTTCTTACTGCTTGAGAGTAATTCGCCATTGTTGGTTCGTGGGACTGTTGCACTGAAGTGCTTCTTGCGACAGTCGTTGACCGTTTCATCCTGGGAGGCAGACGCCCGTTGTATTTTCCGTCAGCACCGTAGCGGGGGCGTATTCTGTCTTAAGGAGAGATAGTTTAACTTTCGACTCGGTCAAAAATCTGCAAGTGATTGTGTCAATCACAAACTGTATGTTCTTCTTTTCTCTCTTTACTGTTGCTGTTTATATGTAATTTTTGTTTATTTATTTAGTGAAATATTACTTTTTGTAATCCGGGAAACAACAATCTTAAGACAGAATATTTTCTATATTTTTTGTGTTTTCACTAAATAAATAATTTTCTTAATTAAAATTTGTTTCGCAACGTTTTACTTGTTTTATTTACATACTAAAACGTGTTTACATTGAATATATCTTTTCTTAAAATTTTAATTTTGGAAAAATTTATATACATTTCCTTAAATTGCTTTGTGTTATTCGATAACAGAATAATGGCTACCGAATCCTCTGAAAATGTGATGTCTGTTCCTCAAAATGATGTTACGGTTAGTATTCCTAATACCGTTCCTACTCATTTAACTTATGGAGAAAAACCCGAAAAGTTTAATGGTACTGATTTCAAACGTTGGCAACAAAAGATGTTGTTCTATTTAACTACCATTAATCTTGCGAGGTTTATTAACGAAGATGCTCCCGTGGTTAATGAAAATGAAACGGATAAGACAACTTTGCTAGCTGTAGAAGCATGGAAACATTCAGATTTTATTTGCAAAAACTATATCCTTAATGGATTGGACAATACACTTTATAATGTATATAGTCCAATCAAAACCGCGAAACTGTTATGGGAGTCTTTGGATAAAAAATATAAAACCGAGGATGCCGGCATGAAAAAATTCGTGGTCGGTAGATTTCTCGAGTATAAAATGGTTGATTCAAAGACTGTCATAAGCCAAGTCCAAGAGCTTCAATTAATTTTTCATGAAATACTTGCTGAAAATATGGTCATAAGTGAAACATTTCAAGTTGCTACGGTAATTGAAAAATTACCCCCTTCTTGGAAAGATTTCAAAAATTATTTGAAGCATAAACGAAAAGAAATGGGACTTGAAGATTTAATTGTTCGGTTAAGGATAGAAGAAGATAATCGTAAATCTGAAAAGAAAAATGGTAACCATGCTATGTCTGCAAAAGCAAATATTGTTGAGGATGGACAAAAATTCAATAAAAAGAGGAAGCACAAAAATGAAGGCACAAGTCAACAAGGCGGTGCTAAGAAGTTCAAAGGAAAATGTTTTAATTGCAACAAAGAAGGTCATAGGGCCAAGGATTGTCGCAAGCCGAAAAAACAAGAGAACTTCAAGAAGAAAGCACCACAAGCCAACATGACAGAAGTTGATGCATTATCCGACGATGTTTCCAATGTTTCTCTCTCCGCAGTTGTATCTGAAGTAAATTTGGTAGGTAATACCAAAGAGTGGTGGGTTGATACCGGCGCTACACGCCATGTATGTTCCGATAAAAGCATGTTTACAACCTACCAACCAATTGCAAATGGAGAACAATTATTCATGGGAAACTCCTCCACCTCGAAGGTTGAAGGCAAAGGCAAAGTAGTGCTGAAAATGACTTCGGGGAAGCATCTCGCACTCAACGATGTATTGCATGTGCCTGACATTAGAAAGAACCTTGTCTCCGGTTCCGTGCTAAGCAAGAAAGGATTTAAGCTAGTCTTTATTGGAGACAAATTTGTACTAAGTAAAGATGGAATGTATGTAGGGAAAGGATATATGTGTGATGGGATGTTCAAATTGAACGTCATGACTGTTGTACCAAAAAGTAACAATGATAATAATAATATGATATCTTCTGCTTATATGCTTGAGTCTATGGATATGTGGCATGGTAGACTTGGACATGTTAATTATAGTACTTTAAGTAAATTAATTCACTTAGAATTAATTCCTAAATTTAGCATTGATACAAGTCACAAATGTGAAACATGTGTAGAAGCTAAATTAACTAAAACACCTTTTCATTCAATTGAAAGGAATAGTGAACCTTTAGATTTAATTCACACCGATATATGTGATTTAAAATTTGTTCAAACTAGAGGTGGGAAAAAGTACTTTATTACCTTTGTGGATGATTGCACTAGATATTGCTATGTTTATCTTTTAAGAAGCAAAGATGAAGCAATTGAAGCTTTTAAGCAATACAAGATAGAAGTTGAGAATCAACTTGGTAGAAAGATTAAAGAATTAAGAAGCGATAGAGGTGGTGAATATGAATATCCTTTTAAGGAAATATGCTTAGAAAATGGTATTATTCACCAAACTACCGCACCTTATTCTCCTCAATCAAATGGGATTGCGGAACGTAAAAACCGAACTTTAAAAGAAATGATGAATGCATTATTAATAAGTTCGGGATTACCCCAAAACATGTGGGGGGAAGCATTGCTTTCAGCTAATTACATTCTCAACAAATTGATTCATAAGAAAACAAAAAAGATACCCTATGAGTTGTGGAAAGGACGCAAGCCTTCCTACAAATACTTAAATGTGTGGGGGTGTCTTGCAAAAGTGCTAATTCCTGAATCTAAAAAGGTGAAAATTGGTCCAAAGACTATTGACTGCATATTCATTGGTTATGCACATAATAGTAGTGCATATCGGTTTCTTGTGCATAAGTCTGACATTCCTGAAATTCATGAAAATACAATCATAGAATCTAGGAATGCATCATTCTTTGAAAATATCTTTCCTTGTAAGAATACACAAGAAACAACTTCTAACAAAAGAATGCTTGAAGTTACAAATGGTGAACCTCGAAATATTAGTGAGGAAGAACCTAGACGTAGCAAAAGAGCTAAGATTTCAAAATCTTTCGGTCCGGATTTTCTAACATATATGTTAGAAAATGAACCTCAAACGGTTAAAGAAGCTCTATCCACTCCGGAAGCCTCATATTGGAAAGAAGCTATCAATAGTGAAATTGAATCCATTTTGCAAAATCATACATGGGAACTGGTGGATCTACCACCAGGGACAAAACCGTTAGGGTGTAAATGGATATTCAAACGGAAAATGAAAGCTGATGGAACTATTGATAAATATAAGGCTAGACTTGTAGCTAAAGGATACAAGCAAAAAGAGGGAATAGATTATTTCGACACCTATTCACCTGTTACAAGGATTACATCCATTAGAATGTTAATTGCAATAGCAGCAATACATAAATTGGAAATACACCAAATGGATGTTAAAACGGCATTTTTAAATGGTGAATTAGATGAAGAAATATATATGGAACAACCGGAAGGTTTTAGATCTCCTGGAAATGAAAGGAAAGTATGTAAACTTGTGAAGTCATTATATGGGTTGAAACAAGCACCTAAACAATGGCATGAAAAATTTGACAACGTCATGAAGTCAAATGGTTTCAAAATAAATGAGTGTGACAAATGTGTTTACATCAAAAGCACTCAAGCGGGACATGTGATTGTATGTCTATATGTAGATGATATGCTAATAATTGGTAATAATAATAATGTTATCAATTCTACTAAACAAATGTTGACTAGTAGATTTGAAATGAAGGACATGGGATTGGCTGATGTCATCCTAGGAATTAAAATTATTAGAACCCCTCAAGGAATTAGCTTATCTCAATCACATTACGTTGAAAAAATACTTCAAAAGTATAATAAATATGATCAAAGTCCAGTGAGAACACCTGTAGATCCAAGTCATCACCTCTTTAAAAATAAAGGTGAAGGTATATCTCAATTAGAGTATTCTCGTATTATTGGAAGTTTGATGTATTTATCAAACTGTACTCGACCTGATATAGCATACTCGATTAGTAAGCTTAGTCGATATACGAGTAATCCCGGGAAAGATCATTGGAAAGCCTTGATAAGAGTTCTTCGATATCTTCGATACTCTTTGGGTGATGGTTTGCACTACGAACGATATCCAGCTGTACTTGAAGGCTATAGCGATGCAAATTGGATATCTGACTCAAATGATTCAAAATCCACAAGTGGATATGTTTTTACCCTTGGAGGTGCAGCCGTATCTTGGAAATCCTCGAAACAAACGTGTATTGCAAGATCCACGATGGAATCTGAATTTATTGCTTTAGATAAAGCTGGGGAAGAGGCTGAATGGCTTAGAAACTTCTTAGAGGATATTCCAATATGGTCAAAGCCCGTGCCACCTATCATAATACATTGTGATAGTCAATCGGCAATTGCTAGGGCTGAAAATAATAACTATAACGGTAAATCACGACATATACGTCGTCGACATCAAACCGTTAGACAATTGCTCTCAAATGGAATTATTTCTGTTGACTATGTAAAGTCAAAGGAAAATATTGCGGATCCACTAACTAAAGGTATACCTGGAGAGCAAGTTGCAAGTTCATCACGTGGAATGGGCCTAAAGCCTGTAAAATTATAAAGAGTCGTCTTAATGGAAACCCAACCTAAATGACTGGAGATCCCAAGAAATAGGTTCAAAGGGACAACCTAATTATGATGACTCAGTTTGCACTGAGAAGTAATACTTTAATTACTTCCTCCCATTCCGAAGATGAGTCAGTGCACAAACTGTCGCGTGTATAAGGATAAACTATGTTTTTAATGATTTCTATATCTTGAATGTATAGGTCAAGTGGGGTATTAGCAGGATACTCTTTATAGAAATCACCTATGTGAGTGAGAAGGGGCCGCTTCTATGAGAATAACGAAGGCTATTTCTCTAGCACACTCATGAAACCAGGAGGTGTCCAAGGCCAAAAAGGACACAACAATGAGAACCAATAAGGTTGGAAAGACATTGTGTGAATACTATTGTCTCAGTTTACACAAATGGTCGATCAATTCAAGACATCAAGTTCATTGATTGGCTAGTAAGCTCGATAGTATCTCACTAGGAAAGATTCAAAGCCACAAGCTATCTTTTTTCGATGCAATGTTTTTCCTAGAACAACTCTCTATTTGCATCTATATTCGTTTGATTCTTCCAAATTTCATTCATGTGGGGGATTGTTGTATATTTTGTAAAATGCTAGCTTATTTGGTCAAACTTTAGAGTCAATTTTAATTAAGACATATTTGTTAAAGGTGATGTGTCTTAATACCAATGTGTTCCTTGTAGCAAGGAGATTAATTTGGTATACTCACTTGTTCAAAATAGTGAAGTAATGAATGAAAAATTTGGACTTAAAGTGACCCATTTGAGTTTAAGCTAGATGGTGTAAAATAGCTAGTGGGTTTGTCCCACATTGGAAAAGTGGTAGAAAAGCTTGGAGTTAATATACACAAGTTATGGGACTAAGGCTTGGATGCCTTGGGCTATCCCAACTCTTTGAAGGGGAGATGGCCTACACTATGCATGTGTTGGGCTTGGGCCAAAAACCCACACGCGCGCGCGCGCCGCCGCCGTCCGTCCGGCCCGGCCCGTGCCCGGGTCCGGGTCCGGGTCGTGGGTCTTGGGTCTTGGGTCTTTCTTGAGCAACTATTAAATTTTTTGGACAAATTTTAATTGACCTTTGGGCTTTAAAATTTATTTTCTGATCCAAAAAATCTGAATTAATTATTTTCCGCATTAATTAATTATTTAAAAAACATTGTCGTTTTTAATTATTTAAAAACGCTGTCGTTTTTAATTAATTAATTAAAACGTTAATTTGAGAGATGCAACTGTTCAAACAGTCACATCTGTTCTGGGAAAAGCCATGAGTTGCAACCCTTCACCACTTATAAAAAGGACCATATGCAGTCCATTTAAAGATAGAAAATCTACCCGAATTCCCTACTACTGTCCTTGTTCCCTTCTTACTGCTTGAGAGTAATTCGCCATTGTTGGTTCGTGGGACTGTTGCACTGAAGTGCTTCTTGCGACAGTCGTTGACCGTTTCATCCTGGGAGGCAGACGCCCGTTGTATTTTCCGTCAGCACCGTAGCGGGGGCGTATTCTGTCTTAAGGAGAGATAGTTTAACTTTCGACTCGGTCAAAAATCTGCAAGTGATTGTGTCAATCACAAACTGTATGTTCTTCTTTTCTCTCTTTACTGTTGCTGTTTATATGTAATTTTTGTTTATTTATTTAGTGAAATATTACTTTTTGTAATCCGGGAAACAACAATCTTAAGACAGAATATTTTCTATATTTTTTGTGTTTTCACTAAATAAATAATTTTCTTAATTAAAATTTGTTTCGCAACGTTTTACTTGTTTTATTTACATACTAAAACGTGTTTACATTGAATATATCTTTTCTTAAAATTTTAATTTTGGAAAAATTTATATACATTTCCTTAAATTGCTTTGTGTTATTCGATAACAGAATAATGGCTACCGAATCCTCTGAAAATGTGATGTCTGTTCCTCAAAATGATGTTACGGTTAGTATTCCTAATACCGTTCCTACTCATTTAACTTATGGAGAAAAACCCGAAAAGTTTAATGGTACTGATTTCAAATGTTGGCAACAAAAGATGTTGTTCTATTTAACTACCATTAATCTTGCGAGGTTTATTAACGAAGATGCTCCCGTGGTTAATGAAAATGAAACGGATAAGACAACTTTGCTAGCTGTAGAAGCATGGAAACATTCAGATTTTATTTGCAAAAACTATATCCTTAATGGATTGGACAATACACTTTATAATGTATATAGTCCAATCAAAACCGCGAAACTGTTATGGGAGTCTTTGGATAAAAAATATAAAACCGAGGATGCCGGCATGAAAAAATTCGTGGTCGGTAGATTTCTCGAGTATAAAATGGTTGATTCAAAGACTGTCATAAGCCAAGTCCAAGAGCTTCAATTAATTTTTCATGAAATACTTGCTGAAAATATGGTCATAAGTGAAACATTTCAAGTTGCTACGGTAATTGAAAAATTACCCCCTTCTTGGAAAGATTTCAAAAATTATTTGAAGCATAAACGAAAAGAAATGGGACTTGAAGATTTAATTGTTCGGTTAAGGATAGAAGAAGATAATCGTAAATCTGAAAAGAAAAATGGTAACCATGCTATGTCTGCAAAAGCAAATATTGTTGAGGATGGACAAAAATTCAATAAAAAGAGGAAGCACAAAAATGAAGGCACAAGTCAACAAGGCGGTGCTAAGAAGTTCAAAGGAAAATGTTTTAATTGCAACAAAGAAGGTCATAGGGCCAAGGATTGTCGCAAGCCGAAAAAACAAGAGAACTTCAAGAAGAAAGCACCACAAGCCAACATGACAGAAGTTGATGCATTATCCGACGATGTTTCCAATGTTTCTCTCTCCGCAGTTGTATCTGAAGTAAATTTGGTAGGTAATACCAAAGAGTGGTGGGTTGATACCGGCGCTACACGCCATGTATGTTCCGATAAAAGCATGTTTACAACCTACCAACCAATTGCAAATGGAGAACAATTATTCATGGGAAACTCCTCCACCTCGAAGGTTGAAGGCAAAGGCAAAGTAGTGCTGAAAATGACTTCGGGGAAGCATCTCGCACTCAACGATGTATTGCATGTGCCTGACATTAGAAAGAACCTTGTCTCCGGTTCCGTGCTAAGCAAGAAAGGATTTAAGCTAGTCTTTATTGGAGACAAATTTGTACTAAGTAAAGATGGAATGTATGTAGGGAAAGGATATATGTGTGATGGGATGTTCAAATTGAACGTCATGACTGTTGTACCAAAAAGTAACAATGATAATAATAATATGATATCTTCTGCTTATATGCTTGAGTCTATGGATATGTGGCATGGTAGACTTGGACATGTTAATTATAGTACTTTAAGTAAATTAATTCACTTAGAATTAATTCCTAAATTTAGCATTGATACAAGTCACAAATGTGAAACATGTGTAGAAGCTAAATTAACTAAAACACCTTTTCATTCAATTGAAAGGAATAGTGAACCTTTAGATTTAATTCACACCGATATATGTGATTTAAAATTTGTTCAAACTAGAGGTGGGAAAAAGTACTTTATTACCTTTGTGGATGATTGCACTAGATATTGCTATGTTTATCTTTTAAGAAGCAAAGATGAAGCAATTGAAGCTTTTAAGCAATACAAGATAGAAGTTGAGAATCAACTTGGTAGAAAGATTAAAGAATTAAGAAGCGATAGAGGTGGTGAATATGAATATCCTTTTAAGGAAATATGCTTAGAAAATGGTATTATTCACCAAACTACCGCACCTTATTCTCCTCAATCAAATGGGATTGCGGAACGTAAAAACCGAACTTTAAAAGAAATGATGAATGCATTATTAATAAGTTCGGGATTACCCCAAAACATGTGGGGGGAAGCATTGCTTTCAGCTAATTACATTCTCAACAAATTGATTCATAAGAAAACAAAAAAGATACCCTATGAGTTGTGGAAAGGACGCAAGCCTTCCTACAAATACTTAAAAGTGTGGGGGTGTCTTGCAAAAGTGCTAATTCCTGAATCTAAAAAGGTGAAAATTGGTCCAAAGACTATTGACTGCATATTCATTGGTTATGCACATAATAGTAGTGCATATCGGTTTCTTGTGCATAAGTCTGACATTCCTGAAATTCATGAAAATACAATCATAGAATCTAGGAATGCATCATTCTTTGAAAATATCTTTCCTTGTAAGAATACACAAGAAACAACTTCTAACAAAAGAATGCTTGAAGTTACAAATGGTGAACCTCGAAATATTAGTGAGGAAGAACCTAGACGTAGCAAAAGAGCTAAGATTTCAAAATCTTTCGGTCCGGATTTTCTAACATATATGTTAGAAAATGAACCTCAAACGGTTAAAGAAGCTCTATCCACTCCGGAAGCCTCATATTGGAAAGAAGCTATCAATAGTGAAATTGAATCCATTTTGCAAAATCATACATGGGAACTGGTGGATCTACCACCAGGGACAAAACCGTTAGGGTGTAAATGGATATTCAAACGGAAAATGAAAGCTGATGGAACTATTGATAAATATAAGGCTAGACTTGTAGCTAAAGGATACAAGCAAAAAGAGGGAATAGATTATTTCGACACCTATTCACCTGTTACAAGGATTACATCCATTAGAATGTTAATTGCAATAGCAGCAATACATAAATTGGAAATACACCAAATGGATGTTAAAACGGCATTTTTAAATGGTGAATTAGATGAAGAAATATATATGGAACAACCGGAAGGTTTTAGATCTCCTGGAAATGAAAGGAAAGTATGTAAACTTGTGAAGTCATTATATGGGTTGAAACAAGCACCTAAACAATGGCATGAAAAATTTGACAACGTCATGAAGTCAAATGGTTTCAAAATAAATGAGTGTGACAAATGTGTTTACATCAAAAGCACTCAAGCGGGACATGTGATTGTATGTCTATATGTAGATGATATGCTAATAATTGGTAATAATAATAATGTTATCAATTCTACTAAACAAATGTTGACTAGTAGATTTGAAATGAAGGACATGGGATTGGCTGATGTCATCCTAGGAATTAAAATTATTAGAACCCCTCAAGGAATTAGCTTATCTCAATCACATTACGTTGAAAAAATACTTCAAAAGTATAATAAATATGATCAAAGTCCAGTGAGAACACCTGTAGATCCAAGTCATCACCTCTTTAAAAATAAAGGTGAAGGTATATCTTAATTAGAGTATTCTCGTATTATTGGAAGTTTGATGTATTTATCAAACTGTACTCGACCTGATATAGCATACTCGATTAGTAAGCTTAGTCGATATACGAGTAATCCCGGGAAAGATCATTGGAAAGCCTTGATAAGAGTTCTTCGATATCTTCGATACTCTTTGGGTGATGGTTTGCACTACGAACGATATCCAGCTGTACTTGAAGGCTATAGCGATGCAAATTGGATATCTGACTCAAATGATTCAAAATCCACAAGTGGATATGTTTTTACCCTTGGAGGTGCAGCCGTATCTTGGAAATCCTCGAAACAAACGTGTATTGCAAGATCCACGATGGAATCTGAATTTATTGCTTTAGATAAAGCTGGGGAAGAGGCTGAATGGCTTAGAAACTTCTTAGAGGATATTCCAATATGGTCAAAGCCCGTGCCACCTATCATAATACATTGTGATAGTCAATCGGCAATTGCTAGGGCTGAAAATAATAACTATAACGGTAAATCACGACATATACGTCGTCGACATCAAACCGTTAGACAATTGCTCTCAAATGGAATTATTTCTGTTGACTATGTAAAGTCAAAGGAAAATATTGCGGATCCACTAACTAAAGGTATACCTGGAGAGCAAGTTGCAAGTTCATCACGTGGAATGGGCCTAAAGCCTGTAAAATTATAAAGAGTCGTCTTAATGGAAACCCAACCTAAATGACTGGAGATCCCAAGAAATAGGTTCAAAGGGACAACCTAATTATGATGACTCAGTTTGCACTGAGAAGTAATACTTTAATTACTTCCTCCCATTCCGAAGATGAGTCAGTGCACAAACTGTCGCGTGTATAAGGATAAACTATGTTTTTAATGATTTCTATATCTTGAATGTATAGGTCAAGTGGGGTATTAGCAGGATACTCTTTATAGAAATCACCTATGTGAGTGAGAAGGGGCCGCTTCTATGAGAATAACGAAGGCTATTTCTCTAGCACACTCATGAAACCAGGAGGTGTCCAAGGCCAAAAAGGACACAACAATGAGAACCAATAAGGTTGGAAAGACATTGTGTGAATACTATTGTCTCAGTTTACACAAATGGTCGATCAATTCAAGACATCAAGTTCATTGATTGGCTAGTAAGCTCGATAGTATCTCACTAGGAAAGATTCAAAGCCACAAGCTATCTTTTTTCGATGCAATGTTTTTCCTAGAATAACTCTCTATTTGCATCTATATTCGTTTGATTCTTCCAAATTTCATTCATGTGGGGGATTGTTGTATATTTTGTAAAATGCTAGCTTATTTGGTCAAACTTTAGAGTCAATTTTAATTAAGACATATTTGTTAAAGGTGATGTGTCTTAATACCAATGTGTTCCTTGTAGCAAGGAGATTAATTTGGTATACTCACTTGTTCAAAATAGTGAAGTAATGAATGAAAAATTTGGACTTAAAGTGACCCATTTGAGTTTAAGCTAGATGGTGTAAAATAGCTAGTGGGTTTGTCCCACATTGGAAAAGTGGTAGAAAAGCTTGGAGTTAATATACACAAGTTATGGGACTAAGGCTTGGATGCCTTGGGCTATCCCAACTCTTTGAAGGGGAGATGGCCTACACTATGCATGTGTTGGGCTTGGGCCAAAAACCCACACGCGCGCGCGCGCCGCCGCCGTCCGTCCGGCCCGGCCCGTGCCCGGGTCCGGGTCCGGGTCGTGGGTCTTGGGTCTTGGGTCTTTCTTGAGCAACTATTAAATTTTTTGGACAAATTTTAATTGACCTTTGGGCTTTAAAATTTATTTTCTGATCCAAAAAATCTGAATTAATTATTTTCCGCATTAATTAATTATTTAAAAAACATTGTCGTTTTTAATTATTTAAAAACGCTGTCGTTTTTAATTAATTAATTAAAACGTTAATTTGAGAGATGCAACTGTTCAAACAGTCACATCTGTTCTGGGAAAAGCCATGAGTTGCAACCCTTCACCACTTATAAAAAGGACCATATGCAGTCCATTTAAAGATAGAAAATCTACCCGAATTCCCTACTACTGTCCTTGTTCCCTTCTTACTGCTTGAGAGTAATTCGCCATTGTTGGTTCGTGGGACTGTTGCACTGAAGTGCTTCTTGCGACAGTCGTTGACCGTTTCATCCTGGGAGGCAGACGCCCGTTGTATTTTCCGTCAGCACCGTAGCGGGGGCGTATTCTGTCTTAAGGAGAGATAGTTTAACTTTCGACTCGGTCAAAAATCTGCAAGTGATTGTGTCAATCACAAACTGTATGTTCTTCTTTTCTCTCTTTACTGTTGCTGTTTATATGTAATTTTTGTTTATTTATTTAGTGAAATATTACTTTTTGTAATCCGGGAAACAACAATCTTAAGACAGAATATTTTCTATATTTTTTGTGTTTTCACTAAATAAATAATTTTCTTAATTAAAATTTGTTTCGCAACGTTTTACTTGTTTTATTTACATACTAAAACGTGTTTACATTGAATATATCTTTTCTTAAAATTTTAATTTTGGAAAAATTTATATACATTTCCTTAAATTGCTTTGTGTTATTCGATAACAGAATAATGGCTACCGAATCCTCTGAAAATGTGATGTCTGTTCCTCAAAATGATGTTACGGTTAGTATTCCTAATACCGTTCCTACTCATTTAACTTATGGAGAAAAACCCGAAAAGTTTAATGGTACTGATTTCAAACGTTGGCAACAAAAGATGTTGTTCTATTTAACTACCATTAATCTTGCGAGGTTTATTAACGAAGATGCTCCCGTGGTTAATGAAAATGAAACGGATAAGACAACTTTGCTAGCTGTAGAAGCATGGAAACATTCAGATTTTATTTGCAAAAACTATATCCTTAATGGATTGGACAATACACTTTATAATGTATATAGTCCAATCAAAACCGCGAAACTGTTATGGGAGTCTTTGGATAAAAAATATAAAACCGAGGATGCCGGCATGAAAAAATTCGTGGTCGGTAGATTTCTCGAGTATAAAATGGTTGATTCAAAGACTGTCATAAGCCAAGTCCAAGAGCTTCAATTAATTTTTCATGAAATACTTGCTGAAAATATGGTCATAAGTGAAACATTTCAAGTTGCTACGGTAATTGAAAAATTACCCCCTTCTTGGAAAGATTTCAAAAATTATTTGAAGCATAAACGAAAAGAAATGGGACTTGAAGATTTAATTGTTCGGTTAAGGATAGAAGAAGATAATCGTAAATCTGAAAAGAAAAATGGTAACCATGCTATGTCTGCAAAAGCAAATATTGTTGAGGATGGACAAAAATTCAATAAAAAGAGGAAGCACAAAAATGAAGGCACAAGTCAACAAGGCGGTGCTAAGAAGTTCAAAGGAAAATGTTTTAATTGCAACAAAGAAGGTCATAGGGCCAAGGATTGTCGCAAGCCGAAAAAACAAGAGAACTTCAAGAAGAAAGCACCACAAGCCAACATGACAGAAGTTGATGCATTATCCGACGATGTTTCCAATGTTTCTCTCTCCGCAGTTGTATCTGAAGTAAATTTGGTAGGTAATACCAAAGAGTGGTGGGTTGATACCGGCGCTACACGCCATGTATGTTCCGATAAAAGCATGTTTACAACCTACCAACCAATTGCAAATGGAGAACAATTATTCATGGGAAACTCCTCCACCTCGAAGGTTGAAGGCAAAGGCAAAGTAGTGCTGAAAATGACTTCGGGGAAGCATCTCGCACTCAACGATGTATTGCATGTGCCTGACATTAGAAAGAACCTTGTCTCCGGTTCCGTGCTAAGCAAGAAAGGATTTAAGCTAGTCTTTATTGGAGACAAATTTGTACTAAGTAAAGATGGAATGTATGTAGGGAAAGGATATATGTGTGATGGGATGTTCAAATTGAACGTCATGACTGTTGTACCAAAAAGTAACAATGATAATAATAATATGATATCTTCTGCTTATATGCTTGAGTCTATGGATATGTGGCATGGTAGACTTGGACATGTTAATTATAGTACTTTAAGTAAATTAATTCACTTAGAATTAATTCCTAAATTTAGCATTGATACAAGTCACAAATGTGAAACATGTGTAGAAGCTAAATTAACTAAAACACCTTTTCATTCAATTGAAAGGAATAGTGAACCTTTAGATTTAATTCACACCGATATATGTGATTTAAAATTTGTTCAAACTAGAGGTGGGAAAAAGTACTTTATTACCTTTGTGGATGATTGCACTAGATATTGCTATGTTTATCTTTTAAGAAGCAAAGATGAAGCAATTGAAGCTTTTAAGCAATACAAGATAGAAGTTGAGAATCAACTTGGTAGAAAGATTAAAGAATTAAGAAGCGATAGAGGTGGTGAATATGAATATCCTTTTAAGGAAATATGCTTAGAAAATGGTATTATTCACCAAACTACCGCACCTTATTCTCCTCAATCAAATGGGATTGCGGAACGTAAAAACCGAACTTTAAAATGATGAATGCATTATTAATAAGTTCGGGATTACCCCAAAACATGTGGGGGGAAGCATTGCTTTCAGCTAATTACATTCTCAACAAATTGATTCATAAGAAAACAAAAAAGATACCCTATGAGTTGTGGAAAGGACGCAAGCCTTCCTACAAATACTTAAAAGTGTGGGGGTGTCTTGCAAAAGTGCTAATTCCTGAATCTAAAAAGGTGAAAATTGGTCCAAAGACTATTGACTGCATATTCATTGGTTATGCACATAATAGTAGTGCATATCGGTTTCTTGTGCATAAGTCTGACATTCCTGAAATTCATGAAAATACAATCATAGAATCTAGGAATGCATCATTCTTTGAAAATATCTTTCCTTGTAAGAATACACAAGAAACAACTTCTAACAAAAGAATGCTTGAAGTTACAAATGGTGAACCTCGAAATATTAGTGAGGAAGAACCTAGACGTAGCAAAAGAGCTAAGATTTCAAAATCTTTCGGTCCGGATTTTCTAACATATATGTTAGAAAATGAACCTCAAACGGTTAAAGAAGCTCTATCCACTCCGGAAGCCTCATATTGGAAAGAAGCTATCAATAGTGAAATTGAATCCATTTTGCAAAATCATACATGGGAACTGGTGGATCTACCACCAGGGACAAAACCGTTAGGGTGTAAATGGATATTCAAACGGAAAATGAAAGCTGATGGAACTATTGATAAATATAAGGCTAGACTTGTAGCTAAAGGATACAAGCAAAAAGAGGGAATAGATTATTTCGACACCTATTCACCTGTTACAAGGATTACATCCATTAGAATGTTAATTGCAATAGCAGCAATACATAAATTGGAAATACACCAAATGGATGTTAAAACGGCATTTTTAAATGGTGAATTAGATGAAGAAATATATATGGAACAACCGGAAGGTTTTAGATCTCCTGGAAATGAAAGGAAAGTATGTAAACTTGTGAAGTCATTATATGGGTTGAAACAAGCACCTAAACAATGGCATGAAAAATTTGACAACGTCATGAAGTCAAATGGTTTCAAAATAAATGAGTGTGACAAATGTGTTTACATCAAAAGCACTCAAGCGGGACATGTGATTGTATGTCTATATGTAGATGATATGCTAATAATTGGTAATAATAATAATGTTATCAATTCTACTAAACAAATGTTGACTAGTAGATTTGAAATGAAGGACATGGGATTGGCTGATGTCATCCTAGGAATTAAAATTATTAGAACCCCTCAAGGAATTAGCTTATCTCAATCACATTACGTTGAAAAAATACTTCAAAAGTATAATAAATATGATCAAAGTCCAGTGAGAACACCTGTAGATCCAAGTCATCACCTCTTTAAAAATAAAGGTGAAGGTATATCTCAATTAGAGTATTCTCGTATTATTGGAAGTTTGATGTATTTATCAAACTGTACTCGACCTGATATAGCATACTCGATTAGTAAGCTTAGTCGAAATACGAGTAATCCCGGGAAAGATCATTGGAAAGCCTTGATAAGAGTTCTTCGATATCTTCGATACTCTTTGGGTGATGGTTTGCACTACGAACGATATCCAGCTGTACTTGAAGGCTATAGCGATGCAAATTGGATATCTGACTCAAATGATTCAAAATCCACAAGTGGATATGTTTTTACCCTTGGAGGTGCAGCCGTATCTTGGAAATCCTCGAAACAAACGTGTATTGCAAGATCCACGATGGAATCTGAATTTATTGCTTTAGATAAAGCTGGGGAAGAGGCTGAATGGCTTAGAAACTTCTTAGAGGATATTCCAATATGGTCAAAGCCCGTGCCACCTATCATAATACATTGTGATAGTCAATCGGCAATTGCTAGGGCTGAAAATAATAACTATAACGGTAAATCACGACATATACGTCGTCGACATCAAACCGTTAGACAATTGCTCTCAAATGGAATTATTTCTGTTGACTATGTAAAGTCAAAGGAAAATATTGCGGATCCACTAACTAAAGGTATACCTGGAGAGCAAGTTGCAAGTTCATCACGTGGAATGGGCCTAAAGCCTGTAAAATTATAAAGAGTCGTCTTAATGGAAACTCAACCTAAATGACTGGAGATCCCAAGAAATAGGTTCAAAGGGACAACCTAATTATGATGACTCAGTTTGCACTGAGAAGTAATACTTTAATTACTTCCTCCCATTCCGAAGATGAGTCAGTGCACAAACTGTCGCGTGTATAAGGATAAACTATGTTTTTAATGATTTCTATATCTTGAATGTATAGGTCAAGTGGGGTATTAGCAGGATACTCTTTATAGAAATCACCTATGTGAGTGAGAAGGGGCCGCTTCTATGAGAATAACGAAGGCTATTTCTCTAGCACACTCATGAAACCAGGAGGTGTCCAAGGCCAAAAAGGACACAACAATGAGAACCAATAAGGTTGGAAAGACATTGTGTGAATACTATTGTCTCAGTTTACACAAATGGTCGATCAATTCAAGACATCAAGTTCATTGATTGGCTAGTAAGCTCGATAGTATCTCACTAGGAAAGATTCAAAGCCACAAGCTATCTTTTTTCGATGCAATGTTTTTCCTAGAACAACTCTCTATTTGCATCTATATTCGTTTGATTCTTCCAAATTTCATTCATGTGGGGGATTGTTGTATATTTTGTAAAATGCTAGCTTATTTGGTCAAACTTTAGAGTCAATTTTAATTAAGACATATTTGTTAAAGGTGATGTGTCTTAATACCAATGTGTTCCTTGTAGCAAGGAGATTAATTTGGTATACTCACTTGTTCAAAATAGTGAAGTAATGAATGAAAAATTTGGACTTAAAGTGACCCATTTGAGTTTAAGCTAGATGGTGTAAAATAGCTAGTGGGTTTGTCCCACATTGGAAAAGTGGTAGAAAAGCTTGGAGTTAATATACACAAGTTATGGGACTAAGGCTTGGATGCCTTGGGCTATCCCAACTCTTTGAAGGGGAGATGGCCTACACTATGCATGTGTTGGGCTTGGGCCAAAAACCCACACGCGCGCGCGCGCCGCCGCCGTCCGTCCGGCCCGGCCCGTGCCCGGGTCTTGGGTCTTGGGTCTTGGGTCTTGGGTCTTGGGTCTTTCTTGAGCAACTATTAAATTTTTTGGACAAATTTTAATTGACCTTTGGGCTTTAAAATTTATTTTCTGATCCAAAAAATCTGAATTAATTATTTTCCGCATTAATTAATTATTTAAAAAACATTGTCGTTTTTAATTATTTAAAAACGCTGTCGTTTTTAATTAATTAATTAAAACGTTAATTTGAGAGATGCAACTGTTCAAACAGTCACATCTGTTCTGGGAAAAGCCATGAGTTGCAACCCTTCACCACTTATAAAAAGGACCATATACAGTCCATTTAAAGATAGAAAATCTACCCGAATTCCCTACTACTGTCCTTGTTCCCTTCTTACTGCTTGAGAGTAATTCGCCATTGTTGGTTCGTGGGACTGTTGCACTGAAGTGCTTCTTGCGACAGTCGTTGACCGTTTCATCCTAGGAGGCAGACGCCCGTTGTATTTTCCGTCAGCACCGTAGCGGGGGCGTATTCTGTCTTAAGGAGAGATAGTTTAACTTTCGACTCGGTCAAAAATCTGCAAGTGATTGTGTCAATCACAAACTGTATGTTCTTCTTTTCTCTCTTTACTGTTGCTGTTTATATGTAATTTTTGTTTATTTATTTAGTGAAATATTACTTTTTGTAATCCGGGAAACAACAATCCATATAACTCCTAAGCCAAGTTTCATTATGTAAAATATGTCTATTCTACTCCAATATTATGATTGCACATAAACTACGTCCCTTGATAAAAAAAACTCCTCCAAACATAAAATATTAATACAGTTATTAAAACCAGAAAATTTATCCCAGTCAATACCATTACCACCCATCCTCTCCGAGTCATTTATTAAAACATATTAAAATCTCTAAGAATGAGCCACAAATCATTTCCAATATTATCTCCCACTCTCATAAGGTATTCCCAAAATGAAAACCTATAATCTCTTTGATTTGTTCCATACATCGGAGTGATAAAAAATTCATTATTTGAATCTTTGATCTCTACTCTCTAGCCGTAATAGCTTGACAACAACAACTAACATCATAAACTTCAGTACTAACAGGATTCCAAGAGATCTACCCTACCAGGCCCACAATCAGTGGTAATATGAATGAAACTCCAAGCCCCAAAACACCGATGACTAGCTTCTTCTAAATTACTTACACGTAATTTTACTTCAACTAAACATATAACATCTATACAATTATCTATAAGAAACTTAAGAACTTCTCTATGTTTGTATGGGGCATTACAACTCTAAATATTCCAGCTACAGACTTTAAATATAAACGTGATTTATACCTTCCCCTATTAGCCCCACCTGCCCCCGCCTTTTCGCATTCATAGCTAGCCACTTTCTTCTCAATTAAAGTCTGTCAACCTTATGTTTTCCTTTATTCATCTCCTTCCCTTACACTTTAAATTCATCATTTAGATCACCATATATAGGAATTAGGGGTGAAAATTTTGGAAACGACACCATAACATGACACGAATCGAAATTAACATAATATTGACACTGCATTTCGTGTTCATTTCATATTCGTGTCGGGTTTATTAGACCCGTCATCTTTTCGTGTTCAATTTTTGCCACAAAATTTATCCGAATGGGACACGATAATAACCCAATATAGACCCAATTAATGACACGATATAGACCCCATTTAAACCCAGTGTCAACCCTATTTAGATCCATTATTAACCCATTCAAAAGTCAAAATCTTGAAGAAAAAATTTCAATATCTCACTAGTCGGGGGAAAATGAGATTAAATTTAAGTGGATTTTCGTGTCGGGTCGAGTATAATCGTGTCCAATCGAACAGTATTTACTTATCATGTTTATCATGTCGTCTCATTCTGATTAAGGAGAAAATAGGCTATTTTGTCGTGTCGTGTTCCTATCGACTAAATTCTTATCTTGTCATGTTAAAACATGACCTATTGATCAAAATTGTCACCCCTAATAGGAATCTCACCCTCTTCCGGTTCAATTGTATCGAACACTTGGAATAAATTTACATTAACCTCTATTGGAGGATCCGCTACTTTTCATGAACCCCTAACTGAAATACTAGTAATAACCCCCTCATCCAAATATGATGATATCTTCCTTAATGATCTCTGAACAATCGTCATGATATTTACATCCATTGGGTAACTTTTGGTGAACAACAAGGCCGAACCTGGACATGATCCAAATGGGTAACCATATAAGGTCCATTTTGTGATATTTTCTTTTGTTGTATAATGCGGGCCCAAAATAATTATTTGTGGGGCCCAAATAAATTGTTTCTCACAATGCAGGAGTTTAAAAAATATTGTGAGCATTCTAAGGGACACAAAAATGACAACTATAATAAAAAAAGGTAAAGGAAAAAACACAAATTCCCATGTTTTAGAGTCCCATAAAAATTGAACTCCTCATCTTCCTCTTTCCTATACAAGTTTTATTCTCTCTCACTCTCTCCCTTATCCATTTCTTCCTCTTTTATCTAAGGGTGTTCGCGGTCCGGTCCAATCCGATTTTTAGGATTTTTAAGGACCGGACCGATTAAACCGGTCAAAAAAAAAAACAGACCAAGACCGGACCGATTGTATCAGTCACCCGACCCTAGTCAGTCCGATTTTTTATAGGGTCGGATCGGCCTAAATTACCGGTCCTAATCTTATTAAATTAATCTTTTTAAAATTGAAAATTACTTTTAGATAATGTCCAAATTTTAGCATAATACGTGTCCAAATTTTACATATGTTTTTTTGTTCAAATAATACTGTAAGTCTCCCGGAGGGTCCCCCTTTTTGATTTCTTTAATTAAATATTATTTCCTTTTATATATATCAAGATGCGGAAGCGTAAAGATGTGTGATGGTTCACAAAACAAACGAATTACCAAATTTTAATTTCCTTTTCAAATTAAAATTAAACTCGAGTGAAAATTAATTAAACACACACAAATATTAATTTCACTTAAACCAATTAATTAATCCAAGTTCTAGAATTTGCCTAAGTCATAATTTGCAATTTTATCAAATTAGGCTAAACCAATTTGAACAAATCACTTGAATTAAATAAATAATTACCCAAATTTAATTAGCACCCAATTAAATTAAGTGTGACAATTAAAACCATTTTTATCTTGAATTATCCTAAGCATGAGTTCTAAGTTATTATGCAAGATAAAAATAAATCAATCACACTACGCCGCGATGTACAAGAAAAAACCCAAGACGGAAAACAACCTCGGACGACCCTAGCCACAAATCCACTAGATACGAATTTACAAATACAAGGCAGAAAGGCTTACAACACACGACTCGATCCCTCTCAAGCCCCGACGCTTCTGCTTGTAGATACCTCTTCCTAGCGAATAACCACGGAGCTCCACCACGGTCTCGGAGTCCACCGATCGGACTTTGTATGGTCACCGTCGCCCGAACAATGAGCCTTTCTCTAAGTGGGTAATGCCGCAACAAACAGCTTTTTCTTTCTTTGATGGATGTAGAAGCAAGCCCAAAACTTCTCTTTGAACGGAAGAGATGAACCCGGTGCCAAAACTCCAAGCAAGATATATGAATATGGGAACTTAGAAGAAACTAATTTGGGTGTAAACTAGAGTGGTGTATATTTTTCTCTTTGATGAAAAACTCACTCAAAACATGATCTTCTTCCCTCTTTGATTTTACTCTCAAAACACTCTCTAGGAGTTAGTAGGATATGAAAAAGATAGTTAATCAAAAGTGATTCCCGCACATAGTTATGCTGTGAAAAGATAGTGGGGAAAGAAGTGGAGATCATGGGAGAAAACTGCCAAAAACTGTCAAAAAACTGTTCCCGCCTGGAAAGTCGTTCGAACGACATTGGGTCTCGTTCGAACGACTTTGGCATTTCGTTCGAACGACTTTACTAATGAGGTTCCAGTGCTGAAAATGGAATATCGTTAGAAGTCTTGTTCGAACGACCTGGCAATCTCATTCGAACGAGATGCCAGTTCGTTCAAACGACATTGTAATCTCGTTCGAACGAGATTACAGTGTGCTTCGAACGACGTGCCATAAAGTAAAAAAATATACATTTTAGCTCCAAATTTTTTTAACTTTATTTAAAGTTTTAATTAAATCTTTCTGAAATTAAAACGAAATTTTAGTTAAACCTAACACCCAATAAACATGTTCCAAGCTCCTATATATATATGTAATGCATTCATACCTTGGGAGCATGGAACCACCATTGATGACGTAGAATCGAGGCACTTAAACTCGGCATTTTGATGAAGCTTTATACACTTGACCGCTACGTCTTCAACAAACACGTCATAGGCTTGAAAGTATGATTAATATACTCTATCCTATGACTCAAAAGTTTTTGTCCGGAATTGAGCCAAAACTACAATGGACTCAATTGGAAATTTGCGTCCTTACAAATCTCCCCCTTTGGCTATTTCGGGATAAAAACTATACAAAAATCCTAAAGGGTCGTCAAGCTCTACTAGACTAATAGAAAGTCCCACCCAAAATAAAAATACAATGCTTGACTCAAACAACCCAAAGGATCAACAATCTTTGCCGTTGAAAGTTGTCGCTTTATAAAATAATTCATGCACACTTAAGCAAACACATTACACGCATAGGGAATATCAAAATACAAAATAGTTAATGCAAGTAAAGTTAACTACTCCCCCTAAATTAATTCTCTCCCTTTATCAAGTATGATCAAGTTAGAAAGATGTCTCCCCTAAGATAAATCTCCCTTAAACTAAGATATGATAATAATAGGATTAGATACCATTTCTCCCCCTATCATTCTCCCCCTTTTTGTTCAGGAATAGACAAAGGCTCAAAGAATCAAATATAGACTTATCTCCCCCAAATAAGGCATATACACCCTCTAAATTAATCAAGGGATAAATAGAATGGGAAGGCAAGCTAAAACATGTAATTGTGCATATAGTGATGAGAACGTTAAAGCATATGGGCAACAAAAGTTCATCTAATCCAAACAATAACATCGGATACCAACTAGGATGCAATAAAATGATACCAATATGATATATAAATTATTAAGCATGTGATATCAACAAAGAATGCAATAAGATGGATACCAAGTATGAATTAAAGTATATATGGATTAGAAATCAAAGCAAAGACTAAACAAAAATATCAAATATATGTATACATAATATATATCATAGAGACTCAAGTACACATATATAGATATAAACACCCAAATGACACACACAAAATATAATAGGAGTCTTTCACACTCGTATGGAAAAAATGTGTAATATGGAAACGGAAGTGTTGGGCTGTGAACTAATAACGATTAAATTTAGACCCAATCACTTAAAAACATGTTCACGGAGTTCTCATTTGATTTCAAACTTCATCACATTTGAATATAACCTCATGTGACAATATAGATTGAATTCAATGAACAAACATACACAATGCATACAAGCCTAGCATATTGATGATTCTACAAACCAATAGAGTCATGACATGAAATACGCAACTAGGATAAACGGACATTGTGCAAACCGTTGATATACCATCCAATCTCCCTCAATAAGCATTTATATTAATTTTTGAATGAATATATCAATCAAACATAGGCCTTGGCAATTATTTTTCTTTTTAATGCCCTATTTTCTGTTTTTAGGCCTTTGGACCACGTATTTCTTTTAGGTCCATTTCAAACGGTGGCTTACAATCGCAAAGGATCACTTAGTCCTTTCGGAGCCCTTCCCCGTGCACATTTTTATTTATCATGTTTTCATTTTTCACACAAATCTCACGTGCAACGGATTTTGGCATGTACTAGTCCTCCTAAGTCACAAATATGTAGATGACAAGATTGGAAGGAGAACAGCTCACATAGCTCAAATATACATATGAAGTTAAAATTTCAAAAGAGCTCGTGCATGTGTGAATAGAGGCATATAAAAAAATATAATCCATTATATCAATACAAAATACAACTGCTCCATAAAAAATATGTTAAAGAACATTTTAAGGATTGACAATCTAAACCAAAAGTTCTAGCCACGTGGGAGCGAAAAAGAGGGATTCAAACACAAGTATATGCCACTTAAAGTGTGTCAAACCAAAATACACACAAAATAAAATCTTTTTGAGTTTTTGATTTTTTTTTAACCAAATATAAAAAATATATACTCAAAAGATACACAAAAATCATTTGTATTTTTCATTAATCTTAAATTACTAAAAAGATAAAATGCAAATGATAAACAAAAATCTTTTTGTATTTTTCTTTTAATGCAAACAAAATGAATATAATAAAATACAAAAGATAAACAAAAATCATTATTCTAGCATGTGATTAAGCATGGGGCATAAACTAGAAAATGATTAAACAAGCATACATTTAGCATGTGAATAAAGCATAAAGTACAAACGCTAAAGTATGCTAACACTAACACATTCATCATTTTGATTTAGCAAGGGAGGAAGCATGTGAAAGTAAATGAGAATCAAAAACCCTATTTTGCAAGGCAACCAAGTCGGATTTCCTAACCCAAATTAATGAAGAATAACTATCTTGGGGTGTAGGAATTTTAAATACATTGGTTGCTTTACGTTGAGATTTTCTAGGAATTCGTTTAAAATCAAAATAAAATTTCCTAAGATGACCTTTTCGACCACAATGTGTACAAGTAAAAACATGTCGAAAAGATTTACCTATGGAGTGATCTCTAAAAGATTTCCTAGTAGATTCTCCTAAAACGTTGGTTTTGACTTTATGAGTAGATTTATTACAAGTATTGAAGCCTGAACCACACATGTCATTTTTAATTTGGACTGTTCCTAAGATTTTGCCTAATTTTTCCGAACGACACTCTAAATCAAATTTGACATTACTAAAGTCTTTTAATTTATTTTGCAATTCTAAAATATTAGACTCTAATAAAATATTTTGCTCTTCAAAAGCAAGAAGCTCCTTTTTCAACGATTCGATTAAACCCCTAAGGCTATCTCTCTCGCCTTCTATATATTCAAGTTTCTCTAGGATAGCTTTCTCTCGTGTCCTAAGGTCTTCAACCAACATACTATCATCAACGACCTTGATACTCTCTCTTAAACTCGCTCCTAACTTCAAATTAACTCTTTTTAATTTAATAGATTCTTTATAAAGCATTTTGAAGTTCACACACATTAACCTCTTCTTCATTTTCACTCTCTCTTTCTTCTCCACTCTCACTATCATAAAAAACAAGGGAATCAAAAACTTTGACCTCGGAAGTGTCATGAGTTTGAGTATCTTCATGAGAAGATTCACTTTCGGTACTCACATGACTAGCCATAAAAGCCACAAAATTTGGCTTAGTGGGGGAATCGGGTCCCTCTTCCTTATCACTATCACTAAGGGTCGCATTATATGAAATGGGTCATTTACCCTCTTTCCTTAATTTAGTGGGGCACTCAGAAGCCCTATGGCCATAACCCTCACAACCAAAACACCTATTTGACTCGTCCCTATTTAATTGTTCATTGATAGGTTTAGGGATCTTCTCGGCTTTGTCATACTTAGAAGTTTCAAATTTCTTAAAATCATTTTTAAATTTGTCTTTGTTAAATTTTAGAAATTTTTTAAATTTACGAGCAAACAAAGCCATGTCTTCCGAGTCACTATCACTCTCGCTCTCTACTACTTGTTTGACCTCTTTTCGGGCTTTTAAAGCAACGCCCTTTTCAATTTTCTTTTCAGTTTTAGAGGGAAACATGTCTACTTCATAGGTTTGTAAATCACCTACAAGCTCTTCTAATTTCGTAGAGGCTAAAGTTGGTAAAGAATTTAAAACGGTCACTTTTGAAATAAATCTATTGGGTAGGGACCTTAAAATTTTCTTTACTACTCGATTATCGGGTATTTTCTCTTCCAAATTAAAAGATGAATTGACAATATCATAAAGTCTAGCATAAAATTCATCAAAAGTTTCATTATCGTTCATTTTGATAGTTTCAAATTGAGTGGTGAGGTTTTGGAGTTTTGAAGCTTTAACGACACTTGTACCTTTGTGAGTGAGTTGTAAAATGTCCCAAGCTTCTTTAGAGGTCTCACACGTCATAATGCGTATTATCCATCCGGTGTGACAGCGCTAAATAAGGCATTCAAAAGTTTAAACTCATTCTCAGTCCATCTATCAACCGGTTTGGGAATACGTTCATTTTCAACTAAATGAGTTGGTGGAGACCACCCGTTAACTACAGACATCCAAACTCTCTCGTCGATAGATTTTAGTGTCGATTTCATATGCGCTTTCCAATACGCGTAGTTTGAACCATCGAAAATAGGAAATTTTGAAAATGGGGAAAATTCCATTTTAGTAAAAAATTATTTAAAGGATCTTTAACGAAATAATTTATCGCTTTGGCTATGATACCAATTTTTAAGTCGCCCGGAGGGTCCCCCTTTTTTATTTCTTTAATTAAATATTATTTCCTTTTATATATATCAAGATGCGGAAGCATAAATATGTGTGATGGTTCCCAAAACAAACGAATTACCAAATTTTAATTTCCTTTTCAAATTAAAATTAAACTCGAGTGAAAATTAATTAAACACACACAAATATTAATTTCACTTAAACCAATTAATTAATCCAAGTCCTAGAATTTGCCTAAGTCATAATCTGCAATTTTATCAAATTAGGCTAAACCAATTTTAACAAATCATTTGAATTAAATAAACAATTACCCAAATTTAATTAGCATCCAATTAAATTAAAACCATTTTTATCTTGAATTATCCTAAGCATGAGTTCTAAGTTATTATGCAAGATAAAAATAAATCAATCACACTACGCCACGATGTACGAGGAAAAACCCAAGACGTGAGACAACCTCGGACGACCCTAGCAACAAATCCACTAGATACGGATTTACAAATACAAGACAAAAAGGCTTACAACACACGACTCGATTCCTCTCAAGACCCGACGCTTCTTCTTGTAGATACCTCTTCCTAGCGGATAACCACGGAGCTCCACCGCGGTCTCGGAGTCCACCGATCGGACTTTGTATGGTCACCGTCACCCGAACAAGGAGCCTTTCTCCAAGTGGGTAATGCCACAACAAACAGCTTCTTCTTTCTTTGATGAATGTAGAAACAAACCCAAAACTTCTCTTTGAACGGAAGAGATGAACCCGGTGCCAAAACTCCAAGAAAGATATATGAATATAGGAACTTGGAAGAAACTAATTTGGGTGTAAACTAGAGTGGTGTATATTTTTCTCTTTGATGAAAAACTCACTCAAAACATGATCTTTTTCCCTCTTTGATTTTACTCTCAAAACACTCTCTAGGAGTTAGTAGGATATGAAAAAGATAGTTAATCAAAAGTGATTCCCGCACATAGTTTTGCTGTGAAAAGATAGTGGGGAAAGAAGTGGAGATCATGGGAGAAAACTGCCAAAAACTGTCAAAAAACTGTTCCCGCCTGGAAAGTCGTTCGAACGACATTGGGTCTCGTTCGAACGACTTTGGCATTTCGTTCGAACGACTTTACTAATGAGGTTCCAGTGCTAAAAATGGAATATCGTTAGAAGTCTTGTTCGAACAACCTGACAATCTCGTTCGAACGAGATGCCAGTTCATTCGAACGACATTGTAATCTCGTTCGAACGAGATTACAGTGTGCTTCGAACGACGTGCCAGAAAGTCAAAAAATATTCATTTTAGCTCCAAAACTTTTTAACTTTATTTAAAGTTTTAATTAAATCTTTCTGAAATTAAAACGCAATTTTAGTTAAACCTAACGCCCAATAAACATGTTCCAAGCTCCTATATATATATGTAATGCATTCATACCTTGGGAGCATGGAACCACCATTGATGACGTAGAAACGAGGCACTTAAACTCGGCATTTTGATGAAGCTTTATACACTTGGCCGTTACATCTTCAACAAACACGTCATAGACTTGAAAGATGATCAATATACTCTATCCTATGACTCAAACGTTTTTGTCCGGAATTGAGCCAAAACTACAATGGACTCAATTGGAAATTTGCGTCCTTACAAATACAAACTTATTAATATATCTGATCTGATTGCCAACATGTGGGATGAATTTCCAATCTATACAAATAAATATACATGTCTGAGAAAGAAAATGTATGTGAGAAAGAAAAGGAGGTTTGATGTGCTCAGAAAATGTACCCGTCGTTTTAAGGTCCGACTTAAGCTTTGACTCAACTGACTGAGATGAGATGGCGACGGTGAACCATACTAGGCGTAGTCAGTCTCCTTACCTTACATTAGAAAACATATGGGATGTGAGATAGAGAAGCTCAGAACATAACTTGAGTTCTTTTTATTTTACTTGAGACGGTGTGAGTTGTTGTGTGTGTGTAGTATAGTTGTGTTATCAAACCGTTTGAGTTTGAGAGAATATGAGATGACAGAGCTGTGAGAGAAAGTAGAAATTTAGAATGGAGCGGTGCCTGTGACAGAAGATTAGAAGCCTAGTTTTTTTTTTCTTTCTCTCCTATTTTTGTTAATGACGAGCGTACCCTTGCTGCTAGAACTTCTCTTATTTGAGTATTTTTGTTATGTATAAATATAATTATAATTAAATATTAATATATATATATATATATATAGTAACCGGTCTGGGCCGGTCCAGACCGGGTATTTAATAAGGGAGATCGAGGACTGAACCGATCTGTAATAAAAAAACTTTGACAGGACAGATTAAAAAAATAGGTAAAATTAGGGCGGTCCGGTTCGGTCCTCCAGTCCATTCGGTTTTTTGAACCCCTCTACTTTTATCTATTAGTATTCTCTCCTCTCTATATCCCCCTCCCCTACCCCCCCCCCCCCCCCCCACCCCACACACACACACTTAAGGAATCAAAAAGAAAATTGGAGCTCAATGTAATACCCCGTAATTTTAATAACTTTTAAAATAGGATTAATTAAAAGTAAAATGAGGATTAATTAAAATTAATAATGAATAATAATTAGAATTAACCTGGATTGAATATTACTAGATAATAAAGTAATATGTGATTGATATTGAATATTTCTTAGTGATTAAAAGTAATATATGATTATATGGTCGCGAGTGAATAATACGCGAATTATTGAAATTAAGTCGGGACGCACGTGTGAGTCGTGTCGGGGCTAAATTAAAAGAGCAAAAAGAGAAATTATTTTTTATCTATCCATATGGTTATTTGGACTATGGTGATGAGTCCGGAAGGGTCAAAATAGGCAGAAAAACCTACCCAGGGGTTTGATTTGGGTCTAGGGTTAATTGGGAACCAAAAGGACACCCGGAGGGATATTTTGATCATTTTCTAGGGGAGATGAATAGTACCTACGGGATTGAAGTTTTATTATTTAAGATTAGAGTGTGTTAAACCAATATATTATTTACCAAAAGACTAAGGAGTGGAAGGGAGAGAACTCTAGGAAGATGAGGGGTTTTGAGAGCAAACCAAAGGTTGCACCACCTTGCACCACCACCGAAAAAGTGATTGGAAAGGAGGAGGAAGTATTCTACATACATCTTCACCAAAGGATCATACCTAAACCTTAAGGCAAGTGTAATTCTTGTTCCAATTAGTGAGTATAATATCCATGTTAAATTAGAAGGGATAAACATCCATGAAAACTATATATCAAAGATGAAAATTTGATGATTTTGATGTCATTCTTGAAATGGAAATTATTTAGTATTATTTCTTTGATGAAATTAGAATTAACACCATGAAATTTTGGGTTTAATTGATGAGAGAATTTGGGGTTTATATGTGTTCTTGAAAAAAAAAATTATCATGTACATTTTCTTGAATTTAAAATATGATTAGTATAATGAGTCTGGGTTTTGGAACAATAAGTATGAAATGAAGATATAAACTAGATTAATTAATTAAATCCATTTGGTTAATAAGAGATGTTAGGTCTGATGGAAAATGTGAATAAAATGTGAATTATTAGTTATGGGATAAACTTGAAATATACTACGTGTGGGATTTGTATACGGGATGAGAGTATACCCAGTTGTTGATATATATACATAGGTAGAGCGAATACCTATAATATAATTGAGATTTAAAATACCATAATACGTAGGATATTAGAGATATAAGTATACTACATATGAGACTTGTGATATAGGATGTGATTATGCCATATTCTTTATATATATATATATATATATATATATATATATTGAGTGTATACCTATATGATGATTTGTGTGTATGACATACCTACCCTACTTGCTATCGACGGGAGATTTGTGCGTTGAGGACAATCATATCCTGATGAGCCTTTGGGGGGAATTTTTGACTTGTGCCTCAGAATATAGAACCTATGTACACGCTATCTGTGATTATGATAGTGATGACTGGCATATGGGTGCATAGGTATGTGCGCAGTTGATAGGCTTGAAACTATATTCGCCTCTAATATGTGTGATTTGTGATGATGGTTCGAGTGAGATACTGAACTAACAGTCATTTATATAGTCACGAGATGTACTGGGACTAGAGAATAGAGTAGTGTGTGCACTGCAGTTGTGTCTCGGGGTGCAGTATTGTATATATGTAATTGAGTGAATGTATATATATACATGTGATATTATTTCCTGTGTGATTTACGTAGACGTGAAAGATAAAGAAATCTGAAATTAATTAAGTATGAGAACACTTAATTATATTGAGATTTGAATTAATATAATTATTTATTACATGTATTGTGAAGGAAATATGTGGGGAAAGATAAGGGCAATGGTCAGTTAATACAATGAGATAATCTAGTGAAAATGGGAGTAGTAATTAGAATAATTTGGGTATACGTTAGGCATGCACACTAGTTGAGAGGTGAGAATCTCAAGTGAGAGTCCGAGGATCTAACATGTATATAATAATTGCTAATTGTAGCATTTATTCACTTGCTGTTTTTAAAATCTTTTATAATCGGGCTTTGACCCGTTTTCTCTTGCATATTCTCTTCCCTCTTATATATATATATATATATATATATATATATATATATATATATATATATATATATATATATATATATATATATATATCAGGTGTCCAGCCACAGGGACGACCATCATAGAGGATTATATATTTATTTACTATGGAAACTATAAAGTTGTGAACCTTGCATTAGACGCATCATTCTATTGATTCATGTACTCTATAGTCATTTCATTTTATGTCATGTTGCCAAAGGATTCATGTCATTTCCATTCTATCTCAGTCAGTGGTCTTATTTGTGTCGGTTTTGGATACATTTGGTTTATTTGGTTTATTGTATTGAGATTTTTAAACTGGGGAGTTTATTCCAGTTATACTAAATAAGTTGCGATGATAACTATGTATTATTCATTGTCGTGGATTGAATTATATGTTAAATTGTTGGTATTGTTAAAAAGCGATTTTATTTAAAATTAAAATTGAAATTTTTAACAGTAGCTTAATTGATTACTAAGTGGTTAATAAAGAAAGAAAATTATTTTTTCGACAGTGATGCTAAGAATGAGTCAACTGAATAATTCGATTTAATTGGGTAAAGGATTGGCCACCCGGTATTTAATTAAGCGGGTTGCTACAGGTGGTATCAGAGCATCTGGCTCTAGTGTCCTTATAGGATTTGTATGGCTTTCTACATTTCAGCGTAGCGTTCTTTGATTTAAAGACCTATTATTAGGATGTTGCATTTCTCTGCGTATTACGACTTATGTGCTCATTCCAGGAAATATAAGTGATGTAAATATTATACGAGTTCGGCCAGACATCGTACACCAATCCTTGTAGGACGACTAGCGAGGGTCGTTAAAAGGATAGTAGGAGGAAGAATCAACCAAAGACTTAGAAGATTTTGGAAGTGGTGATTTAGATAGAACCCACTATAATGGTTGTTCAGGCTGAGGACAATAAAGAAGACGTTCAAAAGCTGTAGTTCCAAGAACTGTCATAAATGACGTATTTGCCATTTCAAACTCACCCGACATTGTCAATGAAGGGAGAGGGAGTCGGAAGGACTCTTGTGAAGGAAGAAATCCAAAGAAAATTATGTAGGATGAAGTGTAATAACACCCAGGATCTGAAAATATTAGGCGAAGATATTTTTTGCTCATGAGAAGTGATGAGAGTTAGACATCACATACAAAGAAGCGTGTGGGAAGCTAAAACGAGACATTATAGTATCGATCGACTGTGAAATTTTTCATTTGATGTTTAATTGGGATATGAATAGAATTTTGAAATTTATCTCATGTGGGGAAGAAAGAAAACCTAATGTGAGAGAGTAGTCAACTCACTTAATAAATTCCTTACCCGACGAAGAATGGGGTACATCGTAAATAAGAAGAGTTAATTGTGTGGAAGAACTTGTGAGTTAAATACTCAAGTGTAAATGGGAAAATATGATGAAGACGACTAGGTTTGATCTCGCTAAGAAATTTATTAACGTCCCAAGGAGAAAGGGAGCCAGGAAGGTTGGGGAAAACCTAGCCGCAATGCAAAGATTGAATTCAGTGGTGATAGTGAAACATTATCGAAAGGTATACCTGATAGGGAATCTACTTAAATTCTTACTAAGCGACAATGAATGAAACCAAGACCAACGAGGTCGAACATGTGTTTTATGGGACTAGTAGAGCCAAAGGAACAGTGGAAATAGAAATTGGGATCTAAGACTTCTCGATCCAAGAGAAGAAAATTCCAAAATAATCAGTAGGACCAGTGATGGGGGAATGACAAAGGAAATTGCCCCATGTGTAGAAAGAAAGACTGTTAGTGTTGAATGTGTCCACATTGAGAAGTGAGACCGATAAGTTTAGGAATGGTAAACCAAAACAGTTAGGCATAACAACTGAAGGAGTGAAATTTCCAGTGGAGGAATAGGGTCAAGAGAATTGGGCCCAGGAAATTTACAACCCGAGAGTAGTGAGATTAGGCAGGACTAGTGGAGTCCTCAACAACTGTAGCATACCATATTTCAGGGTTGATGGGACCCAGGAAGTA
The DNA here is from genome assembly GCA_949130495.1 of Sambucus nigra. NCBI lineage: Eukaryota > Viridiplantae > Streptophyta > Magnoliopsida > Dipsacales > Adoxaceae > Sambucus > Sambucus nigra. The sequence goes on from OX422220.1 coordinate 38,109,593, forward strand.
AAAGGGAGGCCAGTAAGGCCATAATTGAGGCCTAGAAATTTGGGAGCAACATTTCAATGATGGGCGTGTAGCCATAGAATAGAATAATTTTCCCACTATGAGGAGGGGGCAACTATTAGATGAAATATTAGATGTATAACGATTGTAGATACTCATGGGTTGTGTTGGCAGCTAAGTGCTGAGAACCTACGATTGGGAGAGATTGGTGAAGTTTTGTTTCATCCTTATGAGTAAGGATTAATTCAAATGGCACGGGTGTGTCACAATATATATGAATTATTGACACTAAAAATTCGCGTGCGAGTGGTGTTTAGTGGATATGATTGTTTTAATAGCCGGGTTGCAAACGTATTTATAATTGATAATGGGACTTTTTGATGTCGTCCGTGAATGAGCCGATTGGGCATTAAGAATATATTTTATCATTATAACTTACTGCAACTTTGAGTTAGCAAAGTAGAGCTTATTCTGGTAATGTGTAGGGATTAATTACGAAATGTTTGAACGATAGTAGATTGAATGATAAGACTATCGTGTTGGATATTCTGAGTGAGTAATCTTACTCTGGTGAGCCGTCACCTGAAATAAGGTTGGGCCTATAAATATATATATGAAAATTTCATGGCATCGTCGACTTCAGTGAGTATGTTGTCTAGTTATATGTAAACCTGGTGTATAGGAATTTATTTACAGATGTGACTCAGGATACATTGTGACATTTATCAAGCAGCGAGATATAGCTCGTTATATATATATATATATATATATATATATATATATATATATATATATATATATATAGCACTGAGAACTTGAGATAGTGAGAGCGCCATATTTCACATTATTTCTAATGGACAAAAGTAGATTTTTTTTAACATATGGAGATTGTGGGAAGGAACATATTATGGACTGAGGGCCTTACGAATATCGACGACCGACTATGTTAGGTAGTAGTGTATCAGGAGGGTTCCTTATTTGGATTTCTCTTTGCGAGACATTCGACACATGAAACTAGCGAACGTGGGGAGTTGGAGAGAAGTTTGGTCGATAGTACATAAGTTTCGTACTTTGGTCATTACACATATACAAGAATATAACTAAGAGTTGATAATTCTATTACGACTTAAGGCCGGTAGAGACGCCTAGTCCTGGTATCATTATGAATAGAACAATGATGCCACTGAAAGAGTGATTAAGTTATGACTACTCCTATCCTATCAGAATGCCAAGTGCGCAAGAATCGATTTACGAGTGGTACACATTATTGGGGAAATAATGCGCGAGACATAGGGTGTATGGGTGCCCTAGGTGATTGAATCGGGAAGTGGATTATGATTGTCGTGTGAATTCGAGAATATTTAGCCTGGAAAGCCGAAGCTTATAATATTTGTCAGAAGCTTACGTTTCATAAGAAACTGATTTTTAGAGTAGGAAAAGGACTTCTAACACGCAGTGAGGCAAAGTCACATGGATCACGATTAGAGGTACATTTGAGAGAATATAAGATGCATTAGGATATAAATGATAATGGTGATGGGCTGCAATGAAGAGAAATATTTCTCAATACATTTGCAATGGGTCACCTGTCTATTGGTAAAGAGTGGACCATCCGAAACCAGTAGGGATTTCTTAACTAGTAGAAGGGGAAAGCATTCCTAGATTTTTATTACGAAGGTAACTACTTCCTAGAGGGTTTACGATCCTATATGGATGATAGTGGATCGGTTGACCAAAGTAGGTCACGTTATGGTAGTTAGGACTGATCATACTACGGGACAGTATGTGCCGATCTTTATAACCGAGATAATGAGGTTACATAGGGTATCGCTTGATCTCGTGTTCGATTGGGACAAGATATTTGTCATTCAATTTTAGGAGAGTGTTCATGAGGCCATAGGTACCGAGTTGTGATTGAGTACGGCTTATCATCCGAAGCGAATGGTCAGAATAAGCGGACTAATCAAATGTTGAGAAATAAATTATACGTGTACCCTTGGATCTAAGGGGAGGACGAGCGTAGTCCCTTCCACTCGTTGAGTTTGTGTACAATAACTCATATAAGATCACTTTTAGGCACATCGCCAGTTGAGGTATGGCACGGTAAGCCTTGTTGTCCTCTTTTTTCTTAGTTAAAGATGGGGGACCATGTATTATTTTGGAGATTAGAGATGAGTTCGTACTTAGTATATCATGTGCGTAAAATATATACTACACAAACAACCTACTTATATGCGATCGTCGCGAGACGAGATTGTATGTATCTTAAAAGCGATTAATCTACTAAGGTGCAAATAGTAGAAGGCTAGATAGCGAATATAAAAAATAAAGTTTAAGTAGTGAAACTTAAACGATACGTCTTGGGCAAGAACCTACATGATAGGATAACCTAGAGTTTAAAACGAACATATGTGAGGTATTCGTTATTAAGGGTATTTGATGGCGTACTGTATGGGCGGTACCAAGTAGTTTATTTATAAGCGCGAGGATGAGGTGCGCAACATATACCCAAAGTTGTTCTTATCTGGTATACTTTTTTTGAATTTTGGGACAAAATTCCATTGTAAGGGAGGAAGTATGTAATACCCCATAATTTTAATGACTTTTAAAATAGGATTAATTAAAAGTAAAATGGGGATTAATTGAAATTAAATATGAATAATAATTAGAATTAATTCGGATTGAATATTACTAGAGAATAAAGTAATATGTTATTGATATTGAATATTACTTAGTGATTAAAAGTAATATATGATTATATGGTCGCAAGTGAATAATACGCGAATTATTGAAATTAAGTCGGGACGCACGCGTGAGTCGTGTCGGGATTAAATTAAAAGGGCAAAAAGAGAAATTATTTTTAAGTCATCCATATGGTAATTTTGACTGCGCCAATAAGTCCTAAAGGGTCGAAATAGGCAGAAAAGTCTACTCGGGGGTTTGATTAGGGTCTAGGGTCAATTGGGAACCAAAAGGATACCCCGGAGGGGTGTTTTGGTCATTTTTTGGGGGGAGATGAATAGTACCTACGGGATTGGAGTTTTATTATTTAATATTAGAGTGTGTTAAACCAATAGATTATTTACGAAAATACTAAGGAGGGGAAGGGAGAGAACTCTAGGAAGATAAGGGATTTTGAGAGCAAACTAAGGGTTGCACCACCACCGGAAAAGTGATTGGAAAAGAGGAGGAAGTATTCTACATATATATTCACCAAAGGATCATAACTGTACCTTAAGGCAAGTGTAATTCTTGTTCCAATTAGTGAGTATAATATCCATGTTAAAGTAGAAGGGATAAACATCCATGAAAACTATATATCAAAGATGAAAATTTGATGATTTTGATGTAATTCTTGAAATGGAAATTATTTAGGATTATTTCTTTGATGAAATTAGAATTAACACCATGAAATTTTGCGTTTAATTAATGAGAGAATTTGGGGTTTATGTGTTCTTGAGAAAGAATTTTATCATGTAGATTTTCTTGAATTTAAAATAAGATTTGTATGATTCATAAAAATTCCATGATGATTTTGATATGATTTGATGTTATAAATAATATACATACTTGGGTATATCATTTGGTATGAATTATAAGGAGTTTGGGATCATTTGGTTGAGGTTTTGAGGATGAATGATGTTAAAACCCATAGGTAGAAATATGTGGAAAAACGACGAACATTGTATGATAATTGTAGGACTGTTTTAAGTGGAATTTCATTGTGTGCACGCGATTTTTTGTATAAAATCACGTTCTGCACAACTTTGTAGTTTTAAGTTTTTTTAAAATCGGAGGAGAAAAGTCCAAAACTTGTAATTTTTATTTTTGGGCAGATTGTGACTTTATCGGAAAAAAATATTATTGGAAATTAAAATATAATCCGGGCTTGTTATATTGAGTCTGGATTTCGGACCAATAAGTATGAATTGAAGGTAGCTACTGGATTAATTAATTAAATCCTTTCGATTAATGAGAGATGTTAGGAGTAATGAGAAATGTGAATAAAATGTGAATTATTAGTTATAGGATAAACTTAAAATATACTACGTGTGGGATTTGTATACGGGATGAGAGTATACCCATTTGGTGATATATGTACATAGGTGGACCGAATACCTATAATATAATTGAGGTTTAAAATACCATAATACGTAGGATATTCGAGATGTAAATATACTACATATGAGACTTTTTCAAACATGAATGAAACAACATTATCATAAGACAGTAATAGAAATTTTTTAGGCCTAATTAAAGAGATTTAATAGTGGGATCCCTTAATAAAATAAATGTTAAACGTATTAAAATAACAACATTCACTATCATTATCTTAGTCATAAATCCGGAATGAGTTGATAACTGTGTTAGGTTCTGAAGTAAAAAAGCACGATTACTCCTGATAAAAGTTACCAAGAACAAATTTCTTTGATATTACATTGTGTTGATGTTTTGAATTTTCCAATAACAACACAAGAATACTTTGGAATTTTCAAACATTAATGAAACAATAGGACAAGATCTTCATGAAGAATTACCAAATGTGATAAAAAAAAAAACTTAATCTTGACATCAATGACGTTAGAGGACAAATACATGATAACGGGTCAAACACTACACCAAAACATAAAAATAATTTCTTTTTTTGGCAATGCGTTGTCACGGTCAAGTCTTGTGACCAAAAAACATGCATTTGATGTCACGGCAAAGGATCGTGACAAGGCTGAACCAATTCTTTTTATCACGGACCTTGTCACGGTGAAGGAACGTGACAATTTTGGTAAGTACAACCGATTAAAAACCATTATTTCGGCCCCATTTTTCATTTTTCCGCTTCTCTCTCTCTCTCTCACAGGTCAAAATCTCCCATTTTTATTAACTCAAACGGTATGATTTGCACAAACACACACACGCACACACATGCACGCACGGACACACACACACACACACACACACACACACACACACACACACATATATATATATATATATATATATATATATATATATATATATATATATATATATATATACACACACACTAGTGGTAACCCGTGCGATGCACGAGGTGTCACACGTCTTTAATTGTTAAATTTATTAAAATATGATTAAAGGTTAGATGTTCATGATGTTAATAATGTTCCTTTCGTTAATAAATTAATTATTGTGATTAATTGGAAGACACCGATAATAATTAACTTAAAAAGCCTCGTCCACCCAAGCCACATAATCACCAATACCATGATCATAAATAGTGGGGAGCATCGTACCTTGTGTATTTGACAAATGGAGCGCTACATATAAACATGAAAGTGCTTATCAATATACCATCAAAATTCATGAACTATTTTGATTGTCATAGATAAATATTCAATATTTTTTGTTTGTGTTAAGTTACTCTAGATGTGATCATTAATGATTGGTATTTTTGCATAAAATGGTTGATGTATAAGCTCTCATTTTAATTAACTTACGTATGGATGATTAGTGTGTAAGTTCGCATTTCAAATGAACTTACATATTGTTAACTTAAAATGAAAATTTGAATATATTGTTCTTCGAGTATAATAAGTCAGCCTGTTGAATATTTTTTATATTTTTTTTTAAATTAATAATTATTCATCACTATAATATTTATCTATGACAATTAAAATGTTTTAGTTTTTCTATGATGTTCATAGTGAATATGACTACCATATAATTTCTACACTTCAACCAAAATTAGGAGGGGGGAAGTATGGGTGGTATATCAGCGGGGCTAATCCATTCGAGGGATATAGATGAGAAAAAACACACACTCACATGCATCATGCATAAACAAATCTCATATTTTTAATCTTTAAATTAATGTCATTTATGAAAAAACATAAGCGTGAAAGACACAACATAGGGCTTCTCCATTTGACACTATATTTTTCTATAGAGCCAATGACAAACAAGATTAAAATAATTTTTTAGTAATTAACTTTATTTGACATTTTGACTAAAAGTCAAAGTTGATTTTGTAAAAACTATTCTAGTTAATAAAATCTTATGTTCCAAATACAAAAAACCCAATTTTATGAGAGCATGGAAAGTAAAGCCCTTTTTTTACATGACATTGTCAATATTTTTAGATTTATTTGCAAAAGAGTAATTGATTTTTAATATAAAATATAATAAGGCTTAAAACTCGGTCCATGTTTTTAGATTTTTTATGGCTATGTATAATAGTAATTACATGAGAGTGTTTCACAACTGGTCATTTGTTTCAAAAATAGTAAAAAAAAAATATTTTTGTGGGATATTTAACTAATTCAAGTGATCTATATAAAAATCAATTTGGTTGTTATATTTTAAAAAATCGGTCAAATATATGTCATTTTCTAATACCTTAAATAAAAATTGACATATATTGTCCCCTTTTTTTCAAATAACAAAAAAAATTATATGAGATTATCTGCTAGAAGTTTCCTAAAACAATTAAATACGCCACAAAAAAATTACTATTTTAAAAAATAGACCCGTTTTTGTACGCGTTTGATATCATATCCATAATTGCGTAAATACACTTAACATCAAAATCTCTTCCTTATGCACCCTGATTGTTCACTCATACACCAACATCTACAAAAGCTATTACAAAACAACATTTAAGAAAAGAAGAAGAAGAAGAAGAAGAAGAAGAAGAAGAAGAAGAAGAAGAAGAAGAAGAAGAAGAAGAAGACTTAGGTGACAAAGAATGTGCTATCCAAGAAAAACAAAACACAACACAACACACACCTGCCATGGAAGTGAGAAAAATTACTCTTCCAAGCTCCCATGAATAATGATGATTTAGGCGCTGAAAAGTGAAACAAATAAATGTAATAAATCAAAAAAATAAAAGAAAAGATAAGGGGGAAATATATATTACACCTAGTTTGTCAGCGTGTGAAAGTGGTACAGCTGCAAAGACAGTAATTGACTGAACCCTCTCGTCGAAAGTTGCCTGAACACGATGCTCCTACCAATCTACCTTCTCCATTCCAATATCTTCAACACCAACTCATCTTCCATCTCGGCTTCCAATGGTAAAGCCATCCCAACCCAATCCCTTCAAATGAATACACTACCACACCCAATCCATAAAAAAACATGGAAACACTCCCAAAAGCCTGAAGAACGGGCCTTCGGTTCATAAAAATGACAACCTCCTCAACCATAGCCCCAAGATTAACAATATCAGAAAAATGTTGAGTAGGGCGAAAAGGGTCAAAATGGGTATCGAATTTAATCCAAACTGTTGTAGCAGCAATTTAAATTAAATGCAGAATTAAAGAACGAAATTACCCAATTTCGAAGCAAATAAATCTGAGACAGAAAGAACCAGATACCCCAAAAGCAGGTACAGTCTAGAACACGGCTGAGTCGCAGACAATGTCGCTCTCTTTAAGGTGTTTTGAGGCTCTACCCAATGTGCGCTGACAGTCAGAAATGCCTCGCCATCCCCAGGATAAAACAACCTCCAATTAATAAAATACGGATTGATAAAGCATAAGAATCAATTCGGTCCATGTACATCCATTCGTAATAATTGCTCGAGTCTAATAATAAATCTGGGGCGGATTTATTATTCCAGTGTAGGAGGAAATATTTAGAAGCAGTTTTGTGTTTTTAAAAGTTGCAAATGTTCAGTTGTTAAAAACGGAGGTTTAACTCCTCTTTTATTGAACAAAAATAATGACGTTGGTAGCACACAACGTGGAGAGAAAACTGGGACAACGTGGGCAAGTGTGTTGAAAGTTTCAACACATAAAAGAAAACATTTTTTAATTTTCGAAATTAAAAAAACGTTAAAAAATATTTTTTTAGAGCCCAAAAAACATATCTGTATTTGTCCAAAAATTATTTCTTAATGAGCCCAAGCCCAATACCCAGGACCCAGGACCCGGACATGGGCACGGGCCGGGCCGGACGGACGGCGGCGACGGCGTGCACGTGTGTGACTTGGACCAATAAGTCCCCCACCCATACACACAAAATATCTAATGCCCAAAGGGCTTTCCCATTTGTTCCAAATAAATTGTAAATATACCCAACTCTTTCAACTCACCCACCAATGTGGGACACTGCCTAAAGACATTTTTTTAAGTTTTGCACTTTAACAGCAGCTGTAAACAGTTGTGTTCCAACAATCCCCCACTTGCAAAATTTGAAAATATTTTTTTTATCGAGCAATAATTCATAGAATTGTGCATAAACAAAGGTGTCTTTCGACTTGAACCTTTACGTAGTAAAGATGATTCAGAATATACTAGAGTAATCGTAGTTTTGAACTCTATCTCTGACAACATCCCACACACAAGCCCACTTGGATGTCATTCTAATAGCTAGCATGTTACGGCCATGTGCTTCTATCCCTGTATAGTGAACGCTTTAGGAATTTGATCAAAATATCCATAGGAAGCGGCCACACTTCCACATTCACTTAGGTGAGTCTATCAAGAATACTCCTGTAGGTAAGTACCCCACTCAAAATAGAGTTATAGATCTCATTAAGAGTTATAATAACTCTTCCTTAACTCGCTTCAGGATATCATGCTCCGTAGGGATGGACTCGGAGTAAAACCCCGTTCTATATTAATTCATAATCACATGATTCAACCCCTATCACTTGTGACTTGTTATTACCCTTTGAACATATTTCTTGGGATCTCCAGTCCTTATATTGGGTTACCATCACAAATGACTCATTTATCCAAGGGCTTTAGTCCCATCCCTTTCGAGGTGTTCCGCACCTTCTCCCTAGCTAGTCCTTTCGTCAAAGGATCATCTAAGTTCTGTTCAGACCGTATATGATCCACCCTCACAGCACCCGTAGAGATAAATTCTCTAATGGTACGATGCTTACGAAGTATTTATCATTTCTTACCATTATAATAACGTTTCTCTACTTTTTCAATAGCCGCGGTACTATCACAATGAATCAAAACGGCTGGTATTGGTCTTTCCCATAATGGGATATCTGATAGGAGGTTTTTTAACCAACCTGCCTCTTCACTAGCAGTATCTAGCGCTATCATCTCAGACTCCATAGTGGATTGAGCCAAAATTGTTTGTTTCTTAGATTTCCAAGAAACTGCACCACCAACGATGCTAAATATATATCCACTAGTGGCCTTAGAATCATCATATAGGGTGTTCCAATCAGCATCACTAAATCCTTCAAGGACAGCGGGATGCTTATTATAGTGTAATCCAAGGTTCATCGTCCTTTTAAGGCACCGCATGACCCTCTCAATAGCATGCCAATGCTCCATACTAGGTCTACTGGTAAATTTACATAGTACTCCCACAACATAACCTATGTCAAGTCTAGTGCAATCTGTAGCATAACGTAAGCTACCTATAATGCTTGCACAAGCATTTTTATTTTCACTGTCGCCAGTGTTCTTAAATAACTTTACACTAGGATCAAATGGAGTACTAGCAGGTTTACAGTCAAAGTAATTATTTTTCTTTTGAACGTTCTCAATGTAATGAGATTGATCCAAAGAAAGTTCCTTTTCTGACCAAGTAATATTAATTCCTAATATTACACTAGCTTCACCCAAATCCTTCATATCAAAATTGGCACATAATAATGATTTAACATTTTCTACGGCATGAATATTAGAACCAAATATAAGCAAGTCATTAACATAAAGACACATGATAGTGCAAATGTTCTCTACATATTTATAATAAATGCATTTGTCACTTTCATTAATTTTAAACCCATTAGGGATGACTAAGCTATCAAATTTATCATGCCATTGTTTAGGTGCCTGTTTGAGTCCATAAAGAGATTTATCTAGTTTACATACTTTATTTTCTCGACCGTGTACAATAAACCCTTCAGGTTGATCCATATAAATCTCTTCTTCTAATTCTCCATTTAAAAAAGAAGTTTTAACATCCATTTGGTGTACAATTAAATCATTTAAGGCAGCTATAACAAATAGTACACGTATAGACGTTATTCTAGTCACGGGTGAAAATGTATCAAAGAAGTCTACATTTTCTCTTTGTCTAAAACCTATAGCAACAAGACGTGCCTTATATTTTTCAACAGTGCCATCAGGTTTTAATTTCTTTTTAAGAATCCATTTACACCCAATTGTTTTACATTCAGGAGGAAGGTCCACTAAATGCCAAGTTTTATTTGTTTAGCCTCTTGCCATAAATCGGCATCTAAAGAAGATAAAGCTTCTTGAATAGTGTTAGGATCCTCCTCTAAAGTGTAAGCATAAAAGTCGGGACCAAAATCTTTTTCTACACGAGCCCTTTTACTTTTTCGAATTCCTAAAATGGATTCATTATTTTTTTTTATTTAAAGAAATATTAGTGGATGACTCGCCCCCACTATTTCTCAATTTAAAAGGAAATTTATCTTCATAAAAATCGGCGTCATTTGATTCAATAATTACTTGATTTTTCAAGTCATAAAATCGGTATGCTTTGCTATTAATAGCATAGCCTATAAAAACGCGCTCATATGCTCTACTAGCCAATTTAGACCTCTTAGGGTCGGGTATACGAACATATGCTAAGCACCACCACGTTCTAAAGTATGACACGTTGGGCTTAATATTTTTCCAAATTTCATAAGGAGATTTTCATTTTAGTCTTAGGAATTCTATTAAGTACGTGACACGCCGTCAAAATAATTTCACCCCACCAATGTGAGGCAGCCCCTGAATTTAATAAAATAGCCACAACTAATTCAGTTAATGTCCTATTTTTTCTTTCGGCTTTACCGTTCATTTCGGGCGAATAAGGGGCAGTTTTTTCGTGAATAATACTGATTAGGCATAAATTCTTCCTAATTTATCCCTTGATTTAGTTACTTTTAGCACCTCGAACAGCGTAATTGAGTTGACTTTATCTCATAATCTTGCTACTGAATTATCCTAACGAGTACACCGAGTTTCTGGTATTTCTTAGTAATTTTACAGGTAATTGATGTCAAGAAACGGAAGAAGGAAATCGGAAGAATCAAGGAAGAAAGAAGGAAAATCACAAGCGCAAAAATGTAATCTCTACCCGAAACTCGGACGAGGTACCTAAAGAGAAGTTGAAGAGATCTCATTCACGAGCACATAGGAAGAAACGACACCTCAATCGGAGTCCCGGAACAAAAGATATGAGCAGTCAAAGTTGAGCAAAAAAGTCAAATAGGCAGACCAGTCCGCCCCTACCCCGGACCGGTCCGCTTTGCCAAACTCTAATATACCCCGGATCGATAGCAAACCGAAGAAGGAAAAAAATAAAAGAACCGGTCCGCCCCCAGACTGGTCCGCCCCAAAATAAAAAGAACTGATCCGCCTTGGAGGCAGACCGGTCCGCCTAAGGCCCGGACCGGTCCGGCTATCGAGATTTGCAAATCTGATCTTCTCCTAAAGAGTCCTAGTGCAGCTGAAATTACTGAATTCTTGGAGGGTATAAAAACCCATTTTATTGTTATTATTTTCACAGAGAATATTAGGAATTTTCCTCTCTTTTTCCAAAAACCCTAGTTTTATATACAAATTTCCAGTTTTAATTCAAAGATTGAAGATTCATTCAGAGTTTATTTGATTACCTGTTTTATTAATTGCTGCAATTACTGCTTGTGTGAGATTAGTGAGTTATTTCTTCTTTTTAATTCTATTCTACATCTATTCACAAGTTTCCTTAGATTAATCATGAACTCCTTCACATCAATCACTATTTTCATAACTTTCAGCATGCTAGCCTAGATTTTCTAAAGGCGGGATACATGAACCCAGCCTGATGTGTTAATTGTACGTGTATAACATTAATCCTCTGAATTTAGTGATTAAATACGACCGTATTGCGTAGGAACATAAAAATTGTAGGTCTTTATATCTCGTTTGCCTCTGGGTAACCGTGATGATTTAGAATGCAATTTGAGTGTTACTATCGCGATGCTGATTTACTTGTCCTCAGATTAGATATGACGCGGGCTTGAACCTCGTATACATAATTCATGGGAGTACTAAATTTCGGGTCAAATTTAATCAGTTAAATTTATGATTAATATTATAACCGCAATTCACTAATTGTATTCCCGTCCTGTTTTTCTCATCACTTAGTTAAAAAGTTTCAAATCATTTTTCAGTCTTATTTGAGGTAAATTAGTGTAGTTGCATTTTTCATAATTTCATCACTGCATTCAGTTGTAATCATTCCCAAAATCAAATCATTTTTCCTTTATTTTTAGAGTCAGAGTTAGGATTCCTTCGTCTTTTCCCGTCGTCACAACTCCGTTGTCCTTTTTCCCTATGGATACGATCCCGACTTACCGGGTTTATTACTAACGCAACAGGCTTGCACTTGAGCCTAGAGTGAACGCACATTAGAGACACATTCTGAGTCGCGTCAAGTTTTTGGCGCCGTTGCCAGGGAATTAGGTAGACTTAGGATTAGATCGAGTCAATCCAAAACTTTGACCAAAAATTTCCAAAAATCCAAAAACATAAAAAAATTCAAAAAACACAAAAAGATTCACCATCATCTCTCACAAGCCATTAATGCAAAATTCTGAACTCACTCCCACACCCCATAATACTCCAACAAGCATTCACGAAAATCCAATCGTTGAGTACAACCCCGATAGTCCCCACACTCCTAACGCCCCACAGTTCTGGATTCTACCTTCCACACCGTCACACTCAATCTCTAATAACACTCCATTTTCCTTCTTAGGACACACCTCTGAGCACACTTCGAGCACACCAAGAGAGAGCACCGATTCGTTAGGTGAGGAAGAGATGTCGCAACACGGTAATGCACCCGCCGGTGAGGAAGAGCCCCCATATCGCCCGCTGAGAGAATTCTTATATTACGAGCGCACTGTCACTCCGGGATGCATTATACTCCCATACAATGTCGGGAAATTCCGCTTAAAAAATAGGATGATCCAGATGCTACCGCATTACCACGGTATGGATTCTGAAAATCCATACCTCCATATTAGGGAATTTGAGGACGTGTGTGATACTCTCAATGATCAAACCTGCACACAAGAGGTAATCTACCTCAAACTCTTCCCTTTCTCGCTCAAAGATAAAGCTAAGACCTGGCTATGATCTTTACCTCCGAGCTCGATTAAATCATGGAATGAGTTGCAGTCGAGATTTCTCAAGAAATTCTTCCCACCACATTGAACAATCTCCATAAAGGCTCAAATTCAAGCGTTCAGACAAGCTGAAAATGAGCCATTCCATCGATGTTATGAACGTTTCAACGAGTTAGTTACTTCATGCCCCCATCATGGATTTGATTCAGCGCAAATCATCTCTTTTATCTATAACGGGTTGAATCTTAACTCCAAACAACTTGTTGAAACCATGGGAAGTGGTCCGTTTATCGATTTAGATGCCCACGATGCTGAGCTTCACCTGAGGTATGTCGCCGAGACTACCCAATCCTGGGATACTTCTAATCCCAATGCTCAAAATCGAAATCGACAAGTGACCACAACTCCATCGGCGTCCGGCCTATTCCACGTAGATAAGAATTCTATGACGGACAGTCGATTGGAGACTCTTGAGAAAGGATTTCGAGACCTATGCGAGATATATAGAAAAGGACCAGCTGGATCCATACCAAACCCCATCGAGAAGGTGTGTGCAATTTGTGAGGCGGGTCATTCAACAGAGGAATGCCCGACGATACTCGCCTACAAAGTAATGCTTCAGGAACAAGTTAGTGGCATAGGAGGATTTAAGGGTAATTTCGGTGCCCCGCACGGGAATTCATACAACCCTTCATGGAAAAACCATCCCAGTTTTAGCTATTGCAACAACATGCCGCAATGAACCCTCCTTCACATGTTGCCCCTCCTCCACCATAACACTTTCAGCAAGCTCCAGACAGGCAAGGACATGTGCAAGCACCACCACCTCAAGGATCATATATCCCGTCACCGCGGAGAACTCTCGAGGATACCATGAATCAATTCACCGCTAGCCAGACCACAACCAATGCCAAATATGATCGTCTGATTGGCGACATAAATGTGAGTCTGTCAAAGATACAATCCTCGTTAAGTGTCCAAGAGAAGGGCAAGTTTCCTGCCCAAGGTCAAACTAGTGTTAGCTCCACCTCTACTGAATATCAGGAGCAATGTCAATCTGTGACCACTCTTCATAGTGGGAGAGCCGTTGATTTATCACCTCCTCCACACGACGCAATGAAAGATAAGGAGATTTCTCCCGGCACGAAAGAGGCCGGAGATGTCCCCTTGAATGAGAGTGATAAATAAGACGCTAGTGAGCCAGAGGTGATAGTGAAACCAACCTCCACGGCACCATTTCCTCAAAGTTTGATTCCCTCCCATAAAGGAAACCCACGTGAAGACGTGCTAGAAGTGCTAAAGCAAGTTAAGCTGAATTCACCTTTCCTCGATGACATTAAGCAAATTCCAGCTTATGCAAAAGTACTCAAGGACTTGTTCACTGTAAAGAGAAAGATAAAGGTAAAGAAGAACATCTTTCTAGCACAAAACGTGAGCTCCATTCTACTAAATGATCTCCTGCCTAAATTCAAAGATCCCGGTGCACCCACCATATCCTGCATCATTGGAGAAAATAAAATCGAAAAAGCCTTACTTGACTTGGGAGCAAGCGTAAATATCCTCCCTTACTCCATCTATAGGCACTTGACTTAGGCGACCTCAAGCCCACAAAGGTCACTCTCCAATTAGCGGATCGAACAGTGAAGATCCCACGAGGCATAGTCGAGGATGTGATCGTCCAAGTTGACACATTCTACTTCTCGGTAGACTTTGTCATTTGGGACACGGAGCCCTCCTTCAACTCGAGCAACCATGTTCCCATCATCCTTGGGCGTCCATTCTTAGCTACGGCTAACGTAATCATCAATACTCGGAATGGGCGAATGCAACTCACTTTTGGTAACATGACCTTAGAGACCAACATCTTCCACATAGCCCAACATACGGGGGAGGAAGATGATCTTCACGCGGTGAGCCTCATAGATGAGATAGTAGAGGAGTACTTTGAGGAGAATTACTGTGGTGACGCCTTAGGGTCCTGTTTAGCGGAGAATCAGGAGAGTGAGGGGACGTACACCGACTTCGAGAGAGAGGTTGGGGAGTTTAGAGAGTTACTCGATGAGAGCATGTTGGACGAGGACGTGAGAGATGTTAGTTGAGTTTCTAGATTCGAGGAGTTACCTCGGAGGGATACTCATATGGTTCCCTCCGACGAAAAATTTCCAACACTTGAATTGAAGAAACTCCCCTCCCACATTAAATATGCATACCTAGGAGAGGATGATACATTTCCTGTTGTTGTCTCCTCTAGCCTAGACGAAGAGCAGGAGGGTAAATTGTTGAGAATTCTGAGGAAGTACCAAGGTGCTTTTGGTTGGTGCATCGCTGATTTAAAGGGGATAAGTCCTTTGATTTGCACTCACAAGATCCATCTCGAAGAGGATGTCAATCCATCTAGAAAAATGTAAAGAAGACTAAATCCCAACATGAAAGAAGTTGTGAAAACCGAGATTATCAAATTGTTGGATGCCGGGATTATCTACCCAATCTCGGATAGCAAGTGGGTGAGCCCTATTCAAGTCGTCCCGAAGAAGTCGGGTATGACTGTGATCGAGAATGATAAGGGAGAGCTAGTTCCCCAACGTACCACCACCGGGTGGCGCGTTTGCATTGATTATCGAAAACTCAATGCGGGAACTAGGAAAGACCATTTCCCCTTGCTATTTATTGATCAAATGCTTGAGAGAGTAGCGGGCCACCCTTACTATTGCTTCCTTGATGGTTATTCCGGATATAACCAAATCGAGGTGGATGTACTTGACCAGGAGAAGACGACCTTCACTTGCCCTTTTGGTACGTGCCTACAAATGTATGCCATTTGGCTTGTGTAATGCACCCGCGACCTTTCAAAGGTGCATGTTGAGCTTATTTAGCGAAATGGTCGAGAGAGGAGTCGAGGTGTTCATGGACAATTTCAGTGTTTTTGGCACCTCTTTCGATCCTTGTTTGGAAAAGCTAGAAAAGGTACTCGCCCGGTATGTGGAAAAGAACTTAGTGTTGAATTGGGAGAAATGCCACTTCATGGTCACCGAGGGAATAGTTCTTGGCCACATAGTATCATCCAAGGGAATAGAAGTTGATAGGGAAAAGATAGATGTCATAGCTGATCTTCCCCCACCAAAATTGCTTAAGGATGTGCGCTCATTCTTGGGCCACGCGGGGTTTTATCGAAGGTTCATTAAGGAATTTTGTGCCATCGCTAGACCCTTAAGCAACCTACTCATGAAGGACACCCCATTCGAGTGGACGGAAGCATTCCAAAGCTCTTTTGAAAGATTAAAAAACATGCTTGTGTCCGCTCCCATCATGCAAATTCCGGATTGGTCCTTACCATTCGAACTTATGTGTGATGCTAGCAATTATGCAATCGGGGTTGTTTTGGGCCAAAGAAAAGATAAGCAAGCTCACGTCATCTACTACGCTAGCTCGACCCTTACCGGACCTCAACCCAACTACTCTACCATGGAGAAGGAGTTGCTAGCGGTAGTCTTTGCCCTTGATAAATTCCGGTCATATCTCATCGGTTCTCCCATTACTTGCTTCACCGACCACGTGGCTTTGAAATACCTACTTGCAAAGAAAGATGCCAAGCCGCGCCTCATAAGGTGGATCCTACTCCTACAAGAGTTCAATCTCTCCATTAAAGATAAAAAAGGAGTAGAAAACGTCGTTGCCGACCACTTATCACGGCTTTCATTCGACGTACCTAGTGATCCCGTACCCATAGACGAATAATTTCCGAATGAGCCACTTTTTGCTACCTCTTCTTTGCCTTGGTTTGTGGATATAGTGAACTACCTTATCACGGCAGTCGTTCTTCCCGACTGGACACCGCAAGATAAGAAGAGGTTTATTACTTGGTCGCGCATGATCTTTTACGATGATCCCTTCCTTTTTAAATATTGCGCCTACCAAATCATTCGATGATGCGTACCGAATGACGAGATCCCAAAAGTCATCCAGTTTTATCATTCGGAAGCTTGTGGAGGCCACTTTTCGACGAAAAAGACGACCGCAAAAAATCTGTAATGCGGCCTCTATTGGCCCACAATATTCCGGGATGTGAACGTTGCTTGCAAATCTTACAATAGGTGCCAACGGATGGGGGCCATTACCCGATGAGACATGATGCCTCTTACTTCTATACTCATTATTGAGATCTTCGACTGTTGGGGTATTGACTTCATGGGCCCTTTCCCCCCGTCCTTTGGTTTCCAGTACATCCTTGTCGCAAAAGACTACGTTTCTAAATGGGTGGAAGCTATAGCTACCAAGACAAATGACAACAAAGTGGTGATAAAGTTCCTACAGGAACACATACTTTCCCGCTTCGGTGCACCGAAAGCGATAATTAGTGATAATGGCACGCACTTTTGCAATAGGCCATTTACGAAGCTCGTGAGAATGTATGGTGTCGTTCACAAGGTTGGAATGACTTATCACCCACAAACGAATGGGCAGGCCGAACTAGCAAATCGGGAAATCAAGAACATTCTTGAAAATACTGTCAATCCTTGGTCGCTTAGATTGAACGATTCGTTATGGGCCTATCGTACCGCATATAAGAATCAACTCTACATGTCCACTTTTCACTTTGTGTATGGCAAACCTTGCCATCTTCCCGTTGACCTCGAACACAAGGCGTATTGGGCGATTAAGCAATTGAATTATGCCATGGATAAGGCTGGTGAAGCCCGCAAGCTTCAATTGAATAAGTTAGAAGAACTACACAATGATGCGTATGAGAACGCTAAGATTTCGAAAGAAAGGATGAAACTCGCACACGATAACATCATTCGACGAAAGGAGTTTCTTCCCGGGCAAAAAGTTCTTCTCTACAACTCTAGGCTTCATCTCTTTTCGGGCAAGTTGCGGTCACAATGGTCTGGCCCATTCGTTGTGAAGAATGTTTTCCCCCATGGAGTTGTTGAATTAGACGATTTAAAAGGGAGAAATACATTCAAAGTGAATGGACAGCGCCTAAATCCATATCTAGAGGCGTGTGTGGAAGAAGTCGACACCGTCTGACTGTCAGCCCCGTTTACGGGGTAGAGTGAGCTGTTACAGTGAGGTCGTCGCACCCCCGACGCGTATGGGGTGAGAGTCGTGTGTGTTGTGAGAGTTGTGTGTGTCGTGAGAGTCGTGTGTGTAGTGAGCGTCGATAAGACTAGGTTTCATTCGGGAAAAGCATTCGTGTGTTTCGGGAATATCGAGTCAAAGGGCGTTGACCAGCGAAATCGAGAGGGTTTTAATCCAGATTGATAGGGAGTATGTTGTGAAAGTGAAAATTTTTGGATAAGAGAGATCGAAACCAAGTTGGAGGAAAATCCAACCCAAAAGCCCTGGGCCGGACCGGTTCCTTTAATTTAAGGCTGGACCGGTCCGCCCCCGGACCGGTTCCTTTAATTTTAAAAAGGACTGGTCCACTATTCGGATTTCTAAAATTAAAATACCCGGACCGGTCCTCCCCTACCCCGGACGCCTTCTGCAGATCTGATTTATCCCCTTTCCAAGATTGACCCCCCCTTCTCCCCAATCCCATTCATTCCCTCCAATTCGTCTTCCCAACTCCCAAACCTAACCTTTCCCTCCCAAATTCACTCCCTTCTCCCTCCAAACCCCTTCCCTCCAATTCCAACCCCTCCACTCACCCCTCCCCTTATAAATACACCCCAATCCCTCCATTTCTCTTCACACCTTCAACACCAATCCTCTCTTCTCCCTCTCTATTTTTCTAAGCATAAATCCCTCTTGTTTCCATGGCTCCTCGCGTTGCCCCCACCAAGAATGACTCCACCGAAATCCAACCCTCCGATCACGGCTAATTCCTCTCCCACCAAGAGGAGCGATGGTGCAATCAGTTTTTCGGTTTGGGCTGCAAACTCCATATGGAGCGCGCTGTCCAATGGGACGGGCTGCCCAACTCCGTCACCGCCCTATTTATGGCTCAGGGCTGGTGTCGATTCCTCAATGAACCCTACGAAGCGGTTTGGGCAACCGAAGTCCGCTTCTTTTATGGCACCTTAGTTCAGACGGGCCAATTCGAGGCCCAAGCTTACGTGGATGGGCATGTCATCCCATTTTTTTTGTCCCGTCTCACGGCTAAGTTGGCTGAGTACGACGTTCCGAACGTTCAAGAGTTCACCTATCCACGAAACATCCCCCCGATCGATAAGGATATTGTCATAGCCCGCATTGCACCGAATGTGGCTTGGACGGGGAAAATCGTCACCGTTGGACGCCTTAACGAGAAGGCGGGCCTCACATTTCAGATTGTGTGCGCCAACATATTCCAAACGTCCAACGATTCTGCCATGAGGCCTCGGCAAGCCACTTTGACCTATCACCTTTTTGACCCCCACACTTCCATCCATTTGGGCCGCACTTTATATGCCGATATCATTAATGTGTCCTTGGATGAGAAGGTTACTAACCCACTTCCCTATGCCCATTTGATCACTTCCATCCTTAAGGATGCTGGCATAGCGGCGCCGATCGATCATACTCGCATTCCCGGTCCTTTTGGACAAGGGACCCTCACCAAGAGCGCCAAACAGCTAGCTGTCCTACGGGCTAGGCGGAGAGGTGATAGTGACGAAGAGGCTGCCCCGAGCGAGAGCGAGGAAGAAGAAGAGGCAGCCGGTGAGGACGTCGAGATGGGGGATATCGGTCCGGACGAGGAGTCGATGGACGAGGAGGACGACCCAGATTTTGAGTGGGCGGGAAGTGACCTTTCAAACCGCATGTCGGCACTTGAAACGAACTTCGATAACTTTATGATCGACTACCGGCGCGACATGAGCTTAGTTCACCTCTTCCAAGTGGACATCTATCGACGCCAATGGTATCCTAATGAGCCACTGCCATCCTACTACCATAACCCCTACGGCCCCGACGCGCCCGGTTCTTCCCATTCCCCGCCCCAGTGAAGCTTGATGTGGTGTTGGCAGTTTTTTTATTTTTTTTTCCTGTTCACAGGTGTATGCTTTTCCTTGCCATTATAACACAGTCCTGTTTGTAATAAAAACTACATTTTGCTCCATTTGTTTGTTTTATTTATCGCACTTATTATTTTGCCTTATTTAGATTTTAGTCCTTTTTGCTTGAGGACAATGCAAAAGTCTAAGTTGGGGGGGTCACAAGTGTGTATTTCTAAAACTTCACAAATTTTCAAAAATGCCCAGAAATTTCAAAAAAAAAAAAAAATTGAAAAACCCAAAAATATTTTTGTTCAAAATAAATAAAAATTGGAATTCAAATTTTTCAAAAATATCATTAAAAGTCGGATTGAAGTCTCAAGTTGTAAAAATTCAACATACACAAAGCTGAAATTGACCAAAGATGGAAATTGAGCGAAAATTAACGAATAAGTGTGGAGATTAACAAACCCAGTGAGATTCGAACCTATCACTTTTTGTGAGTTTTTAAATCAATCCGAGTAAATTGTTAACTCAAAGTTCTTTTCAGCGCTGAAAAAGTCATCGAGGATCTCAATCCTTTCATTTTGACCAGGTATGAAAAACGTGTGTGATATTGCTTTGAAAACGAGCCAAAATTGATCTCTAAACTTAAATTCATCTCGAAACGCATATGGTAACGCAATTGGTATTTTGGGAAATGGAGTAGGCCCTCGTTTGTCACCCAAAAATATTGACCAGAAAAAGTAGGGAAAAATCACCCCTTTTGCAACCCAAATTGAGCCGAATAAATTTGTCCTTTCGTTTGATAACCCGAAAAACCCAAATAGCCCGGAATTGCGAAAAATGGAAAAATTCAGAGTTTAAGTCCAGAAAGTGCATATAAAGGGGAAAGAAAAAAATAGATATGCTCAACAAAAATAGCAAGAAAAGAAAAGAAATGAAAAACAGAAAAAATTAGAGAAAAAGAAGAAAAAAAATGAGCAATAGCCCGAAAAAAGCACAAATGGACGTCATAAGTAACTTTTCCAATTCCAACCTTCCCTAGCATCTTCATTTTACCCAATATACCTTAAAACCCGAAAAAGTCCTAACCGAGTCTAAATTACGAAATTGGTTACCGCGTGGAGAGCTAATACACCAAAAGATAATAAGGGAGATTAAGTGCGCGAACAAGAGGCAATGTTCCCATTTTGAAAACCGTAATCCATTGATGAGATCCTTTCACCATGAAATTTCCGTCTTTCTAATTGTATGCGTGATTTTGCATCCATTACAATTACTCTTTATATCACGCATACCGAGAGAATAGCCACAATCCTAGTGATTCGTTTGAGAGAGCATTCCGTGAGAATTTGAAATCAAAGCGAATTTTCGGATAAGTAACGTAATGATCAATCTGTGGAAATTCGCGGTTAAATTTTGGGCCTCGCACACACACACTATGATTTGAGATTTGTAAATATGACTTGATGATTACTATTTTCTGGAAAAGTTTGAATTGCACAATTTTTGCGTATTTTGAATTTTCTTTGACTCGAATTTTATGGGTATATTCTCTGCAAACCCTCACGAGACACAACTCGTCCTACTAGGGTGACCTGGGGGTTTAAAGGCTTGTTGCATACGCTAAATGCAATCGCTCGCCCGCGAAAAAGGTATTCTATCCCAATAAAATGTTTTCAAGAATTGAGCCTTACTAGAATTCTTTTACATTGCTCGGGACGCGCAAAGTTCAAAGTTATGGGGGTTTGATTAGGCATAAAATAGGTATGAATTCTTCCTAATTTATCCCTTAATTTAGTTACTTTTAGCACCTCAAATAACGTAATTGAGTTGACTTTATCTCATAATCTTGCTACTGACTGATCCTAATGAGTACATCGAGTTTCTGGTATTTCGTATTGATTTTATAGGTAATTGATGTCAAGAAACGGAAGAAGGAAATCAGAAGAATCAAGGAAGAAAGAAGGAAAGTCACAAGGGAAAAAATGTAATCTCTACATGGAACTCGGATGTGGTACCTAAAGATAAGTTGAATAGATCTCATTCACGAGCACATAGGAAGAAACGGAACCTCAATCGGAGTCCCGAAACAAAAGATATGAGCAGTCAAAGTTGAGCAAAAAAGTCAAATAGGCAAACCGGTCCGCCGCTACCCCAGACCGGTCCGCTTTGCCAAAATCCAGTACACCCCTGATCGATAGCAAACTGAAGAAGGAAAAACATAAAAGAATTGGTCCACCCCCGGACCGGTCCACCCCAAAATAAAAAGAACCGATCCGCCTTGGAGGCAGACCGGTCCGCCTAAGGCCCGGACCGGTCCGACTATCGAGATTTGTAAATCTGATCTTCTCCTAAAGAGTCCTAGTGCAGCTGAAATTCCTGAATTCTTGGAGGGTATAAAAACCCATTTTATTGTTATTATTTGCATGGAGAATATTAGGAATTTTCCTCTCTTTTTCCAGAAACCCTAGTTTTAGATACAAATTTCCAGTTTTAATTCAAAGATTGAAGATTAATTCAGAGTTTATTTGATTACCCGTTTTATTAATTGCTGAAATTACTGCTTGGGTGAGATTAGTGAGTTATTTCTTCTTTTCAATTCTATTTTACATCTATTCATAAGTTTCCTTAGATTAATCATAAACTCCTGCACATCAATCACTGTTTTCATAACTTTCATCATGCTAGGCTAGATTTTCTAAAGGCCGGGATACATGAACCCAGCCTGATGTGTTAATTGTATGTGTATAACATTAATCCTCTAAATTTAGTGATTAAATACGACCGTATTGCGTAGGAACATAACAATTGTAGATCTTTATATCTCGTTTGCCTCTGGGTAACTGTGATGATTTAGAATGCAATTCGAGTGTTACTATCGCGATGCTGATTTACTCATCCTCAGATTAGGTATGATGCGGGCTTGAACCTCGTATACATAATGCTTGGGAGTACTATATTTCGGGTCAAATTTAATCAGTTAAATTTACGATTAATATTATAACCGCAATTCACTAGGGTTGGGGGATTGTATTCCCGTCCTGTTTTTCTCATCACTTAGTTAAAAAGTTTCAAATCATTTTTCAGTCTTATTTTAGGTAAATTAGTGTAGTTGCATTTTTCATAATTTCATCACTGCATTTAGTTGTAATCATTCCCAAAATCAAATCATTTTTCCTTTATTTTTAGAGTCAGAGTTAGGATTCCTTCGTCTTTTCCCGTCGTCACAACTCTGTTGTCCTTTTTCCCTGTGGATACGATCCTGACTTACCGGGTTTATTACTAACGCGATAGGCTTGCACTTGAGCCTAGAGTGAACGCACATTAGAGACACATTCTGAGTCGCGTCAAATACCGTGGGTTTTATCAAATTCAATAAATGGTCCAGAATCATATTCGATGCCTCTATCACTACGTAACCTTTTTATTTTCCGATTAAATTGATTTTCAATTTCATTTAGGAAAATTTTAAACATGTCAAACGCTTCACTTTTATTTATCATTAAATACACAAATGAATAATCAGAACAATCATCAATAAAAGTTATAAAATAACGTTTGCCATTTCTAGTTGTGACACCATCCAATTCACAAATATCCAAATGAATTAAATCAAGTGGTTCAGATTCTCTAAAAACAGATTTATGTGGTGCCTTAGTGATTTTTGCTTGACTACACCATTCACATTTTTCAAAATCATTTAATGATAATTCTGGAATTAATCCTAAAGTGCTCATATTTTTAACAAGTCGTTTATTAACATAACAAAGCCTAGCATGCCAAATATTAAATGAACAAGCAATATAAGCAGAAGGAGAAATTTTATTCATTGTATCAACATTCAACTTAAACATCCCATCAGTGGCATAACCCTTGCCTACAAAAATTCTATTTTTGGTCAAAGTAAATAAATCAGCACCAATGGTTTGAGTAAATCCAGCTTTGTTGAGAAGATAACTCGAAACCAAATTTTTCCTTATCTCGGGAGTGTAAAGAACATCTTTGAGGATAACAGTCTTTCCCGAAGTGAACTTTAATTCCACATTTCCAGTACCAACAACCTCAGTGGAGTGAGAATCACCCAACAACACCTTCTTATCTGCAGTCTCAGAATAATTCTTAAACATTGTACGGTCATAACAGATATGGCGAGAAGCGCCAGTATCCAACCACCACCCTTCGGCACCGCTAACCATGTTAATTTCTGAAATCATAGCACATAGGTCCTCTTCGGTCAAATTCGCTTGTGCTTGTGGCACATTGCGACATTTGCGATCCATATGGCCAGGCTTGCCACACTTGAAACAGAGAAACTATCTCGAGTTGCTAGACTGTCCATTTTCAGGGTTCTTATTCTTATTCTGAGTTTGAGTCTGATTTTTAAAATTCTGGTTGTGGCTCTTTGTTTTATTTTTCATATTTTTTCTGTTTGCCTTTAAAATAACATGAGTGTGGTTCTTTTTCTGATTTTTGTTGTTTGACACAACAGGAATTTCATCTTTATAGTCCTGTTTTTGGGATTCCTCCTCAATTCTCAATTTAGTAATGAGTGACTCTAGTGAAAATTCTTTAGACTTATGCCTCAAAACATTTTTAAACTCTTTGAACAGTGGAGGCAATTTATCAATAATCACAGCCACCTGAAATTGCTCATCTAAAGCCCTGCCCTCAGAAATAATTTCATGGGCAATCATTTGCAAATCATGGGTTTGAGCAACAACAGATTTGTCACCGTCATTTGAAATTTCAAATAACGGCTAACGGCATATTTTTTAGCACCCACCTCCTCCGTGTCATATTTTTTAAACAGTGCATCCCAAACATCTTTTGCAATTTTATAATTGGCCTAAGAGTCATAAAGTTCGTCACTTAGAGCATTCAAAATGTAATTCTTGCACAGAAAATCATTTTCCTCCCAAGTTCTAATTGTTTTTCTTTCCTCAACAGTAGGTGGATTATTTACTACGGGTTTGTCAAATTGAACACACGATGCGACTTTTTTCGTAGTTAAATAAAATAGCAATTTTTTTCTCCAACGTTTAAAATGGGTGCCTTCATATTTGAAAGGCTTGTTAAGGTTGCTTGAGTTAATTTCGTCCATGGAAGAATAGGAACACCTTAAAATTGTTGTAGCAACAATTTAAATTAAATACAGAATTAAAGAACGAAATTACCCAATTTTCGAGCAAATAAATCCGAGATAGAAAGAACCAGAAACCCCGGAAGAAGGTACAGTCTAGAACACGGCTGAGTCGCGGACAATATCGCTCTCTTTAAGGTGTTTCGCAGCTCTGCCCAATGTGTGCTGACAGTCAGAAATGCCTCGCCACCCCAGGATAAAACAGCCTCCAATTAATAAAATACGGATTGATAAAGCACAAGAATCAATCTGGTCCATGTACATCCATTCGTAATAATTGCTCGAGTCTAATAATAAATCTGGGGCGGATTTATTATTCCAGTGTAGGAGGAAAAATTTAGAAGCAGTTTTGTGTTTTTAAAATTTCCAGATGTTCAGTTGTTAAAAAACGGAAGTTTAACTCCTCTTTTATTGAACAAAAATAATGACGTTGGTGGCACACAACGTGGAGAGAAAACTGGGACAACGTGGGCAAGTGTGTTGAAAGTTTCAACAGATAAAAGATAACGTTTTTTAATTTTCGGAATTAAAAAAACGTAAAAAAATAATTTTTTAAAGCCCAAAAAATAATTCTGTATTTGTCCAAAAATTATTTCTTAATGAGCCCGGACCCGAGCACGGGCCGACCGAAAGGCGGCGGCGGCGCGCACGTGTGACTTAGCCCAATAAGGCCCCCACCCATACACACAAAACATCTAATGCGCAAAGGGCTTGCCCATTTGTTCCAAATAAATTGTAAATATACCCAACTCATTTCAACTCACCCACCGATGTGGGACACTGCCTAAAGACATTTTTCAAAGTTTTGCACTTTAATAGCTGTGTTCCAACAAACCGAAAAGGAAAACATCCCCAAATGTAAAAGAGCGGTTCTACATGAACCGCATTGGGACCGCATTTTTGTCTTTTTCCTTTTTTTTATTCTTTAGTTTTTAACAGTTTTCTATATATAAAAATAAACAGTTTTTTTTTAAATTAAAATAATAGTCTTTTATAAAATTAAAAAAAAACATTTTTAAATTTATTAACTGGCAGTTCCTCTCACTCCAATAAACTGAAAATTCCAAAACTCGATTCTAAGAAAATTCCCAGAATTTACCTCGTCGCTCGAACGAGATGGAAACGTCGTTTTAACGACTGACATGTGTCGCTCAAGCAACTTTGCACGACATCCCTATCTCGCTCGAATGACTAGCGTCTTTCAATCATTAACACCTCTAAAATCTTTACTGTTCATTCCCAAACACCCAAACAGCAAACCCAATCGATGCTCTAACATATTTAGATGATTTCTAACAACCTAGAATCACTAATTCTTCACAATACATCAATTAAATACTCAATCCCCAAATTAAACCATTAAAACCCTAGTTCTTCCAATTTCAATTCAAGAACTACTATAACTCAGATTTGTTCATGGGAATTATTATAAATTCATGGATGATATCCTATCTACATGAAGAAATTTAATCTCTTATAATCTCAGACCCAATATGAATCAAATCATCAAGTTTTCATCAAAATTAAATGTCATAAATTGATGGGTTATCATCTACTCTAATTATGAACATAATTATTACTAAATCAAGCAAGTAATAAACACTTGCCTCGAATCAACCGTCTGAGCTCTTGATGTTGTTGGTATGGGTGTGTTCCTCTTGTTCCGATCTACACGATGGTGGTGGTGGTTGTGCAACGTGGTGCTAATCTGGCCTTCCTTCTTGGAATTTGTTCTCCCTCACACCCTTTGTTGTCGTTCCTTACTTTTGTATATCTTAACCCTATTGAACCTCTCGTGGATGATATAATAAACTCCTAATTTTTTAAATTACCATATTTTTAAAGGTTTACGCTAGTGACATTCAATCCCCACCACTACCCACCCCCCACCGTCGGAGCTTCAACGACTTTCACCAGAGCTATGATTTGGGTGGGTAGTAGTGGCATAGGGTGCCACTGGCGCAGACCTCTAAAATTAAGAGAATATTAGATAAATGGGGTTTGGATCCACCGGAGCTCCGATTTGGGGTGAGTAGGGGTGGCATTAGGTTAGGTTTATATCTATAATATTTTCACAAACATTAATATTTACTGTGTTCATATAACACAGTATATATATATATATATATATATATATATATATATATATATATATATATATATATATCCAAACCTCTTTTTTATGATACTATCTTATTTTTAACGGTCCGGGCTAGCGGCATCCAATCCCCACCACCACCCACCCCCATTGTCGAAGCTCCAACAACCTTCATGAGAGCTCTGATTTCGAGTGACATGGGGGGCCGCTAGCGCGGACCTTAGGAAATAAGAGAATATAAGATAAGTGGGGTTTGGATCCACCGGAGCTCCGGTTTGGGGTGAGTAGGGTTGGCATTGGGTTAGGTTTATATCTGTAACATTTTCACAAACGGTAACATTTACTGTGTTATAACACAGTATATATATATATATATATATATATATATATATATATATATATATATATATATGGTGTGTCCAAATCTCTTTTTTCTGATATCGTCTTATTTTTAATGGCCGTGCTAGCGGTATCTGATCCCGACCACCACCAACCCCAATTGTCGGAGCTCCAACAATCTTCATCAGAGTTCTGATTTGGGGTGACATGTAGTGCCGCTGGCGCGGACCTTAGGAAATAAGAGAATATTGGATAAATGGGGTTTGGATCCACCGGAACTCCAGTTTGGGGTGAGTAGGGGTAGCATTGGGTTAGGTTTATATCTGTAATATTTTCATAAATAATAAATGTTACTGTTTCTGAAAATGTTACATCGACATCCCATGCCACCTCAAATCAGAGCTCTAATGAAGGTTGTTGGAGCTCCGACAATGGGGGTGGGTGGTGGTGGGGATTGGATGCCGCTGGCGCGGACCGTTAAAAACAAGATAATATCAGAAAAAAGAGGTTTATATATATATATATATATATATATATATATATATATATATATATATATATATATATATATATATATATATATATATATATATATATACTATGTTATATGAACACATTAAATGTTAATGTTTGTGAAAATATTATATATATAAACCTAACCCAATGCCACCCCTACTCACCCCAAATCGGAGCTCCGGTGGATCCAAACCCCATTTATCTAATATTCTCTTAATTTCAGAGGTCCGCGCCAGCGGTACCCTATATCACTACTACCCACCCAAATCATAGCTCTGATGAAAGTCGTTGAAGCTCTGACAATGGGGGTGGGTAGTGGTGGGGATTGAATGTCGCTAGCGTAAACCTTTAAGAATATGGTAATTTTGAAAAAAAAAGCGGTTTGGATCTACCGTGTGTGTATGTGACACCCCGTCCAATTAAATATAGGGTGATCAGTCCTCTACCAATTCAAAACAGGATATTCAGTTGACTCATTCTTAGCATCACTGTCGAAAAACTTTTTAACATATTAATCAGCTAATATAAAATTAAGCCAGGTGTCAAAACATTTCCAATTTAGTAAAACCAAGTAAATCCATTTCCATTAAACTTCAAAATATAAACCATTCACCACACATAGGAATGTAAGTAAATACTGAACATGAATCAAGTACTGAAATAAATAAGACTGAGTAAAACTCTCAGTTCAAAGCTCCAAACCATAAACTAAACTGAATACAATAACTCTGATGAAGAACTAGAAGTGGGCGACATATGCCCTAAACAAGAAATCTAGATGAAACTGAATGGAAAAGATAAATGTGTCTACTACAAGGACCTACAGCTTCCACAAGAGCTGTCGCACGTCAAGCAATACAAATCTCTAAATCTGATACTCCTGTGGTTGAGCACCTGATATAATACATATATATATAGCAAAAGAGAGAAGAGATACAAGAAACGGGTCAGAGCTTGATGTGTAAAAATGATTTAGCAAGTATTTAAAACTGGTTCTTACAACAAGTCTTATACGCATGCTAGTTATCGAACTCTCACATGAGTTTCTCACCTCTCGTCTATTGTGCATGCCTAACGTACATCTAATCTCTCCCTAGTTATACCTCTCAGTCTAACTAGTCAAAAACCATACTAATACTAACTATACTCACTAGCAGTATTCCCTTATCGCCCATACAATACGCTAATCAGATAGTTTATCTCACATATTAAGTTTCATTATTCACCGTTTGAATAGTTAATCTTTTATTCACTAAGATTATTTTATTTCTCATTTCCATTTTATCTACTAGTTTCACAAAGTAGAAAGTTACCCAAGTACACTCGTACATATATATAGTCTCATCATCCCTATATATATACACTAATCCTGCACCTTTAGGTTAAGACCACTTGATGCAATGTAATAATTATTATTATTACCAAGTCTACTAATTTCACACAGTAGAAATACTCACAAGTTCATATATATATATATATATATATATATATATATATATATATATATATATATATACACTAATCCTACACCCCCGGGCTAAGACCCATTAGTGAACCTATCCAAAACATCTTGCATCCCCGGGTTAGCACCCATTAATGCACCTATCAATAATAATTCAGCACCCCCGGGTTATCACCCATTAGTGCGCCTAACAATAGAATCTCGCATCCCCGGGTTAACACCCATTAATGCGCCTATCAATAATAATCCAGAACCCCCGGGTTATCACCCATTAGTGCGCATAACAATAGTCATCCTTGTACCCCCGGGTTATCACCCATTAGTACACTTAACAATAGAGTTTCTGCACCCCCGAGTTATCACTCATTAGTGCTCTTAACTGTAAGGTTCTTGCACCCCCGGGTTATCACCCATTAGTGCTCTTCACAATAATATCATATAATAGGCATGCACACATCCTATTATAATTTATAGGTATTTCTCCAACCTACATATATACTCCTCATACGTATTTTAACCTCATCACTACGTATAGTATAAATATTTAGAATACTATCTCTCTTGTATTCTCTAAGGTACATTCTCTATATACCGAAATAATTAAAGTATTTGGCAATTTCTCTCACTCTAATAAACCGGTAAACTTAAAACTGGACTCTAAGAAAATTCCCAAAAATTCCTTATGTCGCTCGAACAAGATGACATGTCATTCGAACCACTTTCACATGTCGTTCGAACCACTTCGCGCGAGATACCCATCTCGTTTGAACCACTTCCACATGTCGTTCGAACCACTTTGTGCGAGATACCCATCTCGTTTGAACCACTTCGCGCGACTTCGCGCTAGGCCCACTGTTTTGTCTTTTCCACCAAATTTCAGCGTTTTCTACCATTTTCGGACCTAGAAATCTCTAAGATTCAACACCCAACGCCTCATCATCAATACCCATCAACACCTAATGGATTAGAAATCATTCCCAGCGTCCTAGGATCATTAATTCGTCATTAAACATCATAATTATTTAAAATCCCCAAATTAATTCATATGAACCCTAGTTTCCAAATTTTATTTAAAGAACCTAATCAACCCAGATTCGTTCATCAATATATAATCAAATTTCATAGTTCATCCTCTGCATTCATGACAAAATATTAACAATTAATTACCCCAACCTCTAATCATCATTTATCCTCTAATTTTCACCCAATTAACATGTAAATCAAGGAACGAATTAACCTACACTAACATGAGTATGATTATTGCTAAAGAAAGAAAGTAATAAACACTTGCCTCGGATATGATGGTCTGATCCGTTGGTGATATTGGTATATACGCGTTCCTCTCTTCTCGATCTACGCGTTGGTGGTCACGGTTATGCAAGGTGAGGACGATTTGGCCTTCCTTCTTAGGTTTTGGATTTCCCCCACACTTTCCATGGCCGTTCTTTACTTCCTGTGTATCCCAACCCTAAAAGACTTTTCTTGGCTGATAAAATAACTCCCAATTTTCGTCCATTAATTAAACCCAAAAATACAATTTACCATAATGCCCTCTCGGGACGCCGGTTAGGCCTAAAATTGCCCCGGAACCCAAACTAAACACCCGGGCATACTATTTTGACTATCTTGACCCTCCCGGACTCAACGGTGCACTCGAAATGACTATACGGGTTAATAAAAATAAATTCTCTTTTTATTCTATTCAATTAGTCCTGACACGACTCACATGCGTGTCGGACTTACATTACCAAACTGTCGTATTTCTCACTTTTGACAATTTATCAAATGTTATAATTCCATATTACATATCACACAGTAATATTCAATAATTCTCAACAATAAGTATTAATCCTTGGCACGTTAGTTAATAATTATTTTAATCCGGATTAATAACAAATTAATTTCTCTCATTTTTATTTAATTAATCCAACAACAATAATTAAAATAATTAATCACATAATTATTTAAATCGTCAAAAATACAGGGTGTTACAGTGTGTATATATATATATATATATTGTGTAATATTAATTCAGTAAATGATACCGTTAGTGAAAATGCTATATATATTGTGTAATATTAACTCAGTAAATGTTACTGTTTGTGAAAATGTTATATATAAAAAACTATTTCATAATTATATTAACACAGTAAGTGTTATTGTTTGTGAAAATGTCACAGATATAAAACTATTTCATTTTCTGGTGTGTATATATATATATATCCAATATGCTCATATTTTTAAAGCTCTGCGCCACCGGCACCTAATGTCACCACTACTCACCCCAAACCGACGCTCAAGAGGATCCAGATCCCATTTATCCGATCTTATTTTCAACGGTATGCGCCAGTGGCACCCCATGACACTCCGGTCGACCCAAAACCCTTTTATTCAAAATTCTCCTATTTTCAAAGGTCCACGCCAGCGGCACCACATGCCACCCTTACCCACCCCAAATCGGAGCTCTGACGAAGGTCGTTGAAACTCCAACAATGGTGGTAAAGATTGGATGCCGCTAGCGCGAACCTTTAAATATAAGGTAATTTTGAAAAAAGAGGATTTGGATTCACCGTATATATATATACACACACCGTGTAATAATATCACAGTAAATGTTACTGTCTGTTTGTGAAAATGTCACATATATAAAACTATTTCATATTCTAATGCATACAATAAAGTTTACGGTTTGTGTAAATTTTTTTCTTTGGAATTTTATAGCCTTCATGGATCTTGTTTGATAGATCTCGTCGAGCAGATTTCAAAAATAGTAATTTTCGAAAAACGGATTTGTGAATCAAAAGTTATGATCATTTAAAGATTAAAAAAAAAGTCCAACCACTTATGTAACTTCCTAAAGGAAGTTACAGATGATTAGTTATAAAAAGGTAAAATTGTGAAAAAATTCCCTAAAAAGCTGGAATAGGACTTATATGAATGTTGACCCGACAAATGGGACTTAAATATAATTATCACTTAAGTTTTTTTTATTAAAATAGGTGTATGGAGATATAGGGGTATTTGGGATAGATGACAGAGAGTTTATGGAAGTTAGCGGGATGGAATGAGATTTGGTTTATTGGTTTTAGAATCTGAAGATATGTAATTTACACGATTTTTTAGCTAACAAATCGTGCGGTTGGTTATTATGACGTGTGTTGGTGGGTGTTTAGGTAGAAATGGGCTAACAGGGGAGAGACACCTGTATTTTTTTTAAAAAAAATAATATAAGAATCTGAGAAAATTAGTTTCACTCTTTGGAGCCTTCTCGGCTAATGACCTACATACATATATATAATAAGATATATATATATATATATATATATATATGTGTGTGTGTGTGTGTGTGTGTGTGTGTGTGTGTGTGTGTGTGTCTATGTGTGTGTGTGTGTGTGTAGTTATTGAATATATGTGTTGTAAGCCAGTAATGTATACATGTATTGTCTTTTTTATATTTTAAATTGTGTTGTGCAAAAATTATTTTTGAACACTCAAATCATTGCTCATTAGAATGTGGATATTTAAATTTATATATTTGTTTTGCCTTCATTATAATGTATGTTCTTGCTGTAAAGTAGTAGTAAAATATTGGAAATAATTTGTGTAAAAATTAGATTTGACCATTCAAACCATTTTTCAATAAAATGTGAATATTTGACTTTGATGTTTTCTTGGGCTTCATTATAATGTATTTCTTTGTTTTAAATTTAATCATTTCGGTTAAAACATATAATTAACAAGTTTATTTAAAATTGTGAAGTATTTTCAGATTTTGGGTGAAACTGGTAAATAATACAATGAACGTTCTTCCAATTTTTTTAATGTTATTAAAATGTACATAGGTTTTAAATTTGGATTCGATTAAGTTATAAAATATAATTAATACCAATTTGGTAGGTATACGCGACTTAGGGTTTCAACATGATAGTCACATGGGACTCACGACATACATATTATTAAGCCATATTTGTTAGGACTTAAACTCTTTATTTTTATTAATTTCATTAATTAAGTTATTAGTTAGTTTGTGAATTGGATTGCGCTTGTGTCTGAGTGAATTAGGTCGTTAATTAGGTTGTGCTTGCGAATTTTGATGTCATTCTGGCAACGTAGGCATCTCGAAGCCATTTTTGGATCTTAACAAGGTCCTTTAATTTATTTTTATATATTATAATCGCATTATTGGGTTGAGATTTTTGGGTTGCGCTTGTAATATAACTACCCCATTTGTTTACCCATGGTAGGTAACGATTCCTACAAGTTATTATGGGGTATATTCTATAGAAAGAGGGGATGGGTGAGACAAACATACTCGGGGATGTGTATCATAGAGGAGATGACGAGTTTGTAAAATTCAATATTTTAATCCTATGACGCCCGATGTGTGAGCAAAACCTACAACGAAAAAAATCTTGGACGACACAACCATGCAAATTCACTATGTATGGATTTATAAAGGACAACGACAGTAGACTTACGCATTGACTCGATACACTCACAAGCCTTGACGTTATCCGTTCCTCAATCTCCACACAGCAACATGCAAGAGTAAAGTTGCGTACTTCTATACCGTGTGAGTCCACACACACCTTCATATCCACTGAACAGATCAATAATTGTCACACACGAAGTCCATCGTATGCAAACACATTAGCAAATACGGAGTCCACTCCAACGAAATAATTCTCAAAAAGATGTGGATAATAAAACTTGTTGCCCAAATAGGATTTTTAAAGTATATATATATATATTGAAACTTGGATCCAAACAACCTAGACGTAAATTAAGTTTTTAAAAAACAAATTGAATGAGTTTGGGAACTCAAAAGATAATTTTCTCTCTCTTGTAAAATCACTGCTATGCACTCTTATTTTATGAGGTTTTCTAAAAATGAGATTGAAAAGTAATTTGAAAAATCTCAAATTTATTAAAAATTCTCAGGCTCGTCCAGACGACTCTGAACCTCTTTCGAACGAAATATAGCATCTCATTAGAACATGTATCCAACGAGTTATCGAAGGAGATTCCAGTGAAGGCAAAAATGGTTTGTTTGAGGTATCCTATTTAAAACTTGATCTAATGAGGTATCCTATTTTATTCAAACGACATACCCCATGTCATTTTAATGACCTCTTGACGAAAATATATTTCTTTGAAAGAATATTAAAAAGGATAAAATCATTTAAAACATTTTAAAAACAATTTCATAAAAACCTACACCCAAATATAAAATCTCTAAGGCTCAAAATATATACACATCCATACCTGAGATATCCTCGAAATATAAAGATGAAAACATTCACGAAACAAGGAACGATGATGTAGATCTTCCAACTTGTCTGTCGTGTCTTCAAAAAACCATGCCATAGGCTTTAAAGGTCAACACACTCAATTCGTAACCTATGACTCAAACAGTTTTGTCTAAACACGGAATAAGCCAAAACATACAAATTGATTCTATTCGAAAATGTTTCCTTATAAATATCCCCCTTTGTCTACTTCATGATAAAACCAAAAATAAAAACTCCAATGGGGCATTAAGCTCATCTAAGACTCAATCCTCAACCCCAAATGGAAAAAGTAAAACTTGAACCAACTCATAAACCTTTAGTAACTTTGCTTCATATTGCAAACTTACACACTTAAACACACCTTCAAATGCAAAGAGAATATACCAATATATAAAATATGCATAAGAATAAAACTCCCCTATGTCTAATAATCCCCACCTAGGTAAGACGTCTCCCCCTAAGATAATGATCTCCTCTTAAAACTAAAGTTAAAGACACCATGTCTCACCCTTTTTTGTTCAGAAATAGAAAAATTAAGAATGCATAATAAACCATTTTGCCCCCATAAACTATTTCCCCCCAAATGCGAGAACAAGTGATACCAATCAGAAATGTATATGAAAGAATAATATCATGCAATGGTGTAAAGTGAAACAAACACAACATGGCAACACAAGCACAAATAATCCAAACAATGATCAATTAATACCAAATTTGATGCGAAAATGATACCAACTTGAATACAAAATAAAGCATGAGATACCAATGTAAACAAGCAACAGGAGATACCAATATGATCATATAACATGCCAATTTGCTTAAAAAAATCACATTGTAAACATGGATTAACTGCAAACGCAATGACCCAAAACAAATAATACCATATATATAAATATGCAAAAAATATCAATGACATACGAGCACATATATATGTGTAAACAATCACAAAATGGCACAAAACACATAAGTGTTACTTATTAGCATAGTATCAATGTATCTAAACATGTGAAATGGAGTGAAGATCCGTGAACTAAAAATAAAAGAAATATAACCCAATCACTCAAACATGTGGGATGCAAGCATGGAATCAAGTGGATTCAAGCACACCAATATGTGTAAAACTAAATTAAACATAAACCATAAATATTTTTGAGTTTTTACACATTTTTCAAAATGTTACCAATTTAACAAAAACAACTCAAAAGAAAAAAAAATCTTTTTGTATTTTTCAATAAGACCTAATAAATAAAAAATTAAAAAAAAAAGACTCAAAACACATACAACTAGCAAATAGAGATAATTTGATGTACAAAAGTTAGTGTGTGTAAATATGCAAACATAATCAACCATTAGAATTAGAATGAGAAGTATCATGTACAACAATTCGAGAATTAACCAATATAATATTC
This sequence comes from Sambucus nigra, assembly GCA_949130495.1. Classification (NCBI taxonomy): domain Eukaryota; kingdom Viridiplantae; phylum Streptophyta; class Magnoliopsida; order Dipsacales; family Adoxaceae; genus Sambucus; species Sambucus nigra. Next base: position 38,145,852 of record OX422220.1, read on the forward strand.
AATGCCTCCAAAATTGATTTCCTAATCCAAATAGATGAATACTTAATGCCTCAGGTTTTGGGAACTATGGTGATACTAGATCTACACTTCCTAGGACCTATTCTAATATCATAACACACATCCTAAGGTGACTTTTACTACCACATTGCTAATATGTGTAAACACCAGGAATACAACCTTTGGGTTGACCTTTTCTAATGTCCTGGGCAACGGTTGACACTCTTAAACAAATGTTGGTCTTTGATTTAAAAGAGGAATAATTTGAATTATCAAAGCAATTACCATCACTACTTGAGTCTCTTAGATCATCTTCTAACTTCAAAATTCTAGACTCGAGCAAACATTTAGACTCTTCAAACGTTAGGGACTCTTTATTCATATTTTCAGCAAATCCTATAAGGGTATATCGCTCCTCCTCAATGCAAGTGAATTTATCCTTAAGAGTCTTCTCACGTGCCTTCAAAACTTTTATCGATTTATCATTATCCTCAATGACACGATCATTAACCCTAGTCTCAAAACTTTTAGAGTTCTTTAATTCTTTTTCAAAAGTTCGGACTCTATCATCACTCTTTTTTTTTGCCATATTTAAATTTTCAAAGTCATGGTTCATATTCGTGATCTTCTCACGAATGATATCTCTTTGAGTTTTAACAGTTCGTAAAAATTAATTTCATCTTTAAAATATAAAAAAAATTGTGAAGAATTTTTATTCTTTTTGTAAACTTCAAATTTAAACAAGTTAACATTTTACCACGACTATGAAGCTCATCAAACTCCTCTCGAATATCAAAATCATCGTCATCACTAAAAACATCGGACAACTTATCATTATGGTGATCCATCGAGAGAAAAACAAACAACAAGAAAGAGACAAATCAGAACATCCCAAACATCACTAACACATGGATCAACCCGATAACTTATTGTACTCTCTCTGATACCATTTTGAAGTTACAGGATACACGGAATGGTCTAAACAAAAGTCAATTTTTAATTTTTTTCAAATTAAATATTTAACCTAAAGAAAATTAGCCCAAATAAAAATTTGAAGCAATTATAAACGAAAATTGTGTAAATTAGTCTTAGCCAATATAATTTTATCCTAAAACATGCATTTAAGTTATAGTAGGATAAAGTAAAGTAAACAATCACACAACGCCCGATGTTCGAGGAAACTCCACAACGGGAAAAACCTCGGTCAGGCCAACCATGCAAATTCGCTATGTATAGATTTATGAAGGATAACGATAGTAGACTTACATAGTGACTCGACTCCCTCGTAAGTTTTAACTCTCTTCGTTCCTTAACCTTCGCACAGTGGCATGCAAGAGTCCACTCCTTCACTACCACAATGTGTGAGTCCACACATGCTTCGCTATCCACCGAACAACTCAGTAATCATTACACATGAAGTCCGTTATGTGCAAACACAACAATAAATAAGGAGTCCATCGTAATAAAACAATTCTCACAAAGATGTGGAGAGTAAACCTTGATTCCAAAAATAGGATTTTTAAAAAATATATGAATTTAAACTTGGATCCTAAAAACACTGGTGTAAATTAGGTTGTAATGCCCATACCTAGATTTATGGGTTACCCATGGTCAACCTGGTCTAACCCGAGCATTAGGTGTGAAGTGAAATGAAACAACATATATAATGTTGCTAGTCCACTTTTATTTAGTTAACATATCATTTGTTTAGTATGTGATTTCCATTTCAAATCAAATAACGTGAGGGACCCGTGGGAAGCATCCCCGGAATCTAAGCATACATAGCTACTAATCATAAAATAAAAGGGTACTTACATGTACAATGCCCTCAAAATATGGAACCGCAATAAACCTGCAGTAAGAAAGATGGGGGAATAAGAAAAATACCTATTAGGAAATTATAATGATAAAATATAGAATCGACCAGCAGAAAGAAGACTCTAACGCATTATATATACGTGCACATGCAACTAGTTTATGTATATACAAATACATATATACACTTTAATGCATGGAACCGTTTTTATTCCAAACGTTACTTATCCCAATTAATTCACCTTAGTCTTATGAAAGAACTCCCTTTTAATTCACTTGACATTTATTCCTTGATTTAACACACTCAGTTAAAGACTCAAACAATTACACCTTGTTTAAGAAAAAAATCATTCCTCAAATTTACTCCTTTATTGATATCAATTCACTTTAATATTTATATTGAAAATCACCCTTTCAACACACGCAAGCACTATGTTAGAAAATACTTATTTTTCTTTTAAAAACCTTTCATAAATACACATTTGTGTTAATTATGGGTTAAACCTCTTTAGGTTGCTTAACTACCCATTTAATCCCTTCACTTTACTATTACTTTACCTTATGGACATTAATCAATTTTCTCATTACTTATCCAGTTTATCCTTTACTGGAATATTTATTAATTCATTCAAGTTAGGTTGTCTTTTCATATAATCACCACATAACCCATTTCTTGATATTTTTCATTTTCATTACGTTTTTCTCAGAATATTCCAGTATCCACATACTTTAACGGGCTCCAAATCACCGGCTATGCTACCATATGCTTAGGCCAGTGATTTTGAATCTTTCACCTAGGGCTCGGACCCTCCTTAATTATCCCGGTATCATCCAAGTCCATATTAATGTATTTTAACATTTTACAAATGTCCACATTAATCCATTATTCCTTTTTTTCCAGCCGAAGCCAAAACTCGGGGTTTCACCACAACTTGTGTTGCACTTTAAAATCATCATTTTTCATCTCTTTTACTCTAACATAATTTCTTTCCCACAATTATGTTCATTTAGGACCATTATGTGTAACACGTTTTCCAATATTTTTATTTCATAAAAATGTTACACTTTTTGTAAAATTACCATTTTACCCATTTATTTTCAAACTTGTCTTTTCCTCCATTTTCACAAGTGTTATTTTTCAAAACACCATTAAGTTACCCACACTAACTTCTTAAGTGTTTTAATACATTAACAATTATTTAACATTTTGGAGTAACATTTATCTCAAGTTGGAAGCATCTTTATTTCACACTTCCCTTTTCAAGAAATCATTGAACATCTAAGACTACTTTATAAGAAAATACCATTTTCCTTATTAATACATATAGTCTTGAAACCTCATACTTTTTACATTTTTAACACCTTTAACACACACCTCAAGAGCTGAAATTTATATTTTCTTCACTTCATGTTCAAACCCATTAGGAACCTCATTAAACTTGCTTATAGATTCAACATCAAATACTACAAGTTCATATACATGAGAATATGAATTTTAATTCCAAAAATCCTATTAAATGGGTCTAACATATGGTTTATTCTAAAAAATTTACAATATTGGCAAAACATATTTTTCAAACTAAAAAATATTTTTATTTCTCCAAAACATGAGTAAATATCTATTTATACAAAACTTGAGTAAATTTTACAATTTTTTTATTTGTTCATAAAACATTCCTAATATTTTTATTCCATAAAAATGTTTATACACCAAGTTTTCGTGAAATATACCATTTTGCTCAAACCATTGAAACCCTTCTTCTTAAACTTATTTGATAAAATTCATAAGAATTAGCATTCTTAAGTCACATATGCATCCTACTCTTAAACTCTATATGCAAGATTAAATACTAATAACATAGAGTCTTAAACTTAAGAGTAGATTTTTTCCACCTCAAATGGAGATCCAAAAATAATGGATGAAGAAGAAGATGATGGAAAACCCCCACCTCCTAAGGTGGACTCAAGGAGGATGCCTAGTTCCATAAAGCTTGTATCCATGAAAGCTCCAAGAAAAACCCCTTCAAACCCCATAAATTTCTACTTCTTCTTCTTCTCCAAAACCCCTAACAATAACCCCCAAATTCGTAGCTCTACTCGACAATGGAGGATATGAGTGTAGAAATCTTATTTGGGGTGAAATACTAGTAATATATAGTGGCACAAGGTGGGGATATGTTGGTGTATGATAGTTTATGATGGTGGGAGTGGGAAGTAGCTCCCAAGATCTAAAGATAGAGGGAGAGAATAATCTGAATATGGTGAGGGTGAGACCTCCTCACTTCTCCCCTCTTCATACTCTAAATAAACCCATTTAACCGCAGAAAAATCTTATAAAAACACCCCGAAACCCTAAAATCCCATTTTCGCCCATTTAGGTGCACCAAAACTCGACACCTCATCAATCCAAGGGTCCAAAACATGATAGCACACAAGGTCAACCTAAATTTAAATTTTCTGGGTAGGTCGTTCGAACAAAAACTGAACCTTGTTAGATCTAAAATGGGTCTTCGTTCGATCAACCCTTCGAACGACCTTCTAACGAGCCTAGAAAACGTATCCAGCGACACCTCGTTAGATCCTCGTTAGAACCAAACTTCGAACGACATTGGATTATCCTTTGAACCATCTTATTCTTGTTCGAACAAAACAACGATCTCATTTGAACGACTTTCTACTTCGTTCGATCTTGCTAGATTTGTTAAATCTTCAATTTCACTCAATAACTTCCAACAATTACCATAAAGGCCCAAAGAATAATCAAACATGGCAATAAAAGTTTATATTAATGATCTAAATCCCAAGGGTTTCATATTATTATAGTTTGCGCAGGAAAAATAATAAAATATTGGGTTTGGGTATTACAAAGGGCATGGTTTCAAAGTGCATAAAATGTATTGAAATATTTCCTTGTTGGTCCCAAGTTGAAGAGATCTTTTACAATAACATGGATAGCACAAGCAATTACTTGGAACGCTAGAGCATAAATAAATGGGATAATCTCATGCGTCATTTTATTGACTCAACCATTTGGAAAGACATAAATTTAGTTACCCAAAACTCTCCAATAAACAATGTATTATTCGTTTGGAAACAATAGATGGGTTCAGTCCATTCGGTAATCTAAGAACCAATCAAAGTGTTGGCACTAATCTTAGTACCCCTAAATATTTCTCCTTTGTTGTGCATGAGAACATAAATTTTGATGTTATCTTTGTTGGTACTTGGGCCAAAGGAACCAACTAATGACACTAATATCTACTTGGCATCATTGGCAAGGCAATTGAATGAGTTGTGGGTATCATGTGTGAAAGAATTTGGCTCTAGCAAACATAAAGAGTTAACTTTAAAAGCTATGCTGATATGGAAAATTCAAGATTTCCCCGCTTATGGGACTTTATCGGGTTGTAATTTTCACAATTACTTTGGGTCTCCCATTTGTGGAGAGGGAACTGGATCTCTACATCTCAAGGATAATGAAAAAATTATATATCATTATCATAGGATATTCTTGCCCACCGATCACAGGTTTAGATTTGATAAAGGTTCTAATTATTTGCCAGGGAGGTAGAACGTAGTCAACCTCAAAGAAATGTTTTAAGTTCATAAATTGAAAGGAGGGATTCCAAATATGGAGATAATGTTCCAGGAAAAATCCTAAATTCAAGAATGTTAATCATAAAAACATCCCTACTGAGAATGAAGCTGAGAAAGGGAAGGTGTGGTCTAGGAAGTCAATCTTATTTGACTTACCATATAAAAAGGGTAACCCCATGCGGCATGCATTAGATATCATGCATGCCAAGAAGAACGTCATCGAACATCTTATGAGCACATGACTAATAGTAAGTCATTTTAAGGATAGAGAAAATACATGGAGTGATCTTGTAGTGTTGAAAATTAAGTCGTAATTATGGTTGAAAGAAGACATTAACGAGAGAAATATAATTCCCCCTAGGGCATGTACTTGACGAGTGACAAAAGAACGATGATTATAGACTTACTGCATAACTTGAAAATTTCCTCGAATTTTTCATTAAATTTGAAGAGGATTGTATACTATGCCATATATGATCTACAAAAGTGGAAATATCATGATTGGCATGTGATTATGCAACTGGTTTCTTTGTTGTTTAAGCACTATTTCTCTATGCATAAAGATTTATGGAGGGCCATTATACAGATTAACCTTTGATACACATATTTCTGTGCAAAAGAACTTAATCGAAAGCACATCGTGTCTGCAAAACCAACTATAGTTAAAACAACTTGTGTATTGGAGAAGTACTTCTACCGATATTATTCCACATTAGTATTCACTTGTTGGTGCACTTATGCGATGAAGCGCTTATTTACGGACCAGTTAGATATCGATGTATGTAACCATTTGAAAAGTGTATTAATTTGCTAATATAAGTTTATTATATTTTAATTTACTTTAATTAATTTAATATATGGGTTGCTAAATTTTAATAACTTTAATATATAGATTGATGAAAGTTTTTAAAGAGTATGTTAAGAATACGAGGTACATTAAAGGATCCATCATAGAGGAATAATGTGGAGGCATCAATGTTCTCTAGGTAATATATGCCTAACTCGAACGGTGTATATTACTCAGATGAGTTCGCCTATGCGGGTGGTCAAGTCATGGGAAATAAGATAAACTAACAAGTTTACAATATGAGCAAGTTGCTCGCTATATCTTTGAAACTTATAAAGAAGTCGACAAATGGAGAAAGTAAGTTTTTGTTGTAATTTTACTTAGTGTTATTATCTAATATACTTGATCACCTTCTTGATAAATTTTGCAATTCAATGTTGAAAATCTAATGCATTTTAACACAACAAAAAGTGAAGGACAATTTCACATTTAGACATTAAATTTACATTTTGGGTGTCACGAGAGGTAACTATTATGCCAAATGTACTTCACTAAATGATAAACAATTACAAGATTTAAAAATTATTTAATTTACTTATGTAATCCATGCTTTCAATTGTTAAATATGGGTGATGCCACGTCAAGGATTACTCATCTCCCCAATGGACCCAATTTCATGGCACACGAGCTTAAAAAAGTATTAGCTTAATTATTATGTAGTCTTATTGAGGTTGTACAAGTAAAATAATTCATTTCAAAACAATGACATTTCAGGGTGAGTGCCAAAGACAAAAACCTCGTTGAAGAAAAAATATTTTCCTATGGTCTAATTCAAAACATTTGTGAATTAAACTATGTATATTTCAAAGATGTTATTTTTTACTTTGATTCTGTAAGATTTGAGGATAGATATGTTTATAAGTCGATTAGGCAACCCAAGTGATAATGGTAGACTTGTCCAAGATGAATAGCAAGGAACATATGAATAATGAGATGTTTGTTTGTCTATTTAGAAACCCCAAGAATGTGTTTTACTCAAAGTATATATCAACAACGGACCATTGTCACTCATCTTGCACGCACCAAAGCGTACCACTGGTAGCGTGGATGACTTGGCATCTCCTATCGATTGACCATTTTTTTTAGATGGCAACCAAAATGTAAGTGCAAGTTTTTATGATTGCTCATAACTAAGGCTTATTTGATAGTTTTGGCATATCCCGTTACAAACCAGCATATTAAATCGAAACACTATATCTCCAAGTTCATTCGAAGATACGTTAAGGACCTAGCTCAGTTTATGGATTCATCACCGACACTTTATAGAAGTGTAAACTTGTTGTTTTCATAGACTTTTATGAATCATATTTTGGTATGTTAACTTTTAAAATTGAGGGTTTTATAAAGAAATTTTAAAATAAATTTTTTTTTTGTCTCGTTCAAATGAGATTGAGTCTCTTTTGAACAAGACAGGCGGTCTCATTAGAACCATCATCTAGCTCCCTTCAAATGAGACATCCCTATCTTGACAGAGAATCCTCCTTAGAAGTATGTGAGAAGGATGTTCAAATGAGAATGGGATGTCGTTAGAACGAGATCTGATATCATTCAAACAAAACAACAATTTTTGTCGAAGGAGGTCTATTTTCATTCGAACGACCCCAAAGCCTCAAAATTTACGTTTTTGTTATAAAAACCTATTTTGTTAAGAAATTTATAGTAACTTTAGTGAAAATGAGTTTCTCATACCCATTCCAAAGTTTTTCCTTTTTGGCTTTCCAAAAATACTTCTACTTTCACAAATATTTCATCCCCATATGTGATTTGTGAGATTTATGAACCCTAATTTCCAAATGCACTTACATAAACCCTTGTAGACTCAATCTCTTCTGCTGACATGTGGAACCGAGGTCTCACTATTGAAGAATACAAAGGTTGATTGGTGGATACCGAGGGAAGATCGCTTTCTGTGGATGGCTATAGAGTGGGTCCTATTATGTAGAACAAATTAAAGACTTTGTGCATGATACTTAGTCATTCTAAGTATTTTGTGTGTCCAATGTGTCTAGAAATTACTCTATAGTGCTAAATAAAGATTTTGCTCTTTTTAGGGATTTTTTTTTATTTGATTTGCATGCATAGTTTGACTGTTTATGACTGAATAGAAATAATTTGGATTGTTTCTTCACATGAACACTTAATTGATAATGAAGATGAAAATTAATTAAAATTTGAATATGTGTGTGAGCAACCTAGTATACAAATCAATCCATGGAATCCTGCATTCTCACCAAACATAAAGCAACTTCTAAATACTTTACATGAGTAAATTTATTTAGGTTGTAAATTGTAATATCAATCTAGTTTAGTAATTTTAGTTGGGAGGATGATGAGGATTCTAATTTGTAATTTTAGTTGGGAGGATGATGAGCAATTTTTCTAATTTATTACTTGTAAAGTCTAATGTAGGTTGTTATATTAAAGTTTCAAAAATTCAAGACTTAATCTTAAAAATAGGGCATTAGGGGGTAAAAACATAATTTAACATAAAAATGTCCGAAAAGAGGCTCGATAATGCCACACTTCATAATATACGTGAGTAATGGAAGGCATGGAAGAAGAACATGAACTATTTCGGGAATCACCAAGAGTCCATGTTACGAGGTAGGGATACTATCCCAAAGAAGGAGCTGATCAAGTTGGCCAACTGGTATAAGTTTGCATATTTTAAGGCGTCTGAGACACAGTTCTACACCCGTGAGTCAATGAGGAATAACCGATCAAAGGAATTAGATGTGCATTACTCTGGACGGAAGTCTTATGTGGAGGTTGAGCACAGGATGGTAAGTAAATTACTTTAATTTGGTTACATTTTATTTAATGGTAAAAATAAAAATTTATTATTAATTTAATCGATGCAAGAGTCTGGGAGTGGCCCGGGGGGAGGGGGGAGCCTAGCATCGACTCCTATGTGAAGGTTTGACTGAAGAAGGGTGAGGCTATTAATCCGTAGGTCAATGAGAATTTGGTGAGTTATATTTGAAATTATAGTGTCAATTTAAGTAATTTATTAATATTCAGCTTCAAAGTTAATTACGTGTTTTTATACTGTTTCAAGATAGGCTAAAAGTGGTACACATTAGACAGAGTAATGCTAACAAGGCAACTCTGAGTACTGATGCACTGAGCCGAGTAATAGGCTAAAGTTAACACGTACAAAGTGGACACTGATTCAAAGCTGGAAAATCTCCAACAAACAATGAATCAAATGTTTTAATGGATCAAACGGGCATGCACGGAAAAGGGAAAGTGAAAGGCGAAGGATAAAGGAAAAGTTAAGGGAAAAGGTTAGTAAGGGGACCACTACTCTAACCCACTCATTGATGCTGACCGATTCATCGCCTCCTTACGATATATACACTATCCCAAACCTTATTATGTTGACTTCGTTAGATCCAGCTAGGGAGAGATTTATATCTATGATGCACGTGGATTACCAAGGGAGGTAAGGATTCGACCTCCACTATGGATACCATGGCGTACAACCATCCCCGGCAACCTTATAAGTCCCGAGCCAGAGTGATTGAGATGTTTCTGTGCAAAGATTACTAAGTCTTGTGGTTGGATGACTAAAGCGGTGTTTGACGTATCCGCGACATGCTGGGGTCGTTTATCGTTTAGCTGAAGTTTCTCCGCAAGAATTACTGATCTTTTATATTTTCACACTTATAATTAAACTTCGTTTGATGTAACTAAACTTGGATATTTGGTTTTGAGTAATTAAATTTGAATTTTATGTAATTAAGTTTGATTTGTTTTTTTACGTATTTGGTCTGATTACTTTCAATTGCATATTATACTGTGGTTGGCTTTTTCTGTTTTGTTTGAACAAAAAACAAGTTATTTTTTATTATTTTGAAGCAAGTTTTCTGTTGGGCAGTAGGTACTGCCCAATATTTTTTTGGGGTTGCAGTTTTGTCATGGTCCCTTACCATGACAATAGATGGTCACCCCCTATGTTTGACAAATTTCTTAGGGTTAAAAGGACCATGATAAGGTTTGTTATCGTGTCTAGAATTGTCAAAGTCCTTGACCGTGACAATTCTATTTTGTTTTGGTATAGCGAAACATGAAGGTAAACATAAAAGGTGCCCAAAGAAAATTATTTGATATAAATTCTAGAGCATTTTGCACGACATGTGGGTTTCACAATATGAATTTAATTATTTTTTATATGGGAAACTCTTGTGTAAGAGCAAAAATTAGTTTTTTTGGAATGGTACAACGTATTTATACAGTATTTCTCAATTCTACAAATTGATCAAAAAATTTGAAAGATAACGTAAAAATTAATGGCAAGTCATTATCGACTAAACATTGGAAAAGTCAGATTGATGTTGTTAAAGAAATAAGTTTTCAAGCTCCAGAATTGAAGAAGGTTTAATTTAAATAGAGAATAATGATAAAAAGTACAATGTGGCGAATGAAGCTTAATTGTTTGCTGATATATCTGTAGCAAATTTTGAGTTTTTATTTGCCATCGTTATTTAGTATGAAGTATTGCCTGCTCTTAATTTAGTTAGCAAAAATATACAATTTAAAGACATGGTTATTTATATTGCAATTGAATAGGTGAAAGGGCTGAATGCATTTAAAAAAAATATACACAAATCGGGCTCATAGATGCCATCAAAATTAATTTTCAAATGGAAGCAGATCCCCTATTTAATATAACACGACAAATTCGTAAGAAAAAATATTCTGATGAGAATTCCATTAAAGAGAGTATACAGTCACCATAAGACACTTTTACATTACATAATTTTCTTCATGAAGTAGATGAAGCTATTGGTTTACTAGAGAAAGTTTATTTAATTCAACGAATATGAGAACAAAAATAGATTTTTATTTTTGCAAAAAAAATAAATTCAATGGATGATAAAACGATGAAAACTTATTGTGATCACCTTGAATCTATTTTAGAATAAATCATTTTTCCTCATGTTGAGGGGAATGATTTATTTTAAGAACTAAAAGTTTTGCGAAATATTTTACCAAAATATACAAACAAGACGACTGATATAATTAATTTCTTAAAAAGACTTGATGGTTTTCTAAATTCATTTATTGCTTATTGAATACCATTTACAGTGCATGTTACGGTCGCATCCGCAAAAAGAAGTTTTTCAAAACTAAAAATTATAAAAAATTACTTGCGATCAACTATGTCCCAAGAAAGATTAAATGGACTCGTTTTGTTGTTTATAAAACATGATTTGCTAAATAAACTTGATTGTAAAAATTAAATAGTGATTTTTCTAGTAGAAATGCCAGAAGAACAATTTTCAATAGGTTTTCACCGAATGACGTGATAAAAGAAGTTGTTTTATTTTAAAGTTGCCCATGTCTTTTTTCTTTGAAAATTTCATGGATTTAAAAATATGATTTAATAAATTTGTTTACAAGTATTTAGATTGGTTATAGTGTGCATTAGTAAGCTGTAATTTTTTTTTGTAATAAATGATAAATATTGCGATATTATTTTTAAAATTTTCAAATTTGTATATTAAAAAGTCCTTGTATTTTAATTTCGCAAAAGGCCCTTTAAATCTCGTACCCTGGTCAAAAAATTGTTTTTGTAATATATTATGGTTTTTCTTAGTGAAAGTTGGCGTTCAACATGTGTTTTGTTTTTATATTTATAAAAAAAGGCCAATTATGAAACACAATTTTTAAAAGAGAGAGTTGTCGTACTTTAAAATAGCGTAAATTTAATAAAAGGTCAAAGAAATATTCCTCACAATTGAATATTTTTTCTCAAAAAATACCTTTAATCATGAGTTTTGTCTTCACAATCCACTCGATAATTTGTTTGTCACTAGCCTAACAATTTTAAGTCAAGTTCTTTACACATTGATTTATATGGGCATTTAGTCAAGATTGTTAGATTTTAATTATAATTTAGAAATTAAAATAAAACCTACAATTATGTGATCCTAATAACATTTCAGAATTTGAAGTGTTTTATGGAATAATGAAAGATTTATTGAGAAATATCAAGAGTTTTTTTTATGGCTAGGAGACTCTTGGATCCTCCCTCAACCTTTAAATAAGTTTTAGTCTCCTTATCATTCTACACACTTTTTGGCAATTTCAAAATTTAAAGGGTAAGGGGGGAAAATTAATTCTCCATTTCAACATACTTTGAAGGGTTCAAGTCTATTCGAAATTAAGGGTTCAAGTCTATTCGAAATTTGGGATTGATTCGGGCAATAGAGCTAAGTTAGGGGTCAATACAGGAGGCGATGTGGACCAAGGTATAATTTCTCATAATCCCTTTTGTAGCTTAATTTAGACGTGAACTCATATAAGATTAAAGGTCCCTATTAATGTCCATGCCTAGATATAATTGATTTTAGATCATTGTCCATGCCATGTAGAATAAATTAAATGTTCATTTTTTTATTTAAGTTTACATGTGGTATCAGAGCCTCGTTTTAATCTCACATCGTTTCGTTTATATTATGCCCAAAAGAAAACCATAAAACAAACTAAGAAACATGAATTATTTATTTTCAGCAACGACATTAGCATTGATTTTCAATTTTTTTATGTCTCATAGTTAATAGAAAAGGACATGGTTTGGTTGGAAACAACATTTCGTAATAAATTCACTAGCTTTGTTACTGATGGACGCTGTTTTCAGCCATCTGAGATCATTTAGGCCTCTAAAAATCAGTTTTTTATTTTTAAATGATGCCAAATTGTTGTTTTATATGATAAATTATTCTATGTTTTAAACAATTATTTCTTGAATATGCTATTTATGTAATTATATAATTATTGATATTAGAAGCACCTTGAAGGTTTTCACATCGGTACTTTATATTATTTTTAGATTACGATTCCACCAAAGTGGCCTAGTCCAAAAATTGCAAATACTGAACTTTGAGATAACATTTAAATACTTTGTTTAGGTTGACCTAAGAGTCCAGATATGGTTTTTATTTATCGTATTAATGCTAATTTCATCATGGTAATGAAGTCACTGCGATTTGGTTACTCCAAAGACCCTTATCGAAATGGCTAAATTAAATTAAGGGTAATATATTTTGTAAATTTAGGTAAATATATTGGTTTCTCCTAAGAGTAAGTATCTTTCCTTAATTCATAAACATAGTGCCTACACGATTTTTTTTAAACCATTAATGTTTGTTGAAATCATTATACGGTCCATAAAATTTGTCCCTTGAAAATTATTATTCTTATGTTTATTGCTAAAATTTTAATATGTAAATATAATTTATTGTATCAATGCCAATTAGCCTTTTAAATGCAACTTCATCCACTCTAAAATTTAATGGAATCAATTTTTCTAATTGGAGTGAGCACGTGCAGTTCACCCTATGGGTCATTTACCTAAATATCTCATTTATTGTTGAACATCGTGAAGCCATTATTGATGAGTGCAACGATACTGAAAGGGAGTTATCTGAAGCATGGGAAATGTCAAATAGGATGATCCTAATGTATTTCATGTTTACCGTTATTCCATCCATTAAAAATTCTCTACTCAAGATTAAAATTGCCAAGGAATTTCTAAATAATATAAAACAGAGATTCCGACCGACTGATAAGTCCCTAGTAGGGATAACAATTGTAAATCTCACTGCAATTATATTTTATGGCACCCGTACCATGAATGAGCACATTCTAAAAATCACCAACCTTGCTACTAAATTAAAGTGTTTGGAAATGCAATTATATGATGCCTTTTTCTTTCTGTTTATTTTCAACTCTCTCCCCAATGATTACGCACCACTTATGATAAACTACAACACTATACAGGACAAGTGGAATATGAATGAGGTGACATCTCAACTGATTCAGGAGGAGGAACGTGTGAAGCAGCAGAAAATTCAGATATCTCATTTCACTATGCCAAAGAATTCTAGGAAGAAGAATGCACCAAAGAATGCTAATATGAAAGGCATAAAGAGAGGCCGGACTAGTGGATCAGATCCAGTGCTTAATAAGAAGAGTATAAAGTGTCACTTTTGTAAAAACAGTGGGCATTTTTAGAAGAATTTCCTGAAAAAGCGATCTTGCTTTGAAAAGAAGGGTAAGCCACTGACTTTAGTATGTTTCGATTTAAACTTTACTAATGTTTTTTCAAATTCTTAGATTTTAAATTTTGGTTCATGGACTCATGTTTCCACATTCTTACAAGGATAACTTTTAATCTAGAACATAAGACCAAATGAAACATTTTTATACATGGGAAATAGGAAGACAACCAAAGTTAAAGCCATTGGCAATTTTAGACTTGTTTTGGAATCTGCATTTATTCTAGATTTAAAATACACTCCTTATGTTCCTAGTCTTTGGAGAAACTTAATTTCCTTATCAAGACTTGATGTTGATGGTTTTAATTTGAATTCAAGAATAAAGGCTTCAACTTATTCAAATGTCTTAATTATATTGGTTTTGGTTATATGATTGATGGTTTATAGAAAACAAATTTAGATAAAAATTTGAACAGACATTATTTACACTACAACCCCACAGTGGAATTAAACGTGCTTTAGCTAATGATAATTCTTCTTTCTTTTGGCACAGAGATTAGGGCACATATCCAGGGATAGAGTTCAAAGACTCGTAAGAGATGGAATTCTAACTTATCTGGATTTTAATGATTTTGTTGTATGTGTGGATTGCATGAAAGGAAAGAAAACCAAACATACAAATAAAGGAGCCACAAGAAATAATGATCTCCTAGAAATAATACACACGAACATTTGTGGTCCTTTTGATACTCCATCCTTCGATGGAGAAAATTACTTTATCACCTTTACATATGATTTTTCACGTTTATGATATCATTATACTTTGCATGATATATCTCAATTAGTTAAGTTTGTTGAAATTTATAAAAAGGAAGTTGAAAGACAAATAGGGAAAAAAGTTAAAATTATTATCTTAGATGGAGGTGGTGAATATAATGGTAAATATGATGAATAAGGACAACATCCTGGACCGTTTTCTAAGTTCCTTGAAAATTTAAGTATAGTTGTGCAATACACAATATTGGGTACACCCTAGCAGATTGGTGTGGCTAAAAGGTGTAACTGTACACTTATGGATATGGTTAGAAGCATTATATGTAATATTAATGTGCCTTTATCCCCATGGATGTGTTCTCTCAAAATCGTTGTATATATCTAGAATATGGTTCCTAGTAAATTCGTTCCAAAGAATCCTTTTGAACTGCGGATGGGAAGGAAACCTAGTTTAAAACACCTGCATGTTCAGCGAAAGCTGGAATTTATAATCCACGTGAAAAGAAACTGGATCCTAAAACTATTAGTGGTTTTTTCATTGGGTAACCAAAAAACTCCAAAGGATATATATTTTACTTCCCCAACCATAACACTAAAATAGTTGAAACTGGTAAACTAAATTCATTGAGAATGGTGAAGTAAATGGTAATGAGAAAGGTAGGGAAACGATTATTCAAGAAGTTGTGATATCAATCCCCTTACCCCGAGTTCATAATGAGTTTGTTGTTCCTAGTCATGTTGCTTTAGGTAACAATAATGAACCACAAATTAATAATCAAAAGCCCATTAATGAATAACATAATGAACGCCACCTTGAAACTATCACCAGTGAACATGTGGTAGAAATACCACCTGAAACAACATTAAGATGGTGTCAAATACCTATAAGGCCAGTTATTTCAAATGATTATGTGGTGTGTTTGCAAGAAATTATATTTAGCATAGGGGATATAGATGATCCAATTACATATCAATAAGCCATTGATAATACAAGTTATGGAAAATGGATTGATGTAATAAAAGATGAATTAAAATATATAGACTATAATAAAGTATGGAAGTTGATTGATTTTCCTCAAGGATGTAAAAGAATCGGGTGTAAATAGGTCTTCATGATTAAACGCAATATTAGTGGCCAAATGTTTTAATCCGAAATAGGGCATTAATTATAATGAAACATTATCTTCTATTTCTAAGAAGGACTCATTCAGAATTATTTTGCCAATAGTATCTCATTTTGATCTAGAGATTCATCAGATGGATGTCAAAATGGCTTTTCTAAATAGAATTTTAGATGAGGAAGTCTATATGGCACAACCCAATGGCTTCATTATTGAAGGTAAAGAGGACATGGAATGTCTATTAAAGAAGTCAATATATAGACTTAAACGGGATTTTTGACAATGGCACCTTACATTTCATGATACCATTACCTCATTTGGGCTTAAGGAAAATATCGTGGATCGGTGTATATACCTGAAGATCAGTGGGAGTAAGTTTGTATTCTTGGTTCTATATGTTAATGATATATTGATAACCAGTAGTGATCTTGGTTTGTTACAGGATACCAAGAACTTTCTATCTCAAAACTTTGAAATTAAAGATATGGGTGAGACATCCTATATTGATGGGATAAAAATATTCGAGGATAGATAATGTTGATGGTTAGGATTGTCTTATGAAGCTTACATTAACAAAGTTTTGGAGAGATTTACTATGTCTACTTGTGGTTCTGTTACTATTCTAATTCTAAAAGGAGGAAAATTCAGATTAAGTCAATGTCATTCTAATGGCAAAGAACCAGAACAAATGGATAAATATCCTTATACTTCTATTGGGGGGAGTTTAATATATGCATAGGTTTGCACTAGATCTGACATTAATTTTACAGAAGGAATGTTTGGAGGATATCAAAGTAATCTAGGGCTAGATCATTGGAAAGCTGCAAAGAAAATGTTAAGATTATTGCAGGGGACTAAAGATCGCATGCTTACAATTAGGAGGACTAGTCATTTTGAAGTGGTCAATGTTTAGATTTAGATTTTGGAGGATGCTTAGACAAAAACATAAGCCTTAGTAGTTATTTGTTCCTTCTTGGATGAGGGGGGATTTTGTGGAAGTGCTAAGCAGACTGTTATTACATCATCCACCATGAAAGATGAGTTCGTAGCGTGTTTGGAGGCTACCAATCATGGATTATGGCTACAAAACTTCATTTGAGGGCTTAGTATTATGGGAACCATTACTAAACCACTAAAATTTATTGTGATAATGTGGCGGCAACCTTCTTTTCAAAGAATGATAAATACACTAAAACAACCAAGAACATTAAGATGAAGCATTTATGAGTGAAAGAAGAAGTTTAAGAAAGACACCGTCGCTTAAACACATTAATCGAGTCTTAATACAACAGATCCACTCACTAAATCACTACCCATAAAGACCATTTTCCAACATGTTGAATCGATTGAACTAGAGCATAATGTCTAGATTATGATTGTGGATTTTTTGTGTTTGCTGTGCAAAGACACTATGTTAGGATATCAATAAAAATCTTTTTCCGAATATTCATATTTTTGGCATGTAATATTAGTTACATATGTGTTATTATTGGTATATGTGGCTGAAGTAGTCTCTTATGAGACATTTAAATGCCATTAATGAAAAACACAACTTATAGTCATTATTAAATAAGTCAATGATATTGTAGTATATGGAAGGGAATATGCTCTTGTATTACTGTGCAACCGTCATGACTCGCATTATTGATTTGTTCCAATAAGGTATCAAAAACCACGATCTAAAATTATTCTAATATATATCGGTCTCATGCTGCTTGATAAATAATTAAATTTTTATATGGACTAAGTAGGAAATGTTAGATTTTAATTATAATTTAGGAAATAAAATAAAACCTATAATTATGTGGTCCTAACAACAATCCAGAATTTGAAGAGTTTTATGAAATACTGAATGGTTTATTGGAAAATATTGAGAGTTTGCTTTGATGGCTAAGAAAAATAAAGGATTAATTAGGAGACTTTTGGATTCCCCCCCCCCCCCCCCCCTACCTTTAAATACATTGTAATCTCTCCATTATTCTACACACCTTATGGAAATTTCAAAATTTAAAGGGTAAGAGGGAGAAAAATCAATTCTCCATTTCAACATACTTTAAAGGGTTCAAGTCTATTTTTAATTCGGTATTAATTTGGGCAACAACGCTAATTTCGAGATCAAGACATGAGACGATATGGACTAATGTACATGTCTTTATAATCCCCTTTGTAGGTTGATTTAGACGTCAACTCATATGATATTATTAATGTGCGTGACTTATTACAATTGATTCTACATTATTGTCCATGCCTTATAGAATAAATTAAACATTCATTTTTTTATCTATGTTTACAAAGACCACAATGGCACTTATAAATGTTTTCTCACCCCCTTCTATTTCAAACTTCTGTTTTTACATATGTGCCACACAGGAATTTTGTAGGTGGTCATTGTAAATTTTGATTCAATGTTTACTCATAAAATATGTGTGTGAATTCATGTTTGAATATTATACTATAATAGTTAATTTGGATTTAATGTTTTATCTAAATTTTGATTCAATGTTTACTTATGAAATTCTTCTAGCTACACATTCACTGAATAATTTATACAACATCACAGGGATTCGGGTGTAATGTATTCCTTAAAATGTTCAAATATAATTTTTTGTTCAAATTGATCTAAAACAGATGTTTTAATCTCCCCAAATCAAGCCTCTGGATTAATTTTTTTTACCTCATATGTAAGAAATGTTGGTCTTTATACTAAAAATTAAAAAGATAACAAATTTATTGCAAATATTAAGTGGGGCACTAAACATGTGCTACCCTTAGTACGTTTTTTGCACATGCTAATAAAATATCTTAAGGGTCCCATTTGACTAATTTTTAATAAACATACGATAAACCCCCAGAATTACAAATAAAACTATACGAAATACCAATCAATAATATAAAATCAAATGCATCTTGATAATTGGAAATATTCATACCCTAAGTTTTTTTAATCAGAAGATACTAATGTGTCCCGTTATAAAAACGCTAGACATGTCATATAAAAACTCAAAAGCATGCGTGTTATAAACACGCGGAAAAGAACATCTGCTGGATAAAAATATGTCGGTAACATAATTATAAGGGTTATGGGCATGTGGTCCCGCATGTCACTTTGGTGCCAAAACCATATTATCACTTTGGTTCTATTTTTTATGACACGTTTTTAATACACTTCATGAGTTTTTGCGATTTTTTTATATATTTATTGTAAAAAGTAAATAATATACAAAGTGATAATACGTTAAAATTTGAAACTCAAAGCCATAATATCCTTTGTTAGGACTAGTGACTAAATAAATCTAATTTTGATTTTATCAATGAAGCATACCTCTATTGTGCAGAGTTCAGTTTTAGTTTAGGTTTATTCTGTTAAATGAAATAAAATGTAAATAAGAATAAGGAGTCTTTATGTCGCATTATCGAGGACCTCATTTCAAAAAAATACGTCGCCTTGGGGCTTACATTACCCACAATGGAAGTAAATATGTTAGTAACAGAACCTTCTTCAAAAAAATCTAATGGGTAAGCTACATAAGCAATAAATTGATTTTCTTCTCCAATAACGGGCTCGATGTAGTATCATCATCCTTTACTCACTACCCAAAGAGATGACAAGAGAATACAAACTAAATGCAAATTAATGAGATATTAAGAGAAAACAAATATCAACAAACATAATACAAGATGTACATGGTTCACAAATATGGCTACATTCATGGATGATGGCTTCCCTTCTTCGATTAAATCAACAAGGTTTACAGCTCACTAAAGCTCACAAATCCTCTCAATATGTATAAAAAAGTTAAGAGCAATTAATACTCATTAATGGTTGCTCTAAAACTTAGGATTAAAAAATCCTTAAAACATTTTATTTACATTTGATATACATTTATAGTGAAACCCTCAAAATACTCCCACTAAAATAAACATTTTTACAAATCTGGCGAGGCCCCATCACAAGTCCCCCTCCCAAAGTGTCTCATGCCATAAAATTCTTGAAAAATTTGTGATGACCAAAAAATACCCTTGTTGCAGTGAGTCATTTTGTTGCCGCAATGAGATTACTGTAATTCTGAGACAAAACCCACGACTTCCTACTCAACTTACAAGATACAACATTTGTTTGGTATATCTTGACCAAGTCTTACCCGAGATTGCATAATCACTTAAGCATCAACATATGCAGTTCCAAAAAACTTGTGCCATCTGTTAAAGAAACCTCTAATAACCCTCATTTTCTCACGTAAAGGATGTCCATACAGGATACGTCGAAGATGGGGCTTGCTAGTCAATTTATATCATTCTTATCATTAACCGTGAATAAACATTTATATTTTAAACCACATTCAAATTTAAAACTAAATTGAATTAATAGACAAGAGATAATAGTAAATATAACATCCACATCTAACAAAATAAAATCCAACATGAACATAACTGTCTCAACTAATAAAATCAAGTGACTCTGGGATTATGCCTGTACAATAATCCAAAATAAATGAAGACAGGAAGAAGTAAAAACCTAAACTAGAATCAATAAGTCGATCATCGAGAAGCAACACGTGACAGCAAGTCTGATACTCCTTCAGTCTCGCTATCCCTGTCTAGGCAAACTTGGGGGGAGAAAATATTTATAATTTGGGCCAGCACCCTAGAGTGTGCAAGAATTAACTTACTGAAATTGAAATGCAAGATTACAATTAATTTAAATAGATGTCTGCCATCCGCACACATAAGATAATTTTCTCACCTCTCATTTTGGTGCAATACTAATCGTATCCTATTCCCAAAATCCAAATGCAATATAGATAACATGAACATTATTAAACATGTGATGCATCTATCATAAATCGTGTATTGGACATATCATTGTCTACCCCCTTGTTACCATTTCCTAAGTACTCTAGTCATGCTACTAACACTAGTGTTATAACCATCCCTTATGGATGTTATGTAGTATTGGGTCTATAATAAATTATCCAAATCATTAGACTTATATAATTAAGTTCATTTTATCCATACAGTTATATGTATAAGTCCATGCGCGCGCGCACACACACACACATATGCGACACTACATGGCATCTATGGTTTGTGTCTCATTCGTGCTCTATCGGTAAGTCTGAAGGAGTCCATTATCCAAATCGAATATCACAAATCACACATAAATGGGTCGGTCCCTACGCAGTATACTACTGCACGGCCCATACCCAGCGGTGATAATGGATTCCAACATCTACACCTATCTCTCATAAGGGGCGTTGCTACGTAGTACCTAAGTAATGACCTACAAAATGTCTGACCCACTCGTATCGATGTGTGCTACGGTCCCGAATGGACGTAACCCCAATCGATAGGATCGTCCACGAATATAGATATGTTCCACATAAATAAATAATTATATATTTTTATCACATAATATGTATAGGTAATTACTTTATAATAAACCCCATAATATAATTTTGAATTGCCCATCAATATTTCCCCATTTAATTAACCATCTCGTTAATTATTAGTTTCTGTATTTAAATAATAATCCCAACATAACCAGAAATTAACCATAACTAATTTAGGTTCTTGCCAACCTTCTCATTAAATATAAATTCCTCTATTTTAATTAGTCATTCAACATTACTGAATTTCTACAATTTATTTAGGTAGTCAACAACCTTCCCGAGTCATACCGTGAACTCCCAAATTCCCATATCCCATATCCTATTACCGGCTAACTCAATGGATATATATATTATCCTACCAAGTTTCCATAAGTGTCAAATTATCTTTCAGTTACACCAAAATTTAATTGGACCGCGAACGATTAGCCTAAAATAAAAAAGTACCAAACTGGGGTGAGCAGGGCAACCGAACTGGTTCGTCCCTAGGTGTAATATCCCGACCCAATGTTGTGTCTCTTTTCGTGTAATTCATTATTATGAAAATTAAAATAAAGGAAATCCTTGTTTCAAGAGTTCTATCCTTTCATTTGATTTAGTTTGGCAACTCTCAATGAATTTAAGATATTATTGGGCTCTTATGTAAAATTTAGAAGTACCAGCACTTGAAACGAAGTTGAAGTTGTTAAAATGACTTTCTCATCTTGCTCAAACGAGTGTCCCCGTTATTAGTAACGAGCTTCAAATGACCACGAGAGAGGATTACATGAACATTTCGCGAGAAGGTCGTGAGTAACTAAGCATCCAACGATAGGCTATAGTTGTTCGAACGACATTTATCTCGTTCGAATGACTCTGATGGAGTCAAAATCTGATGGAAATGTTGTCACTATATCATCCCTAGATGAAAATGTGTGTTAGCTTCTTAGGAACTAACGAATCTGATAAGTCTTTGGGGAATTTTATATGTTCTAAGAGGGGTTTTGGTGGGTTATTGAGGGGAGTTATCGAAGAAAAATACTCCATCATCAGTACCATTTTCCTCCCCTCTTTATAGAGATTCTCCACACGTCCCCATTTCCTCAAGCCTTTCCTCCATTTTTAGAGTGGTACCAAGAACTTTCGCACCACAAATACCCATCTCTACACCTTCCTCTTCTATCTAAGTTTTCTTATTGAAGAAGGAGGTGTTGGAGTTCCCTTGTAGAGAGACCTTGGAGGCAATTTTGTGCATCTAAAGTCTTGGAGATGGAAATTTAGGAGCTCTCAAGTCATCCATTACAAGTTCTCCTCTTCAAAATCAAAGGTGGGGTTTCTTTCCAAGCTTTCAGGGTTTTCCTAGCTATGATATTAAGTTAAGAAGTGCTAGGTAAAGTTCTATGCCATAAACATGTAAAGTTATTCATAATATGTTTTGTCTTGCAAAAATGAAACATTTTCAAAATAAATACTAAGTGAGTCTTTACATGCATGAAGAAGATGGTATTTTAAACCTTGATAAATGGGAAGAAAGCATGTGAAATTTTAAAGTTATGAATTATGTAGAATAAATACATGATTGAGGTATTTCTAGGGTGAAAACCTCCCATAAATATGTAGAAACATGTAGTGTGCTAAAGTGTGATAAAATTGGCATAAACAAGCATGTTAAAACGAGTTTTGTCCCCAAACTAACAAATAAAGAAAAACAACCCCAACCTTGTTAGTATTTAATGTCGTAGAAATGGGATAAATGTTGGAATTTACATGAAATGATAAAAAAGGGACTATGAACTTTGACAAAAATGGTCTTAAGCATGTTGAATAATATTTTATGTGGAAAAACACAAAATGGAAGGACATGGTTTTGAACATGAAATGATAAATTTGATATTGTGAAAATAGTTGACTTTTGTCCCACTAAAAAAATGAAATAAACGGATGTTTTTCACAAAATATAACAAAGAGGGGTAAAAGGGGATTTTAATAAACTTGAGGATCCTAAGGGATAGGTCTCCTCTTGTGAACTCATCGGCCTAATTTGAGGTGGAAAATGGATAAAATATGAGTTTTGGCACGATTATTAAAGCAATGATGTTTCAAAATGGTGGATGATGAGAATGATGAAAACGGGAAACAAAATAATGTGGATATTGGATAAATGTTAAACACATAAACAATAAGGATGCAGATAACACCGGGAAAACTAAGTAGGACCCGAGCCTTGACAGTCACATAACCACTCGCCAAAGCATATGGTGGTGTCATCGGCGGTGAGGAGCCCGTTAAAGCACACGGTATTTGGAAGATTCCAATAAATAATAAAGAAAAGGAAATTCACGGTTGTATGAGTAATTTAAGCAAACCACCTAATTGAAGTAATAATTGAGACTAACGATAAAAGGTGAATTATTTGTCTCTAAACCTGGTAAATGGTGGTAAAATGGATTAAGTGTGAGTATGAGCTCATCGCTCGAGTGCATGACATGTAGTTTCATTACGGGTAATTAAAATGTCCATGTTTTTCGTAATTGAATAAAAATATTCATTTTATTTCCTGGGACTCATAGAACATGTATTGCCTAGTATTAATTCCCAATAGAGCATTTTCTCATACCCACTTTCTTGTTTTATTACAAACTCCACCTCCACCCCCACCCCAGGTACCGCGAGTAGGAATGTCGGACATGATGCGAGCAAAGCCCCAGGGAGCGACCAATGCTGTTAGAATGCTCTGTACTACTTTTAAAAACATTTGACTTTTGATATTTGCACTTTAGACATTTGGACTTATTTAGGCCTCAACCATTATTTGTAATAATATAAAATGGAGTGACTTGCTTTGGTTTAAATAGCGTTTTGGAATAAACTCAATTTTTCATAAATAAATTCTGATAAACAACAAATCTTATAGTGGTAACCTTTTTATAAATAAGAATTTAAAGCACCAAACTTATGAACCAAATTAAAGGTTTTCTTAAATAAATTGGTTAAATTCCCCCTCCCCCTTTATAACTCCTTGGCTCGGTGCGGGTTGACCTTACGGTGACCAAAAACTGGTTCGGGACGTTACAAATGGTAGCAGAGAAATAGGATTCTCGAGTGTGACAGAGTGTTTACATTTTATTAATGCGTTTCCCCTACTTCACGTACAGCTAATGATTAGTATTACTTAGTAAATCGCTTTCACTATCTTTTCATACACACTATTGTGTATTAAAATCTTCATTTTTGTGTAGATACCTCCATGTCGTGATGTCGCTAGTGGTTCCGACTCCAGCAAGATCCACATATGGAGTAAGCGGTACGACAACTTTCTAACTTTCTGTCTCAACAGCGGGCCAATCATAGTGGAACCGTCGAAAGCACCACTTTCGCATTGTTCCCTAATGAATTCACGAGACTGAACCTTCCCACCTTCAATGGGGTGTCAAGTCCTGAAGCATCCGAGGTATGGATCAATGAGGTCACGAGGGTAATGGAAGTTCTAGGTGTGCCAGCTGGGTACAAGGTCAAGATGGCAAAATTTCAGTTTACTGAGTAGGCATAGAGGTGGTGGGCCACGCACTTGGTTAGTTTGACAGAGCCGTTAGATTGGGATAATTTTCAGGTTACTTTTATGGATAGGTACTTTCCCTAGGCGTATGTTGACGCCAAGAAGGATGAGTTTTTCCAATTAATCCAGGGTAAGTTATCGTTCAATGAGTACTTGTAGCGTTCGAGATCCTATTGAAGCATCTAAAAGCAGTGAGAACATATGAACTTGAGAAGACAAGGCTCTTTATCAAGGGCCCTAACTTAGGCATACGATGGATCATGGCAGGTATGGATCTACCCAACTTCAGGACAACTATGAACAAGGAAATTAGGTTGGAAATTGATGCCGAAGATAGCAAATCTATTAGGGAGAAGAAGAGGGAGACAGGTGTCTCTCACTCGGGTGGTTATAAAAAGTCCCGTAGTGGGGCTCTGTGTTTCTTTGCAAGACTCAAGGAAGCAATGGGTGTGGGATCTTCTTCATCATAGTGTACCAGTGATCAGAACCCTACCACGCCCACAAAGAGGACTTTCTTTAGTTGTGGACTCTCGGGGAACATGAAGAGAGAGATCCCCCAATGGGTGTGGGCTGCCAGTAGACCTTTAATTCTATACCAAGCTAAAGTTCCAGCTACACTGGCCCCACTCAATAGCAGTAACAGTTTTCTTCTTGGTACCAGCAGTCACTTGGGCACTGTGTGGACGGGTCGCGTCCAAATCATGGGCAGGGTGGCTATGGGCAGGGATGAATTCCCAACAGCCAGACTAGCAGATTTAATACTGGGCAAACTTACGCAAATTCCCAGTAGACTATACCTCCTAGTGCCCCTAAAATGATGGAAGGTGTGATTCTCCTAAATAGTACTTGGGTAAAGGCATTGGTCGACTCTGGTGCTTCGTACTCTTTCTTATCTAGTTATTTAGCCTTTAGTCTAGGTTTGGTAGTGGATCGGTTTCATCCCCCCATCTTTATTAGTCTCCCGATGGATGGCGGCACAATCCTCGATAGGGTTTGTCGTAAGTGTGTGGTTATAGTGGGAGACTTCATCTTAGAGCATGACATGATCCTTATGGACATAGATGGATTCGAGGTAATCCTTGGTATGGATTGGCTGACACACTTTAAATCCATGATCGAATGCCATCAGTATAGTGTCTTAGTGGCATTTTTGGATAGGTCCAACCATCATTTCAGTAGTAAGTAGGTCATCGATTACCCCTGCAAATTCCCCACAGTCCGTGAGAAGAAAAATCATTTTGGTTGGCTGATCAGTATGTTGGATCAAGATGATCCAGAGGGCATGATTCTTGACTATCTTGTGGTTCGAGAGTTGCCTGACGTATTCCCAGACGATCTTCTCGAGTTGTCGCCTTGGCGAGAGGTAGAATTTGCAATAGAATTACATCAGGGTGTGTCACCAATATCAATCCCACCGCCTATAATGGCCCCGATAGAATTACAGGAATTACGAACCCAGTTGGAGGAACTAACCTGTAAAGGATTCATACGTCCCAGTGTTTTTCCATGGGGAGCCCCGGTCTTATTCGTAAAGAAAAAGGATAACTCTTTGTGACTTTGCATCGACTATGAGCAGCTAAACAGGGTGATCGTAGAGAATAAGTACCTTATGACCCGTATCAACTACTTATTCGATCAGTTGCGGGGGAAAGAAAATTCTCAAAGATTGACCTTCGCTCTGGATGCCACCAGATACGTGTCAGGGAGGAAGATATTCCTAAGTCAACATTTTAAATGCAGTACAAACATTATGAGTTTCTGGAGATGCCTTTCAGAATGACAAACACCCCGACATCATTTATAGACCTCACGAACCGTATTTACCGCCCTTATTTGGATCAATTTGTTGTAGTTGTTTGTGGAAGACATATTTGTATACTTTCCATCTGATGTAGATCATGAGGAGCACCTCTGATCAACCTTTTTAGTGCTCCGGGAGAACCAATTGTATGTCAATTTTAGTAAATGTGAATTATGGATGGAAGAAATCATCTTCCATGGTCATGTAGCTTTCAGTGTGGGTATCTCTATCGATCCGTCAAAGGTGGAAGCGGTGTTGGGATGAAGTCAACCAAGGACAGTCACTGAGGTGCGCAGTTTCCTGGGTTTGGCTGGGTACTATTGCAGATTTGTACAAGATCTCTCAATGGTAGCTATGCCTCTCACAATGCTTACTCGGAAGGATGTGCAATTCGAGTGGTCTGAGGACTACGAGTTAGCATTTCAGGAAGTAAAGGTCAGTCTGACTTTCGCACCCTCTTTTATCCTTCCCGAATGGGGAAAGGGATACACACTGTATTGTGATGCTTTAGGTTCGGGAAGTAGGGAAGTATTAATGTAGGACGGTCGGTTAGTAGCCTGTGCATATCGCCAGTTAAAGGTGCATGAGAGGAACTACCCCGCTCATAACCTGGAGTTAGCTGTCGTGGTATTAGCAATGAAGAGCTGCAGATATTACTTATACGGGGAACGATTTGAAGTGTTTTCCGATCAAAAGAGCCTTCAGTATATATTTACTCAATGGGATTTAAACCTCCGTCAAAGAAGGTGGATGGAGTTAATGGAAGATTACGGCTTCTCACTGGAGTACCACCCAGGGAAGGCCAATGTGGTGGCTGATGCTCTCAGTCGAAAATCTAACCTCACGCTTGCCGCGATGAAATGCCACTGAGTAAAAATATTCGGGGAGCTGCAGAAGTTCAACCTTCAGTGCAACGGGGTTATGATAGATCATTTTTTGGGGTGGGTAGTCCCGAACCCTCATCCAAAATAGAGTATTGGAGGCACAGTCTCGTGATCTTGAGTTCGCCCAGTATCGTAATCGCATTTGGAATGGGGAAGTGTTCGACACCCTCACCGTGGACAAGGACGATTGGGTGCGACACAAAGGGAGGTTAATAGTCCCTATCATTGAGGAGCAGGTAATAACAAAAGCCCATCACTCACATTTTAGCATGCACCCTGGTGCCACCACAATATATAAGGATCTATGCAGGGATTTCTGGCGCTCTGGCATGAAGAGAAATCTGGCAACGTATGTGGCCAAGTGCTACACTTTCCCACAAGTAAAGGCTAAGCACAAGAAACTGTTTGGGCTGCTGCAACCACTACCCATTGACGAGAGGAAATGGGAGCACATAACGATGGATTTCTTTACACCTTTATCGCGATCGGAGCGAGGTCACGACACAATATGGTTTATAGTATATCTGTTCACTAAGTCGGCCCATTTTTTGCCAATTAAGATCACAGATAGTGCAAATAAGTTGGCGAGACTGTATATTCAAGAAATAGTCAGGTTGCATGGTGTCTTGCTATCAATCATATCAGACAGGGATCCCTGGTTTGTTTCCCAATTCTGAAAGAAGTTTCAACAGGAGTTGAGTACAAAACTGAACATGAGTACGTTATTCCATCCTGAGACCGATGGGCAGTCAGAACATACTAAGGAAGTAAATTTAACCCTAATCGTAGGAGCCTCGACCCACCCCGACCCTAATGGGGCGGGTTTTAAAACCCAATTAATAAATTAGGAGCAGGTATATATGGGTTTTAAAAAACCCATTTATTAACTGGGGCGGGTTAGGAGTTCATTTAAATAAAATTGCCCGCCCCGTTTAACTTATACCTACATAAATACCCTTTATATGTATGTTAATGACAATTAAACCACACACACACACACACTCACTAAATGTATGTTAGTTTTGTAAAAGATCTATGTGGAAACATGGAATGATAATTGGGGGACTGTCTCACATATTGGATTACGAACCATTGTAGACCTCTAAAACTATAATGTAATATTTTTAATTATACTATTTTTAAAATTGACCTGACCTATAGGAGCCTCCCCCCCCCCCTCATTTATTAAATGGGAGGGCTAGGAGTTAATTTAAATAAAAACTGCTCCGCCCCACCCCGTCCCGCCCCTTTTATTAAATGTGGTGGGCTAGGATTTTTGAAAACCCCCCCCAAAACTCGCCCCACCCCTTTTATTAAATGTGGAGGGTTAGGATTTTTGAAAACCCGCCCAAAACCCGCCTCGTTGCCATCCCTAGAACGGATAATATAGACACCGGAGGATATGCTGAGAGCTTGTGCACTCGACTTCCAGGGAAGTTGGGCAGAAAACTTTCATCTGGCAGAGTTCGCCTGCAACAACAGTTATCAGACAAGTATTGAGATGTCTCCCTTTGAGGCTCTCTATGGGAAGTCGTGTCGCTCACTAGTTTATTGGGCAGAAGTGGGAGAGAAACACCTCACCAGTTCAAATTTGATCTAGGAGATGATAGATAAGGTGCGGATAATTCATCATATGATAATGGCAGCTCAGAGTCGATAAAATAATTATGCCTACAGTCATCGAACACACTTAGAATTCTGGGTGGGTGATCACGTGATGCTAAAAGTTAGGGATAAGATGGGAAGCAAACTGTTCGGGCAGAAGGGGAAGCTAGCCCCACTTTACATCGGACCCTTTGAGATTCTCGAGCGGATTGAAGATGTGTCATATCGCTTATCACTGGCCCCATGGCTGTCCCAGATGCACAATGTATTGCCTGTATCCATGCTAAAGAAATATCTCCATGACCCCCACCATGTTATCGACTAGAACTTGATCGAGTTGGAGGAGGACGTCACATTCCCCACTAGGATGGCATCATCCTTAAACTGTGAAGAAAGGGTCCTCCACAACAAAGAAAAATCGTTAGTAAAGGTCCTTTGAGAATTTCAAGGTGTTGAAGGTGCTACCTGGGAGCGAGAGTAAAAAATGTGAGAGAAACATCCAGAACTCTTCCCTTAGTTACTCGTCTAATTTTGGGGGCACAATCCCCCGAGGGGAGATTGTAATACCTCGACCCAATGTTGTGTCTCTTTTCATCTAATTCATAATTATAAGAACTCAAATAATGGGAATCCTTGTTTTAAGAGTTATATCGCTTCATTTGATTTAGTTTGGTAACTCTCTATGAATATAAGATATTGTTGGGATCATGTGTAAAATTTAGAAGTACCAGCACTTCAAAAGAAGTTAAACTCGTTCAAACGACTTTCTCATCTCGCTCAAACGATTGTCCCCATCGTTAATAACGATCTTCAAAAGACCAAGATAGAGGATTACAGGGGGCATGTCACGAGAAGGTCGCGAGTAATGAAGCATCGAACGACAGACTATAGCCTTTCAAACGACATTCATCTCGTTTGAATGACTCTGATGGAGTCAGAATCTGACAAAAAAGCTATCATTATATCATAACTAGATTAAAACACGTGTCAGCTCCTTAGGAACTGACACACTTGATGAGTCTTTAGAGGAATTTTATTTGTTCAAATAGGGTATTTGATGGGTTATTTACTGGAGGTATGGGAGAATAATACTCCACCACTATTACCATCTTCCTCCCCTCTTTCTAGCTTCCCCATTCATCCCCATTTCCACAAGCACTTCCTCTATTTTATAGTGGTACCAAGCACTTCCACAACACAAATACCCATTTCTACACCTTCCTCTTCTATCCAAGTTCTCTTCTTGAAGAAGGAGGTGGTGGAGTTCCCTTGTAAAGAGACCTTGGAGGAGATTTTATGGCGCTAAAATCTTTGAGTAAAGAATTTAGGAGCTTTCAAGTCATCCATTACTAGTTCTCCACTTCAAAATCAAAGGTAGGGTTTCTTTCCAAGCTTTCAGGGTTTTCCTAGCTATGATATTAAGTTAAGAAGTGCTAGGTGAAATTTTAAGCTTTCAGGGTGTTCCTAGTTATTCATAAAATATTTGGTCTTGCAAAAATGAAACATTTTCAAAATAAATACTAAGTGAGTCTTTACATGCATGAAGAAGATGGTATTTTAAACCTTGATAAATGGGAAGAAAGCACGTGAAATTTTAAAGTTATGAATTATGTAGAATAAATACATGATTGAGGTATTTCTAGGGTGAAAACCTCCCATAAACATATAGTATGCTAAAGTGTGATAATATTGGCTTAATCAAGCATGTTAAAATGGGTTTTGTCCCCAAACTAACAAATAAAGAAAAACAGCCCCAAACTTGTTAGGATTTAATGTGGTGAAAATGGGATAAATGTTGGAATTTACATGAAATGATAAGAAAATACTGTAAACTTTGACAAAAATGGTCTTAAGCATGTTGAATAATATTTTATCTGGAAACACACAAAATGGAAGGATATGGTTTTGAACATGAAATGACATATTTTATATTGTGAAAATAGTTAATTTTTGTGCCACTAAAAAAATGAAATAAAAATATATTTTTCACAAAATATAACATAGAGGGGCAAAAAGGGGATTTTAATAAACTTGAGGATCCTAAGGGTTAGGCCTCCTCTCGGGACCTCATCGGTCTAATTTTGGGTGGAAACGGATAAAATATGAGTTTGGGCATTATTATTAAAGTAATGATGTTTCAAAACCATGTATGATGAGAATGATGAAAAAGGGAAATAGAATAATGTGGACATTGGATAAATGTTAAAAACATAAAGAATAAGGACTCGGATGACACTGGAAAAACTAAAGAGGGCTCGGAGCCCTGAGGTAAAAGTCCCAAAACCACTGCCAGAGCATATGGTGGCATCGACGGCGGTGAGGAGCCCGTAAAGCACGCGGTATTTGGAAGATTATGAGAAATAATAAAGAAAGGGAAATTGAGGGTCGTATGGGTAAATTAAGTAAACCACCTAATTAAAGTAATAACTGAGACTAACGGTAAAAGGTGAATTATTAGTCTCTAAACCCGATAATGGGTGCTAAAATGGATTAAGTATGAGTATGATCTCATTGCTCGTGTGCATGACATGTAGTTGCATTAAGGTAATTAAACTGTCCACGTTTTTCGTAATTGAATAAAAATATTCATTTTATTTTCGATGACTCGTAGAAGATGTATTGCCTAGTATTAATCCCATGTTGAGCGTTTGCTCATACCTACTTTACTTTTTGTTAAAACCTCCTCCCTCACCCCAGCTACCGCGAGTAGGAATGTCGAAAAGGATGTGAGCAAATCCCCAGGGGGCAACTCACGCCGTTAGAATGCTCTGTACAACTTTTAAAAACATTTGACTTTTGATATTTTCACTTTAGGCATTTGGACTTATTTGGTCCTCGACCGTAATTTGTAATAATACAGGATTGTGTGACTTGCTTTAGTTTAATTAGATTTTTGGAATAAACTCAATTTTTCATAAATAAATTTTGCTAAATAACTAATCTTATATTGGTCACCTTTTTATAAATAAGAATTTAAAGCACCAAACTTATGAATCAAATTAAAGGTTTTCTTAAATAAATTAGTTTAATCCTCCTTCGCCACCTTTTTAACTCCTTGACTCAGGGTGGGTTGAACCAACGGTGAACCAAAACTGGATTGGAGCGTTACACTAAAGCCGAACCGATTTGCACCAGGGTTTGGTGAAAGTGGGGCTGCTACTATTTTGGACAGAATTACCTCAATTTTCTTCATAAATAACCTAATATTCATCACCCAAAAGTTACCACAACATCACATATGATCATTAACCGATTTTATGAGAATAACACCCAATTCATAATCAATTGATAACAATACCAGTTTCTTTAAAAAGTATAAAGTGGATCATTCCTAGTTTTCAAGATCCATATCTTTTCATAAATTTGTGTTAATAAACGATCTTTCTCAGGTGTATACCTTAGATCTACATTATCACAACATAATATCACAAGATCCATCTCTAAACCAATATTAATATTACTTTTTTGGATTTGCCAATCAATTTGTCAATTCTACAATTTTCTAATTATCAATGTGGGATCCCCTATATGCATATAGTGAAACTGTAATATCCCGTAATTTTGAGTATTTATAATTTACTTAATTTGACATTTTTTTTAAATTACTCATGTGCCGTAATTTAATGGAAATAAATATTATGTGTTAATTAAAATATTAATCGCGAGAGATAATGGTTAATATTTATGGAATAAAATTACTAAGTGAATAGTAAATGATTATTTTATGCCATAGCGAGTGATGATGACGTTGCAGTATTTTATCTCAACCGAGAGTCACGTGTTGTCTACTTGGCGTCGAGATGGGAAATGAGGATAGAGTGACTCGGATAGTGATTTTTAGGTCACGGTTGATTCCAAATGGATCCAGATAGTCGAAATAGTGTACCCAAGGGTAGTAATTGGGTCCCAGGGCCTTTTTCGTCATAACCAAGCCCACATAGGGGTGTTCCGATCATTTGGGCTTGGCCCGTTAGCCAAATTTTGGGATTTGGGATTTTAAACCTAAGTCTAATCAGTTGGGGAAGTAGCTAAACAAATTCTAATCCCTAAGAAATCAAGAGGAGGACATTAGAGAGGAGAAAAGAGAATTCTTGGAGGTGCAACATCTCTCCTCTTCACCAAAGTGCTGGAATTATGATCGGAATCAAGGGGGAACACCTTCATCACACAAAGAATATGAAATCAGACCTGCAAATTTAAGGCAAATGTTTGTCTTGCACGTTTTTGAATGAGTTATAATACCCATGTAGTTTAGGATTTACAATTTCATGATTTTAATTATGTTCTTGGGATTTAAGTGAACAAAACTCATGAATTGGGATGAGTTTCATGTAGAATGAATCCACATATGTAGAGGACACAAAATCAGAAAATATGTGATAATTATTATGGGAGAAATATGGCTAAATGATTCATTATGAATGAAGAACACATAATCTGGGGTTTTGGTAGAAATATAGGTTTTAATTCGTTCTTGGGTAGAATTAATATGAATTTAATGTGTTATGAATGTTAGAAATTGTTTATATACCCTTACTTGACTTTGGGTTGAAATATGCTGGAGTTTGGTTGCGAACATGGAAGTTAAGATGAATAAAAATGGTGAAACAAACGTAATAGCATATGGAAGAAGACGACCTCTAGCT
Organism: Sambucus nigra; assembly: GCA_949130495.1. Taxonomy (NCBI): domain Eukaryota; kingdom Viridiplantae; phylum Streptophyta; class Magnoliopsida; order Dipsacales; family Adoxaceae; genus Sambucus; species Sambucus nigra. The sequence continues at coordinate 38,179,867 of OX422220.1, forward strand.
TTTTGAATTGATTCGGTTCAAAGAGCGAATCGATTTGGTAGGCGAATTGATTTGGTCTCTTCACCGAATTGATTCGGTTACCTAGATATACCCAGTTTCTTTTGTTTATGCCTGGGATGCGAATAATTAATCGAGAGACTTTTGGGTTACTCTTAAACTATAGTGAAGGACATAGGGAATGTTAGTAGACTCATGATAGAGTTTAGACTTATCCAAAATGGGAGAATTAGGGCTATAACCTATGGGGCATAAAGTGAAGCTTAATGAAATTATGAGAATTAGAACGGGTTACGAAGAGTGTGAGTAAACCCAAGTTACGAACCAATAGGATAGAGAAATATCAACTATTGATATTAATTAAGGGGCAACTAAAACCCTGCAGGTAGTGAGTGATACTCAGGAATATATGAAAAGAAATTATAATGAGTACGTTGAGTATGCGAGAAAAAATATACTACGTACGGGTTTATATGATATTTTATGTGCATACCTACTGAATAATATGCATATATACGTTAAGTTAATACCTATTGTTGTGGTTTGAATATGTGTGTGAACATACCTACGTTGCCTTTATCACGGGAGGTTTCGCGCAGAGGGTGATACCACCTTGGCGATTCCAACGAGGTCTGGATTGGTGCCCCAGAACATCGAACTTAGGTTGGCTCACTATGTGATGTGATTGGTGGGGATGACAGGCCATTTGGGTACGTTAGATATGTGCATAGCCCAAAGTCTTAGAACTCTATTTGCCTCCATTATGTGTTATTTGATTTTAGGTTCGAGGAGACATTCTGAACTGATAGTCATTGGTTGGTACGAGAGGTACATGGCGAGTACGCATGCATCACGAGGGTCATTCATGTGGATGCTATAGTTGTATATATTATACATGTGATAAATATATACAAGTGTGACTTATCTACATATGTGTGATAGTAGAACCGATAGATTGTGCATATCTAAAATTAAATTAAGTAGAGAGACTGAAATAATGACTCAAATGCTAATATGCGAGTAATATTAATTATCACTAGTACAATAGCGTGTCGTATGTGTAATACAATTTCTAAGCATTTTGTGGTTAGTTAGATACGTTACCTAGTTAGGCTGGGTACCATAGCTAGGTAGGATGCGTTAGGTGTGGACTTTAGATGAGGGGTGGGGAACTCAAGGTAATGTATGCGGAACTAACGTGTGTATCTAATAACTGTTTTCAAACTGTGATTTAAATACTTACAAAAAAATTTCAAAAGGTTTTTGGGCTCAAACCCTTTTGAAATCTATTTTCCAAAACATTTCAGGTGTCCAGCCACAGGGACGCCCAACTTGATGATTCTTTCCAGGGATGCATAGCTGCAGCACTTGTGGAGGCTTGCAGGAGTTGATGTAGACGCTTCAGTTATTCATTCCTAGTTTAGAAGTTTCATTAAGTATTTAATTTGGATGGTTTGCCCCTTCAAACTATTATATACTTCAGTTTACTCATTAGACTTTATGGATTCAGTTTATTCTTTTAGACTAATATTTGAATTTTTCCATAGGAACCGATGGTTTATTCGGTATTATTGATTTAGTTATTTCTCGTGTGCTGGATTCAGATATTTATATTATGGATGGTTTGTTAGCTTATTTATTTTCCACATGTTGTAATAATGAAAGACAAAATTTTGGCACCAACATAATTTAATGTAGTTGGTTAGTAAATTAAAAATATTTCGATAGTGATGCTAGCAATGAACCAAATGGGATTCCTGTTTGTTTTAATAAAGGACTTATCACCCGTAGTTAAAATAGGCGAGGTGTCGTAGATGGTGTCAGAGTATCATGTTCTAGTGTCCATAGGATATGTATGGCTTACTACGATTTTAGCGTAGCGTTCTTTGACATATAACCCTATTATTAGGACTGTTGCATTCATGATGACATATTTGAGATTACGTTCTTCTATTATTATATTTTTATTGATCGTGAACACATACAATTCGATATGTTTTCACATGCCACCCAAGAGAGGATGAACAGCGAGGGAAATGGCTAGAGTCGAGGTGAGGGAGTCTCAACAGGAACCACAGGCACTGCAGCCACAGCCACCACAGGGGACAATGTCAACAGCAGAGGTGGCAACGATTGTGGCGCGGGCAGTTAACATCGCTATGATTGTCGTTGCTCTCCACTTTCCTCAGGTCCAACATCCACCGCATCCCGTGACACCGGTTGTCCAGGCCCACTCGGGGCCCTCATATTGGCAGAGAGTGAAGGAGGCGTTTCAGAAGGGCCACCCACCTGAGTCTTAGGGTAGCTGTGACGTCATTTTGGCATGCCAGTGGAAGAAAGATATTCAGCGCCACCTACGCATGATTGAGTGTAGCGATGTGCGAAAGCAGATGTTGGCCACTTTCAGGCTTGATTGAGCAGCATTATAGTGGTGGGAGTCGGTTACCACTATCGAGGAGAGGGACATGTTGTCCATTGCCGAGTTCTGGGTGCGATTCGATCGCAAGTATTTTTTGCCATTCGTTGAGATAGAGATGCGGAAAAGGTTTATAGAGGTAACTCAGGGTGACCTCTCGGTAGATGATCATGAGGACGAGTTCACCCATTTGGATAATTTTGTGCCAAATGAGGTGAACAGTGAAGAGAAGAAGAAACTAAAGTTAATGGATGGACTAGCCTGGAGAATCAGGCAACACTTTATTGATAACCCCGCATTGATGACGTATACTGATGTTATCAATGCATCACTTCTACATTACCAGGACCATCGCTCCTATGTGAATATAAGAAATAGAGGAGGTGAGCCTAGCCAGTTGGGTAAGGCAGGGGGAGCAGTGCTAGTGAAGCACCACAGAAGCAACAGTAGTCAGACAGACACCAGGGGCAGGATTCCTGACAGGGGATCAGGCCAAGAGATTTAGATCTGGGGGTTATCTACCCGATGGAGATTTCAGGCAGTGCCACCAGGGTCCTCAGAAGCAACAGGTTCTTCAGGGCTATTAGTGCCAAGGGAATAATGGGGGAGACCAACAGGGCCGAGTCTATCAAGGCTAACAACATGGTCAGCACCATCAGGGCCAGAGGTATAGAGACTTCTTGGGCCAGTGCTTTATATGTGGAGAGACGGGACACAAGAGGAGAGACTTCCCACAGCAGGTAGAGCACTATAGCAACAGGGTGCCTATCAGAGGCACCGGGGGTATATACCACCTGTAGAATCAACCCCACATGCCCCACCACGGCAGAGGGAGTTACAGTACAAACGTGTCTATAACGCTCAAGATACATCCATACAGCAGGTCTCACAAGCACCACCCGCAGTAGAGGGTATGTTTCCCATTCACGGGCTTGAAGGTGGGATATTATTTGATATAGGGGAATCACAATCTTTTAGAACGACCATATTTTCACAAGCTACAGGTTAATTAGAGACAACTGGTAGTCTCCTCATGTGTGTGGAGTCACCGTTGGATAGTGGGTCACTTATACACTCGATCTATGGGGGAGTGGACATCGATGTGGGTAGAATATGTTTAGCCGTCGACCTTCTCGTGTTAGATATAGAGGGTATAACATCATTTTAAGAATGGATTGGTTAACTTGATACCGAGCGATGGTGGATTGTTTCGGGAGGACTATTGTGTTCTTTATTCTCAGGCAGGAGATGTTCCTAGTGCCGATGCCTCTTCCTAAGGGAAGGTCAATCACACATCCGTATTACATTGAGGAGGATATATCACAAGAGGTGGTTGTCTCTGTAGAATCAATCTCAATGATGAGGGAGTCTGAGGACGTGTTGCAGGAGATACCCGGGCTACTGCCTATCCAAAAAATTGAGTTTGTTATTAACCTAACACCAGGTACGAGGCCTATCGCTCGAGCTCCTTATCGCATGGACCCATCTGAGATGGAGTTTATGGACCATATGCAGTAGCTATTAGGGTAGGGTTTCGTCAGATGGAGTACATCACTGTGGGGTGCCCCGGTGTTATTCGTTAAGAAAATGGATGGATTGCTTCGGTTATGTATCGATAAGAGGGAGTTGAATAAGGTCACGATTCGGAATAAGTACCCACTGCCTCAGATCGATGATTTATTTCACCAGTTGAGGGGAGCAGCTTACTTCTCCAAGATAAATTTGAGGTCTGAATATCACCAGTTTCACGTCAGAGAGGAGGATGTTCCTAAGACTACTTTTCTAACATGGTATAGGTCATACGAGTTTAGGGTGATGTCATTCGGGCTCACCAATATGCCAACAGTGTTCATGGATATGATGATTTGGATTTTCAGAGAGTTCTTTGACCAATTCGTGATTGTGTTCATCGACGATATTCTTGTTTACTCTGTTCGAAGGGGGAGCATTTCGAGCATCTACAAATGGATTTACAGACACCGTAAGAGTACTAATTATATGCCAAATTTGAGAAGTGTGGGGTTTGGCTTCGAGAGGATTCTGGGACACATTGTGTCGGACAGGGGTACTGCGGTTGATCCAAGTAAGGTGTCGACGGTGAGGGAGTGGGGACATCCCAAGACACCGACCGAGGTTCATAATTTTCTAGGACCAATCGGATACTATAGATGATTCATTTAGGGTTTCTCAAAGATTGCGGGTCCGTTGATGAATTTGACTCGCAAGGCGGTGGCATTTGTTTGGGATGACCATTGTCGGTTAGCTTTCGATGAGATAAAGGAGAAATTGGCCTCAACACCTATACTTGCAGTACCTAGGGGAAGAGTGGAGTACCGTGTCAATACAGATGCATACTTGTAAGGACTTGGGGGTGTATTACAGCAGGAGGAGAGGGTTATGGCTTATGCATCTCGCAAACTTAAGTTCCATGAGAGAATTATCACATGCATGACTTGGAGTTAGTCGCGGTTGTATTTGCCTTGAGGTTATAGAGGCACTATCTTTTGGGGGAGAAGTTTACTTTGTTCACGGAGCATAAATTGCTTCATTATCTGTTCACGCAGAAGGATCTGAACATGAGGCAGAGGATATTATTAGAGTTCATGAAGGATTACCAGTTTGATATTCAATATCATCCTGGGAAGGCTAACGTGGTGGCAGGCGCATTGAACCGATGACCTGCTGGAGATATAGCGAAGGTTTGGAAGGCGAAGTAAAGAGAGCATCGACGTGATGATGAGATTGCCAAAGCTTGTATGTTCGTATTGGTTGTTACGCCCGATATTGTTATGAGGGTAGTGAAAGCCCAGGCAGGGGGTCAGTATTACCAAGACAAAGTTCGTCAGTTATTAGCTAATGGAGGAGAGTCATACTCAATCAGTTCGAAGGGAGGTTTATACTTTAATGGGAGACTTGTGGTACCAAAGAATGAGGATTTCAGACATGCAGTGATGTTAAAGTCTCACGGGTCCAAGTTCGTACTACATCCCAATAGTGATAAGATGTACCAGGATATGCGTAGGCAGTATTGGTGGTTGGGGATGCAGTGGGACATAGCGGAGTTTGTCTCGAAGTGTGCTACCTTCCATCTAGTAAAGGTAGACCACTAGAGACTGATAGGAATGTTTGCTACTCGAGATTCCGGTGTAGAAATGGAAGAGTATATCCATGGATTTTATTACTTGGATACCAATATCTTAGCGAGGTCACGACTCCATATGGGTAATAGTGGATCGATTGACTAATGTGGATCATTTTCTTTCGATTCATACGGATTTTGAGGTAAAGCAGTATGTGCAGTTGTTCATTGCAGAGATAATGCAACTACACGGAGTTTCGATTAATATTGTGTCCGATCGGGACAAGATCTTTGTGTCCCATTTCTGGCAGAAAGATAGGAAGATGGAGAGAGTTAATCTGATGCTTGAGGATATGCTGCGGATGTGCATACTTGACTTCGGGAAAGGATGGGAGGAATATCTTCCATTGGTGGAGTTGGCATATAATAACTCCTACCAGTTCACCATCAGCATGTCACCATTTGAGTTGTTGTATGGACGACCTTGTCGTTCACCCACTCATTGGTTATAGGTGGGGGATAAGAAGATACTGGGGCCATAGATGATTCAGGACACCACTACCAAGATTAAGTTGATTCGAGGGCGCATCCGTATAGCTCAAGACAGGCAGAAGAGTTACACTGATACAGACAGGAGGCACTGTGAGCTTGAGGTTAGTGACCAGGTATTAGTACGGGTGTCTCCTATAAATGGGGTTATGACGTTTGGCGAGAAGGGTAAGCTAGCGTCGAGGTATGTGGGACCATTTTTTATCATCGAGAGGGTGAGACCAGTAACATATAGGCTGGAACTACCACAGCACTTACAGCAGATTCACGACGTGTTCCACGTGTCATCGCTAAATAAATACCAGAGGAGGGAGAGAGATTTTTGGCATATTCCATTAGAGGAGATCGACTTGCAGCCAAACATCTCGTATGAGGAGAGACCACTGGCATACTTGATCGTAGTGAGTGTAAGTTGCAGTCTAAGTTGGTACCATTAGTTTGAGTTCAGTGGAGACACCATAATGTGGATGAGTCAACATGGGAGTGGTAGGACTATATGCGCGAGAAGTATCTAGAGTTATTCATGTACCAATTTCAAGGGAGAAATTCCTTGGTAAGAGGGGAAGTATTTAGAATTTACTTAATTCTGTATTTTTTTTTAGATTACATGTGTGCCGCAATTTAATGAAATTGAATATCTTGTGTTAATTAAAATATTAATAGGGAAAGATAATGGTTAATATTTATGGAATAAAATTACTAAGTGCATAGTAAATGATTATTTTTTGTCATAGTGAGCGATGATGAGGGTGCAGTATTTTATCTCAATCGAGAGTCACGTGTAGACCATTTGGGATCGAGATGAAAATTAGTGTAGAGTAACTCGAATGGTGAATTTGAGATCACGGTTGATTCCTAATGGGTCTATATAGTCGAAATAGTCACTACACGAAAAATAGCAATTTGGCACACCTTGTTATTAACTATGCCAAATTCTGGCACGGTTTAATGGCAATTTGACACATTTTAAAACCATGTCAAATGTTGGCATCGTTTAAAAGTGTGCCAAAATAGAGTACACTTGATTAAAATATAAAAACCCTAAAAAAATTAATCCTCACATTGTTTTTTGTCTCCCGCCCTCTCTCCTCCCTCACTTTGAGGTGTCCCGCTTCCTCTCTTTCTCTCACACACACACACACATCTGCCCCTCTTTACAAACCCTAACTACAGCCTTCCATGTTTCCACGTGGCGCCACAAAGAGGTATTCGAGCCCATCCCCGCCACCTGCGTCGTTAGCTGCTAAAAAGAGGAGGTTCATGAAATTTCTCGATGAAGAAGAAGATAACGAGGATGAAAGAGGAACGGAGGTTCAGATTTGGAGAAGGCCAGCGAGGAAGCTTTGGGATGATTTTGATCGTGTGGCGTCTGCATCGGATAAGAAAAGGGTAACTATGGGAAGACTCTAACCACGCCTCGTACAATGAAAAGGGCGTCGCCCAGATTGGTCAAACGAAGGTTGAAATAGAGGTGTTTGATGGTTTGTGTGAATGAGTATTATCATTTTATAGCATCAGTCACGTTCGGAGGTTAACTAGTTATAGATCGTTGTTTTTTATATTTATTTTATGAATCAGTGTTTGACATCATTCAACAAAGGAAAATCTATATTTAATCCATTTGTTCTAAAAAAATACCAAAGATCAATTTCCCAATGTTACTAGAAATGCATAATATATCAGTTTCTCATTTTGAGTGGATCATTTGTTTTATAGTTGACATTTTGATCAACAAGACTATGATTGTGATGACAAATCTTATAAACATGTTAGATAAATTGATCGATTTTGGTAATGCAATGTAATTTTCTAAAAGATATAAATCCAGGTTTTGTTTATGTAATCTCTATTTTTTCCAAAAAAATATAAACCCTCTTTACAAATAGCAATTTCCTCATTGTTGTTGAAACTAGTTTTTGATCTCCGATCGAAATTAGCACTAACAAAAGATAATAATCATCAACCCATGTTTCGGTAACCATGTGCACCCCATTTTTGGACACCTCGAGCCATGTTGAGGTTTACTACTTTGTTGGACTCTGTTATTTTTCATCTCATGCCTACTCGAACATGGTAATTTCCTTCTTCTTCTTCTTCTTCTTCTTCTTCTTATTATTATTATTATTATTATTATTATTATTATTATTATTATTATATTAATAATAATAATAATAATAATTCTTAGAAGGAGTTTTTTGAAATGTAAAATTCAAGTTCACGTTTCTTTAAAATTTAGTAAAATATAGTTTGTGTATCGTGTCTGTTCATTTTGGTTGATTTTGTTGGGTTCATTTGAATTTATGTGTGATTTGATATTACGATTGTTGCGATAACCATGCGCACGGTTATTGCAACAATCAGAGGTGGTTCACATGCGGTTGAATGATGTCAATACGGGAATTAATCAACTCGATTTGAGAATTTCTTTGTAAGTCTTTATATTGTTTATATCACAACATATGCGTTATCTTTCTTATTATATTTTACTCATTGCTTTTATATATTGTGCTTTTGTTTTAAGCCTTAATTATTTGGGAATGAAGTTTCTAGGGTGCTTAGTGGTGTTCTTGTACTATGCACTTTTCATTCTTATATTCTAGTGTTTGTGATGTGGCCAAAATTATTATGGGACTCTCTTTTGGGTGGGTTGATTAGAGATGAAGATAAATAGAGAGAGGTTGAGGTTATTATGAGTAATCAAAATCATATAATTATCCTTCTGTAACTATTAGACATATTTATTGAAAAGTTAATTGTTTATTTTATCAAACGAACTCTGTTAATTTCAAATTTGACCAATTTCAACAATTTTTAGTTCGATCGAATTTGTTGAGATTAATCTCAATTTAGTATTTATTCAATTCTATTAATTGAATTCATTTTCACGGTGATTGCAAAAGTGATAAATGAAAGAAATAAATGCAATTGAACGAGACAGAAATTTAACGTGGAAACCCTTGCAGGAAAAAGTCCACTAATACAATAAAGCAAGTATTACACAAATTCAGGCTTGATTTACATACTCGGTAACTCATGAATCTCCACTGCATTAAGATTTTAAGCTTTTGATGAGAATTTGTGAATCCTTGGGTGTCTAAATTTGGGTTGTTTCTTTTGTTTCTTTAGATATCTATTAAAGAACGAGCATCGGTTAATGTGTACTAGGGAGACCTGCACTACTTCTGGGAGAGATTACTGCGAGAAATTGGTATCATTCTTTCATCTTTATCCTTCCTTTCTTAATCATATTTTATGTTTTGGTAAACCTGCTATCATCTTGATCTCAATCATATTATTATTATTATTATTATTATTATTATTATTATTATTATTATTATTATTATTATTATTATTATTATTATTATTATTATTATTATTATTATTATTATTATGAAACTTCAAATGTGAATTGGTGAATCCTTATGTCCTAAAGAGAGAATAATTCTAATTATGTTTAAACACAACCCATTTTATTTGAGCCCATCATCGACACTAAGGTTGCCATGGTTTTTCTCGGTGCTGCCACGATCTCAGTCCTTTCCATGACTAAGGTTGCCTTAGTATGTGTGTGTAGAGTATTCATAAAATGACCCATGAACTAGCATATATGTATGTATGGTATTGTATGTACCGTTTGTCTTTATATTGTGGTGTAATTACTAGCTTATTTATCTTACAACAGTAGGAACTGTATATATGTAAGTTATTTTGGGTAATCATTTGAAACTAGCAATTTGTGTTTGAGTTACACATATATAGCTATGGGCATTTTCATTTGATGTGATTATGATAGATTATTATTTTTCATTAAAATGAAAGGTAGGAATTCCTTATTTGGGAGTATGGAATTCATGCCTTCAAATTGTAATTGGAACCATAGTAGTTCAAAATTTTGTTGACAATGTATGGTGGACCTTTGGTTGTAATATAATATACAAAAATGATGACAATGTATGGTTCTGTAGCGTGTTTTTGATGGTTGCTCACTTTTATAACACAATAGGTGGTATGATTGGTGTTAATGATTTTAACTTGCATAATTATGGATGATTAAGATATTGGTTTATTTTACTTTGAATTTAAGTCATTCTTTAGGATTTGAATCGATCATCTGAGAGAAATATTATTGATGTGCATACATTGGAGTCCAAACACGATCCAATGCTTATTTTGTATTGGCTCATTGCATACATTACAATGTGCATACATTGTATACACGACCTAATACATTGATGTGCATACATTGCATTAAAATTTTAATTAAATATATCGTTGCTTATGTGATTAGATTACGTTCGACTTTATTCTAATTGGATTCCTGCCATGTTGGACAGTCCTTGCATATACTCGCATCGTTTTTTCAAAGCTTCATCAAGATTTAAACTTCTAAATCTCATTCCCAATATAATTCTCTGAGGTTCTCAGATATTAAAGGCAATGAGTTTGTAGAAAGCCTGAATACCTTCTTTGCAGATCGTTAATTTTCAAAATGCCTATATGAGTCAGCTGTGCATTGCTCTTCTTAAAGGTTCAGTTATTGTTACCCTTTATTCTTTGGAGATGGTAGATGTGGATCTAGACACACACACACACACACGCACTTTAATTTTAACCTCAACATCTTTAATGGGTCCAATAAATAATCTAACGTTATCAAATATCTCAAATCAAATATTCAAATTCAAGTTTAATATATAGGGAGAAACAAATACTGTTGGTGGTCGTATATGTAGGCAGAAATAGTGATGTTGTATAGTGTAGGCAGAAGCTGATGTTTAATGTTTGCTTATTATTACTAAAGCTTTCGGTAAGCATTCCTTTACTATAACTTTTCTCCTAGACAAGTTCTAATCTAATTTACTTTATCATTATGCAGAACCAACAGCAAAATCAGGAGGGCTATCAGATCAGCAGATGTATGTTGGCCCTAATTATAAGCAATCCTTCAAACTCCATTATATACGGAGAACTAGCTTTGTGGTTCGTCAATTATGCTGATAAAAATGATAATTTGTTACTGGCATTAATTCAGATATAGAAAAGAATACATGGTATGGAATTTTAGTTTCAATACAATGTTTATTAATGTTTTGAGTTACATGAGTGGAATGCTTAATTGAAGTAAAACAATCATAATATGCCTCATATACAGATATTAGAGAACAGTAGATTGAACATGCAGAATCAAAAATTGTCTGAAGAAGCTTCTTATGTAAAAAAAAAAAATTGGTGGAGATTGAACGATATATTGTACTTTCGATGTACACAAGTTAAAACTTAATATGCTCATACATTGTACACTGTCAAAAAATAATTTGTCCATACATATAGAGAAGTACACAATGTATACAGTCCATACACCTTGTAGATATTTTCCCTAAAAACTTATATGTGAATACATGTTTCAACTTACATGGTAAGGAACTAACTCCCGATATCATACACGAAAAAAACACCTAGTTGTCATACTGATTACATCAGCTTCAAAGGTGTGCAAGGGAAACTTTGTAGTTATTTCTTATATATGAGGAAAAATAGAAATTATTCATGTCCTCAGAAACAAAGGAACACTTATTACTCACCACAACTTTTCAGTTTACAATACTTTGTGTTTGTAAAATCTGCTCAGAATGTAAAACCTGAAATGCATTGTATTGGTTATATGCCTAAGGGTCTATATGGTTTTACATTTGCTTAAACGTTACAAACTCTTTGGGACTGTTTATGTATTCACATTCTCTGATAAAACATAGGTAATTGATCAGGAGGTTCAAGAAAAGAAACCACTACCGATGAATCCTTTTTTATGCAGAAGTCCTTTATAATGATCTAGTAATTACAAAGGCCTTATTTAAATTGATAATATACCTTATTACTTAGAGTTCTAATTTTAGTAATTAACTGAAAGGATAGACACAGATAAATTAGTTAACAAAAGGACTACTCATATCTAATCCTAAACATCATAACTTAAAATCAACAACTAAATAAATAGTAAGCACAGTAACAATGAAAATGGTAAGAAATACCATCTCTTCCTATTTTTGAAAACTGGTTAGGGTCTTGCACACCCCCACTTAAGAAGCTCACCCTAGGCATGGAAGAATGAAAAGACATTATCATCATAGCAATAAAATTATTATCAAACTCCTTTATTTGACAAGGAAGTATTCTAATAAAACGCATGGAAAAGAAAATATCAAAGCGAAAGTTGCACAACAGCCAAACCAATATCTAGACTTTGACTTAAAAATATGCTACTGGAGGGTGAAAACCCAAACCAACACCCAAATGGCCCTATAAGAGGCATGAACATCTCTCACGGGATCAATATAACTCATAGGAACTAATTGCGTAGTCACGGGACCCTCGATTTGAGAGTATGAGCCCCCGATTTGAGAATATGATGATAATTTGAAAATATCTAAATTAGGCTTAAAAACAAGCCGTTAAAAGGGTGAAAGCCCAAACCAACCCCCGAACGGCCTCATAAGATGCGTAAACACCTCGCACGGGACCAATATAACTTGTAGGTGCTGACCGCGTAGTCACGGGTCTCCCGATTTGAGAATATAATGATAATTTGAAAATATCTAGATTAATTTTAAAAACATGCCGTTAGAGGGTGAAAACTCAAACCAGTGACCAAACGGCCCCATAAGAGGCACTAACACCTCGCACGTGACTAATGTAACTCGTAGGAACTGACCGCGTAGTCATGGGACTCCCAGGTTGAGAATATGGTGATAATTTAAAAATATTTAGATTGCGCTTAAAAACTAGCCGTCAAAGGGTGAAAATCCAAACCAGCCCCCAAATGGCCCCGTTAGAGGCATGACACCTCCCACGGGACCAATGTAACTTGTAGGAACTGATCACATAGTCATGTACCTCTCGGTTTGTGAATATGACGATAATTTGAAAATATTTAGATTATGCTTAAAAACATGTCGTTTAAGGGTGAAAACTCAAACCTGTCCTCAAACGGCCCCGTAAGAGGAACTAACACCTCGCATCGGACTAGTGTAACTCGTAGAAGCTGACCACGTAGTCACAAGACTTCCGATTTGGGAATATAATAATAATTAGAACTTGTATATGTAATTTTTCAGCTTGAATAATATTTTTTTTTAAATTACTTGGTAACTACTATCATCCCTTTTTTGTATCCCATTTTTTTGCAAGATAACATTTTATCGTTAGCATTTATTCGCGTGGAACACATGAAGAAGTCAATGGTTTACAACAAGGGGATTATTTATTTAATGTCGTTAATATTCAGGATTCTATTTTTTTGTGTTATGGTTGTGCGGGCTTTTGTAGTTTTATTGTTAACTTTTATGGACCAGCTTTTGTAATTTTATTGTGATATTTTATGGTCGTGCGGACTTTACATTACACATGTTTTATATTAACAGGTTTTAGAATGTCCAAAAAATAAAGGAAACTTTGCCCTTTTTTTTGTCAGTGAATTATTAAGACTTGTAATAGTTTGAAGTTAATATGTACATTAGTTTATCAACAACATGTGATATTCGCAATTTGTGAATTTTCTTATTTTCAAATAATTTTTTTTCTATGATCCAAAAATTTGGAAAAGTCAAAACCTCACCAAAAGTGTATCAAATTTTGGCACGTTTTGAATTGTGTAAAGAGTGTACCAAAATGTACTAAATCTGACACAGTTATAAACTGTGTCAAAAGTGTGCCAGAAATATCAAATTTTGGCACAGTTTAAAAGTGTGTCAAAAGTGTTCCAGTTTGGCCAAATCTGGCATACTTTTAAATCGTACCAGCAAAAAATGGCCATTTTGGAACACTTGATTCTGGCACAGTTCACAATCATGCCAGATCTGACACAGTTTTAAACTGTGCTAGATTGTTGTTTTTGGTGTAGTGAGTGTACCCGTGGGTAGTAATTGGGTATTGAGACCTTTTTAGTTAGATACGAGCCCACACGAGGGTTTTCGGGTTATTTGGGCTTGGCCCAATAGCCAAATTTCGAAATTTGGGATTATAAACCAAGTCAAACCAGTTGGCACAACAACTAAACATATTCTAAATTCTAAGGAATCAAGAGAAGGCCATTAAAGAGAAGAAAAGAGAGTTCTTGGAGGTTTAGCATCTCTCCTCTTCACCAAAGTGGTAGAATTATGATCGAAATCAGGGGGGAACACCTTCATCACACAAACAAAAAGAAATCAGACCTGCAAATTTAAGTCAAGTGTTTATCTTGCATGATTTTGATGAGTTATAATACCCATGTAGTGTAGGGTTTACAATTTCATGATTTTATTTATGTACTTGGGATTTAAATGAATAAAATTCATGATTTGGAATGGGATTGGATGTAGAATTAATCCACATATGTAAAGACACGAAATTAGAAAATATGTGATAATTATCAGGGGAGAAATATGGGTAAATGATTGATTATGAATGAAGAACACATAAACTAGGGTTTTGGTATAAATCTGGGTTTTAATCCGTTGTTGGGTAGAATTAATATGGATCTAATGAGTTATGAACGTTAAAAACTATTTATATACCCTTATTTGGCATTGGGTTGAAATATGTTGGAGTTTTTTTGTGATACATGGAAGTTATGATGAATAAAAATGGTGAAAAAATGTAATAGCGTATGGAAGCAGAAATCCTATAGATTTTCGAATCGATTCGGCTCAAAGAGAAAATTGATTCAGTAGGCAAATCGATTCGATCTACCCAGATTTGCCAGTTTCTTTTATTTATGCCCAGAATTTGCGAATAATTAATCAAGAGACTTTTGGATTATTCTTAAACTATAGTGAGGGACATAGTGAATTTTAGTATACCCATGATAGAGTTTCGGCTTAGCCAAAATGGGAGAATTAAGGCTAGAATCTATCGAGCATAACATGAAACTTAATAAAATTGCAAGAATTATAATGGGTTACGAAGAGTGTGAGTAAACCCAAGTTATGAACAAGTTGGATAGAGAGATATCAACTACTGATATTAATTAAGGGGTAACTAGGACCATTCGGGTAGCGAGTGATACTCAGGAATATGTGAAAAGAAATTACAATGAGTACGTTGAGTATGAGAGAAAAAATATACTACGTAAGGATTTATATGATAGGTTGTGTGCATACCTACTGAATAATATACATATATAGGTTAAGTGAATACCTATTGTTGTGATTTGATTATGTGTGTGAACATACCTACGCTGTCTGCTATCACGGGAGGTTTCGCTCAGAGCGCGATCCCACCTTGGGGATTCCAGAGAGGTCCAGATTTTTGCCCCAGAACATAGAACTTAAGGTGGCTCACTATATGTTGTGTATTAGTGGGATTGACAGGTCATTTAGGTACGTTAGGTATGTACGTTGTCCAAAGGCTCAGAACAATGTTCGCCTCCATTGTGTGTTATTTGATTTTAGGTTCGAGGAGACATTCTGAACCGATAGTCCTTGGTTGGTACGAGAGGTACATGAACTTGATAGCAGAGTATGCCTGCATCATGGGGGTCATTCCGAGGGATACTATAGTTGTATATATTATATGTGCGATAAATATATACAAGTGTGACTTATTTACTTATGTGTGATAGTAAAACCGATAGATTGTGCATATCTAAAATTAAATTAAGTAGAGAGGCTGAAATAATGACTCAAATGCTAATATGCGAGTAATATTAATTATCGGTAGTCCAGTAGCGTGTCGTATGTGTAATACGGGGGAGCTAAACATTTTGTGATTAGTTAGATATGTTGTTCATTTAGGTTGGGTAGCATATCTAGGTAGGATACGTTAGGTGTGCACTTTAGATGAGGGGTGAGGAACTTAAGGAAGTGTACACGAAATTAACATGTGTATCTAATAACTATTTTTAAACTGTAATTTAAATACTTGCAAAATATTTTCAAAAGGTTTTTGGGCTCTGACCCGTGTCAAATATATTTTCCAAAATATTTTAGGTGTCCAGCCACAAGGACGCCCAACTTGATGATTCTTTCCTGGGATGCGTAGTTGTAGCATTTGTGGAGGCTTGCAGGAGTTGATGTAGACACTAGTTATTCATTCCTAGTTTAGGAGTTTCATTCAGTATTTCATTTTGGCGTGCCTCCCCTTCTGACTATTTAATACTTCAGTTTACTTATTAAACTTTGTTGATTCAGTTTATTCTTTTAGACTTGTATTTGGATTTTTCATGGGAACCGATGGTTTATTCGGTATTGTTGATTTAGTAATTTATCGTGGGTTGGATTCAAATATTTATTTTATGGATGGTTTTTTACCTTATTTATTTTTCGCATGTTGTTATAATGAAAGATGAAATTCTGGAACTAGCTTAATCTAACATAGGTGGTTGGTAAATTAAAAAGATTTCAACAGTGATGCTAAGAATGAAGCAAATGGGAATCTTCTTTGTTTTAATAAAGGACTAATCACCCATGGTTGAAATAGGCATACTACACCAAAAATAGCAATTTGGCACAGTTTAAAACAGTGCCAGATCAAATCTGACACGGTTTTGAACTGTGCCAGAATCAAGTGTTACAAAATGGTCATTTTTCTCTAGCACGCTTTAAAAGTGTGCCAAATTTGGCCAAACAGGAACACTTCTAGCACACTTTAAATTCGTGCCAAAATTTGATATTTCTGGCACACTTTATAACTGTGCCAGATTTAGTACACTTTGGTACACTTTTGACACAGTTCAAAACCGTGCCAAAATTTGATACATTTTTTGCACGATTTTGAACTGTGCCAAATTTTTGGATCAAAGAAAAAAAATTATTATTTGAAAATAAAAAAAATCACAAATTGTGAATCTTGCACGTTATTGATAAACTAATTTACATACAAACTTCAAAATATTACAAGTCTTAATACTTCACAGACCAAAAAAAATAGACAGAGTTTCCTCTATTTTCTGGGCATTCTAAAACCTGTTAATATAAAATTTGTGTAAATTAAAGCCCGCACGACCATAAAATATAACAATAAAATTACAAAAGCCCGCACGACCATAAAAATTAACAATAAAACTACAAAAGCTGTACGACCATCACACTAAAAAAATGGAATCCTGAAATATGAATGATATTAAATAAATAATTCCCTTGTTGTAAACCACTAACTTCTTCTTGTGTTCCGCGTGGATAAAAGCTAACGATAAATGTTATCCTGCAAAAAAATAGGATACAAAAAAGAGATGGTATTAGTAACCAAGTAATTTTAAAAAAATCTTATTCAAGCTGAAAAATTGCATATTACGAGTTACAATTATTATTGTATTCTCAAACCGAAAGTCTTGTGACAACGTGGTCAGCTCCTACGAGTTACATTAGTCCCATGGGAGGTGTTAGTTCGTCTTACGGGTCCATTTAAGGACTCGTTTGAGTTTTCACCCTCAAACGACATGTTTTTAAGAATAATCTAAATATTTTCAAATTATCGTAATATTCTCAAATCGGGAGCCCGTGACTATGTGGTCAGTTCCTACAAGTTACATCGAGGTGCTCATGCCTCTTACGGGACTGTTTGGGTACTGGTTTGGATTTTCACCCTTTAACGACTTGTTTTTAAGCCTAATCTAGATATTTTCAAATTATCGTCATATTCTCAAATCAGGAAACCTGAGACTACGCGGTCAGTTCTTACGAGTTTCATTCATCCCATGCGAGGTGTTAGTGCCTCTTACGGCACCATTTGAGGGTTTGTCTAGGTTTTCACCCTCTCCCGGCATGTTTTTAACTCTAATGTAAATATTTTTAAATTATCATCATATTATCAAATCGGGAGACTCGTGACTACGCGATCAGTTCCTACGAGTTACATTGGTCCCGTACGAGGTGTTAGTGCCTCTTACGGGGTCATTTTAGAGTTGGTTTAGGTTTTCACCCTCTAACGGTATATTTTTTAACCTAATATAGATATTTTCAAATTA
This sequence comes from Sambucus nigra, assembly GCA_949130495.1. NCBI lineage: Eukaryota > Viridiplantae > Streptophyta > Magnoliopsida > Dipsacales > Adoxaceae > Sambucus > Sambucus nigra. The sequence goes on from OX422220.1 coordinate 38,197,846, forward strand.
TCGACATATTCACTAACCGAGAGACCAGTGACTACACAGTCAGTTCCCACAAGTTAAATTGGTCCCGTGCGAGGTGTTTGTGCCTCTTACGGGGCCGTTCGGTACTGGTTTGGGTTTTCACCCATTTAATGACTTGTTTTTAAGCCTACTCAAGATATTTTCAAATTATCGTCACATTCTCAAATCGGGAGACCCGTGACTATGCGATCAGTTCTTACAAGTTACATTGGTCCCGTGGGAGGTGTCCATGCCTCTTATGGGGCCATTTGGAGGTTGGTTTAGGTTTTCATCCTTTAACAAATAGTTTTTAAGCGTAATCTAGATATTTTCAAATTATCATCATATTCTCAAACTGAGACTCTCATTACTACGCAGTCAGTTTCTACGAGTTACATTGATCCCGTGCGAGGTGTCAGTGCCTCTTATGGGGCCGTTTGGGGATTGGTTTGGATTTTCACCCTCTAACGGCATATTTTTAAGCACAATCTAGATATTTTCAAATCATCGTTATATTCTCAAACCTGGAGACCCGTCGCATGCGAGGTGTTCATGCCTCTTACGAGGCCGTTTAGGGGTTGGTTTGGATTTTCACCCTCTAACGGCTTGTTTTTAAGCCTAATCTACTTCAAATTATCATCATATTCTCAAACTGGGAGTCCCGTGACTACGCAGTCAGTTCTTAAGAGTTACATTGGTCCCGTGCGCAATGTTAATGCATGTTATAGGACCGTTTGGGGGTTGGTTTGGGTTTTCACCCTAAAACGGCATGTTTGAAGCCTAATCTAGATATTTTCAAATTATCATCATATTCTAAAACCGAAAGACCCATGACTATGAAGCCACACCCTATAAGTTACATTGGTCGCGTGCGAGGTGCTCATGCCTCTTACGGGAATAAATCTAGATTTGATGGTAAGAATAATCAAAATCACAACGTGATTGATGATAAGGAAATTATTTTTGGTCAACACGCTAAGCACGAATTCCTAAATGAGGCTCACAATGATATTTTAAAGGATATATGGCTAAAACAGCCTATGTCCGCTAAAATTTTCTTTAAGGTGTTGAAATGGTTAAAGCCTATACACAATTGGTTCAAAATAAATACAACCATAAGGGACGTTTAAATCCTAAAATGAATATTGGCTGCTCTGAACAGGATAATCTCAAGGTCTTAAGACGAGTGCAAACCGTTCTTTAGGATCTTGAAAAATAACAAAGCAAAGTTATAGAATGAAGGATGTTCGCAAGCATTAGAAAAAAAATAAAGTCCATTTGAGACGAGCACCAATTTTACAAGTTTCTTGTCCAGGAGAAATAATGTATCTATATCTCCCAGCCTCTGATCAAGTTGAAAGCTTTGTGCTAATTAAAACATAAGGGAAAGAGAAACGTTGGGTTCACTATGAGAGAAAGACACTACTTAGAGAAGAGAAAAGATACTTTACCATTGAGAATACCGTCCTAGCCTTGATAGTTGCATAAAAAACCCAAACATTATTGTAAAGACCACACAATCATAGTTTATACACCACCACCATTTAAATCCATCCTCTGGAAAGCAGACTTATTTGGTAGAATGGTCAAATGGTGGGTAGAGTTGGCTTAATTTGACATATTACCAGGGACGAAGCCAGCCATTTTTGGAGGGGGCCATGGCCCCCCTTAACTTTTAAAATGCTTTAGATAATGACCCCTTAAATTTTCTATAGTACAAAATTTAGCCATTTTCTTCACAAATTTTACCAACACAATGTGTGTTGCCCCCCCTTGAGGTGGATTTCTAGCTTCGCCACTGCATATTACCAACTAAGAAATAAAATCAAATGACATATTCTTGTTGATTTTATGTTCGAGTTCATTAGCTATGACCATACATCACTCAACGACATGACTGGATTTAGATATGTCGACTTTTTGTATATGATGTGGATTACACAGGATGTTGACATGAGTGGCATCTTTGGCATCAAAAATATCGAAATGAAATATATGAATTTATTCTACAAAAAAAAAAAGGAAACGGAGATATATATGTTACAGAATCCAAGTTGTGTTTAATTTCTTTGCTAAGTTGAGTTGAGTTCTTGTGATGCTTAACAAATAAAGTAAGAGCAATTGAACCAACAAAAATGAAAAGAAACGAAATGCTCATCAATAATCATAAGAATAAATATCCAGGAACTCAAAACTGAAGAAATGCAACTGTCACTTCAATAATGCAATAGCGTGATTAATGATTATTTATCCCGTTTAAATGGAAAAGTTTATAAACATAAGGTATGATGCATAAAAGTTCAAATATACCGGTATTCAATGTCGGAAGGGAAGCTTCATGGACGGTGTATTCAAGCAGCATTCAAAGTTGGAAGGGCACCTTCACTTCAATGTTACCTATCATAAATAAATAATATTTATCATACTTGAAACTAACCAAAAGAGACTAATGTCACGCTGCAAAAGTTGACATAAATTGGACAATGCGATGTTCAAAAAAATCTGCAACTAAAAAATCCATATTAAAGATAATAATAACTAGCATTGTTCCTCTTGGATAAGTTGTCATTTTAATCAACCAATAAGATCACAAACTCATCTACACCTTTCTATCAAACTCACCCACACCTTGGTCAATCTGCATACACTCATCCGCATACGCTACTACTTTGGGCCATATCAATTTTTCTATCAAATCTTACACCATTCTTGTAATGAAAAAAATACAAACTAAGCCAAACATAGTGAACTTTCTTATATTTTTCTATCACTATTAAACTCGCAAAGTTAGACTTCAAAGTCGACATTCATAATTTGTATTGTTATGTTGAAGTTTTTATTATTGTTTCTTATTGGGGAATCTTATCAAATACATAAATAACATCAATGATTCTGAAATTTCATAGGGTTATACAAATGTATAGCACATGGCTTTTTGTAAATTCAATAAAATAACCAAATAAACTATTCAAAGACAAATATAAAAAACCAATAACCAACAAAAACAAAGGGGACATTTTACAAAATGGAAAATGTCCACAAAGTAATGACCTCAACTACCTAAAATTTCTTGAACACATTGTACCTACACTACATTTTATAAGAAATCATAACCAACAATTAATACTAAATTGAACAAAATATAAATGAATGGATCTCAACTTAAATGAACATTATTGAAAGATGTGACGTAGATATTAATAGGCTAACATAAAAAATGTTTTGACCCATATACCACAAAAAAAAATAATCACAACATCCATGAATGGTAAAAAATAAATGTTGTTGACATATAGTATGACCAAACTTGTGATTCATCCGAAAAGATTACATTAGATTTCAATCCCAGAAAATCAAAATAAGAAGTATAAAAAAAATTTAGTATGACACTAGGAAACATTAGGGAATTTTCCATTCTAGTAGGATACACAACAGTGAGAAGTCATGATATCACGGAGAAATAAAATTGGGCTTCTGTGTTATTATAAGATGGGATTAATAAAAAACATTCTCCAGAAGGCTAGATGTGCTCTAAAAGGAAGCTACCCAATGTCTCTTGAGGGACCGGATCTTTGTTTTTCCATTCTATTCCTATTTTTAATTTTTATTTTATCTCTGCAACGGTGAGCCACTAGATCGCCTATCTTGTATTTGATTTGGTAGTCGATCTATATTAAGGTTTGTTTTGTTTCTACTAAAAAGTATGAATATATCATAAAATTTATATTAAAATATGGGAATTTGATGAAGTGATAATATAGGTACTAATGCACAATTTGATTCAAAAGTATTATAAATATATAAAATATTATAAAATATATAGTGAAAAGTATAAGATACAACAAATGGTACAATATCATAAAATTAGTCCAAAAATATCGAATAAAGGTTTAATAAGAAATTACATATCATATCAAAACCTAATACAAATGAAAGGCACACAATTATATCATTAATACACACGCACATATTGTCTATGCAGTTATCTTATGTCAACAGTGCAATGGCTTGTACATGATTGTCTATGTGTGCTTGTTTTTGTTGTAAGGGATAGTAACTTTTGTCACACAAAAAAATCTTGAAAATAAAAATAACTGACTCGTAAAATTTGAATTTTTTGTAAATTTAACAAGACATAAATAGACTATTAAAACCATAATTATGTGATGCGCTGTTATCTCTACTACTTAAAAAGAGGGAACTTCCTCTTCGATGGTTAGAAGACTAAACTACCCTCATTAAATTTAAAATTTATATTATAGCCTTAATAATAGTCAACGTATCTTTCCCCAATTCATTGTCTTTTACGAAATAACCAGATTCATTTCATCTCATATTTCTCATATTCATTCACACATACCAAGCATCCAAATACATTCATGTTCCAACCCAGGAAATCCAAACTCAATTGCCTCAAATTTCATTCTCCAATTCACTTACATTCATGCATCCTATGTCTCTCCTATTCATTCACGCATATCAACCATCAAAATACATTCATCTTCCAACCCTAGAAATTCATCTTTACAAATGGAAGCTCAAACAATTATTTAATTAAAAGTCCATCGTTTCTTTGCTTTTCTTTGCTTCATTGCTATCATTTCTTCTACCAAAATTAAGGTCAATACTCCGAATTCCGTCGATAATTTTTTATTATGTCAGCAAAGTATGCATTTGTTAATTTGAAGATGAAGACAATTACATAAATTTTATAATTATCAAGGTTCTAAAAAATGCGGGGCGTGATTGAGGCGTGGAGGTCAAGCCTTAGAAGCCTAGGCGGGCCTAGGCGTGAAAAAGCGTGAAAAGGCGTTTAGGCCTTCTTAATATATTTTAATATTTTTTAACCATAACAAGGCTATTAAAATACAAAAATTGCACATATCATAAAAATATGTCTGAATATATGCAAATTAAAATACTATTTAATTATTTTGGACGAGATAATGGTCCGATTTGTAAACAAATTCTTTAAAAGACGACATCGTTTCACTAAAGCATTGTTGTTTTTAGAAAAAAGTGCGCCTTAAGGGTTTTACCAAGAATAAGGCGTGAAAAGCGTAAGGCGGGGCGTTTCTACCAAGCCTTAAGCCTAGGCGTGCCTAGGCGGAGCCTAGGCGGGTTTTTTAGAACAGTGATAATTATATATATCTCATTGAAGAATTTTGTCTGTCATTTGTGATCAGAGTTTGTATTTTCAATTTTCATTTTTTTCATGTTTTTAGATATGTGTACTTATTACATATTCTAAATTAAATGTTAATTTTAAAGCAATTATATACATTCACATATGCCTACAGTTTTAAATGTTAATAATTTGAAAATTATGTATACTGATATAAACTTTTTCAGTACTAAAGATTGTGCTTATTTTTTGTGATTTTCTTCTACTTACGAAAATTTCACTCAGGATAAAAAAAATTATTACTTTCGTAAGGTGGAAGTTCACTACTACAATAGTTGATGGAACTAATACAAGTACTTAATTTATGGTTTATTTTCATTCTTAAATAATTTCTAATTACGGAAATTTCACTCATGGTAATAAATTTTTTTATTATTTTCACAAGGTGAAAGTTCAATATTTTGGTACTACAGATAAGACAAGTACTTAAATTTATGGTATATTGTCATTATTATATAATTTCTAATTACGGAAATTTCACTCATGATAACAAAAAAAAATTCGTATGGTGGAAGTTCACTATTACATACATTAGTTGATGGCACTAAGACAACTATTTACTTTTGGGGTTTATTGTCATTATTATATAATACGATGTTCTTACTCTTTACAAGTATGTTAACAGTAGTAGGAATGTAATTTGATAGTTCGTAAGAAATTGTTATCATTTCACTTTTTCGTAAGTAATTGTTAATTCTTGCAGGATATTGTCAACATTGGTGGTACAAGCTCGAATTGTGAATTTGAGAGTGAAGGAATTTTAATTTTGTTTACGTGGTATGTGAAGTACTTAATACAATATTGAAACTGTTTCATATAATTTATATTCGAGATGGTAATATATTTCGTTTGAATTTTTGTAGGATATTGTCAATATTTCTTATAGAATTTTGGACTTTCAATCTCATAGTGAAGGAATCTTAATTTTATTTACGAGGTAATTGCAATTGATTAATGTATGATTGCGAATTTACTTATCATTTTTTATTTAATTTACTGGCCATTATGAAGAAATATGTAGATGAGGTAAAAAAATTCATACACTTTACAATTTGTAATTTGTAGCTATTTTTTCTTTGTTATGGAAAAGAAAAAAAATTAAAGAGTTAGGAAACAAATTACATCATATCAATTGAATGGTATGAAACACAAACTACGCATGTATAATAAATTATAGATTAGAACCAAGTAGATACCCAAATCTTTATAAACTAATGAATAACATAATTGTTTGGATAAAAAAAATTAAGTCATTGCAATATACATATTTAACGTTTTCATATCATGATGAATGAAACAACCTATGAACCAAAAGAATCAAAGACTATGATGATTCATTATTTGGTGGGCTTTTTTGGAGCAATTGGGTACTCAGTGAGTGGAATTTTGGGACCATTAAGTTTAAAATGACTTTGATGCAAGAACTTACGTATTCATACATAATTTTTTTTATATTAGCCAAATATATGTTTTTTTAACCTAATTTTTTCAAAATATTTTCATTATATTTTTTTAACTTAAAACTTACGTATTCATGTCTTTAATGCCATTCATTTGACATGTTGTCAAGCTGTAATTAGGTTTTATTGTTGTTGTTGTATTGATTTTGAAATGTGTACAAGGTGATAGGAAAAAGAATAAAGATACTAATCTACTTGAAAATTTCAGAATAAAATTATAGACCTTCCCTAAATTAAATTCATTCTTCGTGGAGTCCTAATTTAAGATGGATCTCAGTCCTATAGGTGAACTATAAATATAGAAGTTGACTCCAAGGATATGTTAATGGTCTAGGGGACTGAAATGAAGTACAAATTTCTTGCATTCCCTATCCAATAGTATTTAGGACCAATTGGAAACTAGTTGACGAAAAACTTATCTATATAAGATTGTCTTATGTTCTTAAAAAAGAAACGTCTGCTAGTGTTATTTTATGGGCTAGAATAGGCATTCACCTCCTTATCCTAAGCTAAATAATTGAGATCATTTTTCTTATATAGGATTCGATAAAACTGTGTGTCATTGAATAGATGATATTAGACAAAATCCTTCATAGGACATGAACATCTATTGTAACGTAAATGTGACGAATCACATTCATTAAAATTTTGTACTTTATCTGAAATGTATAATGAGGTGAGCCTAAGCCATGCTTCAGCCTACCGCCTACGCCCGCAAGGCATAGGCCTTAATGAAGGACCCTCGCCCGATTTTAGGCGAATCGTAACATATGAAGCTTTGTTAGATGTGGGCCTGGGCATACCTTGGACAAATTCAATACTGCACCAGTTTTCCCCTGGTTTGAGATCTCTCTATAATCTTATATACTCCACCTTTTTATTTATTATATGGATAAACGAAGAAAGAAATGAAAGCTTGATCTTCTTAACCTTAGTTTTAAAAAATCCTTAAATGAAGAAATAAATCCCAACCAAAATTCCATGAAGTCTAGCTTGATTAGTATGAATTCAGTTTACAATTTATGGATGCAATTAATAATAATTGTACTAAATTAACTTATGAACTATGCTATTATAGGTTTATATTAATCAATGTAACCTGTAGTTTCCCAATGCTCATATCTGTACTTATTGTGTTGGAATACTCAACTCATTTATGAATGTTCAAAGTTGGGTTTATAGGGTCAATATGGACTGCTTCATTCCCATTGGTTTCTTTTTTTGCTGTATTCGATCAGATTTCGGTTCTATAACATTAGCCTCCAATTGTTTGAGGATGACAATGCTCAATATAGGCAAACAATTTCCTTTTTCTATTAAAATGGAGATAACATCCACTGAATTTGGATATGTAGTGGCTCCATTATGTCAATCAGTAGCTGTAGATGTTACTGCTTGGTTCGTGGATGTCACTACTACATTTAGTAACAAATATAGTAACAAATATTCTCCACCTATCATATAACACACATTTGGGATTACGTTCACTGCCCATGCCTTTATTCTTTTACATTTGTATCCTCTCTTAAGCTAATATTTAGAACTTGAAACAAATAAATCAACATACTTTGAGTAGTAGGGTATGTTAATAGTAGTAAACAAGAAAACACAATAATTAAGAATATTGAAGAAACATAAGTTGTCCTCTAGAGTTCCCTTGACCACTTCATTGGGGACTCAATTTCATTATTAATATTTGGTGAAATAGTCTCTGCTGAAGTGTTTGGGGGGGACTCCCAAACACATCTGATAAATATACAAACTGCTAAGCATGATGAGATTCTTGGTAGCAATTTGCCTAATCAATTTGCATACAATAAAGATTTTAAGTCTTATATTTATAGAGTAACTACATTTATTTACTGTAATATGTATAATGAATATTAAATTGTAATTTCAGTTCCACATATTTTGGTTAATGACAGCATATGTACATACAACATAATCATAATTTTATTTATGATCATTCTTGCAATACACCTTATTCATAAATAAAGTAGTCTTTAAATATCACAAATGAACTAAAGTAAACGAAATAATAAAGTGATGAACAATTATATAATCAAGATTAGTCACAATATACTTCAAACTATGAGAATCAAACAATTAAATTCCAGTAATCACCACAACCAACTCTTCATAAAATATATTTATACATAAAACTCCATTATTGATTTGCAAACATTCTATTAAGTCTTTCCTCCAACCACTCCCCATTTTTCAGCCCTCTATACCATTTAAATTCATAGCCTTAAAACTGAGATCAATTAGTTTACATATGTCAATCACCTCTCTAAAAGTGCGAACCTGTCAAATCAATATCTGGAATCAGCCACACGTGCAACGCATGTGGGCACAACTAGTATTCCTAAAAGAGTAAATATACGATAACCCAACTTCTCCCACAAACTAATACACCTAGGACTATCTCACCCAGCTTAACAATAAACCAAACTCAAACCTCAAATATTACCAGCTCTACATTGCGTAGCTCATTCAATCTACCAACAAACCCAAATCACCCTTTACCTCTCTCAGCATCCAACACCGTTCATGCACCTACCTGTCACAACTCAACCTGGAAAAAACTCCATATAGATCTTGACATTCCCAAATGCCCCGTTTCCTACACACACTCCATGACACTTCGGCATATGTCCAACTCCAACACCCACCCTATATCCTCGCTTCCGTTCGCCCTTCTCTCCACTATCACCTCACCTTTGAAATCTACCTACTTTACCAATGCCAATAAATCAACTGTGTGGCGTCATGCAATGCATGCAGAATTCAATGCATTTAGTGACCTTTTACCCCTATATATATACACACGTGCCTCAAATGATTTATATCAACAACACCAAACAAACTTTATGTCTCCTAAAAACTCACATTCAAATTAATAGAGTTTGAAATATGAAAACTTATCTCTCGGAACTAGTGAGACACTCGATAGTTCAAGACTATTGATTGCCACGTTACGTTCGTGTCAAATGAGAAAATTATATTAACTTGATGGTTTGCTTTAATAATAGTTTAGGGTGTTTCTTGCCAAAATTGCAAAGTTCAATTTTTTTTCACTTTATCTTAAGGCATGTTGAATTTACTAAAAAAACACATTACTTTTCTACTCATCTATAATGGACAAGTGTAAACAAAAAAACGAGATTCATATTATATATATATTATTTATCCAATACAACCCAATGGGTTTGAGATTTCTTTGCTTCAGCAACCACTACTCCACAAGGTGAGGCAGAGATGGCTTTTGTCTTGATCTTTCTCTGTGAAGATGAATTTGAGGGTGTGAAATTCAATACTAGACACAGGCCTTTGTAAGAACTAAACTTAGGATGACATATGCAATCACTTACCTTATCCGTATCATAAACATCACAGAGTTGACGAATGAATTAGGAGTAAGAATCTGCAGTATCATCTTTCTAATCTGAAATCGTTCCCAAGAGAGATCTCCAATTACTAGTGCTGCAATCACTATTAAATCTTGGGAAACCCCATACTTTTTTACCTAAAATTTTAGTTTGTTTAAAGATGATAAATTGGGGATAAAAAAAAGAATGATACGGATGAGGAACATTCATCTCGAGGCCTAGAAAATAATACCAGTTGTACATTCTCTCTCCCACACACAAACAATGGGTTTCATAATTGGTATTTTCATTTTTATAATGATTTACTGCTACTATTTAAATAATTCATGATAACAAAAATATGCATACATAAGCTACGTGTGCATTTTTAATAAATGCTGACAAACTTCATCATTAACTTGATAATGGGTACTTTGATTTTGACAATGATATACTGAAGAACTTTGTGTTAAAAAACTCAGTAGCCATAGGAATGATACATCTCAATGCTCAATAAACACTTCCATACATCAATTTTAACTTGACAATAATGTTTGATTTTGACTGTTCTGGGAAATTCAATCTACCAAAGATACAACACTATGATTGGGCATCTCATACAAGTATCATAGAATCAGCTAAGCTAGTCTTGAACACCAGACTCGGACAATTTAAAAATGGACAATACTAATAATAATCCTACAGCGTGCTCTACATATTGTAAAACACAAACTCCAAATCTGAAATGAACCATTAATTACAAAAACAGTTGCGTTATTTGCTCAGTATAATGGTAAGTCTAGTATATAAAAACAGTTGAGTCATTTGTTGAGTATATAATAATCATTGCATTGTTTAATGAATCTCAAGTGTAAAGCCTTTAAATAACCGATTTAGCATACCTAAACACACTAAAGGTTCTATAAATCCAATTTTCCAATATATACTAATTTATACAAATGAACATAGGTATTTACAATATAAAGAAAGAAAAAACTCATAAATGTAAAAAAATGGAGGTCAATAACTGTCAAATGATCGATGGTGTTCAACTAAAAAAATTTTTCTCAAAATAAGTAATTACACATTGGAAAAAAAAGAACTAATTGCACATTGGAGATAAAATAAGAACTAATTACCACAGTGTCATAACCAAATCACAAAGATACAACTATCTGAAGACCACTTAGAAACTAAAATTATAGATACAACTATCTAAAGAACACAAATAAAATCACAACTCAATCCAACTTATGTCCATAAGTATACCTGGTGTATTACAAATCTCCATTTGAAACCTTCTATTTAGATCTGCAAAATCAAAATCCCAAATTTGATATAAATGAAATAAAGAACCCATAATAAGAAGCCCTAATTTGAAACTAAACTAAATGATTAAAGAACAGTTAGTGTTTTACGTCTCAAGTCCAGTATGTAAGCTTTCCTCCAAAATGCATATGTAGAGTGAGATCGAGAGAGAGATGAAGGTCCCCAAAATATGACTTTCAAGAAAAATACTTTTTGCTTGAGCAGAATTAAGTTAAGGATGAATGCAAATCAACTTTCTCTTCTTATGAATTTTTTTTTAATTTTATCAAACCAAGTTGTGAACAAATTTACTATGCCAATTTTATCTTGTTTAAGTCCTAAACATGCATCTAGGTAATAGGCAAGTAAACTTAAGTAAAGATACTCATAACGCCGGATGTACGAGGAAAACCCCAAAACGGGAAAAAATCTCGGACGGCCCAAGCCAGACAATCACTATGAGCAATGGTTTTACAAAGACAGATTAGCCTTACTCAACGACTCGATCCCCATGGGTCTTGATGCTCCTTCTGATCTTCTATCGTTCTTCAATAGTGCCCACGCAAAAATTATATCTTCCACGATGCTCGTCCACAACACTCGACTCCACGAATGTCTCGGTGTCCACCGATAAGGCTTGAGTTGTCTACGATGTTGAACACGATGTCCTTCGCTTCTCAATCGCAAAACCAAAAATCACAAGTTATCCAAAGATGAACAAACCAAACTTGGTGCAGCAAGAATCACATAAACATTTGATAATGAAAGCTCGAATCTTTGCAAACTCTAAGAATGTGTTTAAGCCTTTGAAACCTTAGAAAAACATGTGTAAATAGGTTTCTGGATCGTAAACTATTTTTCAAGAATTCACGCACTTCGAGGAAATTGAACACCTCTATTTATAATAAAATTGAGTCGGTGTCAAAATCTCGTTCGATCGAGATGCCACGTCATTCGAACGACGTCGTCAGATAGAGTTCTTAATTTAAACAGAGTTTTGTTTAAAACCAACTCTTATCCAATTTTCATCCGTCCTTATCTGACATAAACGAAGTGTAAACAATTAAACGTCTTTTAAAAACATTTTCTTTAAAAAATAACATCCTTATTTTTGTAAACTAAAATTACGAGTTTCATTAAAATTATGCATTCATACCTGTGTGATCTCGGAATGCAATAAAACCTTGAAGACGTGAAATTTACACCAATTAAACTTCGATATGATTAATTCCTTGTAGCTTTGCCGCAACGTCTTCAATTAATCTTCAACATATCATAGACTCGAGGGATCAGATAATAACAAACTATCTATGACTCAAACGTATTTTGTTCCGAGAATAAGTTAAAACAACATTAAGACTAAATTGGAAATTTGGTCCTTACAAATCTCCCCCTTTGACTATTTCGGGACAAAATCAACAGTGAAATGCTAAAACCGGGCCGTCAATACATATGATGCCTAAATCCCATCCCATAAAACCCAAAATAAAAAATACATCATCAATATAGGATAAGATTCTTGAACAATGAACCGATAAGCATGAAACGGTCTCTAAATATCTGAATGTGATGTAGACTTGAAATCTTGAATCTCGCTAAGCATACCTACACACGTGAAACAAACAAATACCTAGTGAAGTATAGAGGAACAAATGATATAAATTAACATGAAACTTTAAATCTTAAACTTTAAATTCGAATCATTTGTTATGTGAGTAAACATAATACCAATATGTGAACATAAAATAACAAAAAACTCACAAAATTCTCCTCTTACATCACACATCTCTTCCCATTTTTGTCTCGAATAGCCAATCCGGTGAAAAGATAAACAAATCTAGCGTGAGATATACCAAGATGATTAAATCAACATAAAGAATAGCTGGATAAATATGAAACAATAAGCTAAATATGATCAATCAAGGTCGAATCAGTAGCTAGCAAATAATGAATCACACAAAAAATATATCAGTCTAAGCAAGTGTGATTAAACAAACTAATGCAGCAAAATATGTAATCTATCAAAGTATACTGCATAAACAGAACCCAGTACCAAAATATGAATCAATATGCAGCAGGGTACTAAAACAGTTCAACCAGAAAAAGTCAAACAGGGTTGTCGTTCGAATGAGCCAGGGATGTCGCTCGAACGAGAAGCGATATCGCTCGAACAAAATAGCATGTCGTTTGAACGACATTATCAAACTTTTCACAGATTCCCCAAAAAATTAAACAGTGTTGCCCAGTGAAGAAATATCCTGAAAATTCTAACTGGAAGGGTCTCAAAACTGCGAAACAGAAACAAAACAGAAGCAAAACTAAAAACTCAAAACAAACAAATATGAGTAACATGCCAACATAGTATCGATGTGCCTAAACATGAACATGGAATGTATGTGCGTGAACTAAAACAAATTAATCACAATTCCAACACATCGAAACGATCAAGAAGCTCTAAGTGATAGCACTCTATCATCAAACTTTTCATAGCCATATGTAACAATTAGAGTGTGAGCTTAATGAACTAAACAAACACATTGCACATGAATCCGGAATTTTTTACGATTCTACAAATAATAGCGTCATGACACGATTTTTCAACGTTAGGATTCTTTGTGCAAACCCGTTTAAATTTTTAATCCATCCAAACCCCCTCAAATATTTCATATTTTCTTTTGAATGAACTAAACTAATTTGGCCCGTTTTTGGCATATGATTCTTTTTATTGCCTTTTGATTTTTCGAGGCTCTTTTAAACGGTGGCTTTCACGACGAGTCAATTTTACATTCTTGCAACCCTTTTCCGTGAACACTCATCATATTTTCAATTTAATTTTCACGGTAAAAGGTTATTACATGCACACCTCCTCCTTAAGTCTACTTACGCATAGATGACAAAATTGAGATAAGAACGTCTCACCAAACTCAAATATGCAAGAGTAGTCAAACATCCATATAAACTCGTGCATGTGTGCAAATATGGCATATATACAAAGTTAAATCAAAACGCATATCAACTTCGAAACAACCCCATAATACAATCGTTAAGATCATTCTAAGCATTGATAATAATGACCAAATGTCCTAGACACATGAATAATGGAAGGAAGGAGGTCCAAGCACGCCAATATAGCACATCAAACATGTTAACTCAAAAACACAAAAAAAAAATAACCGAAAATCTTTAGGCCTTTTCAAATATTTTGACTCAAATAAAACAAAATCTTTTTGTATTTTTCGAATAAGATGCAATAAATGAAAAATATAATACAAATCGATAAACATGGTAATACACTCAACCTTTAGATTAATTATGGGAAGAATCAAGTGCAACCAAATGAGAACCATGAAGTTTTAGTCCTAAAGCTATCAAATCCGACTTCCTAACCCAAGTAGGTGTGTAACGATGCATGGGGGTGGGGGGAATCGGGGAAACTTTATTCCTAAACTTCTTAAACTTTCGAGGAGCATTCCTAAGGTCATAGCAAAACTTTTTAAGGTGACCTTTCCTACCACAAAACGAGCAAGTGTAGCGATGGTATGAAAAGTGACCTATATGTGGACCTTTTCTAACGTTCCTATGTGGCTCTCTCACACGTGCGGGGGGAATGGGAACAATACGATCATCAAAGCCAATACCACCCCTATCTTTCTTAATTTGAACGGTGCCTAACATCCTATCAAACTTCTCACTTCTAGCCTCCAAGTCAATCTTAACTCTAGACGAGTCTCTCAAACTCTCCTCCAACTCCTTAATCCTAGACTCGAGTAGACGCCTAGACTCCTCAAACTCTAGCACCTCATTTTTCAAAGCCTCCATAAAACCTCCAAGGGTGTATCTCTCTTTCTCGACGTACTCTATCTTCTCCCTAAGCTTCTTCTCCCGTTCCCTAAGATCCTCAATTAACGCATCATTATTTTCTACGGCACGCTCTTACAACTTAGCTTGCAATTTCGAGTTAGACTTTTTAACCTTCACGGTCTCCTCAAACAACTCTCGAAATGCAACTTGCTACTCTCCTACGTCGATCTCCTCATCCTCGCTCTCATCACCTTCACCCTCTCGGGAAGCACTCTCAATAGCCTCGGAAGTGTCATGCACATGAGTATCCTCGTGGAAATATATACTATCGTGGATCACATGACGTGCCATAAACGCAACAAAGTTATGCTTAATGGGGGGACTCCCCTCCCTCTTTTGGTTCACTATCACTTAAGGTGGAATTATATGCAATTGGTTATTTTCCCTCTTTCTTAAGTCCAGTGGGACACTCCTTAACTTTGTGACCATACCCCTCACACCCGAAACACCGATCAGACCCATCTCTCTTAGGTTTCTCACTTTTATCCCCAGGGGTGGAATCTCCCTTGTTTTTAAATTTTTTAAACTTTTTGGCATATTTCGATTGCTTATGAATTTGAAGAAACTTTTTTAACTTTCTTGCCAATAAGACGACATCCTCAAAGTCGGAATCGGATTCGTCATTCAAAGCTTTAGTCTCCTCCTTAAGGGCTTTCAAAGCAATGCCCTTTTCTTTCTTTGGCACTTACTTGGAGGTAAACATATCGAGTTCATAGGTTTGTAAGTCACCTACGACCTCTTCTAGTTTCGACGAGTTAAGTATACCAAGGGAATTCATAACGGTCACTTTAGCATCAAACCTACTTGGCAACGATCGTAAAATTTTCTTAATTACTCGGTTATTGGGAATCTTCTCTCCTAGGTTAAACGCCGTATTAACAATAGTGGACAACCTAGTGTAAAACTCATCAAACGTCTCATTTTCTAACATCTTAATCGTCTCAAAACTGTGTAGTGAGATTTTGCAACTTAGACTCCCTAACCGTGCTCGTGCCCTCGTGAGTGAGTGCCAGTGTATCCCAAGCTTCTTTCAAAGTTTCACAAGTCATTATACGATTATACTCTTCAAGTGTGACATGTGAGGAAATAACGTGCAGACCTTTATAGTTATACTGTGCAAGCCTATGTTCAGTCTCAGTCCATGACTCAATGGGTTTCAAACTAGTGACCTCACCCTCTCGTGTGACAGGTGGTGACCAACCTTTTTCAACAGCTAACCAGACACGCTCATCAATAGACTTTAAAGCACTTCTCAATCGTATTTTTCAATAAGCATAATTAGTGCCATAAAAATAGGAGTGTGAAAACTATCAAAATTTCCAAAATACATCCTTATAAGCAAAAAGGGATCAAACATAATAAAAAGTATTTCTAGCTCTGATACCAATTTGTAGGTTCCCAAAATATAACTTTCAACAAAAGCACTTTTTGCTTGAGCGAAATTAAGTTAAGGATGAATGCAAATCAACTTTCTCTTCTTATGAAAATTTCTTTTTCAATTTTATCAAACCAAGATGTGAACAAATTTACTATGCCAATTTCATCTTGTTTAAGTCCTAAACATGCATTTAGGTAATATGCAAGTAAATTTAAGTAAAAATACTCACAACGTCGAATGTATGAGGAAAAACCCAAAACGAGAAAAAAATCTCGGACGACCCAAGCCAGACAATCACTATGAACAATGATTTTACAAAGACAGATTAGCCTTACTCAACGACTCGATCCCCACGGGTCTTGACGCTCCTTCTGATCTTCAACCATTATTCAATAGTGCCCACGCAAAAATTTTGTCTTCCATAACGCTCGTCCACAACACTTGACTCTACGAATGTCTCGGTGTCCACCGATAAGGCTTGAGTTGTCTACGATGTTGAACACGATGTCCTTCGCTTCTCCCCCAGAAAATCAGGAATCACAAGTTGTCAAAAGATGAACAAACCAAACTTAATGTAGCAAGAATCACATAAACATTTGATAATGAAATCTCGGATCTTTGCAAACTCTAAGGATGTGTTTAAGCCTTTGAAACCTTAGAAAATATGTGCAAATAGGTTTCTGGATCATAAACTATTTTTTCAGAATGCACGCACTCTAAGGAAACTTGACACCTCTATTTATAATAAAATTGAGTCGGTGTCAGAATCTCATTCGAGCGAGATGCCACATCATTCAAATGACAGTGGATCTCATTCGAACGACATCAAATGTCATTTGAACAACATCGTCAGATAGAGTTCTTAATTTAAACAGAGTTTTGATTAAAACCAACTCTTATTAAATTATCATCCGTCATTATCTGACGTAAACGAAGTGTAAACAATTAAACCTCTTTTAAAAACATTTTCTTTAAAAAATAACATCCTTATTTTTGTAAACTAAAATTTCGAGTTTCATTACATTATACATTCATACATGTGTGATCTCGGAATGCAATAAAAACTTGCATACGTGAAATTTGCACCAATTAAACTTCGACATGATTAATTCCTTGTAGCTTTGCCGTAACGTCTTCAATTAATCTTCGACACGTCATAGACTCGAGGGATCAGACAATAACAAACTATCTATGACTCAAACGTATTTTGTTCCGAGAATAAGTCAAAACAACATTAAGACTCAAATGGAAATTTGGTCCTTATAAGAGAGGGGGAGAATTTTACTAGTTGATTTAAGAGAGAGAGAGAGAGAGAGAGAGAGAGAGAGAGAGAGAGAGAGAGAGAGATGAGCGTGAAGGCTTGGGAATTAGAAGGATGAGAGAGCGGGAGAATAAAATGAGAAAAGTGAATTTTTTTAGGGTATTTTATATTTTAGCGAAGTGTACTCAATTTTGGCACACTTTTAAATAGTGCCAAATTTTGGCACTGTTTAAAAGTGTGCCAGATTATTATTAAATCGTGCCAGAATTTAGCACAGTTTAAAACTGTGCCAGATTTTTAATATCAAAGTGCGCCAAATTGTTATTTTTTGTGTAGTGGCGGGGTGTCACGAAAACCTATTCCGTATCATCAATTATAAATTAAATCCAGAAATCTACATGGAAAACTACACAATTTAAATTAAGAAATAACTTGGGAATCGATTTAAGCAAGAAAATACTTGCCATAAGATGAAGGTGGAAGTTCCTCTTATTGAATCTCCAATTTCCTCCTTCATTTTGACCTTGGTATCTCCTCTCCATGAGTAGGGCGGCTAGAGTTTTCCTAGATGAGTGAAAATGAGTTTATTAAACTTAGTAATTAACTTATAAACTCTCTAATTCCGAGTTAGGCTTTTATCCTCACTATTGGACCTCCAAATGAGCCTGAATCCCTAACTTGAACGGCCCAACAGCCTCCCAACTAATATATCTATACTCCGGGACAATTCTTAAAGGTTTAAAGCACATAAACGAGTTCCCAAAAGATCCCAAATGCCCCCGATTTATTTTACACGACATATCCAATTTTATTATGTTTAAATAACACGTAACCATAAGTAAATTACTATAAGATTTATTTTCTACGGGTGAATCCATCATGTCCAATTGAGTCAAATAATTATGTATTCGCGAATAAGCATTTTTTTTTATTTAAATTTTACCCATTTAATTTAAATCCCACCGATTTAATTTATTTTTGAATTTATTTCAAAATTATTAAATTAAATTCTATCATAATATTCTATTCAAAAAATACGAAATATTACACAACCATTATTGATGATGTTGGAAACAGCACCACCCTTCGAGGTGTTTATGAACCCAATTCAATGTTAACAATGGCAGCATAAGAATATATATATACACATATAGTAGAAGGAGGTGAGGAGAAGAGGATTTACACCGGAATATAAGTGGTTTAGCCAATCAGGCCTACGTCCCCTGTGCAAGCGTATGATGTCTATCACTGTATGAGGGTTCTAATGGCCATAGATACAATCTCTTAAGCTTTCTCTCTCTACTATATATTGGGACAGAGTTTCAGCTAGGGTTGTAATTTTTTTATCCCTTTCCAAGAAGGAGAAGACAAGTATTTATAGTGCCTGGGGGGTGTAGTGTCCCCCCATGCATGCAATGAGCATGTGTGTGTTGATCTAGCCAATATGATGAAGACATCTGTCCCTGTCACATATAGAGAATGATGATGAAATATTCCTCCCATGTGAGGGGAATGATCTGGTATAACTGATTTGTGTCCACGTGTCCTTATCCACACATATACGCATAAGGGCTCGGCCTTCTGTGCCTGGTCACAACCTCGGCCTGGAAGAGTACGAGGTTGGTAAATTCTATCTGTTATCCAATCTGAGATGAGTCATAATGGCCTCGGCTTATGTGAAGCCTAGGTAAGGTAAGTGAAGGCATAAGGCCGGCCTGGGCGATGTTAAGCTGGAACATGCTAGGAACATTGGTTGATTCCCTGTCGAAGCTGCTCTTGATGGAAGTATAGCTTCTGTAACCTCGGCCTACTCCTAGCCGAGGCTGTCAGCCCCTGGATGACCTGATGAATAACTATTCCCAGGAGTCATGAAGACCTCTCTTGATGAGGTTGGTAGTAACGTCGGCCATGGCCGACCTTGTTTGGGATGAGGCAGCTGGCCATTGACTCAAGGCCCTTCCAACGTCGGCCATATCCTTGGCTGAGGTTGATATCTCTGAGCCGAGGTGGTACATTTGGGGCATATCAATCACCCTCTATACCTTAGTTACCTGTGTTGATCAGGTACCTAAGGGGTATATTTGTCCGAGGTTGAATTTCTTCAGGTGTCAAATAACCTCTTGACAGGTGTCAGCCACTGGAGTAGATAGCGTGCCTGACAAGTTTGATGATGTTGGTTGTATTTTAGGCTCCCAATGTAATGATGGGCCTTGGGAAGCGTGCAGTCCACTTAAGGGTTTAAACCCCAATTCTTCTCTTTCTTCCTCATTTATCTCCTTCTCCAGACTTGGGCATTTTTTGGTAACTTTCTCTCTCTAGAAGAGCTCTGATTTGAAGCGCGTTTAGGTGGCCATTCCTTGCAATTTCTTCCTTGCTTTTCTTCAAGTATCCTTTTCCATCCCTTCTTCTTCATTTTTCAGCCTTGATCTTATTTTTGCATTTTTCGACGAGCTTATGCATTTTTCGGTGCACCTATGCATTTTCCGGCTAACTGTTCATTCATTGTTCTTGCTTAAAACCCAGTTTTGATCCTTAGTCAGATTACCAATATTGTTTGTTTAGGAGAGTCACAAGTGTAGCGTCTGCCTCGTATGCTCAGACCCCTTTACCAACTCTTAGAGGAATTCCCCTCTCTTAGAGAGAAGACCTTAGATAAAATTAGACAGATAGAAAGAGCCTAAGAGGAAGCTCGTAGGGCATAGGTGTTCCTTCTCAGGCCTATTTTTCCTCAACCTCTGAAGGTTGTATACCCTGAACCATTCGAACCAGTTAACCAAGCAGAGGTCCCTGTTGAACCCTCACCAATGTCTGAGTCTGAGTCATCCACCTCGGACCCTATGTCTGTGGACTCTTTTCAAGAGGCCATGGATTTCTTAACTTGGCAAGATCACGTCCTGATCATGCAGAGGTCTCCAGTCGAGCCTCGTCCCACAAAAGTTCGAGTACATCAACCTCTTCCTCTGAGGTTGAAATTATTGGACCAAGTGTGGCTACTCCACCAATCCTTGAAGCCATTCCCCTGTCGGCTGTCACAGGGGCTGAGTTTGCTCAAAGGTTTCCAAGTAATCCTCCAACGTCTGCTCAGGCCGACGTTGAGCTAGATGATGATTATGATGATGATGATGAGAGTGATATTGATGTCTCTGAAGCGGCCGAGATTGAGAGTTCAGTCAGCGAGATCAACCTCCTATCCTTCAGATACCTATATTCCATAAGCCCCTCTATAAAACTCAAGAAACCTCTGAGGGAAGAGTAGGCTTATGATGGCCGAGATGGTGAGATCTGCCTATACGAGCAGATGTTCAAGTTGGGATTTCGTCTGCCCATCCATCCCATCATCAGGTCTATATTGGCCTCTATCAACTTGGCCCCTTCCCAGTTGTCACCCAATGCTTGGAGGGTGATAATTGGAGCCATTGTCTTATGAAGGGTTATTCATCACTCAGACCTTCCTTTTCAAGTCTTTACAGGATGCTATGTCCCTTCATCTGCCAGAAATCATCCGAGTTATTATCATTTTTTAGCTCGGAAGCCAAAAAAGAAGATGCTTCAGATTACCCAAACCTCAAACCATAATTGGGAGCCACGTTATTTCTTTGCCTCAGGGCCATGGGAATTTGGTCCATGTGCCCCCTCTTCCTCATTAGAGCCGATAATGCCCCTGAGATGGGGAAAGGTGACGATGGCTGCTAAGGTCGACCCTGGGCTTAGCCAACTCAATCTTCAAAAGTTCAAAGACCTTCAGGATTAAGGGGAGCATGGTCTGCTTGTCAAATTTGAGCACCTGATGACCCCTTATTACCTCTCTGAGACTGGTGTAGGGGGAGTCCTCTTACAGAGCTTGGTAAGTGATTTTTGTTTCAACAAGTTATACCTCTGAATATATGTATATCTGATTCTCTAACTCAGACCTTTCTATTTTGCAGAGCGCCCAAAAGGAATATCCGACGAGCTGTGGGAGATGGCAGCCCCAAGTTTGACAAAGCTCGTAAAGAAAGTAGGCCTGAATGCCCCCCCTCCCCCTCCATCTACCTCGAAGGCTAAGGCGAGCAAGAAAAGGAAAGTTACAGACCCTTCCCCTGCAGATCAGAGGCAGAAGAAGAAAGGGGGTGATCATGCCATCCCCATTTCTTTAGAGGATGCCTTGATTGCTCGTCTGGAGCAATTAAAGATTGGTGATAGTGTTATTGGCCATAGTCTGAAGGCCTTGGATGCTGTCGGCGGTGTCATGATCGAGTTTGAAAAACGCTTTTGCCTGTCATTGGATAAGCCTTTGCTGGCAGAATTCTCTCTTCACCGTTCTATCCAGGTAAGACTTAAGTTTTTGCTTCTAAGTGTAACATCGACATTTGAATAAAGTCAGACCTTAGACTGATATCTTTGCATATGTTCTACAGGGTCTTCCTACCATGTACCATTATGTTAACTAGACCTTAGGGAAGCTTCCCCTGATAGAGAAGGGCCAAGAGGCTGAGAAGACTGAAGCCACTCTAAACGCTGAGGTGGAGCGTCTGAAGGTCGCCCTGAAGAAGGCTGAGACTAGCATCAAGGGGATGCAGAAGGACTTGGATAAGCAAAGGGAAGATCATAACACTACAATGAAGGCTCAGGCTGACTCCCTTCAGCGCAAAGTCGACGTTGCTGTCAAGGCTACCTTGGAAGATGCCTCCAAGAAGATCTTAGAGGAGTACAAGGTCTCCGACGAGTTTGTCAGCTTCGGCTTTGAATATTTAGAGAGGGGCATCAAGGCAACTGGAAAATGGGCTGTCATGAAGGAGAAGGAATCTGGAAGCCTTTCAGCTGCTGACTTCATCGACCTGGGTTATGCCGACCCCAAGTTTGCTCAGGCCTTGCAGGAGGTTGAAGAAGACGGAGGTGTTGCAACCACCGAGACTGCCCCACAAGGAGACACCATGACTGAAGATGTCGGTGCTTAAGATGATGGGGTGGAAGTGGCCACCCTCAGCCAAGAAAATGCAGATACGACCGTCAATCCTGAAGCTGCAAACACTTAGTTTTTGATAGAGCAATTTTTGTAACTCCTGATTTGTTGTAACCTCTGATGAACATCGTAATTTTACATCCTTGCCCCTTGTAACTTAATTTCAACCTCTGAGGAGGGATTTTATCTGTTCACTTAATGATTTGCTTGTTGAATGTTTTTCTTTGCCATACAATGTGTTCAGTTCTGAAGTCTTAGTGCGATGATGTCTTTGTTAAACTTAATGAATGGTGTCTTACCTCAGACCTTGTCACCATATTATGATGTTGTAAGGTCTGAGGTCATCACTAAGATGTTATCCTCATAAATAATTTCACCAAATTAATGATGTTAAGGGTCTGAGGTCATCCAAGTATGATGTCTTACCTCAGACCTTGTCACCAAATTTATGATGTTATAAGGTCTGAGGCCACCACTAAGATGTTATCCTCATAAATAATTTCAACAAATTAATGATCTTAAGGGTCTGAGGTCATCCAAGTATGATGTCTTACCTCAGACCTTGTCACCAAATTTGTGATGTTATACGGTCTGAGGCCACCACTAAGATGTTATCCTCATAAATAATTTCACCAAATTAATGATGTTAAGGGTCTAAGGTCATCCAAGTATGATGTCCTACCTCTGACCTTGTCACCATATTATGATTTTCTAAGGTCTGAGGTCATCACTAAGATGTTATCCTCGTAAATAATTTCACTAAATTAATGATGTTAAGGGTCTGAGGTCATCCAAGTATGATGTCTTACCTCAGACCTTATCACCAAATTTATAATGTTATAAGGTCCGAGGCCACCACTAAGATGTTATCCTCATAAATAATTTCACCAAATTAATGATATTAAGGGTCTGAGGTCATCCAAGTATGATGTCCTACCTCAGATCTTGTCATCATATTATGATGTTTTAAGGTCTGAGGTCATCACTAAGATGTTATCCTCGTAAATAATTTCACCAAATTAATGATCTTAAGGGTCTGAGGTCATCCAAGTATGATGTCCTACCTTCGACCTTGTCACCATATTATGATGTTCTAAGGTCTGAGGTCATCACTAAGATGTTATCCTCATAAATAATTTTACCAAATTAATAATGTTAAGGGTCCGAGGTCATCCAAGTATGATGTCTTACCTCAGACCTTGTCACCAAATTTATGATGTTATAAGGTCTGAGGCCACCACTAAGATGTTATCCTCATAAATAATTTCACCAAATTAATGATGTTAAGGGTCTGAGGTCATCCAAGTATGATGTCTTACCTCAGACCTTGTCACCAAATTTATGATGTTATAAGGTCTGAGGCCACCACTAAGATGTTATCCTCATAAATTCTACCACTGGAGCACAATGAACCAAGAATAGACATGGAAACTGATCTTCTCATTAATAACCTCCTCATAAGATAATACATTGACACAAACTCTTGCAACATCATATGTAATATTTATTTAGATGATCAACATTCCAGGGATTGGAAAATGGTTCCCCCTCAAGGTTTTCTAGCTTGTAGGTCCCGAGTACTACCTCTTAGGTCACTTTGTAGGGATCGTGCCAATTTTGGTGAAGCTTGTTTGCCTTCTGCAGTGTCTTCTTTAGTACCAAGTCTCCCACGGTAATGGGTCTTGATTTCACTCTTTGATTGTAGAACTTTGTTGCTCTCTGCTGATAAGCTGCTTGCCCAATTTCTGCGTATTCCTTTCTCTCTTCAATCAGATCTAGGTCTAGCCTTCTCTCCTCCCCATTCTTATCAGGATCATAGGTCTGAACCCTATGAGTAGGTAGTCCTACTTCTGTTGGTATAACGGCCTCTGAGCTATGTGCTAGCATGAACGGGGTTTCTCCTGTCGGTGTTCTTATCGTTGTCCTGTAGGCCCACAACACGACATAAACCTCTTCATTCCATCTCCCCTTAGCTTCCTCTAACCTCTTCTTGATTTCGTCGAGGATTGTTCTATATGTGACTTCGATCTGACCGTTTGCCTGAGGTCGGTCGGGAGAAGAGAAAAATTATTTTATCCCAACTCTCTCGCAATACTTCTCAAAGGAAGAGTTCTTGAACTAGGTTCCATTGTCTGAGATAAGAGTGTTTGGGAGGCCGTGTCTGCATATGATGTTCCTCTAAATAAATTGGAAGGTCTTCTGTTCTGTAATCGTTATCATCGGCTCTGCCTCCACCCACTTTGAGAAATAATCAATGGCAACTATCAGAAATCGGTAATTATTGGCAGCTCTTAGCAGTGGTCCTACTAAGCCAATAGCCCATATGGCAAATGGACAAGGGGAACTGATTGACGTCATAGGCTGATGAGGTTGGTGAGGAATAGTGGAGAATCTCTGACATTTATCGCACCTCTTCACGTAAGCTGCAGCATCCTTGGCCAAGGTTGGCCACCAGTATCCCTGTGTAATAATTCTCTTGGCCAAGGGTCTTCCTCCTATGTGACTGGAGCAAGAACCCTCATATACCTCCTGTAATACATGGGGAACTTCCGTGGGATGAACACATCTGAGGAGAGGCAATAGGAATCCCTTCTTATATAATACGTCTCCTACTATGGAGAATTTCGCAGCCCTGTATCTTACTTTCCTCCTTTCTAACTTTGATTCCGACAGCTCTCCCTTTTTGATATATCTGATAAGGGGATACATCCATGAGTCCCCTAGTTTCAAATTGAGGCAAGGGTTACTAACCTCTTCTTCTTCAATGGTCGCCCTCAGCAAGACCTCGACTGGAACCGTTCTTCTGATATATGTCTTCGTTGCCGAGGCCAATCTTGTTAATGCATCTGCATGGTTATTGTTTTGTCGAGGTATTCTCTTCATCTTTACCTCTTCGAAACCTTCCAGTGTCGTGTATTTGGCCATCCTTTTATCCTTGGCCTCACAAACTCCCAACACTTGATTAACAACTAACCTTGAGTCACTATGAAGTAGAAGTCGTCCTACTTCCAGAGTTTTTGCCAATGAGAGACCTGCTATCATGGCCTCATATTCTGACTCGTTGTTAGATGCCTTGAAGTTGAACCTCAAAGCATACTCAATGTTGGTACCATCTGGAGCTGAAAGTATTATCCCTGCACCGCTTCCACTGTCACAAGAAGACCCGTCAACAAAGAGGTTCCAGACGTCTTTATCTGATGAGAAGCCCCCTTCTGACATGATTCCTTGCTTGAAGAGGTACCGATCCTCCTTATTTTCTGTTATTCGACTTCTGACTCCTTTGGGCACAACCTCTTCTCGGTTTTGGAAGACATCTGGTACAACCTCTTTCAGATCTCGGAGGACATTGTTATTTGACCCCTTTGTAGTCTCTAGGTTATTTTCTACCTCGGCCTCTTCCCATGTGAACTCAGCTACGAAGTCTGCAAGCGCCTGCCCTTTGATGGCCACTCTTGGCTGATAGGTAAGGTCATACTCCCCTAACTCAATGGCCCAGGTCATCAGTCTTCCCGACTTCTCAGGTTTATGGAGAACCTGTCTTAGTGGGGAATTGATGAGGACGACCATGGAATGGGCTTGAAAGTAGGGCTCCATCTTCCTTGAAGCATATATTAGGGTATAGGCTAACTTTTCCATCCAAGGATAATTTTGCTCAGACCCTTGAAGGGCTTTACTGTTGAAGTATACAGGCCTTTGGATCCCAACGTCTTCTCGTACTATGGCTGCACTTATAGTCGATTCAGAGACTGCTAGATAAACATACAATTTCTCTCCTACTATGGGCTGAGATAAGAGCAAGGGAGACCCAAGGTAGGATTTGAGTTGGTTAAAAACCTCTTCACACTCTTCGTCCCATTCGAAGGCCTTTCTGATCACCTTAAAGAACGGAAGGCACTTTTCCGTCGCTCTGGAAATAAATCTGTTGAGTGCAGTCACTCTTCCAGTGAGCCTTTGAACATCCTTAATACTCTTCGGTGTCTTCATGTCAAGCAAAGCCCTGATTTTCTCAAGGTTTGCATCTATTCCTCTTTGATTGACGATGAATCCAAGAAACTTCCCAGCTCCTACCTCGAAGACACACTTTGCCGGGTTGAGTTTCATCCTGTACATATCCATAGTATCGAAGGTCTTTTTAAGGTCTGACATGAGTGCATGCCTTTAAGCTCTTCGTTAGCATATCGTCTACGTACACCTCCATAGTCTTGCCTATTTGGTCTTCAAATATCTTATTAACAAGACGTTGATATGTTGCCCTCGCATTTTTCAGATCGAAGGGCATGACCTTGTAGCAGTATGTCCCTTTGTCGGTGATGAAGGTTGTCTTCTCTGAGTCTTTTGCATCCATGAAGATCTGATTGTAGCCTGAATACACGTCCATGAAGCTCATGAGCTCATGCTCTGCAGTAGCATCTACCATCTGATCTATCCGAGGTAAGGGATAGTTGTCTTTTGGGCAAGACTTGTTCAGGTCAGTAAAATCAACGCACATTCTCCATTTTCCATTGGCTTTGGGCATAATGACTGCATTTGATAGCCACTCCGGATATATGACTTCTCTAATAAACTCAGCCTCTTCCAATTTTTTAACCTCTTCTCGGATGACGTCGTACTTCTCCCTAGAGTAAACTCTTTGTCTTTGTTTGATAAGCTTGGCATCTTTAATCACGTTGAGCTTGTGATACATGACCTTAGGGTTGATGTCGGGCATATCTGCGTGACTCCAAGCGAAGACACTATGTCTCTTCCTCAAGAAGTTTATCATCTCTTCCTTGATTTCTGTTTTTAAGGCTTTGCCGACCTAGACGGTTTTTTCCGGTTCGCCCTCATTGAGGATGATGAATTCTACCTCTTCCTCGGCCTCTCCCTTCTTCAACTTCGTTTTATCTCTAGGGTCAAGTGTGTCACTGTTATAAGTGGTAGTTGCTTTCTTATGGGCCTCTCTCTCTTCAGCCGAGTTGAAGTAGCATTCTCGTGCTATGTTCTGGTCACCCTGCACTTCCCCTACCCCATAGAGGGTCAGGAATTTTAGCATCTGGTGGACCGTCGACGGCACAGCCTCAAACTCCTTAAGGGTTACTCTTCCTATGATGAGGTTATAGGGTGAGAAGACGTTTTCGTCCATAACAAAAAAATTGATCTTCCGAGTTAACCTCTTAGGCCACTCATCACCCATCTGCACGTCCATCTCATACATGCCCAACGGATGGACCTTTTTGCCGCTGAAGCCCATTAACGGATGATGGTAGGGTACCAGCCTAGCTCTGTTAAGACCTAGGCTTTTGAAGCAGGGCCAAAATATCACATCTGCGGAACTTCCCCCATCCACGAGAATTCTTTGCACCTCCCATCCATGCACCTTTGTTGTAATTACAAAAGGGTCATCATGCGGGGCTAAGATGCCTTTGAAGTCGAATCGGGAGAACCCAACTATAAGAGTGTCCATGTCCCCCTTCTTTTTCTTCTGCGCTGTATCGGAAGACGTTAGATTTATAATTTCAAGTTTGGCTGCTGACTTGGCCTCTGCCAAATGAGCTTTTCGATCGGTCACTTCAGAGCCACCCCCCGCAAGTCCTCCACATATGGTGTTAACACCAAAAGAGATCATACCAACCCTCTTCACTGGGGTGTTGTCATCTTTTGGCGGAAGGTCCGGATCGTCTTCATCATCATCATTTCAATCATTATCTCTTCTAGCTGGGGCATCATCACGGCATCTGTCGTTTCTCCTCTTTTTAGGGTCATCTCTTCCACCTTTAGGAGCCTTGCCATCAACATACTTCCTTAACTTTCCAGATTTTAACATCTTTTCAATCTCATCCTTCAAGGTGAAGCACCTGTCTGTAACATGGCCATGGTCTTGGTGGAACTCGCATCACAAGTTCTTGTTCCTCTTATGCGGAGGAGCCTTTAGCTTCTCCGGCCATCTTAGAGACCTGTCATTCTTGATCTCGTTGAGGATATGTTCACAGCTCACAGTTAGAGGAGTATAGTGAGCGAACTTGTCATCGACAGACCTCTTCTTTCCGTCTTTCTTCCTTTGGCACTTCCCGCTACTACCGTAGTTCTCATCCTCATACTTGGCGGCCATAGCCTCTTCGGCATTCATGACTTTCCCCGCGGTTGCCAACAGTTCTGCCATGGACCTAGGAGGGTCTTCCGCGAGTTTCCACAACAACTTCCCTTTCTGAAGACCTCTTATGAGGGCGGTCATGGTTATATTCTCTTCGTAATCTTCAACCTCATGTTTTTCTTTATTGAACCTGGCGATGTAGTCTCTTAGGCTCTCGTTCTTGCCTTGCTTAACATACAGCAGATGGGTGGTCTTCTTTTGAGGTCTCACCCCAAAATAGAAGTTGTGAATGAATCGTTCAGCCAAGCCCTTGAAGTTCTCAATCGAGTTCTTCGGAAGAGAAGTAAACCAACTGTGTGCTGCACCCGTCAAAGTTCCGGAGAAGGCCCGGCACTTCATCTCATTTGGTATTGAGTATATGTCCGCCGCTGACTGATACATCTCAATGTGATGTATATGATTGGTGCTACCGTCATATTTGGGAGACACCACGGGCGGCTTGAACTTAGCAGGGGTTGGAAAGCTCACTATCCTGGCCACAAATGGGGAGCCTTCAGAGAAACCTCTTTGCAATGGGTCTCGGCTTTTGATGAGGTCTACTATCTTTTCTTTAAGACGTTGGATTGAGTCGTTCCATGGCCTTGCAACATCGACCTGGCCGAGGTTGTCCCCAGTCGCCTCCATAGGGTGGACTGAGGGGTCCCCAGCCGCAGCACAACGTCGCCTGTTGACCTCTTCCTGGTCTCTACCTCTTCCTGCATGGGGTCGGCCTTGATGAGGCCGACGTTGTTCGTCTTCCCTTTGTGAGCCAGCCACACTTCTCGGCCTTGATAACCTCTGTCTTAGGTCGTTTATTGGACCTAGCCTCTCAAAGGCCGACCCTCTGATCAATCGATCAAAAGATGATCCTCGTTATTCGTCTTCTTCACCTTTTCTGCCCCCACAACCTCGGCTCTGCTGAAGAGGACGTACTGTGTTATTTGAAACCTCATACGGTTCCCAACACTGTTCTGGAACATATTCAGCGTCCACATCGTCATACCTATCCTCCGGGCAAGGGTGTCCTTGCCTCCCCAGGCGTAAGCGCCTAGGGTCAGCAACGTCCCTCCTTCGCTGGGGGGTAGTTGGTCTTTTCGTGGTGCCTAGGGTGGTCCCCTGGACTCAGGATGGGGCTGAACCGCCGCCGGAGTTATCACCTCCGGTGAGACCCCAGGTGGTCTCATGATGTTTTGACTGAGCTGTGCAAATTGATCCTTCATCGCTTGTTGTGTTGCAGCCAAAGACATCAAGGCCGCAGCCATCTCCGCCATTTCAGATTGGGGGGGTGCCTGGATGGAACTAGGTCCTCCCGCACCAGGCGGCGGAAGAGGTGGTGGTAATTCCAATGACACATGTTAGCACTAAAGAACTTGAGTAGCAGATGAGCTTAATACCTTAAAGGACCTCTTTCAATGGTGAAGAAACTCCATGCAAGGGGTGGTGCCTGGTTCACCACCAGAGTCTCCGGTGAGGTTAAGCAGAAGAAGAGGAAGAGACAGCTTCTCGTTCCCACAGACAGCGCTAAAATGATGATGCTGGAAACAACACCACCTTTCAAGGTGTTTATGAACCCAATTCAATGTTAACAATGGCAGCATAAGACTATATATACACATATAGTAGAAGGAGGTGAGGAGAAGAGGATTTACACCGGAATATAAGTGGTTCAACCAATCAGGCCTACGTCCACTGTACAAGCGTATAATGTGTATCACTATATGAGGGCTCTAATGGCCATAGATACAATCTCTTAAGCTTTCTCTCTCTACTATATATTGGGGCAAAGTTTCAGCTAGGGTTGTAATTTTTGGATCCCTTTCCAAGAAGGAGAAAACAAGTATTTATAGTGCCTGGAGGGTGTAGTGTACCCCCCATGCATGCAATGAGCATGTGTGTGTTGATCTAACCAATATGATGAAGACATCTGTCCCTGTCACATGTAGAGAATGATGATGAAATATTCCCCCCACGTGAGGGTAATGATCTGTTATAAGTGATTTGTGTCCACGTGTCCTTATCCACACATATACGCATAAGGGCTCGGCCCTCTGTGCCTGGTCACAACCTCAGCCTGGAAGAGTACGAGGTTGGTAAAGTTTATTTGTTATCCAATCCGAGATGAGTCATAATGGCCTCGGCTTATGTGAAGCTGAGGTAAGGTAAGTGAAGCCAGAAGGTCGGCGTGGGTCGAGGTTAAGCTGGAACATGCTAGGAACATCGGTTGATTCCCTGCCGAAGCTGGCCTTGATGGAAGTATAGCTTCTGTAACCTCAGCCTACTCCTAGCCAAGGTTGTCAGCCCCTGGATGACCTGATGAATAACTATTCCCAGGAGTCATGAAGACCTCTCTTGACGAGGTTGGTAGTAACGTCGGCCATGGCCAACCTTGCTTGGGACGAGGCTGCTGACCATTGACCCAAGGCCCTTCCAACGTCGGCCATATCCTTGGCCGAGGTTGATGTCTCTGAGCCGAGGCGGTACATTTGGGGCATATCAATTGTGGGTAAGAGATTTATAGCTATTGTCAGGACAAATATAACGTACCAAACATCACATATGTCTACCGAGTAAACCAGTTTGGGCATAGCTATTCACACTGCACAAAATCTTTTAACACTCCACTTTGTTTTCAAAAAGACTCTTATACCCTTATGATTAATCATTTCCATTCCTTTTCTCACAAAAAAAAAACTTCTTCTTTACCCAAAAAATTATACACATAATTTAAAAAAATGAACTATTAAAAAAAAACAAGGATTGTAAAAAAATATTATATAGTTTTAAAAAATGAACTATTAAAAAAAAGGAAAAAGCTCTTCTTTATCCCGAAATCATTTTTTTTAAACAAACAAGAACACAACTCAATTAAAAAAAGACACGACACGACACGACACGACACAAAATTATTTTTTTTCACCTAAAACGAACACCACCCAAATAAAAACAATATGACGCAAAAATCTTTTTTTACTGAACACGAAAACGATCAACTAAAAATGCGGTCTGACATGAACTCTTATTTTCATTTAGCTAACACAAATACAACACAAATAAAAGCGACACGACACAATACGACATGCCACAATTTTTTTTTTTTAAAATAAGATACGAACACGACCTAGTTAAAATGCGGCATGCCATGAAATATTATTTTTTCACCTAACACGAACATGACTCAAATAAAAAATGCAAAAAAAAACAAACAAAAAACTTTAATAATTAGATTATGTTAAAAAAAACTTTAATAGATATTATATTTTGTGATTTTTATGTGTTAAACTTTAATAGGTATTAGATTTAATAATTCACAAAATCTAATTATTAAAGTTTAATAAAAATAAAATCTTATTTTTATTTTCTGATTATTATGTTCACAAAATCTAATTATTTTATTTAATAGGTATTTATTTTGTGATTATTATGTTCACAAAAACTTTAATAATTAGATTATGTTAAAAAACTTTAATAATTCACAAAATCTATAATTAGTATTCGTGTCATATTCACAAAATAAAATATTGACATTTTTTTATATCTAACACGAATTCGTGTATTCGTGTTCGATATAAAAAAATGTCAATATTTTTTTTATCTAACAAGCATACTAATTTGTGAATTATTAAAGGAGTAGTTCATCTTTTTCATTTTTTAAAAAAACTGAATATAGATTTTCGTTAATTATTAATGGAGTAGTTCATTTTTATCTAACACGACTACTAATTATAGATTTTCGTGTTAGATATAAAAAAAATGTCTACATTTTTTTCCTTTTTTTTAATAGTTCATTTTTTAAACTATATAATATTTTTTTTACAATCCTTGCTTTTTTTTAACAGTTCATTTTTTAAAATTATGTGTATAATTTTGGGGATAAAGAAAATGTTTATTTATTTTTATGAGAGGGAATGCAAATGATTAATAATAAGGATATAAAAGTCTTTTTAAAAACTAAGATCACAAAAAATAGAATTTAAATTTGAAGACCCGCTAGTGACCTTTTGACATGATATAAACATTAAAAACTTTAAAATCCAGTGCAAGTACTTATTTATTATTACAATAATTGCACGAGTCATGTGAAAAACTCACAAAGATTCACTACTAAAGTTTGTCAAAATTTAAACTATAAAATTATTTATAACGAATTTAGACAAACTAAGTGATATCTCATAGCTCTTCACCCGCTCTAAAAAAAAAAGAAAAAAAAAGTTATATCTGATAGCTGGTGTGGTGTTAAGAATTAGGACACTTGTGAGTTCTTTCAATATTATGTTATGTAAAATTACTTGTAAATGATATTTTATACATATATTGATGATAGAGTGATGGTTTTGTCCATCTAATATATATTCGAATGTTTAAGTCAGCATTGGTGGGCGAAAAAAGAAATATGATGGCAGATTTCGCACTCCAGCCCTGAAAAATAGAATACAAAGAACAATACTCAATCAAGTACTTTTTTTTTAAGCATATCATGAGGTGATCGCGTCAACGTACGTGCACTTCGATTCATTTTCATTCGCGATTTGTGGCTTTTGTTGACCAAATATTATTTTGACAATATCGAGGATCGAACTGAGGACCAAACTCAATCCACCGTCAATACAGTCACAATGGCAACCTTATACCACTGAGTTAAGACGCTTGATTATACCACTGGATTAAGATGCTTGATTAATCAAATACTTTTGTATCGAGAAAAGAAAAAAATGGTCATTTGACCCCGTTACTGTACCCAATATAAAGTTAGACATATAAAAAAAATTATATTATACTTTCATAGTTATTCCTACTAGTGATTATTCTTTATTTTCTCTTCTATCATTTGTTTGATAGTGTAAATTAGACCCCACTTCATATAGGTTTTCAGTCTTAATCAAGATAAGTCAAGGCGCGTCGAAATGGTTGGTAGTTGCCTAGTCTCATCCTAGAGTCTATTCTCCTTGTACTGTTTTTTTTTTATTTGAAAAAAATGAAAGAAGGGGGGTCAATTTAGGCTCCTTCCCTTCCGGTGCATAGCTGCGCTAGCAAGTACTACGAGCCCTTTGTCCCACGCATCTAACCAGCTCGCGTGGTTCACCCATCAACGTGGCAAATATAAATCAACCTTATAAGTAAAAATGAGTAACAGCTTAATTTTAATCCCCATAAAAAAAATATATATATATAAAAACAAATTAACATATTTTTTATTTCTCGATTTTTGTCATACTTGGGAATAAATTATCCTGAAAAAAATTATTTCGCAAAAAATGCACAAGTTTTTGATTAAACATATGTTTTCCAAGAAAAGGCATAGTATTTCCAAAAAAAAGGAAAAAAGAAAGAGAGGGCCATCAAAATCTATATTGTAATTTATATATTAAATTTTCCTATAATTTTTCGCACGTCCTTGCAAAACCCCAAAGCCAAAATTAAACCCTCGCAAACGAGCAAACGCAAACCCATTGATTCATAATCCAGCAAAACCAAATGAGGATATTTGAAAATCAGCCCCCCACCTTTAGTTTGGATCCATTAGGTTTTTAGTTTTTTTGGCTTTAGCCTATCTCCTAAGATTTTTTAGGTTCCCATCACATGTGTTTTTAAAATTGTATTAAGTCTCACAACCACCCAAAACTACCCATAACTACTCTGTGGTCCCCCTTCTTCCTTTCTGCAGATAACAACACTTATTCCATATTGGTTAGAATAAGACCAACAACTAAAAAATTAAAAACTTGGGAGTGGATACAAATAAGTCTTAAAAATAGGAACAAACACTAAAGATTTCGTAGGTTTTTCCTTCTTTTTGTTTTATGTTCTTTTTAAATGTAAATAGACAATAGTTTTGGGTGCAATATTCAACAACGAATTAAAATGAATATATAAAAAAATAATTTGAAAAAGGCACATTTCAAATGATATTTAATGGTTAAACATTTGAATGGACAATTCTCATCCAAAATGCACACAAAGGTATAATAGCATAAACTTTCGATGTCAATTCTAAGCGTATATATATATATATATATATATATATATATATATATATATATATATATATATATATATATATATATATATATATATATATATATATATATAATTAGGCTCTCCAACATAACTCTGAACATACCTATTTTTTTAAAATAGTAAAAATAATAATTTTGAGATGATATTTTTTATATGGGTTCATGATATTTCAATGTATACCTATAAAAAAATTAACTAAAAATAATGTATTTTGTTATTTTTAAAAAATAAGTAAAAAACTGGCAGGTTTTACCTTTTAAAATTGTCAGTTTTTTTATCTATTTTTTAAAAATAGCAAAACATAATATTTTGGGCTGGATATTTTTACAGGGGCACATTGAAATCTCATGAATCCATATAAAAAATATCAACTCAAAATTATTTTTTGCTATTTTAAAAAAATAGGTATGTTCAGAGGTATGTTAAGTGAGGTATGTTGAATAGTGTGACTCTCTCTCTCTCGCTCGAGAGAGAGAGAGAGAGAGAGAGAGAGAGAGGCCCTCTCGTGTAAGGACTCCTTATAGTACAGACTTTGGTACATACCATTTTTTTAAAATAGTAAAAAAATGAATTTTTTGATGAAACTTCATGTATATGATATCCATGGTGGGAAGATCATCTCCAATTTTTTTCAACAAAAAATTCAATAAAAAAATCGTTGAGATGAAGTGATATGTAAAAAAATGGTATAAATATGCATTTTCGACCGTTGAAATGTTGGCGATCATCTCACCCACTTTTTGATTGAATTTTTTTATGAAACTTTATGGATATGATCTCGATAGTGAGAAGATCATATCCATGAAGTTTTATCAAAAAATTCAATCAATAAAGCGGCAAGCGCCGATCCAACATTTCAACGGTTAAAAATGCATATTTATACTATTTTTTACATATCACTTCATCTCAACGGGTTTTTTATTGAATTTTTCGACGAAAAAAATTGGAGATGATCTTTTCACCATGGAGATCATATTCATGAAGTTTCATCAAAAAATTCATTTGTTTACTATTTAAAAAAATTAGTATGTACCGGGGTCTGCACCATAAGGATCCCTTACAGGAGATTTTCTGTATAGAGGGTCGGCTCTAGGCATAGGCGGGTTAGGCCGCCGCCTAAGGCCCCCGATTAATTGGGGCCCCTTCTGGGAAAAAAAAGATTTTAGGTTTAAAAAAAAATAGGTATTAAAAAAAATTAGTTGTAAAAAAAAAAGGCCCCCCAAAAAAATTAATTAAGAAAAAAATTAGAGTTATCACTTAAAAAAAACCCTGCAAAATGAAATTGTTCTATTTAAAATAAACTCATACACTAAACCTAACAACAACATAATAATCCACTCAACACTAAAAAATAAACCGACACAATAAATCCACCATTATAACCCAACTCAACCCATTTACTTATTCTATTCTTCTAAACCTAACTCTCTCATTTCTCTCACCCACTTTCTTCTCTCACTCTTCTTCTCTTCCTCTCTTCTTCTCTCTCACTCACACTACTCTCTCTCTACTAACCAAAGCAAGAATAAACACTCTCTTACCCACCTCACCCACCCACCCCAAACCCTTAGCGGCCACTGCCACACCCCCCAAAAAGTAATTTTCGACAACCCCCCACCCCAAAAAAGAAAACGAGTACCCCCCCCCCCCCCCCCTTTTTTTCTTGAACTAACCTCATCAAAATAAGGGTTAAAAATCTAGGGTTTCAATTTCTTCAATTTCAGAAAGTTAGGGCTTGATTGGAGATTGGTTGGACCTTGTTTGTGTAAGTATATATTATTCATTTGCTTTGTTATATCCCACTATATAAAAAAATTTATGTTACTACTAATATTTTTTTTTTTTGTAGATTTAAATTTATTATTTGGCAATTTACAAATTAAAATTTGAGATTGCTCTCAAATTGACACTCAAATCAGGCTCTATTGTTCCTTTTAACATTTTTATTTAATATGGTTTGTCAATTTTATTAAGAATCTTGTGATTGTGTGATTAATTTTTATTTTTGCAAATTACACTTGTTGTGTTGTGTTGTGTGAATATATCTATAGATATTGCTAAAGAAATGGAAATTGAACTCATATTTTGTGAAAAGCGTAATATTTATAGAAAAAAAATATATTGATGAGAATTCTAGTGATGGGATTAGACACTAGTGTATTAAAATTGATTTTCTATATAAAAATTGGTTTTGCATCGAAAAATGTGAGAAGAACACATTTTCTTTAATTTGATTTTTTTTATACAAAAGGACCCCATTTTGATTTTTCGCCTAGGACCCCCGAAAACTATAGAGGCGGCCCTGTCTGTATATATATATATATATATATATAATTGACATCTTCACGAGGGATTGACAAGTGGCATATAATTTAATTAACAAGTGCATCTCATTAATCTCCTTCCCCACCTCCACACATATTTAGTACTTTAAATCTCAAACCATGTTAACTTAATTACTTTTCATTTATACATGAGTCTCTCTTCTACCTTTTTGTCTTCAGCCAGTTATATATTCTCAAGAGATGAAGTAGCACCCCTTAAATATCTCATTATCATTCATTCACTTTTAATGAGCAACGTTTGTCGTGTTCCGAAAAAAAGTGATAATGTGAAGAAAGAAATGATAAACAATTATATTAACTAAACATATAGAATTAAATTTATTGAACATATATAGATCTAGAATTACCCCAGTTTGTACATACTCTCTCTCTCTTAGAGAGAAAGAGAGACAGAGAGAGCGAGGCTCCCATATATCATGGTTCTTACATCACCTATGAATCATACCTAGTTTTGGGTCCTAATTTTTTTACTAATTTATTTATTTATTTTACGCATGGAGCTAACCTTCCAATCAACACATGTTCAAAAAATTAGGTCAAAATCCAATTTCTAGCTTTTTTTTTTAAATCGAACAAAAAAATGCAGAAAATACATTATTTTTAAAGGTCTGCGCCAATAAAATTTTGTGATTTTTTTTTTAAATAGCAAGAAAATGTATTTTGATCTAATTTTTTCAATATATGTTGATTGAAAGGTTAATTTCAATAAAAAAAAAGTAAAAAAATTGAAAAAAAGATTTTTTAAGGCGTAGAACTGTGTGTGATATATGGTATTATGTATAGAGTGTGATGTAGGAGCGACTTCTTCTGTGTGTGTGTGTGTGAGAGAGAGAGAGAGAGACTCGTAACCACAATGACGAGTTATGATTTTTTTTAGCAAACTCACTTTCATTTGCTAACCAAATGTATTATATAGGAATTAATTGGTACTCAATTCCTAGATTGATAATTTTTTAAATGCTTCGAAAATAATGTTGACATGACACTTATTACTAGACTTTTTTTAAAAATTTCATGGTATTTGTAATTAAATTCAATTACTATTTATTGCACAATTTTTTTTCCTGTTTTCATTTCTTATTACATTTAGGGGTCGTTCAATCTGGTGTTTCTGTAATAATTGTTTATTTATTTTAATGCGAAATGATTGTGTCACTTTAAAAAGTCATAAATTCAAATTTTATATTCCAAATTGTTTTCCTCTTAGTGAAGAATTATGTTCGATTAATTGTAATTTATTCTAACTTACAGTTTACCTCAAATTAGGATCTGCTTAATTTCTGTTGTTCTTCTTGATCATCTTTAAGGTACGTATCTACCAATATTATTATTTTTCGTGTCCAACATTGTTTATCAGTTTTGTGCCTATGTCAATGCGGATACTTTACGCTATTAATTGAAAGAGGAATGACCAACTTAATTACTTGAATGGACAAATTGTTTACTTGCAAGGGCAAAAATGTTTGAATATACTATGTATATATGAATTTTTTAGTTGAAAGGACAAATTGTATATTTGTGAATGAGAAAAATTGTCTATGTTAAAAGAAAAAAATGTGTATTATTATTACATAATGTATGAATTAACATAATGTAGGTAAATACATACCGTTTGAAAATTTATATCATTTTTAAGGTTATTTCCTTTGACAGCCTGAAAACATTATAACAACTTAATTCGTCAGTCAGTAACTATTTAATTTTTTTAACGGTTCAATATGTGAAAAAAATGGTCAAAGTATATCCCTCTTATTGCATAGTATTTAATCTTATTAAATTCACTCCTGTTATTTTCACATCTAGAATTTTGGTTCCTTATTTTATACAGATGTACCACCCTTAGTCCCTGCCTATATTTCACCTACACAACCCCATTAAGAATGCAAAATCTCATTTTATATTGATTTATTACATTATTTCTACAATGGAAACTTCTACTACCACGTAACGCATGACGTGCAAGCTAGTGTACCAAAAAAATAGGACAATAGAATAGGATCAAATGTCAAATGACATAATAAAATAGACATTTAAAATCTTGATTTTGATATTTGACAAGTAATTAAATTAAAAACAATTATTAAAGTACATAAAATTCGTTTGAAATTTTCATTTGTAATTATAAAATTATTTTTATTAAAAAATATTTATCTCAGCTTTCGATGCAACTAAATTATTCCAAAGAAGTCATAATAATCCATCTTCTACACAAAAATAACAATATTTTTCTGAAAATAAAATTCCCACACATCATGTAACTCTCAAAATTCTTAGAGGTATTATATTGAATTACTATACTTTTATTATAAGACCGGAGTATAAATTTAGCCTAAAAAAGTCTATACTACGTCGTTTTGGAGTTGCACTATTCCTAAAGCAGAAAAATATTTTCTGTTTAAGAGCCAAAAGAAACCACCTGACCACTTCTGCTATTTACATAAACACCCCCATTAAATGTAATGTAATGTAATGTAATATAATATAATATATAATGGAATGTAAATATATATTGCAGCTGAATATGAATATTGCTATTGTACTAGTATTTATAAATAAATAAAAAAGTAACCGTTGCAAATCAAATAGCCATTGTAAACCTTTGGGGGTAAAAATCTAATAAACAAAAACAGGGTGATGTTCCTAGGCCGAACATCATGCTCCGTTTTAGGGTTTTAATATTTTTTTTACTTCTATGGCGGAAGAAGATGTTCCGTTTTAGGCAGACCCCACATAAAACCCAACTAGTCCAATTCTATATTTGTTATTTTTTACACTTACCAACGTTTAGATTTACACTTTTACACTACCCATAGCATACATATATACACATTTACACTATCCATAAGGGTTGCTCTAAGTAACGCTAATGCTTTCGACAAAAAAAATAAAAATTATAAAAACATTTTCTTAAGGTTATCAATCTAAAGAAAATTTTCTTTAACAAGTTATAGAGTACAATTTTGCCATTTACGGTAATTATATAAGGTTGTAAATTAATACACAATGGAAAAACTGATTACTAGAGGTTGAACTTTCACCGCTATATTATGTCTAATGGTAATAGTTCCAACCCTACTAATTTTATTATTGGAATCAATTGAAAATGACAATAGTCTAGATGCCCAGGACTGCAAATAAAAAAGCATTAAATCTAACTCAATATTTTTATGGCTGAAGTGTAATGTGGAGTTCTAGTTTAATGATTTAGTCATTTTCCATAACAATATTAAATCTTTTTTTTTTGTGTGTCTAACCAAATGCAAATCGACGTGCACTAAAAGTCCAGTGGAAAGGCTTATAATTATCACAGTTGGACATGAAAACTTAATAAAGAAATATGATTTATTTGCCATCACTCAAGTTTGGTTGCTTAAAACAAATTTGTTGTTTTTAGTCCATGAAACTTTTTGTAATGTTCACAGAGTAGGCCCAAAATTAATTTATTAGACATATACTGATCACATCTCTCTCCCAATGTCAAAGATGACAAAGTTCTCCTTTTTAGGTTAATTACACTTTGACTCTTTCAACTTTATAACTATTTGTAGTTCATCACCAGTACTTTTATTTTTAAACTTAATTCCTTCAACTTTTAAAACATGTCATTTTACCGCTTACTGTAGTGGTGTTAAGTTTCTAGATGAAAAATTGGTCATTTGGACAAGTGGTTGGACAAAAGTAACCTCATGTGTAGCGCACATGATAAATTTTCTGTCCAAAATTTTAATACTATTAGTTTTGGGGGGTAAAGTGGTGCATTTTTACAAGTTGAGGATGTTAAGTTAAGAAAATGAAAGTATGAAGTAAAAATTGTGGCAAAGTTGGAGGGGTCAAAGTGTAATTAATCATTTACTTTATTTGTTTTTAATTATTGCAGTTGTTTCCAAATAGAATGTAGTGTGATGATCTTTAATTTGTACGGAATTAGCAAAAAGAAGTTTTGGAAAAAGTACAATTTATGACTACTTTATTAGAATATGTATCAATAAATTATTTATCAATCTTGACTTGTTTAGACACAAATCCTAAGTCGTTGTTTGATATGTGATAATATTTTGCATAAAACTCCAAAAAATATTTTACCATAATTATGAATCATATTGTTCTAATGGGTTGCTGACTAGTGGGTTGAAACCTTCCACCCTTAACAAAGCTTGAGAAATAAGAATTACTTCTTGTGATCTATGGTCTCAAGTGTTTGCTGGTGAAGAGAATAAAACTCAGGATCTCGGGGGGCGCAAGTCCCTTAGTCCTCGTTGTCTATCACTCGACCAAACCCTTGGGGGTAGAAATCAAATTTCAGTTTCCCATTCAAGTATGGAAAGTGGCATGATAATCAGGCTATACATAAGAAACACTTTAGCAATCTTTTAATAATACATATTGTAAATTATTTATTATTGTCATGTTCTAAGTCATTAATAACATTTTCATACATTTAGCTTTTAATTCTTTTGAAGAAAGACGAGAATTTTTATTTAGAATTTTTTCTTTAGATAGTTGTAAGGAGATCGATTGCAATAATAGATAATGTTGACTTAAGCTTTTTCTGTTTTTCGAGATCTTGGTAGTCCTTTAAAGACTAGATAATAACTTTTTGTGTTTCGTCATATTAAAATTTATCCCAGCACTTATAGTGGAAGTTTCTTAATAAAGTTGGGATTCAATTTTATCTCTAGAAATTTCAAAGGTCCATCCCGAGATGAATGGAATAGAAAAGTGGGTTATAAAAAGGAATACATTTAATTATGAAATTGTTTGACTCCCTTTATTTTAGTGTGAACATTTTCATATGAGACGAAAAGAGTTTTAAGATCATGAGGAAGAAAATTTCCATTTTGTCCAATGCATGAATAAAACCAATTCGGAAGTTATTGATTTAATACTTCATTTTTTATTTTAAAAAAATATTAATGTTTACTTTGAGGATTTTGATAATAAAAAGAATAACTCCATACTTAGATATAATCCCATATAATTACATTCTTTATGAGAATATTTTAATACTTTCTGTTTATTTGGATTTGATCCTAATTCGTAGGGGGTAATATTTTATGAACAAAAGCTTTGGTGAAAGTCAAAGGATTGCCTATGGGATTATTCCCCCTTTTAAGAGTGAAAAACGAACGGAAGCAGTTTTTGATTAAAATTGCTTCATAGTACATTCGATTTTTTCTCTCGATTAAGAAAAATGTTGATCAATTTCGAAGTATCTTTGAGAAGGGACACATGGCTCA
The DNA here is from genome assembly GCA_949130495.1 of Sambucus nigra. NCBI lineage: Eukaryota > Viridiplantae > Streptophyta > Magnoliopsida > Dipsacales > Adoxaceae > Sambucus > Sambucus nigra. Next base: position 38,240,315 of record OX422220.1, read on the forward strand.
CGAGCATAATCCATAGCCTTCTTATTTAAAAAATAAAATAAATTCTTCTCCTTTTTAAGGAGCATTAAAGGGGCTTCCATAGTTGATATCCGAAGATGAGAATCTGTCTCATCACTATAAAAAATGAAAGAAGATGCTCACACTGAATATGCCCAAAATAATGAAGACATGAAAACCTATTGTGGAGAGACATACCTCAAATTGTGGTTTGTTGATATAAAAGAGATAGGAGACATCGGGACTCTAGAAAAATCAGAAAAGGGGAAAAAGAAATTAAATAATATTAACATAGGAAACGGCCAAAATATCAGTGCTCCGAAGATTCCCCCTAAAAAGTGATAAAATAGTGCTAAAGCCCAAAAGTCTCAGCATTGAAATAATCCCCTCACGTGGGACTCTAAAAAGATTCCCTGACATAATGCTTTAGAGATTCCTTACCACCGAAGTACATTGGACATAACCGAAAAGGGATAAATTTTTACGTATCTTAGAGGACTCGTGACAGAAGTCTGGACGACTCCAAATTTCATCAATGACATGCATGTTGCGGCCCCATTCCTATTAAATGGATATCTTAACTCTTGTCCAAGGGAGAGTAAACAGTTTTCGAGTTTTAAGTTTTAGTTTTCAGTGAGTGTTCATGTTGTCCTCCTTTTCTCTTTGTGTAAATGTCACTCCTATGTAAATCTTTAGTTCATCAATAAAAAAATTTATCTTCGTCTATCTCCTTTGTATTAAATCTTAGTAAAAAAGTCTAAAATACTCTTAGTTCAAATTTTATTTCCAATATTGTTAATTCACTCTCTATTACAAATTTCTCCAAGTTTAAAACTTGAGTTTATATACTAATCCAAATTTCTCCACGTTCAAAACTTAAACTTATGTATCTTAGGCAAAACATTACATTATAATAGGTAAGACAACCCTTATAGAAATAAATCTTCTTAAATCGGATGTAGCAGTCCTTAAAATTATTAGTGGAAAGGAATCTAACTTCCTGAAAGGTTGAATCAAGAATCTGCAGCTCCTCCAAAACTTATTCAGAATAAAAAATATTGAAGAAATAGTCCAAAGTCATAATTGAGATATGGAAATAAGTTTTTCTACAAATAAAATGTCAATAATTTCATTATTTAAAAGAAGTTTTAGTGAATTTAGTCCATCTAATGTTTCTTCTAGCGATTACCAAAGCTTTAAGACACCTGATCCTTCTAATATAGGTCCTTCCTTAAATGGAAAAGTGTAAGGACAATTTGTCTATCTTTATGTGTATGTTATGTCATAAGCCGTTACAAGATTGATGGTTGAAAAGATCTCATCGTCATCAACAAAATCCGAAATCCGAAGATCAAAAGAAGAAGGAATTTGGGAATCAGACCTGACCGGACCGATCCGGCTCAAATAAAAAGGAACCGATCCGGCTTATCGGACCGATCCGACCAACTACCGGACCGATCCGCTTTGTCAGACTCCAGTAGCCACCGGACCGAATGCAAACCGATGGAGCAATAATTAGCCGAACCGATCCGACTGCTACCGGACCGATCCGACTCTGTTAAAAAGAACCGATCCGGAATAGCGGACCGATCCGCCTCAGATACCGGACCGATACGGCCTGGATAAGTTCAAACAGATCGTGGCCAGATTTTCTAGGGCAAAGAGTTCCTTATTTAATCCACGATCAGAGGTTGTTTTTCACAAGACTTTCCCACGTTTTTCAGAGCATATTAACCCTAAAGTCTTCACCTATTGAGTCCTATGATTCTAGGTTTTTAGATTCACACATCTTCCATATCTATGTGAATCAAGTTTGGTAACCCAAGAACACCATTGCTGTTGTTCAACCCTTTGTGAAGTGGACCGTTCCTTCCTCTTCATTGCAGCCCTACTGGACAGGGATAGTTCCAGCCGCCAACCCTACTGGAAAGGGATATTCCAGCCGCGACTACAGAATCCGACACCTGCGGGTAATTCTTAGTCAAAAACTTGTATTTCAGTGTAATCCGATTGTAAGTCGTTTCTCTTACAAATTATAGTGATATACAAATGGTTTTGCCCCTGTGGGGGATTTTTCCTTAACTTTGTGTGTTGAATAATTCTTGCATGATTTCATATTGTTTCAATCACACCTAGTTGCATGCTTAGGGTTAATTTGGGTTAAAAATGGTATTTATTATATTATTTCTTAATTGAACGCAAGCGCCAACTCTTTCAAAAAGAAAAACTAATTTTGAAGGAATTTGAACCTCTACTGAGGATATCTCTTATGGTATTTATGAAGAATGGGAACTAACCGATTCTGTAATGGCATTTTTAATTTACGACATACAAAATAAAAAATACTATCACAAAGCCATTCAAAAATAAATAAACATGAAATAAATAATGAATTTATGCAAGAAAAATATTAAGAATTCAAATAATGATATTTTAAAAAATTTACTTATACGCAACTACAAAATCAAAACGGCCAATTTTACACGTAGATACATACAAATTATAAAGGTATTCCTTTTGTTGAGTAATTCTTAAATCAACATAAACATGTTTCCCTTATAGAAACTGTTTATAAATCATGGAAAACTGATAGTGGAGTTATAGTCGAGCCTATACATACTTTGACTAAACCAATTAAATTGGGTATAAAAGATCAAGGCCTAGAAGAAAATGCTTTCCCAACTTCAAAACAAAACAATTATACAAACTCACGCCTTAACACTACATCGTCTCAATTAATTATAATTAAAGAATGAATTGAATACTTAAAGGAGTCGAAAACAAAAAATATATGCAATCTAATAAGAAAATTTTGAAACCACTATAATTAAACCTAACATTCAGTTCTCAAAATGATTTAATTTATAAAAATCAAAACAATGATAAAATGAATTGCTTGATCAATTATTGGATAAACTATCCAAACTAGACATCAAATATAATGGAAAAAATATCCTCCCCATTATAAAAAGTGAAAACTAATACGAAGATATTTGAAATGATTAATCTGGCAATTCCAATGAGATAAATTTTCAAAGTCAACTTCTTCAAATGAAAGTCAAAAGTATAAATAAAATTGATTTTGGTACAAATAAGGCATAATCTATAAATAACCAAATTTATTATAGTTGACCACCTCCATTAGATTTATCAGATAAATAGGAATCCATAAATATTGGAAGTACTTTTAGTGTAAAAACTAATTATGAATGGAATATCGACAGTCTTTCAGAATACTAAATTGTTGATCCATTCCATGTAATGAGCTTTCCTTTCATAAAAAATGAACATGATATGGTTCAACAAATGCAACAAATTAGGTCTATTGAAGACGCAATATATACTCTTATTCATATTATGATTCTTCATTTTATAGGTGAAAATTTAAATACTTTTGGAAGGATTAAAGTCCTTTTAATAAATATAAAATACACACTCTAACTCATTTTCATTAGTATAAAAATATTAGGTAATGAGAAGATAAGATGTTAATACAAATGTCAAACTCATGTTCTTAGAGACATACAATGTAATCATCTAACACAACACTTCTCCTCTCTCTAGTGGATTTCATTAATGGCATAGGTTCTGGAGGTGGTTGAGCTTGTTCTTCTGAAATGGGAAGTTATTGGATATTGTTTTGATTAGGATTTGCTTCACAATGTCATAAATAGAAAATGTTAATAACATATTCCTCTTCAAAATCAAAATCCCTAACCTTATCCCCCCCCCCGCCCCCGGAAAACTCAACATCCTCAAAGAACTGGGCATTTCCCATATCAAAAATTGATTTAATAGTAGGATCATAGAATTTGTAACCCCTAGATCTTTCAGAGTATCTAATAAAATAGCAACAAACAGTTAGTAGTTACTTTAGTTGGTACTCTATTAAGGATATACACTGCAGTCTTTAATGCTTTAACCCAGAGTATTTCTGGTAAGTTAGAATGACCGATCATACTTCTTACCATGTCTTTAAGTGTTCTGTTTCGTCGTTCAGCAACACCATTCATGCTTGGATAACCTGACATGGTGTACTGTGAGATGATATCGCATTCCTCTAGGAATTTAGCAAATGGTCTTGGGCGTTGTTCAACTGAACTGTCATACCTACCGTAGTATTCACCACCACGATCAGATCTGACGCTTTTAATCCTTTTGCTGAGTTGATTTTCAACTTCAGCCTCGAATGATTTGAACACCCCTGGAGATTAGGACTTTTTATGGATGAGATAAAGGTAGCCATAACGTGAAAAATCGTCTATGAATGTGATAAAATTGTAAAAACCCGCCCTTTTGGAGACGATTAAATTCCATAATTAAATATAAACTGGCAATTTGGGGAATTTCCTAAAATAGTAATTTTTGGGATTTTCGAGGATTAAATGATTTTCGAAGGATGTTGTGATTATTTTTGGGACTATATAGGTCGAAATATTTTAATTATATGTCGTCGTTGAGTAAAGCGACACGAGGTAAGATTTTTTATTTGGAAAACCCGCATTTATTTATTTTGGGTTGGAATAGTGATTTGCGGTCAAGTACCTCGGATGGAAATTTCGACTGCGTCGTGAGTCTCGAAATGTCCGAGATAGTCGGAAAAGAGTGTCCGATTGTCGAAAATGAGTTTCGGGTAATTTTAGAGGTAAAATTAACTCGTAATTGAGTAAACGAGTCGTTTTGGGGGTTTTAAGGGGTTAAACCCTTTTCTTCCTACATAAAGAGAGGGAGAGGGAGAAAAAGAGAAAGGAAAGAAAGAAAAGAGAGAGAAGAGAGAGAGGAAGGAGAAAAGAGGGAACTCCGGCCAAACTCCGCGGGCTTCGGCTCGAGGTCGTCGGATTATATCCACGAGGCAAGTGTTTACTTGCTTTATTTACTTTTGAGCATAAATCTCATATCGTAGTTTGGTATAAACAAACCCTAAAGATTTTGGGTTGGGTATTCGTGAATAAAACGGGTTTTCGGGAGTTAAAACGAATAAACCCTTAAAATTTGTTAATCGGAGAAACTTAGGTTTTAACCTAAATCAATTGGTGGTTTAGGGTTCTAGGATGTTTAGAACCCTTAATATATGTGTATTTGTAGTTGGTTGAGGTTGTAGGACGTTGGGTGAGGTGGAAAAAGCTTGAGAGAAGCTTTAATAGCCGAAACCGTCTCGGAGAAGACGATAAATAGTAGGACTTGCGCCTTAACCGAATCGATTTGGCCAGGGTGAATCGATTAGGATCTTGGTCAAAAAATAAAATTTGTAGATATCTTCGACGCGGTCGCGTGGGCGCCGATCGCATATTTTTCTGATTTTTTTTGGATTTATAGTGATTTTTCTACGAAAAGCTATCCGAGATTGAAATCATTAGTTATAACTTATTGGAGATAAATATTAGGGGTTCTCAAAAAGGACTTTTAGGACCTCTAAAGAATTTGAGGAGATATTAAAACTTTGGGTTTGTTGAAATAAATTCGATTTATAATTTAAATGGTGAGTTGATTAAATTTTGGGTATTGGGTTATATATAAAACCCTAAGCAGATTTGGGAATTTCGGACCAGCCGAATCGATTCGGACAGGCCGAATCGATTCGGTAAGAGACAGTTTAAAAGTAGAACCATTTCGAATCGATTCGGACAGGGCGAATCGATTCGGTGGCCAGCGAATCGATTCGGGCAGGCCGAATCGATTTGGTCCTGGCAAAATTTTGAGGTTTTCTCCTTTTAAGTTGATGGATACTTAAATTGTGGTTTTGGAGATTATTATAGGAGTTTCTACATGGAATATTAGGACTCCTAGATGATGATTTGAGGAGGATAAGAAAACCTCGGATTAATTTAGAGTGTGATCCGGGGTATGGAATTAATTAATGTTTTGGGATAAGAGACATTCAGGTTGATGTATAAGTCCTTAAATGAAATTAAGGTATTTTGTTAGCTATAAAAGTAAGAGAATACTTTGGGTTTAATATCATGCATATATGAATGCATGATTATGATTCTTTGAGGGAATATTTTGGATTAATGGTCATCGCTAGATGTACTTGGCATAGGGCCATTATATATATATTCTAGGAGGAATATATGGTATATGTATATACTATGTGATTAAAGTATATATATATGATAAGATGTAAATGATTTTGAAAATATAAAAATGAATATTTTCAAAATGGAAAGATAAATGATTTTCATAATTGATAAATTATGGATTACACATCTCCCTAAATCGCTATCATAAGGGAAGTTGCGTGCGTTATGGTGATGCCCCCTGGCTAATGAATGCAGGGTGGCTATAGTCATATATGCCATATGGGAGATTATTATTTACTGCGCTGGTTAGGGGATTCTGGGTGTGGTCTTGACTTTCCCGCAGGCAATATGGTTGCTTCCCGACGTTGGTAGGTTCCCAGGTTGCCTTGTATAGATAGGCCCTGGAATATGATAGCCATTTAGGGGCGCGTCCAGTGGGAAAACTCGGAGGGGAGGTCTTAGTTTTATTAAAGCAATTTATGATAATAAATTGGCTTTAATTTACATTTCCTGAGTATAAAAAGGGAAATGGGATAAAGGTTTGGCTTCGGTAACACTCCCGGATGGAAGAAGGGATGTGGAAGCATATGATATGATCAAAGCATTTTCATGATAATGGAAATGGCTTTGGGTACATTTCCTGAGTGTAAAAAGGGAAATGGGAAGATATAAAACGAAAAAGCATTTTTATGATAATAAAATTGGCTTTTAAAAGTATATGATTTTTTAAAGCAATTCATGATAATGAATTGGCTTTTATATTTACATCTCCTGAGTATAAAAAGGGAAATGGGAGGTTTTGAGAAAAATGAAAGTATTGATAAATACTTGATATATGAACCCTTAGTCCGGGAGATAGATCCGGATGGTTATGGTAAAATATGTATATGTATATATGGATGAATCGAGTATCGAGGGTCTAATGGGTCCCGATGATCGACCTTGCCGCATAGTAGTGTATCGGGGGGTTCCTTGTTTGGATTTCGCTTCGCGAGACACCTCACGCACGAATATGGCAACGTGTTGAGACTGGAGAGAAGTTTAATCCTTAGTGCTCTTATATTTTAAATTCTTATGGTATATATATATTTATATATATATCTTTCTGTACTGAGGGACTAGCGGATCTCGACGATCGACCGTGCCGCGTAGTAGTGTATCGGGGGGGTTCCTTGTTTGGATTTCGCTTTGCGAGACACCCCACACACGAACATGGCATAGCATTGAGACTGGGGTGAAGTTTAGCCCTTAGTACATTACTTGGACTATCTAGGGTTGATAGTGGGTTGGTGATAGACTAGTTTAGCAGGATAGCTTGACTAGGATGTTTAGAGGGATGCGCTAGGAGTGCACTGTTAGTGGAGAGTTGAGGGGTATCTCACGGGAGTGCGATACCAAATTTAAATATGAGATAAAACCTTTTTCTAAAAAATAAGGCATTTATGCACTTGCTAAATATTTTCAAAACTCGGGCTCTGACCCGTTTATCTACTTTTCCTTTCTTGCTATATTATATATATATATAGGTGTCCAGACACAGGGACGCCTGGATGGCACTTCTTTCGAGTCAGACGTCAGCTGCAGCAGCTGTGGATGCGTGCAGGTTTTTGATAGCCGCTTCCATTCTTGTACTCTAGATAGGAGGTACTGTATAAATATTCGGGCCAATGGTCCAATTGCATTTATTTATTCTTTGAGTTCAGCATTCGATATGGTTGTATATTTTTGACCGAGTGTTCGGTTATTTTATTTTATTTCAGTTTCATTTCCGCAAAATTGTGTGGATGATTTATTTACAGTTGTTAAAAAGAGTAGTAAAGTTAAAATTCTGACACCGGCCTAATAGGTTATTAGTAATTAAATTGATTTTCGACAGTGATGCTAAGAATGATCCATATGAGACTCCTGATTTAATTTAATATTGGAGTGATCGCCCGGTATCTTATTAGGCGGGGTGTCACAAAAATATTGTTGACCGTTCGATGAAATCGTAGGGAATGACCATAAATATCTATATGTATCAGTTCTAAGACGTCTGTAGCCCTATTGACACCAAATCTCCTTATGTTTGTCTGTTTTCCCTTTATGCAATTTGTGCAAATTTCAAAATCTGAAAAATCAAGGGAATCGAGAATCCCATCTGACACAAGTCTGTCAATTATCCTTTAGGCGATGTGACCTAATCTCTTATGCCATAATGATGTGGAATTCTCACTAATTAATTTCATTTTGACACCTCGAGTACTTAATTGCAAGGTTTCGTGATATGAAGCAATCGTATCAAGTGTATAAAGGTTATCCACATAAGATAAAAAACCAATACTGACCAAATTTGAATTATGAAGAAGACTAAATTTATTTTTCCAAAAGAACAAGTATAATTGAATTTGTCCAATAGAGAAATGGAAACCAAATTTTGTCTAAATGATTGTACAATAAATGTCTCATTCAAGTCCAAATAAGAACTAGACTTTAATAATAACCTAAATATCCCTATTGATTCAACTTCAACCTTCTTGCCCTCGCCCAAAAAAATTTATCTTTCACCATCATACTCTTTGGTTGTCTTTATTGTTTTCGATATTGTACCCCTGAATGCTTCTGGAATTGCCTTATTTATGATCATCAAACACATATGATTTTACTTCTCCCACCTTTAAATGTCTTTTTTTTGTCATCAAATGAACTTTTATCCGTAAGAGGTGCAGGAGAAGGAACCTTAACTCAAGGTCCCGATCCATGACACCGAAAACTATATGGAGGTTCTCTTGCCATAACTTAAAGTTTGTGCCATTATGCATAGGAATATAATTAATACTGGCAGTAATGTTAAAAGCAGAACTGATAGTTGAATCCAGAGAACAACAACGAAATAAAACTAGTTCATATAAGTCTTAAAACAAAAATAAATTCAAATGAAGGCAAACCCCATTTTAAGATATCGAACACTCTATTAATATTTTATCTTTGGACAAAATATTAACTTGTAAGTGATATCTTTGTGTAGTAATCAAACACTGATAATAAGAACATATCGAATAATAATTCTTCTTTTGGACCAATTTATTACTCAATAGTTATCACGCGCTTATTACTAAAGTGGCACAAACAGTTTTGTTAAAAATTAATCTTCCTTTGGGCTGATTAATATTCACATAAATTACACGCACATAACCCTTTTATATTTTGAAATAATTTTTTTTGAACAAAAGAGGTCACTTTGGTGACATATTGTTTAAATTAATTTATCTCTCTCTCTCTCTCTCTCTCTCTATATATATATATATATATATATATATATATATATACACACAAACAAGTTAGAAAGTAATGTTCTATAAACACTATATATTAATGTATGACAACAACATAACCAAAGTGGTTGCTCAGCGTAGTGGTTGATAGTCTAAATGAAAGGTCCCAACCTATGGAAGGTCATGGGTTCGAAACCCATTAGGCTCCCACACCAGAATTTTCGTCATTTTAATGTCTTAAAAAAGGAATATCAAGAGTCAAACTCTTGACCTTTCATTTTTAACAAACCATCCATTTTCAATGAACCAACTCCAATTTACATTAATATGTTGTGAATACATAACAAAAAAAAGGTCATGTTGTTAACCAAAACGACATCGTTTTGTGTTGTCTTCTTTCCTGTTCCAGAACAACCATGAACAACAAATCCAAGGTTTTTCTTAATCTTCAAAAAATCATATAAAATCAACCGCTAGTCCAAATTTCATGAATTTTATGTCGTTGTAATCATAATGAAACAAAGAATATTCCTGTACCAAAATTTTTAAAAAATATTGAACTTTCTGAAAAAAATATTTTTAGCCAAAAATTAATATCAATACCTTCCAAATATATTCTCAATACTTCACTATGAAATAGCTCTGATACCACATGTTGGATTAATTTCCATTTTGTGAAAACCATCACACAAACATGAACATTCATATTGAATCATCAAGAGATAAACATATTGAATTTGCGGAAGCGTATGAATCCATAATGAGAAAAGTAAAATATCTAAGTCTGAGGTCTTATGATCTTTCAGATCAACACGTTTATTTTATGCCTGAATTTCTACAATGGGAATCAGAAGAAGAGAGTTGTGTGATCTGAGGACTACGACCCTTACTTATAAGACAATCGTGTCTTTTTATATTTCGTATATTTCTATTTTAACCCATCATTAAAATAGTTATTACACTTGTCTCTACACATTAAAACCCACATTTTAATAATACATTATTAAGGCCCCCAAACATAAATTAATCACTTTAAATGGTCTAACTTTATTTGATAGTCTATAATTCATATTTATTGAGTCCCTCTATTCCCACTCCAAATTAACATTCTCCCACTCCACTTTAATGTGAAAAGACTTTAATATCCTTAAAGTTCATTCACTTAATTCAAAACTCATAATTTTCTTTCTTTTGATCCAAAAAGGAAAAAAAAAACTTTTCAACTTTTTTTTTTAATTTGTTTAAAAACGGTTTTTTAATAAAATTATATTTTTATAAAAAAAAACTGTTTTTTTTTACAAAAACAGACAACAATTAAAAAAAAAACTCTACAGTTTTTTCTCTTTATAAAAAACAGTTAAACAAAGTTTTTTATTAATTATAAAAAAGAGTTGTATATATATTTGAAAAAAAAATAACATTACGTTTTTATATATATAATGTACAATTTGTTTTTTTCATAAAACAATTGTTTTTGTAAAATACAATCAAAATAATGTAGATTTTTCTTTCAATACACTAATATATACATATACTACTGTTCATTAATGTCTTTAGGCGTTAAAAAATATATATATATAGTTTGTTATAAAAAAAACGCTACAGTTTTTCTTTTTATAAAAAACATTTAGTTTTTAAAAACACTCAAAACCTTTTTGAATATAAAAAATGTTTATTTAAAAAAAATCTTTAAAAAAAAATTTGTTTCAACTTTATATAACCATTCATTGTTAAAAACAATGAACTGTTGTTTATATAAAAAAATGTTCCACGTCAGCGGTATGTATAGGCAGTTAGACCACCTATACATACCGCTGGCGCGAACCAATATATACAAAAAAATAGTTCGCGCCAGCGGTATGTATAGCTGGTCTGACCGCTTATATAAGAGTGGAAATAATTTTTTTACTTTTTAAAACAGTTATATAAAGTTGAAATAATTTTATATACAACATTTTTTTAAAAGATTTTTTTTAAATAAACATTTTTTTATATTCAAAACGGTTTTGAGTGTTTTATATAAACTTTTCAAAACGGTTTTGAGTTTTTTTAAAAATTAACTGTTTTTTATAAAAAGAAAAATGTGTAGTGTTTTTTTTTATAAAAAAACTATTTTCTTTTTTTTTTAATCCCTAAAGACATTAATGCACAATAGTATATATATATATATATATATATAAGTGTATTGAAAAAAGAAACTCTACATTATTTTGATTTTATTTTACAAAAACAATTGTTTTATGAAAAAAACAAATTGTACATTTTATATATAAAAACGTTGTTGATGTAAAAAATTAGATCGTATCTTTGATGTAAAAAATTATATCGTATCTAATTATTCAATCACAGATAAATAAATGAGACAAAGATTTTAAAGTGGTTCAGCCTTATAAGAATGGTCTACGTCCACTGTTATGTTATTGCTGAGTGTTTCGGAATTCTCGATTTACAAGTTCTATCCAGAAATTCCGATCCCCTTACAATGAGGATTGTATAATGTATTTATAGCCCTGAGGCGGTAATGTGAAAGGGTAATACATTAAATGATGTACATATGAAAGGGTATTACATTCAATGCTCCTTAAGCGTCTGCGTCTGAATGATAAGCATTTAATGAACAGTCAAACTGTTGGTTATCCTGTTATTAATGCTTTGTTCGAGGTGCAGCTCGGACCGCCTGAGTTGCTCGGACCGCCTAAGCTTTTCGGTACTCAAGAGTTCCTCGGAGCGTATGAGTTCCTCGGGGAAGCAGTGTTCCTCGTTGTAATATGGTTCCTCGGAGCGTGTGGGTTCCTCGAAAGTGTTTGTTGTTGCCACGTAGATTGCCACGTGTCTTCACTTTATTGAGTCATGTCAGCAGACTAAATTTGGTATCAACAGAAGCCCCCAATGTTTCATAGTTAGAAATTTGAGGAGTATGGAACATTCTTTCTCGGAATATGGTAGCCTTAAATGGTCTTCCTGATTTTTAGGAGTGTTTCCCTTGTATTTATTTCTCCTTCCATATTCGTAGAATCAGGCTTTTTGAATTTTTATGCCCGCTTCGATTCCCGCGCCCCTTTTCGTCTTTTTAGCCGCCGGTAACGTAACCGTCTCTTTTTGTAATCATTACTTTTCCTTTTCCCAAGGTGGAATATTTAAACGTCACAGACAATCCCATTGTCTTCTACTTTTTCAAATTTGTATCTTCGAGTTTTCCATCGTCTCTTTCTCTCCTGTGTATTCATCTGTTCCATCGTTCGTTGTCAACAGATCCACTCATTTTCTGTAAGATCTTCTTCCTTCTTCTTCATTTCCTTTATTCATCATGGTTTACCCTGTTGAATCTCTTGATAAGTTTCGCTCTAACTTTTCTATTCCCTCCTGGGTTGTTCTAGAAGAGCTTTCTGAGCCTTCTGATTATTTCCGTTTGGTTGAGGGACATTGGTTCCCCAGTCTCTTTATTGCTGAGTGTGGATTTTCTTTTCCACCCAATCTTTTATGTCCGGAATTTTGTCAATACTTTGACGTTGTTCCTGCAAGAATAGCCCCAAATACATGGAGAATAGTTAATGGGGTTCATAGGTTAAACCAAATCCATGGAACTCGCCTAGGAATTCCAGAAATCATGTTTTGCTATAGATGGGCTGTAGGCGATAATACTTTTTATTTAAAAACTAGAATTTTGAATAGGGCCTTAGTGGTTAATCTCCCGGATGCCAATAGGGACTATTTTGAGCTGGGGTTGTCATAAAAAATTGGCAACATGCTCCTTTATCTGGAGATGAAGTTTATCAGGGTCCCAGATGCCCTCCTTATGGCAATGGGATAGGTTATTTTTATTTCATTTTATTTATTTTGAAATTATGCTTCTTTTATGTTTGACAAAATGTGCCACTGATATTTTAATTTTGATTTATTTGCAGTTGATAGCAAAAGAAAGTGCCCAAAAGAAGCAGATGTTAATATAAGGCACTTGAAACTTATCTGGAGTCTGCATCAATCCATTGCCGACGAGCATATTAGGTCGGCTTCATATCTGCTGCAATACAAGAGCTACACCACCTCTTTTACTGCTCGTCCAGTAATAAGTGAATCAGAGCTAGTACCAACTTTCACCAGTTCTTCGCCTGAATCACACATTCCTTTAAGTGAAAGGATGAAGAAGAAAAGACCTCCCACCCTTTTTGAGAAGCCTGCCTCTGGTGCTGGAGAGGCAAAAAGAAGTAAGGTTGATGTCCCAGAAGGGACAAAGAAGACTGATGCGCCTTCCTCGGCTGCTGCTGTTGTGAAGGTTGTTGAGAAGCCCCAAGTGGCTCCGAGCAGGTCTGCTGCTCCAGGAGAGGTGATTGTAATATCACCAACCAAGAGTTCTTCCTTGGTCAAAACTGTTTCTGTTCCCCCGAGGAGGCTGAAGAAGAGATCCTCGGTCAATTTGGCTGACACCATCACTCAGCCCCCAATTACTGGAACCGGGGTTCCTACTTTTGTTCCTCTGAGCTCTGCCATGAGCTCGATAAAGTCCTGGATCATTCCTGAGGTCCAAGGTACTGAGGAAAACCTTACTCGGGACATGGTCACTTCGTTAGTTGCTCGCCATATTGCTTCTGTAAGTCTCATTATTTTGAACTTTTCATCTTTTCTTTGTTATATCTGTCTCTGACTTGCTTTCATTTTCTTTTCACAGTTGGTGAGCTGCTTCAATACCATTTTGAAGAAAGACGAGGAGATTAAAGCTTCATGCTCCTCGTCTAGTGTGGAGGAAGCTCTGGAGGAAGCTATTAAGTCTTTGGAAGATTCTCGCCAGAAATATGCTGCTGACAAGGCAATCTGGGAGAACAAGCTTGCCTCCATCGAGAAGGAAAAAGCTCAAGCTGTTGAAGTCTCCAAAGAGTTGGAGAAGAGAATAAAGGACTTGGAGGGGAAAAATAAAGAGCTCGACGAGAAGCTCAAGAATGCTGGAGAGATAGAGAATAAGCTTAAGGTTACTGAAGAGGATTTGTTTCAACTTCGGGAGGTAAATCGGCAGAAGGAGGAGGCTGAGAGAAGATTGAAAGCTGCTGATAACCTGCTGTCCGAGAAGCTTTCATCGGAGAAGTTGAAGAGGAAAATGGCTGTGAAGAAGTCCTTCAGCGCTGGCTGGGACAAGGGGTGGAACAAGGGATTGGTTGCCATGGTGTCGCAAGTGGACTATGGTAGCCTCAAGTACTTTAGGGATGGATGGGTCGCTGCTCTTCAGGAGATGAAAGTGGATGAAAATTCCGAACTCTTTTAGCGACACATCCCTGGTCCTCATCCAACTCCTGAAGACTTAGAAGAGGACGAAGCTGCCTCCGAAGAGTCTTCTATGGTGATGGGAGATCATCCCCCAGCCATCCAGCCTGCTAACGAGGAACCTCAGCAAATCATTACTTCTTCTGAGCAACTGTTGGCGCTCCCCGAGCAACTTTCTACTCCCTCCGAGCAACCTACCTCCTCGTCCCAGCCTCCCGAGAAGGTTTTGGGAGACAAGGAAAAGGTATAGAGTTGTTCGGGTTTCTCTTTATATTTTTCTTTTATCAATTGTAAACATGAATATGTAACTCTGAATCTTGTACTTCTGACCTTTATGATATAATAAAACTTGAACTTGTGTTTATTCATACTGTTGTCTCTTCTTCATACTCTGTCTTGATTCTTCTTATTGATTATTATTTTTTCTTCCTCTTTTAGTTTCTGGCCAGGATGGAATTACTATTTGTCCATGATACAAAGCTGCTACGATAATGTAATGAATACTTTAAGGCTGGTCACATAGACCTGAGTGCAGCACAAGTCGTCGACATCCTCGGACAAAATGCTTTTGAATAGGCAGTTGAAGCATATCAATATCTGAAGTGTCTACTTGATCGAGCAGTGGCCAATAATGTGGCCTATTATGATATGATCGAGGATCTCCAAGGCACCCTCGAAGACCTTCAGCAACAATACAAAGAATCCACTGCCCTGTTTCATGAGGGGTACGAGAAGAAGTACTAGCAGATCATTGCCGACAAGGGCTACGAGAAGCTTTTTGCTGGCTACGATTTAAGGGAGAGAACCTTGAGGGGTGAGGTCGAGGAGTGTAGATAAATAGCCGAGTTGCTGGAGCAAGAAAACAACAACCTACAAAGGGAGCTGTCACAGTTGAAGTCTGCAGCTTCCACTTCAAAAGCTTTGATCCCAGTGACTGATGAGAGATTTTCGTTCTTGGAGGTCAAGAACGCCAACTTGAGGGACGAGTTGGAAACCTTAAAAAGGGCTGGCCCTTCTTCTTCTTCTCGAGGATGAGCAAGAGCTCCTCAGGGACAAGCAAAAGCAGCTCGGATCCCTGTCGAGGAACAGAGGACTCAGTCTGCATTAGAAAACCAGGCCTTCTAGCTGATGGCGAAGAACCAGGCAATGGCTGAAATGTCAAAAAAGATCAGGGACTTGGAAGAGCAGCTTTCCATGCAGAAGTTTACCTTGGAGAACAAAGAGATCTTCATAAAAAATCTCCACGAGCAGCTAGAAAGACTAACATATCAATTCCACAAACAGCCCAGGGAGTTCTGGATGGCTGGATACGACGAAGCGCTATACCACTTGGACGATCGTATCCAGAATGCCAATAATGAGGGCTACAAGAAGGTATGGTTGAATGCCTTAGGTGTGCTGCAACTCGAACAGGGTCATTACCTGTGGGACTACCATGATCCCGGGCTGCTCGACTTACCTGTGCCACCATACAAACTGGATATGAGTTGGATCCCTGCTCGGGCCATTCCTCGGAGCTTGATTTCCAAATATCCCGGTGACTACAATCTCCATTCAAATGCCGAGATATCTCATCCTGAGCACCTCTTAGATCGACCATCCGTGATGAATATCAGGATGTTAAAGGATCTCAACTTCATAAATTCTCCTCTGGCTTTAAATGATCCGCCTGCTAGCGAGGAACCTGTGTCAAAAGCAGAGGGGAAAAGACCAGTAGAATAGGAATATTAATGTAATAAATTTGTATACATTTCCTTATCAATGTAATTTGTTTCGAATTCAATGAAAGACTTTCATTTTTGTTTGCAATCTTAATTGCTATTGTCTTGTAATACTTTACATCTATGCATGTGTATCTGTTAAAAAGATAACAATATTGTGTTGTTTGTCAACCAACTGAGTAATAATTAAAAAGTTACGAGTACCAAAAATGTTTAAAATGTTTCCAACCAACCAAGGTCGTTAAATTTTACTTGTCGACCAACTACAGTTAGTGGGTTTTTCTTCCCGACCAGCCATAGTTAGTAGATTTTTCTCTTTAAATGTTTCCGACCAACCAAGGTCGGTAAATTTTCCTTGTCGACCAACTACAGTTGGTGGGTTTTTATCCCCGACCAACCATAGTTAGTCTTTTTTGAAATAATTTTACCTCCCGACCAACTCAAGTTGGCATTATCGAGAATATATTTACTTCCTAACCGACATAAGTTGGCATTTTTAGGAATACTTTTATTTCTCGTGGAACATATAGTTTTTCTTCCAGTAGGAATACAAGTTTTACTTCCCGGAGGAATACAAGTAGCTTTACTTCCCGGAGGAATACAGGTAGCTTTACTTCCCGGAGGAATATAGGTAGCTTTACTTCCCGGAGGAATATTGGTAGCTTTACTTCCCGGAGGAATATTGGTAGCTTTACTTCCCGGAGGAATATTGGTTTCTCGACCAACCTTAGTTGGCATTTTCGAGAAAAAAATTTGAGTAGCCTGAGTAGCACTAGTATTCCCCAAAAAACTTTCAATAAAAAGAAAGAATTTGGTGGAATATCTTCATTTTATTCATCGCTGATAATACTTGCGTAGGTGCTCTGCGTTTCATGCATTCTTAAACTCCTCCCCTTCTAAAGTTGCTATTCGGTAAGTTCCTGGTCGAAAAACTTCTATAACTCGGTATGGTCCGTGCCAGTTTGCCTCCAGCTTATTGTGCTTTTGAATTACTTTCTTCAGCACATAGTCTCCTTCTTTCAGGTCGCACTTCTTCACCCTCTTATTGTAGAACAAAGTTGTTCGCTGCTGGTAAGCAGCATTTCTAATGGTTGCTTCTTCTCTAACTTCCTCGAGCATGTCTAAATCCAATCTTCTCATTAAGTCGCTGACAGAGGAGTTGAAATTCAGTACCCTGTGTGTTGGGAGGCCCAACTCGGCAGGTATAACAGCTTCACTTCCAAACGCCAGCATATACGGTGATTCTCCAGTTGCTACTCGGGGAGTAGTTCGGTAAGCCCACAGTACTGACTGTAACTCGTTGATCCAGTTTGCTTTTGCATCATCTAGTCTTTTCTTCAAGCCATTTAGCAGCGTTCTGTTTGTCACTTCAGTTTGTCCATTGCTTTGAGGATGGCCTGGTGCTGAGTGGATCTTCAAAATGTTTGACTGATGACAATAGGCAGCAAACTCCTCGTTATCAAATTGTGTTCCATAGTTTGTGATGAAGGCATGAGGAAGACCATATCGACAAATGATGTTCTTCCAAACGAATTTGTACACCTTGTCGTATGTCATATCGATGAGGGGTTCAGCTTCTACCCACTTAGTAAAATAATCCACTGCGACGACGAGGTATTTGCACCTTCCTCTGGTCGTTGGCAGCGGGCCAACCAAATCTATTCCCCATATGGCAAATGGCAAAGGGGAAGTTATGGGTGTCAATAATTCTTGTGAAGTTCTTCGGATGGAGGAAAAGCGTTAGCACTTGTCACATTTCTTGGCATAGGCTATACAATCAGCTCTCATCGTCGACTAATAGTATCCCTGCGTCATCACCCTTTGCAAAAGCGTTCGACCTGCTACATGGGCTCCACAGGACCCTTCATGGATCTCTTCAATCAATTCTTTCACCTCGGAGGGATGTACACATCTCTGCAAACCTGCCATAATTCCTCGTCTATAAAGAATACCGTTAGTTAATACATACCGAGCAGCTTTAAACTTCAATTTCTTAGCTGCGAGCTTGTCAATTGGTAATTCTCCCTCCTCAATGTATGTCCTGATTGGATCCATCCAAGATGGTCCTAAATCAAGGGTAATAAAATTCATCGTCAGATCTTCATCTATACTTCGACCAGCTAAAACTTCAATTGGGATTGTTCGTCATAGCTCTCTACGAGTAGCTGATGCTAATCGAGCTAAGGCGTCTGCTCTCGCATTCTCCATTCTTGGTATTCTGACCAGCTGAATAGCAGCAAATTCTGACACTAGCTCCTTTGCCTTTGCATAATATCTGATCATTAATTCTCCTCTAACTGCATATACTCTCAACATTTGATTTACGATCAATTGAGAATCACTGAAGACAATAACCTGTTGCGCCTCCATAATTTTTACCAAATTAAGCCCTGCAATCATGGCCTTATACTCGGCCTCATTATTGGAAGCTTTGAATTGGAAACGTAGGGCGTATTCCATGTCGACCTCGTCCGGAGTGCTAAAAACTATCCCCGCGCCACATCCTGTAGTGCAAGATGAGCCATCTACATATAGGCTCCATATAGGTAACTTGTCTTCAAATTTTTGATCTGACAGAGTTCCTCGATGAAATATTTATTACTTCCTTTCATCCTCCCCTGATATTTCTTGCTCCTCGTCGATCATCTTTTCTTCCCCTTTTACCAACCGGAGTTGGTCTGAGCTCGAATTTGATGATCCTGTAACATCTACTTGCTCTTTTACCAACCGGAGTTGGTCCGAGCTAGTATTTATTGGTCCTGTAATATCCACAGGTTGATCAACGAGCAACTTTTGTTCCTCGGGGGTATCAGGATAGGTGAACTCTGCTATAAAATCTTCTACAGCCTGTTCTTTTAGCGATGCTCTGGGTTCATAAACTATATCATATTCACCGAGTTCTATTGCCTAATACATCAATCTCCCTGATTTTTCTAGTTTATGAAGGGCTTGCCTCAATGGCATATCAGTGTATACTACTATGGTATGAGCCTGGAAGTATGGCCTCATTCTCGTACTCGCCTCAATCAACGCCAGTGCTAACTTTTCCAGCCTTGGATATCTGATCTCTGCTCCTCGGAAGGCCTTACTAGTATAATAAATTGGTTTTTGCACTCTATTCTCCATTCTGATTAACGCCGAGCTAATTGCATTTTCTGATACTGCTAGATACAAGTACAATTTTTCTCCCATCACTGGCATGGACAACAGTGGAGGTGCTCCCAAGTATTTCTTCAAGTCTTGAAAAGCCTTCTCACATTCATCATTCCACTCAAGTCTTTCGGAGTGTCTTGAAGAATGGGAGACCTCGATCAGTTGCTCGCGATACAAATCTGTTGAATGCTGCTACTCGTCCTGTAAGACTTTGCACCTCTTTCTTCGTCGTTGGAGATCACAGCCCTAATAGAGCTTTGATCTTTTCAGGATTTGCTTCAATTCCTCGTTGATTGACAATGTACCCGAGGAACATGCCTTCTCGTACTCCAAATATGCACTTCGTCGGGTTCAGCTTTATTTGATATTTATCCAGTTGATCAAAAGTTTGTCTTAAGTCAACTAGATGATCGGCAGCTTTCTTGCTTTTCGTCAGCATATCGTCAACATATACTTCCATATTGCAACTGATTTGTTCAGCAAAGACCTTGTTCATCAGCCGCTGATATGTCGCACCTGCATTTTTCAAACCAAAAGGCATAACATTATAATAATAAGTTCCCCTAGGGGTAATTAAAGAAGTACTCTCCCTGTCTTTAGGTTTCATTTTGATCTGATTGTAACCAGAATAAGCATCCATGAAGCTCAGCAACTCGTGTCCCGAGGTAGCATCCACCAGTTGATCAATTCGGGGTAATGGAAAGTGATCCTTTGGGCATGCTTTATTGAGGCCGGTGAAGTCTACACACATCCTCCACTTGTTGTTTTTCTTCTTTACCATCACCACATTGGCTAACTAGTCTGGATATTTAACATCTTCAATGAAGCGAGCTTTCTGGAGCTTCTCGACTTCCTCCTGTATAGCTTGATTCTTCTCGGGACTGAATACTCTTCTTCTCTGCTTCACAGGCTTGATCTCCTTATTCACATTGAGTTCATGACATAAGAAATTTGGGTCAATCCCAGGCATATCTTCATGACTCCACGCAAAAGTTTATTTTCTGCTTCTAAGGAAATTTATCAATTCCTGTTTTAGTGAGGCTTCCAACGACGAACCTACTTGAGTAGTTCGTTCAGGGCGCTCGTCGTCCAGAATGATGTTTTCAGTAGCTTCCACAACTTGACCCTTTACGAGTTGCGACTCATCTCTAGGATCCAATGTTTCAATTTCTGCACCTTCATCCACTTGATAGGTAGTAGTCTTTTTTCTTGATTCTTCTAGTTCTTCTTGCTCGGCGGATGAATAATAGCATTCCCGAGCTACTTTCTGATCACCTTTCACAACTCCTATATCATACCCCGTATTTTTATAGTTTTTAAATTATGGGATTTATTAAATTTAATTGAGATAAATTAATTTAATTTTAATCCGAAATGTTGTCCTAAATATTTACTAGCGTGACGAGAGTTAGTAATTATTGGAAATTTGTTATTTGTTGCATATTACTGGATGAGTATAGTAATATATGAGATTTATTTTTATAATATTGTCACGTGTGAATAAAATGACAATTTTGGAAAATTTAAGTCGGGACGCGCCTGTGTCGCGTCAGGACTAAATATGAATTAATAAAAGTGAATATTTTATAAGTTGTTCGGGTGGTCGTTTTGAGTGCGCCAACGCGTCCGTAAGGGTCGAGATAGTCAGAAAAGTGTACCCGGGAGTTTAGTTTGGGTCTCGGGGCGTTTTAGGCCTAATTAGTAACCCGAGAGGGCATTTTGGTCATTTTACACTTTTGGGTAATTAAACCCACGAAAATTAGAAGATTTATATTAGATACCTAGGTTACCTTCTAGGGTTAGAAACTCTAAACATAAGTGACGGCCATAGGAGAGGAAGGAGAGAGCTCTCAAGGCAAATTCAAGGCCCAAAACTCAACGGTTTGCACCACCGCCACCACCAACGCGTAGATCGCGAGATGGGGAACGCAACCATACAGAATTTGGCACCAAACCAGACCTCTGAAAATACCAGGCAAGTGCTTATCTTGCTTATTTCGTTGGTGCATCTTTCATATTAGTTTAGGAGTAATAAAGATGAGTTTTAATGGAGGAAAACCCGATTTATAATAGGAAAATCCATGTAGTATTGGTCTAATTGATAATTCTGGAAACCCTTGCCATGTAGAAGAATTTAAACCATGAAATTTTGATGTATATAAGAAGAGAATTCTGGAAATAATTGTTAGAACCATGTTTAAGAGAATTTTAGGGTTCTTGAGATTTTGTATGAAATAGGGGCTGTTAATCCATGATTAAATGACAGAAATCCACATGCTTTACGTTGCAAATCTCTATTATGATGATATAGGGTTAGTAGTATCAATTCTGGGTCGATTGGGATTAGAAAAGATGGAATTTGTTGATGTTAGTAGAGGAAACCCGTAACTGTAATTCTGCAGTTTTTGCAGACCTGTTTGATCGATCGATCGAGCCCAGAGCTTCGATCGATCGAAGGTTCCCAAACCTCGATCGATCGACCCCTCCTGGCAGACTCATATTTCCCTTATTAAATGAGTTAAATTCAATTTATTGTGAGAAAATTCTTGGGCATCCTTAATGAAATGTTTTGGGAGATAGGGGAGACCAGTAGGACATGTGAATAGATTTTGGGACCCTCGATGTCGGGCAAGGATTGTATTTTGGGATAACTACATAAGGGCCGGTAAATTTATGATTCAAAGAGAGAGAGACACGTAAGAGAGTTACTTTGGGACAAATGTGTATACCTACTGAATTTTATACTTGGGAGGATAAAATCCATGAGCGTTATGTTGTAAGTGGAAAGGTTCCTCAAATTAAAGTAAGATGTGAATGGTTATACGTGATAACTATATAATGAGAAGTAAATGCAAATGACGTAATTATGGGAATTGAGAATTTACCCATTATTGATATGGTAATATGAGTATAGTTATATGATTGTGTATGCATATACTATCTATGTGTGAAAATCATGCCCACGTTACTTGCTATCCCTGAGGTTTTCGCGCTGGGACAGTCTTATCTCGATGGGACCTTTATGGGGGATATTGACTTGTACCCTAGAAGATAGATATCCTTGGTACAGGCTATCGGAATGATAGTTCAGACGGTCCTAAGAGATGCGGGTATGTGCTTTCCTCTTAGAGACTTGGAATCTATGCTTCGCCTCATTTTGTTTGTGTATAGGTATCTTTGGTACAGGCTATCGCAGTGATAGTTCAGACGGTCCTAAGGGACTTGGAACCTATAGTTTGTGTATGTGTTAATACAATTCGAGAGTGATTCCGAATTTGTATTCCCCTTTATGTGAGTGATATGGGGTTTGGATAGTAGAGTATGCCCGCACCATAGTTATTATGTGGGGTGCTGTTTTGATATATATATTTTCGAGTAGTTAATATATATATATAAAATTCTGAAATCTGGAACTGCCTACTGTGTTTTGATATGTAGGACATGGTTGATGACTCAAATTGTAAATACTTGTTTTGAGAAGGTATAATATGAAATTGGAAAACTTTATGGATTAATAAAGTCAAAATGAGAACTTTGGTTACTAATTGAAATATTCTTTTCAAACAATTGAATCGTGAAATTTGGAATCTTACGAGTAATATAAGATAAGTTAAATCATTGGGAAGATTAGTACGATAAATGATAATACAACCCGTTGGGGAGGTTAGTGCGATAGGTGTGCACATTAGAAGAGAGGTGAGAATTTCTCAAAAGAGTGTCGCACTAATATGTTGTTGCATTGGCCTGTATCAATTTAAATACTTGCTAAATGTATTTTAAATCAAACACACTATCGGGCTCTGACCCGTTTCTTTTTCTCTCTCTCTCTTGTATATATATATGTATGTATTACAGGTGCCCGGCCACGGGGGCGTCTTGCTTAGGATCTCTTGGAAGGAACGCGCTGCGGCTTAGGTGGCAGTTGCAGGTCTCTTGATTAGACGATTTCGTTCATTCGGATCCACTCTTAGTACTTTCATCTAGTTGGGCATGTGTAGCTCTTTCCATTATTCCGTTGTTATTGGACATTTGTATTTCAGTTATTTCCAGTTTTGTTACTATGAGATTTATTCAGTTTGGATGTGTGACTTTAGATTTCGTATGTTGACATTCGATTGACGAATGTATTAAATTAATTGGATTATGTTGCAGAATTTAATGTGGTGTGATTCTTACTTATTGAATGTGGTTAAATAAAATAAATAAATAATTTTTCTTTAAATAAAATTTGGAAAGTTATGTATGAAAAATGGTTTTGACACTTAGCTTAATTATTTAGGGTGTTAAATTGGAAAATTTATTTTTATCGACAATGATGCTGAGAATGAACCAACTGTTTACCTTGATTTAATTTAATAAAGGAGTGATCGCCCGGTATTTAATTAGGCGGGGTGTCACATCCTACTCCAAAATTTATTGGAAATTTTAGGCACTGATGCACTGTAGATGGTACAGCCTCGAACTTCTTCAATCCTACTCTTCCCATGATGATATTGTATGATGATTGGACATTCTTATCCATCACGAAGAAACGTATTCTTTCTGTTCGACAAGCAGGCCACGTACCAATGAATATATCCAACTTGATCGTCCCAAGTGGAAATACTTTCTCGCCAGCAAAATCGATGAGGGGTCTATGATAAGGCTCCAATTGAGATAGCTTTAGATTTAAACTATCGAAGCACGAGTAGAACATGATGTCTGCCGAGCTACCATTTTCGACCAGTACTCTTGAAATTATTACTTCCTTCATCCTCATTTTGATCACCAATGGGTCATCATGAGGATACAAAACTCCTGCAAGGTCATTCTTTGAAAAACCAATGACTAATTTCTCTTTGTTCACCTTTCTCGGGTGATCTTCCTTAGCTAGATTTATTCGCTGAATATACGAGCAAGCTTGAGCCTCACAGAGGTAAGCTTTTCTCTCTGCAATAAGGTCTCCTCCTCCTGCATCTCCACCTGTTATAACATTACAGTCAAATGACCCAAAGTGTATTGAAAATACCTCTCGTTCTGGTTGCCTTGGTCTCTTGGGAAGATCGGGGTCGTCTTCTGGATCAACTTCATGGTTTCTTTTCTTGTTCTCCTCTGCTCGACGAGGAGATCTAGACCTCTCTCTTGCTCGATCATTGTTTCTTCTTTCGCTTCCACGATCGACATACTTTGACAGCTTTCCTCGTCTGATGAGTGTTTCAATCTCATTCTGAAGAGCTATGCAGTTCTTGGTCATATGGCCATGATCTTTATGAAACTCGCAATACTTCGCCTTATTCCTCTTGTCAGGGTCTGCCTTCATTTTCTCTGTCCAGTTTAGTTCCTCGTTGTTCTTGATTTCTTCTAGCACATGGTTGATATCCTCTTCAAAGGAGTATAATTATCATATTTCTTCATTACGTCCCATACCGACCTGTTTTTTGAATGTTTGTCATTACAATTGTTCTTATGCTCTTTCTTCTTAGCTTTATCACCTTCCACCTTGGTTTCTTTGGCATCCATATTCTTCTTCGCAGCCATAGCTTCCTCGGCATTCATAATCTTGGACGCGATATGCCCCAAGTGTAACCTCGGCCCAGGGACACCTACCTCGGCGGAGATGATGGCCGAGACATTGATCGACCCTATGTAGGCCAGGGGTCCACGACATCATCCCTCGGCCAGACCAACCTCGGCCCAGGCCGACACTACCATATACACTTCAAGGGACACTACGCGAATCGCAGGCATCAACATCATCCTCATGTACCTGGGTATAGTAACCTCGGCCAGTAGTAGGCCGAGGTGACAAGGAGCCCTGATCACCTTCAACATGGAACCAGTCCTACCTCGGCTTGGGCCGAGGTGACGAGAAGCATTAGTAATCATCAGCATGCTATATGTCCAACCTCGGCTCGGGCCGACCCCATCATATGTCTCGGTTGAGATCAGGCCGAGACTCCTTATGACACATCTCGGATTGAATGGACATCAAGCCTTTACAGCTCTGCCTCTCCCCGGTCGAGGTCATTCACCAATATGACTGTCGAGCATCTGTTGACATTTGGATAAGGACACCTGGGCACAAATCAGTTGTAACAAGATTATTCTCCACACATGGGGAGAATATTTCATCATCATTCCTTACATGTGACAGTGACAGATGGCACTCCCACATTGGTGAGGATATCACACACATGCTCATTGCATGCATGGGTGGTACATTACACCTCCTTGGTGCTATATATAGGGGTCATCCCCTACCTTGCAAAGGGATCCCAGTTATCAAACCCTAGCTGAAACTCTATCTAAATATATAGTAGAGAGAGAAAGCTTGAGAGAATTGTATCTATGGCCATTAGTGCCGTCATTCAGTGATATTACTCACACACTCACAGTGGACGTAGGCGAGATTGGCTGAACCACTTAAATTCCGGTGTTGATTCCTCATATCCTCACCTCCTTCTCTTATCTCTTTATATAGTTGTGCTGCCATTGTTATTCATATATTGAGCTTGGAAACACCTTACCTGGTGGTGCTGATTCTTAGCATCATCATTTTGGTGCCGTCTGTGGGAAAGAGAAGCTATCTCTTCCTCTTTTTCTGCTAAACCTCATCGGAGACTCTGGTGGTGAACCAGGAACCACCCGTTGCGTGGAGCTGTTTCACCATTGAAAGAGGTCCTTTAAGGTATTAAACTCACTTGCTGCTCAAACTCTTTATTGTTAACACATGGCACCAGAATTACCACCGCCTCTTCCGCCGCCCGGAGGTGGAGGGGCTAGCTCCAGTCAGGCTCCTCCCCAGTCCGAAATGGCGGAGGTAGCAGCAGCCTTGAAATCTTTAGCTGCAACACAGCAAGCCATGAAGGAGCAATTTGCCCAGCTCAGCCAAACCATGATGATGAGGCCACCTGGAGTCTCACCGGACATGATA
Organism: Sambucus nigra; assembly: GCA_949130495.1. Classification (NCBI taxonomy): domain Eukaryota; kingdom Viridiplantae; phylum Streptophyta; class Magnoliopsida; order Dipsacales; family Adoxaceae; genus Sambucus; species Sambucus nigra. Next base: position 38,266,626 of record OX422220.1, read on the forward strand.
ACTCCGGCGACAGTTCAGCTTCATCCTGACGCCAGGGGACCACCCCAGGCGCCCATGAAGGACCAACCTGCACCCCAGCGGAGGAGGGACATTGCTGACCCTAGGTGCTTGCGCCTGGGGAGGCAGGGAAACCCTTGCCCAGAGGACAGGTATGATGACCTAGAAGCTTAAGAGGCCCCGAAAGACTGCTGGGAGCCGTATGAGGTGTTAGATAACACCGTACGACCTATTAGGCAGAGTCAAGGATGTGTCGGCCGAAGAAGAGATGAGGCCCAACAAAGAGGGTCGGCCTTTGATAGGCAGAGTCAAGGATGTGTTGGCCGAAGAAGAGATGAGGCCCAACAAAGAGGGTCGGCCTTTGACAGGTTGAGCAGAGGGTCGGCCTTCGAGAGGCTGGGCCTGGTGAATGACCTAAGACAGAGGCTGTCAAGGTCGAGGAGCGCGGCAGGCTCTCAAAGAGGGGGTAGGCAAGGTCGGCCAGACCAAGGCCGACCCTGTGGAGGAAGAGCCAGGGAACAAGAAGAGGTCAACAGTCAACGTGTTGTGGCTGGGGAACCCTCTGTCCATCGCAGGGAGGTGGCAGGGGATAACCTCGGCCAAGCTGAAGACAGAAGACCCTGGAATGATTCTATCCAATGCCTAGAGGAGAAGATAGGAGACCTCATTAAGAGCAGGGACCCATTACAGAGGGGTTACTCAGAGGGATCCCCATTTGTGGCTAGGATAGTGGGGTTCCCAACCCCAGCTAAGTTCAAGCCTCCTACAGTGACTCCTAAGTATGATGGCAGCACTAACCCTGTGCACCATATCGAGATGTATCAGTCGGCGGCAGACATTTACTCGATACCTGATGAGATGAAGTGCAGGGCCTTCTCAGGGACCTTGACAGGAGCAACTCATAGTTGGTTCACCTCCCTCCCGAAGAACTCGATTGAGAACTTCAAGGGCTTGGCTGTGCAGTTCATCCACAACTTCTGCTTTGGGGTAAGACCTCAAAAGAAGACCACCCACCTGTTGTATGTCAAACAGGCTAAGGGTGAAAGCCTAAGAGACTACATAGCAATATTCAACAAGGAGAAGTTGGAGGTGGAAGATTACGAAGAGAGCATAGCCATGATCGCCCTGATAGGAGGCCTCCAGAAGGGGAAGCTATTGTGGAAGCTGGCGGAAGACCCCCCCAAGTCTATGGCAGAGCTGTTGTCCACCGCAGGGAAGGTGATAAATGCGGAAGAGGCAATGGCATCCAAGTATGAGGAGGAGAACCGCAGTAGCACAGGAAAGTCCCAGGGTAAGAAAGAGGGGAAGAAGAGATCAGGAGATGACAAGTTTTCTCATTACACTCCTCTGACTGTGAGCTATGAGCACATACTCAATGAGATTAAGACTGACCGTTCTCTGAGGTGGCCAGAGAAACTGAAGGCCCCGCCACATAAGAGGAACAAAAACCTATGGTGTGAGTTCCATCAGGATCACGACCATGTCACAGATGGATGCTTCGCTCTAAAGGATGGGATTGAGAAGATGCTGAAGTCTGGAAAGCTGAGGAAGTATGTGGACGACAAGGCCCCAAAGGGTGGAAGAGAGGACCCTAAGAAGAGAAGGAATGACAGATGCCGTGGCGATGTCCCGGCCAGAAGGGACAATGACTCAGAGGGCGATGATGAAGACGACCCGGATCTTCCGCCAAAGGATGACAACACCCCGGTGAAGAGGGTCGACATGATCTCCTTTGGTGTTAGCACCATATGTGGGGGATTTGCAGCAGGTGGCTCTAAGGTAGCCGATAGGAAGGCCCATGTAGCAGAGGCCAGGTCAGTGGCCAAAACCGAGGTTGTGAATCTAACGTCTTCTGACGCAGTGCAGAAGAGGAAGAAGGTAGATATGGACACCCTCATAGCGGGGTTCTCCAGACTCGACTTCAAGGGCATCTTAGCCCCCCATGATGACCCTTTGGTCATAACAACAAGGGTGCATGGGTGCGAGGTAGGGAGAATCCTCATAGATGGGGGAAGCTCAGCAGATGTGATGTTCTGGCCTTATTTCAAGAGCCTGGGTCTTAGCAGGGCGAGGCTAGTGCCCTACCATCACCCATTGATAGGCTTCAGTGGTGAAAAGGTGCACCCCTTAGGAATGTATGAAATGGATGTACGGATGGGGGATGAGTGGCCTAAGAGGTTGACCAAGAAGATCAACTTTTTTGTTATGGACGAAAATGTCTTCTCGGCCTACAACCTCATCATCGGAAGAGTGGCCCTCAAAGAGTTTGAAGCCGTGCCGTCGACGGTCCATCAGATGCTAAAATTCCCGACTCCTTATGGAGTAGGGGAAGTGCAAGGGCATCAGACCACGGCGCGGGAGTGTTACTTCAACTCGGCCGAAGAGAGAGAGGCCCATAAGAGAGCAACCGCCACTTACAGCATTGACACTCTTGACCCGAGAGATGAAACAAAATTGAAGAAGGGCGAGGCCGCGGAAGAGGTAGAATCCATCATCCTCAATGAGGACGAGCCGGAAAAAACCGTCCAGGTCGGCAAAGCCCTAGAGCCAAGGATCAAGGAAGAGCTGATAAACTTCCTCAGGAGGAGGCAGAGTGTCTTCGCATGGAGTCACGCAGACATGCCTGGTATCGACCCCGAGATCATGACCCACAAGCTCAACGTGGATAGAGATGCCAGGCCTATCAAGCAGAGGCGAAGAGTCTACTCCAGGGAGAAGTATGAGGTCATCCGGGAAGAGGTAAAAAAGTTGGAAGAGGCTGAGTTCATAAGAGAGGTTACTTATCCGGAATGGCTCTCAAATGCAGTCATTGTGCCTAAGGCCAATGGAAAGTGGCGAATGTGTGTAGATTTCACAGACCTAAACAAGTCTTGCCCGAAGGACAGCTATCCCTTACCTAGGATAGACCAGATGGTGGATACAATGACAGGGCACGAGCTCATGAGTTTTATGGATGCTTATTCAGGTTATAACCAAATCTTCATGGATGCCGAAGACTCTGAGAAGATAGCCTTCATTACTGACAATGGGACGTACTGTTACAAGGTGATGCCCTTTGGTCTGAAAAATGCGGGGGCAACATATCAACGTCTTGTCAATAAGATGTTCGAGGAGCAGATAGGTAAAACCATGGAGGTGTATGTGGACGATATGCTAACGAAGAGCCTGAAAGTGTGTACTCACGTAGCAGACCTTGAGAAGACCTTTGATGTTATGGACTCGTATAGAATGAAGCTCAACCCAGCGAAGTGTGTCTTCGGGGTAGGAGCCGGGAAGTTCCTGGGGTTCATCGTTAATCAGAGGAGGATTGAAGCAAACCCTAAAAAGATCAAGGCCTTGCTCGACATGAAGACTCCTAGGAGTATTAAGGATGTCCAGAGACTCACCGGAAGAGTGGCTGCCCTTAACAGGTTTGTTTCCAGGGCGACGGACAAGTGTCTTCCGTTCTTTAAAGTTCTGAGAAAGGCCTTCCAGTGGGACGAAGAGTGTGAAAAAGCCTTTGGCCAACTCAAGTCCTACTTGGGGTCTCCCTTGTTGCTGTCTCGGCCCATCACGGGGGAGAGGTTGTTTGTGTATCTGGCAGTCTCTGAGTCAGCCATCAGCGCAGCCATCGTACGGGAAGAGGATGGAATCCAGATGCCTGTGTACTTCAACAGTAAGGCCCTTCAAGGGTCTGAAAAAAACTATCCCCGGATGGAGAAGTTGGCTTATGCCCTGATACATGTCTCAAGGAAGATGAAGCCTTACTTCCAAGCGCATTCCATGATAGTCCTCACTGACTCCCCACTAAGGCAGGTTCTGCACAAGCCTGAGAAGTCCAGAAGATTGATGACCTGGGCCATCGAGCTAGGAGAATATGATCTTACCTACCAGCCTAGGACAGTCATCAAGGGGCAGGCCCTCGCAGACTTCGTCGCAGAGTTCACTTGGGAAGAGGCCGAGACAGAGAAAGGTTCAGATGACGGCGAAGAGACGAACCGTAGTGTCTTCCGAGATTCGAAAGAGACTGCACCAAACGTCTTCCAAGGCCGAGAAGAGGTCGTCCCAGGCAAAACCCAGAGCAGAGTGAAAGAGAACGAAGAGGATCGATACCTCTTCAAGAAGGGGGTTATGAGAGAAGGGGTCTTCTCATCAGATGCAGACGTATGGAGCCTCTTCATTGATGGCTCTTCCTGTGACAGTGGAAGCGGCGAAGGGCTAATACTCTCGGCTCCAGATGGTGCCAACATTGAGTACGCCTTGAGATTCAACTTCCAGGCCTCCAACAACGAGTCTGAGTATGAGGCCATGATAGCAGGTCTCTTATTGACAACAACTCTTCGAGTAAAGCGACTCCTACTCCATAGCGACTCGAGGTTGGTTGTCAATCAAGTGTTGGGGGCATACGAGGCCAAAGACGAAAGGATGGCCAAATACTTAAAGAAGGTAAGAGGGTTGCTAGAGTATTTTGAAGAAGCAAAGCTGAAGAGAGTGCCTCGGCTGAGCAACAACCACGCTGATGCATTGGCAAGGCTGGCCTCGGCAATGAAGACAGATTTGGGAAGGACCATTCCAATCGAGGTCTTAGGAAAAGCAAGCATCGAGGAGGATGAGGTATGTAGCCCTTGTCATAATGTGAACTTGGGAGACTCATGTATTGACCCGCTCGTCAGATACCTAAGAGACGGAGAGCTACCTGAGTCCAAGATGAAAAGGAAAAAGTTGAGATACAGGGCTACCAAGTTCTCAATAGTAGGAGACGTCCTGTACAAAAAGGGGTTTCTATTTCCTCTCCTCAGATGTGTGCATCCCATGGAGGTACCCCAGGTCTTACAGGAGGTTCATGAGGGTTCCTGCTCTAGCCACATAGGGGGAAGGCCCTTAGCCAAGAGGATCACCACTCAAGGATACTGGTGGCCTACCTTGTCTAAGGACGCTGCAGACTATGTGAAGAGGTGCGACAAATGTCAAAGGTTCGCCACCATCCCTCATCAACCTCATCAGCCTATGACGTCAATCTCTTCTCCATGGCCATTTGCGGTATGGGGAATTGACTTAGTAGGACCTTTGCCAAGAGCTGCCAACAACTATAGATTCTTGATAGTTGCCATTGACTACTTTTCAAAGTGGGTGGAGGCAGAACCGATGATAACAATTACAGAGCAGAAGACCTTCCAGTTCATTTGGAAGAACATCATATGCAGATATGGCCTCCCGAACACTCTCATCTCAGACAATAGGACCCAGTTCAAGAACTCCTCCTTAGAAAAATATTGCCTAAGGGTGGGGATTAAACAGTTCTTCTCATCTCCTGGTCGTCCTCAGGCTAATGGCCAGACCGAGTTCACAAACAGAACCATCTTGGACGGAATCAAGAAGAGGTTAGAAGATGCGAAGGGTAGATGGACAGAAGAGGTCTGCGCAGTGTTATGGGCCTACAGAACTACGGCAAGGACACCAACGGGAGAAACCCCATTCATGCTTGCACATGGCTCAGAGGCCGTCATACCAACGGAGGTAGGACTGCCGACTCATCAGATTCAGACCTACGACCCTGACAGCAATGGGGAAAAGAGAAGGCTAGACCTGGATCTCATCGAAGAAAGAAGGGAAGACGCAGAGGTCAGAAAGGCAGCCTACCAGCATAGGGCAGCGAAATTCTATAACCAGAGGGTGAAGTCAAGACCCATTGCAGTGGGAGACCTAGTGCTAAAGAAGACTCTACAGAAGGCAAACAAGCTACACCCAAACTGGCATGGCCCCTACAAAGTAACGGAAGAGGTTGTGCCTGGCACTTACAGGCTATAAAACCTAGAAGGAGAACCCTTCACTAACCCATGGAATGCTGACCATCTCAAGAGATATTACATATGATGTTGTATAGAATTTTATAAAAATGTACTATCTTACTGAGAAGAGGTTATTAATAAAGATCAGTTTCCATATTAAGTTCTTGCTTCGTTCTTTAGACCAGAAGTTTATTATGGGGCTAACCTCTTAGGTGATGACCTCAGACCCTCATAACATCACTCGGTGGTGACGAGGTCTGAGCTCAGACACCTTAGCAGAGGACCTCAGACTCTTAACATCATTAATTTGGTGACATTATTTTGAGGCTAACCTCTTAGGTGATGACCTCAGACCCTCGTAACATCACTCGGTGGTGACGAGGTCTGAGCTCAGACACCTTAGCAGAGGACCTCAGACTCTTAACATCATTAATTTGGTGACATTATTATGAGGCTAACCTCTTAGGTGATGACCTCAGACCCTTATAACATCACTCGGTGGTGACGAGGTATGAGCTCAGACACCTGGGTTAGACGACCTCAAACCCTTAACATCATTAATTTGGTGATATTTATTATGAGGCTAACCTCTTAGGTGATGACCTCAGACCCTCATAACATCACTCGGTGGTGACGAGGTCTGAGCTCAGACACCTGGGTTAGACGACCTCAGACCCTTAACATCATTAATTTGGTGATATTTATCATGAGGCTAACCTCTTAGGTGATGACCTCAGACCCTCATAACATCACTCGGTGGTGACGAGGTCTGAGCTCAGACACCAGGGTTAAACGACCTCAGACCCTTAACATCATTAATTTGGTGATATTTATCATGAGGCTAACCTCTTAGGTGATGACCTCAGACCCTCATAACATCACTCGGTGGTGACGAGGTCTGAGCTCAGACACCTGGGTTAGACGACCTCAGACCCTTAACATCATTAATTTGGTGATATTTATCATGAGGCTAACCTCTTAGGTGATGACCTCAGACCCTCATAACATCACTCGGTGGTGACGAGGTCTGAGCTCAGACACCTGGGTTAGATGACCTCAGACCCTTAACATCATTAATTTGGTGATATTTATTATGAGGCTAACCTCTTAGGTGATGACCTCAGACCCTCATAACATCACTCGGTGGTGACGAGGTCTGAGCTCAGACACCTGGGTTAGACGACCTCAGACCCTTAACATCATTAATTTGGTGATATTTATCATAAGGCTAACCTCTTAGATGATGACCTCAGACCCTCATAACATCACTCGGTGGTGACGAGGTCTGAGCTCAGACACCTGGGTTAGATGACCTCAGACCCTTAACATCATTAATTTGGTGATATTTATTATGAGGCTAACCTCTTAGGTGATGAACTCAGACCCTCGTAACATCACTCGGTGGTGACGAGGTCTGAGCTCAGACACCTGGGTTAGATGACCTCAGACACCTGGGTTAGATGACCTCAGCATATTAAGTAATGACTTCAGAGACTAATAGCATTCAGAGGCATTCAGAGATCAAAATAAGAGGATTGGCATTCAGTAAAAAGAAAAGATTACATATGATGTCCATTACTACAAATTACAAATTACAAAATGTTTGTTGTTACAAATCACTCCTGGTTGGGGGGGGGGGGGGGCATTGACAGTCTCGGCCGGATTGGTCTGCTCAGCATTAGTAACCTCGGCCACCTCATCAACAGGATCTGTCCTTCCGAGCTCAGACCCTCCCAGAGTTGCAGTATCGGCTGGGGCAGTGGCCTCGTCTTCTACCTCTTGCAGTGCCTGGGCAAATTGAGGGTCGGCGAAGCCGAGGCCCACAAATTCGAAGGCCTTTATAGTGCCGACCTCCTTTCTCTTACCTCGGCCCATTTGGTAGTGGCTTTGATACCTCTTTCGAGGTATTCAAAACCAAAACCCACGAACTCCTCAGAGACTTTGTAGTCAGAAATTATTTTCTCTGAGGCATCTGCAAGGGCAACCTTCACAGCCGCGTTGACCTTCTGCTGCAGAGCATCGTCTTTGTCCTTCAGAGCCTTAGCATGGTTTTTAACGAGCGCAGAGAGATCTTTTTCCAAACCCTGGGCCTTATTTTCAGAGTTCTTGGCCTTATTCTCAGAATTCTGCAACTCTGACTTCAGACGATCAACCTCGGCATTCAGGGCGCTCTCGACCTTCTCAGCCTCCTGCCCCTTCTGAATGAGGGGCAATTTCCTAATGGCCCAGTTAGAAAGTTGGTACATGGCAGTCACACCCTGCACAGTTAATGAAGAGGTTAGGTGGGAGTAAAATCAGACGTTGCACTTATAAAATTCTGACAAAGGAACAATTCATACCTGGACGGCTCTGTGAAGGCCGAACTCAACCAGCACAGAGGTGTCCATGGCTCTGTAGAAACGCTTGTCTGCCTCGGTCATCACAGAGGCGAGTGCGTCCATGGCCTGTCTGCTATTGCCGACGGCGCTGTCAGTTAACTTCAACTGCTCCAGACGAGCCGTCAAAATGTCAGCCGAAGAAATTGGGATCGCAGCGTCTGAGGTCTTCTTTTGTCTTGAGGTCGGCCTCTGATCCTCAGAGGCCGGGACCTCAGGGGCCCTCTTCTTGGATTTGGATGTTGAGGAAGCTGGAGGAGGAGCGTTCAAACCAGTCCTCTTTGCAAGCCTTGCCAAACTCGGAGCTGCCATCTCCCACAATTCGTCTGGGATACATGGTGGTCTCTCTGCAAAAGTTAAAAGATAAGAGTCAGAAATCAGACATGAATGATCAGGGGTTAGACTTGAAATAAAAAGAAAAATCCTTACCGAAGTCAACAAGGGGGCTCCCACCCAGGCTCGTCCCTGAGAGAAACTGAGGGGTCAACAAATGCTCGAACTTAACAAACAAGCCGTGTGCCCCTTGGTCTTGCAGGGCCTTCACCTTTTGGATATTTTGAAGACTTAGACTAGGATCGGCCCTTGCATACATGGTGACCTTACCCCATCTGAGGGGTATCCTAGGCCCAAAAGTGGAAGAAGAAACAGATGAGCCGAACTCCCATGGCCCTGAGGTGAAAAAATATCGGGGCTTCCAATTATGATTCGAGGTCTGAGTCACCTGGCGCATCTTCTTCTCAGGCCTCCGAGCCACGAAGTGATAGTAGCTCGGATGATTTTTGGCCGAGGTAGGAACATAACAACCAGCAAAGACCTGAACTGGAAGGTCAGAGTGGTGAACTGCCCTCCACAAGATGATGGCCCCAATAATGACTCTCCAAGCATTGGGAGAGAGCTGCGAGGGGGCCAAGTTGATGAAGGAAAGAATGGATCTGATGATAGGATGAATGGGTAGGCGAAACCCTAACTTAAACATCTGCTCGTATAATCAGATTTCTCCATCTCGGCCATGGTAGGCCCTCTCTTCCCTCAGAGGTCTCCTTAATCTGATTGAGGGACTGATGGAGTATAAATATCTGAAGTGCAAAAGATCCACTTCAGTGACTGTGCTCTCAAACTCGACTGCTTCAGAGATGTCAACATCACTTTCAGCATCCTCATCCTCATCAGGCTCAACGTCGGCTGGAGCAGACGTAGATGCGTGACCAGGGAATCTCTGAGCGAACTCAGCCCCTGTAACGGCCGATAGAGGGATGGCATCAAGAATGGGTGGCACAACCACATTTGGCTCAACAAGTTCGACCTCTGAAGAAGAATTTGAGGTGCTTGAGCCATTCTGGGACGAAGCTCGGCTGGAAACCTCGGCTTGGTCAGGGTCCTGACCAGTCCGAGGTGTAAAATCCATGGCTTCTTGGAAAGAGTCCACAGACATGGGGTCTGAGGTGGAAGACTCAGACTCATACATCGGCAATGGGTTGGCAGAGACGTCTGTCTGATAAAAGTTCTCAGGAGGATCAGGATATACCACCTTGAGAGGTGGGGGAAAGATAGGTCTAATAGGGAACTCCTGGGACCTACGAGCTTCTTCCTGAGCTCTCTCTATTTGTCTAATCTTCTCTAAGGTCTTCTCTTTAAGATAAGGGAAGTCCTCAAGAAGTTGGTACAGGGGTCTGAGCATCAGAGCACGACCCAAAACTTGGGACGACCCTAAACTTGGGAAAAACTCCTAAAGCTACAAACACGTTTGGCTTATAAAATAAAGAAGCCTAAAGATCAAACTTAGAAGTTTTAAGAAAACACAGTTCGCCGGAAGTTAATGGAGCTCTCCGGAAAACTCAAAAGCTCGCCGGAAAACTCAAACACACGCCGGAAAATGCAAACCAAATATGAGAAATTGAGGAAATGAAAGGGAGAAGATACCTGGAAGTGGAACGATGAGGAAAAGTGAGGAAAACTCGTAAGAAATCCTCTGCAGAAGGGCGTTGAGTGGAGGAGCTTAGAGAGAGAATTTGCAAGAACAGCGTACGCGGGAAAGAAATGAGGAAGAAGAAAGAGAAATGAAGGGTTTAAACCCTTAAATACTTGGGCACACTTTCCAAGGCCCATAATTGCCTTGGGAAACCCAAGGGACTACTGACAGCACACGCCAGCCAAATTTGCATGCTATAGCTTGAGACAGGTGTCATACAGGTGTTAACTTGGGACGGACAGGCCTCGGAGGGAAAGTAATCCCCTAGCCACTCGCTCTAGCATATGACTAAGGGTTGGGGGGTGATTGATATGCCCCAAGTGTAACCTCGGCCCAGGGACACCTACCTCGGCCGAGATGATGGCCGAGACATTGATCGACCCTATGTAGGCCAGGGGTCCACGACATCATCCCTCGGCCAGACCAACCTCGGCCCAGGCCGACACTACCATATACACTTCAAGGGACACTACGCGCATCGCAGGCATCAACAACATCCTCATGTACCTGGGTATAGCAACCTCGGCCAGTAGTAGGCCGAGGTGACAAGGAGCCCTGATCACCTTCAACATGGAACCAGTCCTACCTCGGCTTGGGCCGAGGTGACGAGAAGCATTAGTAATCATCATCATGCTATATGTCCAACCTCGGCTCGGGCCGACCCCATCATATGTCTCGACTGAGATCAGGCCGAGACTCCTTATGACACATCTCGGATTGAATGGACATCAAGCCTTTACAGCTCGGCATCTCCCAGGCCGAGGTCATTCACCAATATGACTGCCGAGCATCTGTTGACATTTGAATAAGGACACCTGGGCACAAATCAGTTATAACAAGACTATTCTCCACACATGGGGAGAATATTTCATCATCATTCCTTACATGTGACAGTGACAGATGGCACTCTCACATTGATGAGGATATCACACACATGCTCATTGCATGCATGGGGGGTACATTACACCCCCTTGGTGCTATATATAGGGGTCATCCCCTACCTTGCAAAGGGATCCCAGTTATCAAACCCTAGCTGAAACTCTGTCTAAATATACAGTAGAGAGAGAAAGCTTGAGAGAATTGTATCTATGGCCATTAGTGCCTTCATTCAGTGATATTACTCACACACTCACAGTGGACGTAGGCCAGATTGGCTGAACCACTTAAATTCCGGTGTTGATTCCTCATATCCTCACCTCTTTCTCTTATCTCTTTATATAGCTGTGCTGCCATTGTTATTCATATATTGATCTTGGAAACACCTTACCTGGTGGTGCTGATTCTTAGCATCATCAGACGCTTTTCCCATCAGGTCCGACATGGTTCTAGGTGGATCTTTGGCCAAAGTGTAGTACAACTTGTTTGGCAGTAGTCCACTCATCAAGGTGGTAATCGCCGTCTTCTCCTCATAATCAATGACTTTAAGTTTCTCGTTATTAAAACGAGTTATATAATCTCTGGTGCTCTCACCAGCTTTTTGTCTAACACTTAACAAGTGTGCTACTCGTTTGACTGGCTTTGCTCCAAAACAGAAATTCCCAATAAATAAATCGGCCAGTTGAAGAAAAGTTGAGATCTTAGCCCGAGGAAGATTATTATACCATATTTGAGCAGATCCGGTAAGAGTTCCCGAGAATGCCTTGCATCTCATCTCGTCTGGAACAGCATAGATGTCGACTGCAGCTTGGTATTGTTCTATATGAAGGACAGGGTCAGTCTTTCCATCATATTTGGGGGTCACAATAGGTGCTTTGAATTTTGATGGTGTTGGAAAATCTACAGTGGCCTGGACAAAAGGTGTTCCTCGAACAAAGGTTCGTTGTAGGGGGTTCTTAGCTTTAACCATTTCCCCCAATCTATCCTCCAGCCTTTGAATAGAGCCTTTCCACGCATCATTTCCTTCCTCGGACCTATTGGTTCGAGCAACTGATCGCGTTGATGTGGCTTCCTGGGATTTCTCTTGTCGAGCAGTTGGTCGCGACTGGGCAGATCCTTCCCTTAAATCTGATGGTCGTCGAAAACTTCTCGTTGGGGCTCTAGGAGGACTTTTACTCCTCCTAGGACCTAATCGATCGAAAGGAGATACCCTGCTTAACCTCTCTAGCGCACTAGTCCTTTCTGGGGAGAGAGTGATACGTTGTTCAGTATCTGTGGCTCGCACTGACGAAGTTCGTCCAGGTTGATAAGAAAAATCTCCAGACTCCTCATTGCGATATGAATTGGTACGCCTAGTACGTGAAGAGGGCGCACGGGTATTTCTTTGAATACTCCGCAGTCCTGAATGAGTTGGTGCACCACCATGGAGAGTTTGTATGAGTTGTCGCATAATTTCTTGCATGACGGTCTGGCCCTGAGCCAGATTTGTCATTATTCCAACCAGATCTGGAATATTTGGCGGAGCAGATGGATTTGGAGGACTCCCAGCGTTTCGATTGTTGGATTCTGGAATATCAGCCATTTCTGATGAATTGTTTTTGATGAAAAACGATATTACCAGTCGTTTCCCACAGACGACGCCAATCTATTGATGTAAAAAATTAGATCGTATCTTTGATGTAAAAAATTAGATCGTATCTAATTATTCAATCACAGATAAATAAATGAGACAAAGATTTTAAAGTGGTTCAGCCTTATAATAATGGCCTACGTCCACTGTTATGTTATTGCTGAGTGTTTCGGAATTCTCGATTTACAAGTTCTATCCAGAAATTCCGGTCCCCTTACAATGAGGATTGTACAATGTATTTATAGCCCTGAGGCGGTAATGCGAAAGGGTAATACATTAAATGATGTACATATGAAAGGGTAATACATTCAATGCTCCTTAAGCGTGTGCGTCTGGATGATAAGCATTTAATGAACAGTCAAACTGTTGGTTATCCTGTTATTAATGCTTTGTTCGAGGTGCAGCTCAGACCGCCTAAGCTTCTCGGTACTCAAGAGTTCCTCGGAGCGTATGAGTTCCTCGGGGAAGCAGTGTTTCTCGTTGTAATGTGGTTCCTCGGAGCGTGTGGGTTTCTCGAAAGTGTTTGCTGTTGCCACGTAGATTGCCACGTGTCTTCACTTTATTGAGCCATGTCAGCAGACTAAATTTGGTATCAACAAACGTATTGTTATTTTTTTTTTATTAAAATGAATGGAATGCTGGTTTTATCTTTAAAAAACTGTTTTCATTTTTTTCAAATATATATACAACTCTTTTTTTATAATTAAAAAAACTTTGTTTAACTATTTATTATAAAGAGAAAAAACTCTTGAGTTTTTTTTTTTAAATTATCTTTTTTTTTTGTAAAAATACATTTTTTTTGTAAAAATACAATTTTATTAAAAAACAGTTTTTAGATAAAAAAAAAAGATGAAAATGGTTTTTTTCTTCTTTTTGGATCAAAAGAGAGAAAGTTATGAGTTTTAGATTAAGTGAATGAACTTTGAGAGTATTAAAATCTTTTCACATTAAAGTGGAGTGGAAAAATGTAAGTTTGGAGTAGGAATAGAAGGACTCTATTTATTTCATATATAAGCGCATATATATGATTTTACTCTTGAGAAGTTTTAAAGGTGAGTATTCATAGCTACTTTTTTATGATTTCAAGAATACGTTTATTTCATAATTTTAGTGTATATTTTAACAATTTCGTTAAAAAACAGTCACACATCGCAAAATTTACATGTTAGTATAAATAGAAATTTATCAAAAATGAAACACTTGAATTATGAGATAAAATGATTAAATATGAGAGTTACAATTTTTTTTTTTTAAATCTTCTAATAAATGGCATGCATTCGGTTAAAGTGTAAATCATTATTTCCTACGAAATAGAATTTTTTTAGGACATTCAAGTCACTTTTGCTTAAGGTTATGTCACAGCTTTGGTCAAAACACCATTTAAGTTGAAACAACCCAACACTTCCACATGGGTCCACCATAACATAAAAGTTCACCACCATCTGCTTTCACTCAAATTTCTCATTTTCACACACACACCCACACAGACTTCAAGATAGGCACAGCTGTTGGTTCATCCTCCCTCCATTAATGCCAATCATTTCATCCCATCAACCCACCCATTTCCAAATTTCCCATCTTTCACACACCAAAACACCCACAAACACACACATACATACATGTATGTAATCAACCATGGGCCAGCATAACCACCACCCCAACACCACCACCACCCAAGATGGCTTATCCCAACGCCTCAACAGCCCAAGATTCTCAATGACTCGTAGGGCCCATTCTTTCAAAAGAAACAACAACAATAACACCAATAACACATCCCAAAATTCAAACTTGGGTACCCAACATGAGATAGATTTGCAACTAAACTCACCCAGATCTGAAATCACTAGCAATCAAGTTTCTGGAGATGGGTTTGAATCTTTGGGAGAAAAGAAACAGACCCATAATCAGATTACAAGGAGATTGCATGTGAAGAAGGGTGTTGGATCTGTGACTGAGGGTTTGGTGGTGTTGGGTGCCAAGAAAAAGTTGGGCCATTGGATGTTCTTTGTGTTTTGTGGGGTCTGTTTATTTTTGGGAGTCTTCAAGATTTGTGTTAATGGATGGTTTGGATCTGCTATTGAGGGAGTTGGATCTGCTCAGGTTGGTTCAATTCTCAAATACATATTTTTGTTTTATGTTTTTTTGGATTTAGTCCCTGGATGATAAGTTTTTTTTGACTTTGGTCCCTGATACATAAGCTTCAGCTTTTCAAATGATTAGAGTTACACTCTTATTCATAAGGTACAAGTGGGATGAGTCACATGCCTAGGAGGGTAAAAGTTTAAATTTTTGAAAATTGGTGGGTTATGTCTAATACAACATTATCTCAAGGGTTAAATTCAAAAAATCCTTTTTTCTTTTGGATCTTAAGTATTTAGTCCTATATATAATGATTTTGATTTACTTGTCATCACTCCTATGTTTTTATTTTTTTAGTTGTTGGTCCTATATGGGACAAGTGTCATTAATTACAAAAAGAAGGATAGATGGTTAGAGCAACCCTTATGGGCAGTCCAAAATTACACTCAACTAGTTCAAAAATAACCTATCAAAACTAACAAAATTGTTACGGGCAAGTGCAAATATGGGGTATGAAGACTAAAACGACGCCGTAAGCAGCTAAAGGAAGAAAACATGTTAGAAAAGTCCAACCCCTTGGGGGGAACATCGTGTTCCGCTTAAGGGTTCTTCAAAATTCCATTTTCCTCCCCAAAGGTCTTATGTTATTATGTGGTACGCCGAAATCATCTATTTTTTATAAGAAAAAAATATCCGTTGCCATTTAAAAAAAAAAAGTAGCCGTTGCCATAAAAAAAAAAAAAAGTCATTGCCATACATTAATCAAGCCGTTGCAAACATATGGGGTACAAAATGCAAAGAAGGAAACTTCGTTGAAAGCTTGGGCTAGCCTTTTTTTTTCTCCTTCCTTGCGCGGAACAAGATGTTCCGTTTTAGGGTGGGTCCCACAAAAAACTAACTAGGCTAATTGCATCTTTGTTATTTTTTACCCTGCCAACCGCTATATTTGGCCTTTTACCCTACCCGTAACATACATATATACCGCATAAATACATGTTTACCCTACCCGTAAGGGTTGCTCTTACAAAGAAGTTATAGACGGCTTTGGGTGGTTATGGGATTTTTTACAATTCTAAAAACACATGGGAGTAGAGCCCAAATACATCTTTGTCGATGGAACTAAAGCCAAAAAACCTATTTTTTCTTCTTCTGGGGTTTGGGACACAATGAAAGTCTTTTATGTTGTCCCCGGTCAGTGCAAGAGGCTTTCGCCACTACTGGGGGTTAGATATATGCAGTCTTACCCTACATGAACCAGGTTCACCCCTTTCAATTTTATTGATCCATATATAAATTTTTGGAATATATATGCAAATTTATGTTATTTGTATGGATAATTTTATAATGTATATTATTAATTTTTGTAATCTATACGCCGAAAAAATATGTTAGTGAACTAGAGTAAAAGAATCTATCGATTAGGGAATAAATTGGAAAGTTCATATATATATATATATATATATATATATTTTTTGGATTTAGTTCGGGGTAGATAAAGTTTTTTCAACTTTTTTGGGTTTAGGACAGGCTAGAAAAGTCATTTTTCTGTGTACAAGTAAATTGTGTACTCATATATGAATTTTTGGAATATATAGGTAAATTTTGTAATATTTACTTAGAATTTTACATTGAATGCATGAATTTTTGTAATCTACAAGTTTGTGTATGCACGAATGTATAAGGTATCCATTAAGGGTTGGTAAGGAGTGGGGGACCTTAGTGACGAAAAAATATGTTAGTGAACTAGAGCTAAAAATATCTTATTGATTAGAGACTAAATTGGAAAGCTTCCTAATTATGTATACATATGGTTTTATATCATTGGCATCTGCACTATCTATATAACATGTTTGACTACTAGTTAGTTTAGTTTGCTAGATTTTCAGTCCTGGATTGAATATATATGGGTACCCACTATGTGAAACAATAATTGTAGGTTTTCCTTTTTCTTGGTGAGCTATATGAATTTTGGACTGTCAATGTTGAAGTTTTAGATTGATTACACTAGCTGAATTTAGAATGTTTTACGGCTTTCTCGTTATGGTGTATATTGATTAGTCTTTGAAATGAGAGAAATGGGTGTTTGGTGAAAAGTTGAAAACAGTACAAACATAACTATACTAAACTTTGTTGTTTCTATAGTTTTCTTCAGTTTGTATGGACTTGGGACACGAGAGTACTGTGCTAATGTTTTACTATCATGAAGGCAAAAATACATAAATTTCAAATTCGGGCTGGTTTTCTACAAAATTAATATGAGCTATGTATTACAGAGATCAGATATTTATGGTTCCCTTTTATTTTATTTATTTGGATCAATTACCAAAAAATCCCTCGAACATTTTTTAATACACAATTAGTCAAAGCCTTTTTATTTTGCTCCAAAAAGTCCCTCAATTACCCATTTAACCAATATTCTCTTATTTTTAAAAGTCCGTGCTAGCGACCCTCAAGCCCCACCCCACTACCCACTGTCGGAGCTCTGGCTACCCTCACCGGAGCTCTTTTTTTGAGTGTTTTTATGTGGTGAGGGACTTTTTGGAACAAAATAAAAAAGCTTTAACTAAACGTGTGTTAAAAAATGTTCGAGGGACTATTTTGTATATGCCATTTATTTATTTAAATACCCGAACTTTGGTGTAAACTTAATCATTCTACTTGAGTATATATTAATTTACAAGTAAAGTCGTGATATACAGTAGTTAACATAAATGACATCAAATGGGAGGAAGAAAAGATGATTCTCTCTCAAACTCTCTCTAATCAATATTTCAAAATATGGAAGAATGCCTCGAATGAGGCTACAAAAGGGTATATATAAGAAGGAGGTTGCTTGACATCTAAGCTAAGAATCTAATTACAACTATGCCCTTAAGTGCCAATTCACCTTCCTTCCTCTAAATATTAAACAAAAGGAAAATTACAATGAATACTAAAAATAAAAGAAATACTAAAAATGACTGAAAAAATGATAAAAGATGACAATGACCCTAATTCTTATCACTTTCTCCCCGTGAAAGAGTTTGTCCTCGAAATCAGAGGGGAAGGTCTTCAGTGTCACCAACGAGGATAGTAATGAGAGCTGGCTGGGGTGTGACCTGCGGTGCCTCCTCAAGAAACTCCGGATTGCCTGCAGCTAGAAGAGCGCGACGGCGGGGAAGGGAACAATCCGAGTCTCGATGACCAACCACCCCACAGTTGTAGCATTTGAAGGTGACCGGATGAGCGGGCGTAGGAGGAGGAACCGAGAGAGTAGGAGTAGCTGCAGTAGAGGGAGTCACAGGAGGAGCAAAAGTCAATAGCGCTGGAGGAGCTGTCATGGAGCGGCCACGGAGAGGAGGAGCAGACAGATTAAAAGACTCAACGGCGTACTCCACCGTTTTAGCAAAGGGAGTGACGTCACGTAAAGCGAGGTCACGCTGTATATAGCTTTGAAGGCCATGATCCTCTGTTCATTGCTCTCACCGAGGCGAGCATGAGTACAAAGAAGCTGAAAGCGCTCAGTATAGTCCAAAACTGTGGTGTCCAGCCGAGGAGACTAGACTCGCAAGAATATGTCATGCTCATAAGTGGCGGGGATAAAAGCTGACATCAACTGGGCACGAAGCTTCGCCCAAGTCTGTATAGGAGGCTGACCCTGAAGAACACGACGCTGCTCCAAGCCATTCCACCAAACACTGGCGTAACCTTGAAATTTAGTAGCCACTAGCAAGATACATCGGCGATCTTTCAGTCACTTGTACTCAAATATTCGCTCCATGACGGCAAGCCAGTCAACAACGGCATCGGGCTGTAGGTGGCTGTCAAACATCTGGACATCCACCCTAATATCACCTTGCATACTTCGGGAGAGTAACTGAAGCGCCAACTGTGTAATGGCATCACCACCCTGTAGTGCCATGGCATCCTCATCGAGATCATCATCGCCTGGAGGAGGCTCGGGAAGTAAAGCGCGCTGTGGGCGTCTCCAAAGCGGTGGATGAGGAGGGTCAGGAGCTGGTGGGGGAACTGGGGCTGGGGGAGGAGACGTATGAGGTGGAAGAGTCTCTCGTGATGGAGAAGGAGGTGGAGCTGGGACCAACGGTCGGCGGTAGGGGCAGTGGTTCATCTGATTACATAAAAAATAATGGCGCTCAGAGAGAGGGACATATGGAGTAGCCTTCGGGCCCAAGGAGTCGAAAGGAGAAACATCAGTGCGCCACTCCGTAGGATGGGTGGCTCAAACTCTGGAGCGGGGTGGGGTTGGGTTGAAGGGGGACCATCAGGGGGTAAGGTAATCCACTCCCGTACCCGCTCATAGGAATCAACGGGTACAGAATGAACAAAGCGGGTATCCAATGGGGGATGATGATGTGGTACATGGAGAGGGTGCCCGGGTGGTGGAGAGGGGTGTAGAATAGGTGGGGGCGGAAGCGTGGAGAAAGTGGAATGGGGTGGGTGGGGAAAGTGTTGTAACGGATGGAGCGGGGGGGGGGGGGGGTATGGGAGGTATATGGGGGTTTTCGAGGTGTTTTTGTGGGTGGTGGCGATGGTAAATGGAGATAGGAGGCAAAGGGTAGTCATGTTTAGGTGGAGTGGGATAATTGGGTGGATGTGGTGGGGGGGGGGGGGGAGTGGGAGGGGACAAGAATTCGGGGTGGAGGAAGGTGTGGAGAGGGCATCTGGTGGTGTGTTGATATGTTGGGTGGTGGAGGGGGAGGTATGGGAGGTGTTGGTGGTGAATTTTGGTGGGTGAAATTATTATGAATGTGGGAGGGTGAAAATTTTAAGGTTTAGGGTTCAAGATTGGGGTTAAAATGCATGTAGGGATCATTAGTTATCGAAAATGTTACCTGAGGCTGAAGATGAGTTGAATTGGAACCCTTGGCATGCCGAATGTCACGAATCATCTCGGCGGGAGTCGGAGAGTGTGCTCCAATCATGGGAGGTGCCATTTGAGTGCAAATTGGGGAGATAATAGCTGGGCAAATCTCTGGTAGGATTGAAGGTGCATGGGGACCCCTTTTGGACATGTCGGACCCCTGGGCTAGGTGGATTAAGCCGGAAGTCTCGGCCAGGGCTGGTGGCAGCTGAATCAGGGCCGATTGGCCTTGGAACTGGGTTGTCCTGCTTTGGAGAGAATAACCGGAGGTGGGTAGGGGTTTTCCGAAGGGATTCGGTACTACCGCAACAGCGGTGGAGGTATTTTGGTGGCTGGGAGGTTCTGCCGGTGCTTTTGGGGGAGGTAAGGGCTGCGTCGAATTGGAAGGAGTATTCTTGACCCTTTTTTTTTTATAGTCCGGCCAGTGGGTAGTGGTGGAAGGGGGCCATCTTCGATGGTTTCACTTTCTTGATTGCAATTAGGGTTAGGGTTTGCACAATTAGGGTTTCGTTGTGGTAGGGTGTAGAATGGGTTGATATTGGAGAGTTAGGGTTAGGGTTTTGAGATGTTACCGGTGCGGTGTGGGAGCGGTCCGTGGTGGATTTCGCGCATTTATCTCATCCATTTGAACCTTCAATTGGTAGAGGGCTGCCATGATTTGATCAAAAGGATTTGCCGCAGAGGTGTTCATCTTTTCTTGAACCCACCTTGATGGTGTTTACGAGTTTTTGTTTTACAACAACAATAACAACAACCGATGGAGCGACTGGGATCTGATACCAATTGACGTAAATGACATCAAATGGGAGCAAGAAAAAATGATTCTCTCTCAAACTCTCTCTAATCAATCTCTCAAAATATGGAAGAATGCCTCAATTGAGGCTACAAAATTGTATTTATAGGAAGGAGATTGCTTGTCCTCTACGCTAAGAATTTAATTACAACTGTGCCCTTAAGTGCTAATTAACCTTTCTTTATCTAAATACTAAACAAAAGGAAAAATACAATGAATACTAAAAATAAAAGAAAAACTAAATATGACTTAAAAAATGATAAAAGACAATAATGATCCTAATTCTCATCAATAGTACGGATGTAGTTTTGTATCTATATAGGGATAGCTCTTAAATTGCTGATATATATATTCCTTAAAATGAGGTCCTTTTTTTAAATAGTAAAAAAAATTATTCATAGAATGTTTTAGACACCCGATAGAAAAAATCAGCTCAATGTTTTTTACTATTTTAGAAAATAGTACGTAATTATGTATCTCGAGCAACACAGTGATAGATTCCTCCACCCCTCTCCCCAAACAAAAGCTTTAAAATAAATATTTCACATGATTTTCATCACGAATTGTTATCTTTTTATTGTCGTTCAATGGTGTTAGGTACAATATGCAAGGCAGGTCAAAGTCACCAAATATAAACAACGTTAAAACAAAAGGAAAGAAAATTCCCCTCGAGAATAAATATTTGCCTACGAACCTCAATTGCAAGATCACAAAGTCAACCGCTAGAACTAGCCTAATTAGCAAGGCATTTACTTACGGAAACTAAAAATGTGTCAATTATATGTAACTTTTATGGAAAATGAAACTTTCTTTCTTAGGGTGGATTGAGTTAGTTTCCTGGGTTTTAATACTCATGAAACAATGCAGAATATGTTTGATTCTTCTTGTTGCCTTTGCACTTTTAGTTGGTTATCCTCCATTACTTTAGAACATTATTGATAATTTGATATTTAGTCAGCAGGTTCATGGTTTTATTTCTATTCTTGACTTTTTTATAATAAATAAATGAAAAAACTTATTTTCCTATCATAACTGTGTCCTGCCTTGCTATTCAGGACATGTCCGACTCCTCGATCACTCATCTAAATAAAAGGGACCGAAGATCTCATGAGTTTGGATATAGGGAAGGTGGAAATGATGTTGGAGTTGGAGAAAGTGAAGCTGAACGAACATTGATGATGGTTGATTCGGGTGTAGCTGGTATACAAAACAAAATGGCTGATGTAAGTCTCAATTCTATGTTGTCAGTGGCAGATTTAGATATTGGAGAGTGGGGGTAGGGCTGCAAACGAACGGACTAAGCTCATTTATTAAACGAGCTTGAGATCATGTTCAAGCTCGGTTCATTTATTAGATGAACGATCCGAGCTCGAGCAATTCAGTTTTAAGGAGTCTAATCGAGCTCGTTTATGCCTTAGAAGTCAAGCTCAATCCGGGCCTAATGATCGCAATTTTTTAAACGAGTTAAAAATCGTGATCAAGCTCGGTTCGTTTGCTTAACAACGAGTTGTTCACGAACAACTCGGTTTGTTTGCCCCCCTAGTGGGGGGTTGAGGGCTAAAAAAATCTGTATTCCTCTTTAAAAAAATGTATTTTGTCAAAATGATAAGTTTTTCCAAAATTTGCAGGTTGGGTATTTGTGTTGCAAATATGTTTACTCGATCTGAATCTCTGAAATAATTTACTGACTACATTTATGGGATTGAATGAATTAGTATTCAGGTATATGGTCCAAACCGGATAGCGAAAATTTCACTCAGTGCATTGACCTGCCAAAAGGTCACAAAAGTAAGTGCTCTACACAATTAATTGAATTTAGAGTAAATTACACAAACCTCCCCTCTTGTTTGTTGTAATTATAGATCCCCCCTGTCTTGTTTCAAATGTTACACACACCTCCCCTCTTGTTTCAAAATTTGTGGACTCTCTACCCTAGTAGTATGGTCACAGGTTTGGAAAAACAAAAAGGAGGGGAGGCAAGTATAATATTCGAAATAATAGGGAGGTATCTTTAATTATGTAAAACAAGGAGGGGGATCCGTGTAATTTACCTATAATTTACCGATTTTCCCTCGTGCCTAATTCTCACACAATTGTGCAATGATTACAGAGCTGGATGAAAAGACGAACGGTTACATTCTCATAAATGCAAACGGCGGCTTGAATCAGATGAGATTTGGGGTCTGGTTGTTTTTGCGTTTTAATGATATAATGAGCTGCTATTGAGATATTTACCATCAGTTATAGTCTGATAAATGAATAACTTTAGAATGCAGATTTGCGATATGGTTGCTGTGGCTAAAATCATGAAGGCAACACTTGTCCTTCCTTCTCTCGATCACACTTCGTACTGGGCCGATGATAGGTAGATCCTCTACTTCTGTTCTTGGTTTGTATGATATGTGCAAAACATTGAAGAGTAGATGTGTAATAATGTGTGCACGCATAATCATGCATATATATATATATATATATATATATATATATGATATTGTAAAAATATATTGTGACATGCTTTCTTGGTTTGATTACTTTGCCCAATGGATAAGTCTCTTTCATGTTCATTACAATTTTTATCAATTTTTTGTGTGCATCTAAAATTTACACTTCGAATATTTTATATAAAGAAAACGGAAGTGACCCTTATTGCAAGATATTTAGGAGGCCTGGAAGCATGACTTTTTATAGTACCAACTGCATAAAATTACTATAATGATGCACCTTCAATACGTTCTTGTACCATATATCACCTATATATAATCATCTTTACCATAATTAACGAAAATTTTACAAGTCATGTTATATTGGATGTGGAATAAAATGAACTGAAAAGGGCTGTGGAAAGATTGTTTTCAAGAATGATGAAAATAAAACTAATTTTTTAAAGCTTAGATTCACGTGTGACATGCACGGTGGCAAGTGATGGGTCCCCTTGGGGGATTTTTTGGGACTGTAAAATAAAAGGGATATATTGTATTCTTTTATTATTAGGATTTTTATTAGGTTGCTATTATTTAGGATTGATTTTAGAAGTTTTATTTGTGTTGGCATTTATCTTTTGGTAGTTTCCCAGTTTATATTTATTTCATTTCTTTTATTATTATTAGGACTCTAGATATTAGTATTTTAAATAAGATCATTGCCCCCCCCCCCCCCCCCCCCCCCTCCCCCCCCCGATAATCATTTTGACTTTTAATTATCCCCCCCGATAATCATTTTGACTTTTAATTATCAATGAGAAAGGATTGAGCAGAGAAGCCTTAGTTTTTTATACGTTTGCAAATGTATATAGTCTTCCATTGGGTTTATGTCAAAATGGTATATGAGCATTTAGGAAATTTAAAGTACCCAAAATTTTCTAAATATTCATTTTTATGACACGGGGGGTTTCACTAATTTTCCTCGAAAACTCAGGGACGAGCATTTTCGAAGTAGGTGAGAGTGATGTGCATGGTGGTAGGTGGTAGGTCCCCTTTGAGGATTTTTGAAATCCTAACATGAAATATTAGGATTTTTTTAAGTTGCTATTGTTTTAGGAGTGTGATCTTATTTTATTTGGGCTGGGTTTTATCTTTTCTTAGTTCTTTATTTTTTTATTTTCTTAAATATTATTTTTATTATGATTAGGGCTAGAGATTGCACCTTGGTGCGATGGCATGGCAAGTGCCTTCGCCCAAGTTACGGTTTGTCTCGGGTTTGAGATATAAGAGCAGCCTCTCCATATATGGAGGTAAGGCTAGTTGACATTCGCCTCTCACAAACCCTGCATTTAAGCGGGAGCCTTGTGCACTGGGTACGACCTTTATTATGATTACGGCTCTAGCTTGTTGTAGTATAAGTAAAGCTATTGGCCTCTCTTGTAATCACTTAGGCCCTGTTTGGTTGCGTTAATTGTTTAATTATCTAAATTGGTTCATTGCAAATTGCAAATGAGTGGATTTGAAATAAGTTTAAATCCAATTTAATGCGATGTTTGATAATCTGAAATTGATGTTAAGGTTCAATCAAAAAAAAAAAAAAGGGTTAAAAACGAATGGGGAGAGAATGAGAGAGAGGGGGGGATGAGCTTCTGTATAATGCTCTCCTATTTTAAATGGATGCGTTTCACGTTTTTTTGTAAAATGCTCCAATTTCAAATTTACAAATGGGTTAAAATGGGCCAATTAATGATTCATTTAATTAATAAAACCAAACACAACAAATGGGATAATTTGTTAATGGGACAATTTACAATATTGGGACAACCAAACGGGGCCTTAATATTTTGATTATTAGTGAAATTGAATTGAGATGAGGAACCCTATTTATTTTGTGTATGTAAGTGTATTTAGTTCCGCTGCGTTTACGTTAGTGTGCCTCACACTTTTTGTATAATGCTTACAGTTCATAAGGCCCCGTATGGTTGTCCCAAAGTTGTAAATTGGTCTATTTACAAATTGATCCATTATTTGTGTTTGGTTTCATTAATGAAATGGTTCATTAATTGCCCCATTTTAGCTCATGTTTAAAATCTAAAATTATATCATTTCACAAAAAACACGAAATGCATCCATTTGAAATAGAAGTCAAATAAAGTGCATGCTCCTCTCTCTTTTTCCCTCCCTTCCCCCCTCCCCCTCCCCTTCTCTCTCTTAATTTGTTTTTATCTTTTTTTTCCCTCATTAAACCTTAACATCAATTTCAGATTACCAAACATTGTGTAAAATTGGATTTAAACTCATTTCAAATCCACTCATTTACAATTCACTAATTTACAAAATCAAAGAATTTGCGCAACCAAATAGGCCTAAATGTTTTGATGATAAGCATTATAATTTTCTTTTTGCCTTTATAGACTCTGAGTTATCTTATCATATATTTATCTGCAGTGGTTTTAAAGATTTGTTTGATTGGCAACACTTCATTGAGGTACTGAAAGATGACGTCCACATAGTCGAGACGCTACCTCCTGCCTATGCTGGTCTCGAACCTTTTGCAAAGACACCCATATCTTGGTCTAAGGTCAATATTAACTTGTTTACTTTATATATACTAACATTACAATAAATAAATAATGGGAGTGCTATATTCCAACACAGAATTTGACATGGCATCAACATTTCATGTTTTTAACTAGAACTGAAATTGCACCAACAAGGATCCCATATTTTGTATTAGTTCAGATGAGATATGACTTTCGAAATGGGCTCCCATATTAAAAATATCGCTAAAAGTCTAAAGAAAAAAATATTTCACTTTGGACGCTTTATTGTCTGTTTTAAACACTTATCATGACGGGTTTGAACGCCTTCTATGTGGGTTTGTAAGAGATGTCATAAGCAATATTTTCCCAGTTCTTATATAAAGCCATAATTTATATTTTATGTTGGTTTTACGCCTTGACGACGGTTTTGAATAGTTTTAATTTCGGTCTTGTAAAAAGGCCATAAAAAAATTCTAATTTTTTGGGGCCCTAAAAATTGTCAAAATTTGTCGGACTGGGGCGACCGCCTCTCTTACCTTCTACAATGCCTGACCCTGATTGCAACTATGTTTCTTAGCCTGTGTTAAGGCCTCAAGTGTTTTGATGGTTTTCTTGTGATTATTTGATCTTGCCAAGCTATACTTTCATCTTTTTAATACATTTTACGAAATTCAGATTAGCTGAACTTGTATTATATGTTCAGGCTAGTTATTATAAATCAGAGGTCCTCCCGCTTCTGAAGCAGCACAAAGTCATGTATTTCACTCACACTGATTCCCGGATCGCCAACAACGGACTCGCTAATTCAATACAAAAGTTAAGGTGCCGCGTAAATTACAAAGCATTAAAATATTCAGTTCCAATTCAAGAACTCGGGAAGACCTTGGTTTCGAGAATGAGGCAAAACAGAAGCCCTTATGTTGCTCTGCATTTGAGGTATTTCTGGTGGTTTTTATGTTATAAAAATTGTAAAGATGGAACATTCATTTTTTCCCTAGTGGAACATAATGTGACGTGTGTTGATTTTTTTCCCTCTCTAACGTGAAGTTTTCACACTACAAAATGTCTCATCTCATCGCCTCATACACCCTCCAAAATTAAAAAAAAAACAACGAAAAAAATGTATTTAAACTTATAATAAGCATCAATGGCAGCTGACTTAGAATAGTAACTATTAAAAATGTTCTGTTGTACACAACCTTCCCTATCGTTCGGAAATTATATTGACTTCACTTGTGTTCTGCATTTTCAGTATTGATATGTTTTCGATCAGTTTTGACTATTCTTTTGCATGGGGATTTATCTCAACATTTAAAGAAACATTTCTATATGATATAATTAAAAAGTTTCAAAGGAATTTCACAAAAAGAATACGTTACTCACGTTGGCCTCACGTGTGAAATTATTACTGAACCCCAGTATCAAAGAGGCAACTGTAATTTCTGAAGAACATGGAACTGAAGAACACGGAGGAGGGAGGGGTACATAATTAAACTGAAGCATCGAAAAGTTCATTATAATATCACCGTTAACTGCTATGTCTACTATTATTATACAACATGACAACATCAGTAATGGTAGTAATGCATAGATATATGCCACAAAGGTTATTTTAAGGTGTGTTTGATTTCAAACTTGGAAAAAGATTGAAAAACAATTCATTTTACTTAGAAGTTGGAAAAGTGAAAAAGAGATTTGCGGTTTGGTGAGATTTTCTCCTAATTTCCTGTTTTTGTATGTAAATCAATTCTCATCCACTTCTTAAAGAATTGGATTCCATGAAAAACAGAAAAAAATAAGAGAACATCTTACCAAACAGCTCCTTTTTTTCCCCACTCTTTTTCTAGATTCTCATAAAAATAAACTATTTTTCAATCTTTTTCCAACTTTGCAACCAAACGCATCCTTAGTTTTCATATTCAACCTTTTCGTAGGGGTAACAATACGTGTTTTGACCCAACATGATAAGACACAACAAGAACTAGTTAGGACACAATCACGACTAATATGATTTGTAATTTTCGGACTCAATTAAACACAACAATACATGGAAACAAGACTAAAAACACACGAAATTTTGACATGAAAACGGCATGACTTCACGTATAGTGTGAATTCCGGGTTATCGTGTCTTTTCTCAACGGTTCTACTTCTTTTTTGTTTTTCCTTATAATCCAGTTTTTATTCACCCACTAAAGGATTGGATTCTATGGAAAGCCATATGAAGAGTGTGCTTTTGTTCAAATTAAGAATTTATTTAATTAAACACAGTTTTTTAATTAAATCCTAAAAGCATGCATCTAGATGATTTATCAAATAAAATAAAGAATGTGACACAAAATATCAGGAAAAATCCCCGCAGGGCAAAACCATATTATTTCCACTATAATTTGTAAAAACGGTTACACGGGTTATAATGAAAATAAGTGTGACATACGAAATACCCGTAGGTGTCGGTTCGATGTCGTCCGCTGGAATCTCCCGCAAGAACTTCAGGTGGGCAGCAATGAAGAAGGGGCTGACTTCTCCACAAAATACTCTAGATGAGTAAAAATAACCAATTGAAGGTTTTTTAAAATCTGCACGTTCATAGATGGAAAGCATTTTCTTTTATAAAGAGGCATATAAAAAGAATAAAAAGTGAAGTCTAAAAAGGAGAAAAAGTGACGTCCATTAATTGTGCCGTTTTAGGCCGGTTTGTGAAGAAAAAAGTTGTTGAAAGTCGTGAAGAAAGTGACATAAAGATAAAGTTGTTGAAAGTCGTGAAGAAAGTGACATAAAGATATGCGTCACTTTTTTCTAAGAAATTTCTCCATTTTCAAAGGGCCATAAGTTCTTCATCGTAGCTCAGATTGAGGTGCCGTTTCTTCCAGTATCTTCGTGGCATCGAGCTCTTCAACTTTCCAGTTGACCAGTCCTTCGGATGGTGGCTGTAAATGCCCTTGAAGTTTCATATCATGCCTTCTTTCACTGTTTTGACTTCTCTTGCGTACCACTTGCATAAAGTACCTAAAATCGTGGAACGATATGAAACTTCGGATGTCATTGAGGCAGAAGTGGGACACATGATGGAGACGTTGAATGCTTGATTCCCGGAATTCGGATATATGCCGTCATATGAGATCGTGTAGAGACGTACCAAATATTGCGGCGTACGACATACGCAAGTGTAAGATATCGGACATGAGAAATATGTCCTTACAAATCTCCCCCTATGTCTATGTCGGTACATACATAAAAAATCCGAATTATGCAATCTCCCAAAAACAAATGACATATAAGATAATATCCCCATTAAACCCTTAAACTGAGAATACTAAATGACATGTCTTCAATCAAACATCAACATCATCAAAACATCAACTCTTCAGAAACGCCCAAAGCTTTTCTCATCAGGGTGTGCAATTCAATAGATATCAACTTTGTACCTACACATGAGAAAAAGCAAATACCCGTGACACGCACCAGATTGAAATATAATGATATGCTAAAAGCAAAGATCAATTAAGCTTAAGCAAATCATAGATAAATCGACAGATATTTCTCCGCCATAATTCATTCTCCCCCTTTTTATGATGTCCCCAAATAGACAAATATGAGAAGCATAAATATGGAAAATGTCACAAAGAAAATCTTCTATATATTTTTTTAATTTTTCAAAATTTTTCAAACAAACTATGCACCAAAGAATAAAAAATCTTCTATTTTTGAATTTTTCAAAATTTTTTCAAACAAAATATTCACCAAAGAATAAAAAATCTTCTATTTTTGAATTTTTCAAAATTTTTATACAAAATATACAACAAAGAATCACACACCATGAAAGAACACAAAAACAGCCAAGCCGATGATAGCGTAAGTGTAGGGGTGTGAACACATTCGATAGGTAAATAAACTCAATCAATCATATGTGCACGATACATACGTGTACTCCTAACGAATGAACATCAAAAGTATCCTTAGGTGTAAAAATTATTGAATTTAGATGACATCGTCTTAATCAAATCAACAAATCAAAGTTAAAGTGATTTCCATCCCAATAACGTCCAAAACTATTTAGCGCTTTTTCAAGATTTTCAAGGACGTGCAAACCCGTTTAAATTTTCCAACCAAACTCCCTCAGATGTATATTTTGAATAGAGGTGATCTAAATTCTCAAACTTTGGAGAATTGATGGTGAAACCTAATGGCCCATTTTTGGCATGTATTGCTTTTTATTGCCTTAAAATTTTTCGGGCTCTTTTAACCTCTTTGGACCCTGGATAATAAAATTCAAAATTCCTCAATTTTTTAGGTCTGTTAACGGTGGCTTTAGCGTAAAGGATAGATAATTACCTTTCGTACCCCGTTTTTAAATTACCACACAATCTCACCAAACGATTTTTACAGGCACACCTTTCTTATCAAGTTTTATCACGCTTGGTTCGTTTTAAGGACAGGATTGAAGTGAAAACACCCAACCAACATGTGATAAGACAAGTACAATAATCAATCAAATCCGTGCATGTGTGCAATAAAGGAAATCATGAGTCAAACATGTAGAAAGTAACACTTAATTACATCTTAATGACTCCAAACATTATAAAGCACAAAGATGATAAGATATATTGTCTCAAAACACTATCAAATAGTCACATGAATAAATGGAATGAAATTTCGATTTGGCTATCTTAAATGCTCATAAAAGGTGCAAATAAAATAAATTTTTTTTTTTAAATTTTATAAAAAGAAAATCTTTTTGTTCTTTTCTAAAATTTTTATAAAAACAAAATATTTTTGTTTTACCATTTTTTTAAGAAAATAAAAGTAATAATAATACACATGATATAGTCTAGCAATATGAATCATATGATATAAACATGATAAAGCATCTTATCCCAGACACGGACCAACCCCTCAGTGAACTGTGCAAATCCCTAAAGACTTCTTAAGACTTTCGAATCTAAGGGCATCTAAAGGTTTTGTGAAAATATTGGCTAACTGACGGTCGGTGGGTACGTAACTCAGGGATACGACTTTCTCCCTAGCTAGCTGTCGTATAAAGTGCTCGCGTATCCTGATGTGCTTTGTGCGCGAATGCTGGACTGGATTGCGGGATATGTGTATCGCGCTCGTGTTGTCACAGGAAATGGTCATGGTGTCCTGTGAAATCCCATAATCCTCCAGCATCTGTTTCATCCATAAGAGTTGCGTGCAACAACTCTCGGTGGCGATGTGCTCAGTCTCCGCAGCGGACAAAGCGATGGAGTTTTGCTTCTTGCTTAACCAGGAGACGAGCAGAACCAAAGTAAAAACACCCACCAGAAGTGCTCTTACATCCATCTACATCCCCGACGCAATCGACATCTGAATAGGCGGACAAACGGTCATCGGTATCAAAGGAATACCAAATACCGTATGAGAGAGTCCCACTCACGTATTTGATAATACGTTTTAGAGCGAGTAAGTGTGACTCTTTCGGGGACGCCTGATATCGCGCAGAGACATTAAAGGCTATGTCGGGACGACTGGCAGTTAAGTAGAGAAGACTACCTATCATACTCCGATACAAGGTTTGCTCTACGTCCTTGCCTGAAGTGTTCTTACTAAGCTTGATAGAAGTACTCATAGGTGTACGAGCATGCTTAGCGGAGTCTAAACCAAATTTCTTCACTAGGTCTCTAGCATACTTGGATTGGGAGATGAACATCCCATCCTCTAGCTGACGAAGACCAAGGAAGAATGTAAGCTCACCTACCATGCTCATCTCAAAACTCACTTTTCATCTCCTCCTCAAAGTGGTGAGCATGCTGGGCGCACGTGGATCCAAAGACTATGTCGTCCACATAGACCTGGGCAACCAAAATAGCACCATCATCTTTCCTGACGAACAACGTCATATCAACTCCTCCTCTCTTGAAGCCACGGGCTAAGAGATAGGAAGTAAGCCTCTCGTACCAAGCATGGGGTGCTTGCTTCAAACTATTCAAGGCTTTCCTCCGATAGTAGACGTGCTCCGGGTGCGTAGGGCCTTCAAACCCTTTTGGTTGAACCACATAAACCTCCTCCTGTAAAATGCCATTTAGAAATGCACTTTTGACATCCATCTGATATAACTTGAAGCGCAGATGACATGCGATGGCGAGTAGTAAGCGGACGGACACAAGCCTCGCAACAGGAGCAAATGTCTCCCAAAGTCTACACCCTCAATTTGTGTGTAGCCTTGAGCGACCAACCTAGCCTTATTTCTGATTATGGTACCATTTTCATCCATTTTATTCTTAAAAATCCACCTGGTACCTATCACATTAGTCTCACTAGGTCGGGGGACAAGTTCCCAGACATTATTCTTTTTAAACTGAAGCAACTCATCCTGCATGGAAGATATCCAGTGTTCATCTTTAAGTGCTTCTTTGTGATTCTTGGGCTCGACTGTGGACGTGTAGCAAAAATGACTACAACGTTTTCTAGTTGAGCACGAGTTATGACCCTTAAAGTGGGATCGCCAACAATGGCAGAAGGATCATGACTCTTGCGAACCCAAGCAGGTGTGTCCCCTAACACAGGAGTAGAGTCCACAGAGGGTGGGTGAGGGACAAGTAAGTCGCTGCCATAAAAGTCCTCATCCTCACACTGAAGGCTAGGATTAATAAACGCCGAAGGTTTATCTTGCACGGTGACATTTATTGACTCCATAACCTTAGAGCTCTTCGAGTTAAAAACCCGGTACGCTCTACTATTTGATGAATATCCTAGCAATATTCCCTCGTCTCTCCGGGAGTCAAATTTTCCTAATTGCTCTCTATCCCGTAGGATGTAGTATTTACTCCCAAAGACACGGAAATATGCAAGGTTGGGTTTCTTGCCAGTCCATAATTCATAAGGCGTCTTAATAGTGTATGGACGCAGGTAAACCCTATTCACCGTATGGACTGCCTCTCCCCAAAATCTCCTAGCAACCTTTCGACCTAGAAGCATAGATCTAGCCATTTCTTGAATCGTCCTATTCTTTCTCTCAACAATCCCATTTTGCTGAGTCTTCACAGCAGAAAACTCATGTTTGATTCCTAGGCTATCACATTATAGATCTACCTTTGCTTCCTTAAATTCCGTGCCATTGTCACTACGTATCCTATTAATAGTGACTTCGTGTTGATTTTGCAGGACACGACACTTGGTCGTTAAAAACTCTACAACATCGGATTTCTCTCTCAGAAAACCAACAATCGAATATCTGGAGAGAGATCATCTACCATCACGAGGATATATCTCTTACCACTTGGACTCTCAGTACGAGTAGGACCCATAAGATCCATGTGAATCAACTCAAGCACACGGGAGATGGCAATGGAATGCAACTTCCTGTGGGGACTACGGATTTGCTTTCCTATCTGACAGGGTCAACAAATCGTGGAAGTTGGCTTTCCAAGAGATGGTAAGCCACGTACTAGGTCCTTTTTAGCTAAACGTGTCAAATCTCTTACGTTCACGTGACCTAGACATTGGTGTTACAGATCCATAGGAGTGATCGTGGCGCTGTTGCAGACAAGTGAGGATGTGGGCACAGTCCCATAGCAATTATCTTCTGTTCTCGCCCCTTGCACTAAAAGTTTACCGGCTTGATTACAGACATTACGCACGTCCCGATCAAACTTTACGGCAAAGTCAGCGTCGCACACGTCGTTTTTACTGACGAGGAGTCCCTGTGAAGCAGCATCCTCAACGTCGTGAGGAGCACTAGAAGTATGACTGGCCATGGATGCGGTGAAGTTACATTCATGCGGTGACTCGTCTCCAGAGTCCATTGACTCGACCTCACTGTCGTCACTAAGGGTAGCATTAAGGACAGCTTTGCCCTTTTCTTTTGCAAGTCTGTTCAGCCTAGTAGCACACTCAAAAGCTCTATGACCCTTACCGTCGCACTTATAGCATCTCTCACCGTCTTTCTTAGGAGGGTCTTTAAAAGCCATTGATGAACGTGTTTGGATTTTAGTTGAAAGAGAGTGGACACCTCCCTCCGTCACTGACGTGACTAATTTAAAATCTGTGACTGAATGGACTGAAGACGAATTTAAATGTTTATCTTTTAATTCAAAGGGTTTAAGTGCTATTTCTGGATCCGTCACACCTGACGAGTTTCGACGTATTATGACTTGCACCACATCAAAAGAGGCATGGGATGTTTTACAACTTACCATGAAGGAACTAATGCTGTGAAAGAGTCTAAACTGCAAAATTTAACAACTCAATTTGAAACTATCACCATGCTTGAGACTGAATGTTTTGATGAATTTTATGCTCGGTTATCTGATATTGTTAACACTAGTTTTAATCTTGGTGAACACATTCGTAATGCTAGAGTTGTTAAAAAGATTTTAAGATCACTTCCTAAGCGTTTTATCCCTAAAGTCGGTTAAATTCTATTGATAATTTAAATACGCTTAAATTGGAGGAACTTGTAGGAGACTTACAAACGTATGAAATTGATATGTTTCCTAAATCCTTCAAACCTAAAGATAAAGGTATTGCCATAGTTGTTAAAATCGTACGATTCGCGATTCGAATTGTACGATTCGATTCACACATAAAACGATTCGAATCGAGTTGAGAATCGCAATTGTCTAAAGAATCGGACTGAATCGACGATTCACGATTCGAATCTCACGATTCGGGTCCGATTCACAATTTGAGTCCGATTCACTTTTTTTTTTTTTTCTTTCCGCGCAATTTTTTTTTTACCTTATAACCATACGTGTGTTTTAATAAAACAAATAAAAAAAGAAGCAAACCACAAAGAATACCGTTAAGATGAGTTTTAGAGAAAAGAAAAATTCTATTATGACCGAATTTTAGACAAATTTTTCTTAGACACACTGACGTGGCCGCTTGCTATTGATTGGTTTTTGGGGTCCACGCCAGTGGGACCTACAAACCAACCAATAACACGCTGCCACGTCAGTGTGTCTGGAAAAAGTTTGTCTAAAATTCGGTCACAGTAGAATTACTCTAGAGAAAAACATGTTCTCTTGGCTCGGTTATTATCATCCGACTTTTCTTATCTGTTCTCTTGGCTCGGTTATTATCTTGTTTATTCTCTTGGCTGAGTGTCTTCTATCTTTTGCCTTTTTTTTTGTTATAAAACTTTTGTATTTGTTATACAATCTTTGAAGGTATATTTTTTTTGCTGTTTTAAATTAATATGAAGACTATTTTAAGTTAATATTGTTTTATAGTTAATCTTAGTATTTGTTTTATGTTTTAAATTAATATGGTTTACTATTTTAAATTAATTTTGTTTGAATTTTGTAGGGTGTTTGAAATTAATATTGTTAATCTTCGTAAGTAGACTGTTTAAAATTTTTGGTAGTTTTTGTTTTACAGTTTTACTGTTTTAAATTAACCTTGGTATTTATTTTATTGTTTTAAATTTATATGTAGGTTGTTTTATGATATATTTTTATTTTTTACATTTTTAAGCTTAAAATGAATGAGAACTTGTGTTACGGTTAATTTTTGTGATATATTTTGGTATATTATCATGTGCTACAATTAGTTTTTTGTCACATTACGCTTTAATTACCAATTCTATAGTGTTAAATCCCATTTACGTATGTTTTACTACGTTTTTATCATTTGGTTCCGATTCGACCGATTCGATTCACGATTCGCGATTCGGGGGGTAAACGATTAACGATATGATTCGCGATTTGACAACTATGGGTATTGCACTTAATGCCCAGAATAGAAAAAGTGAGGGATCGGCAAAAAAGAGAGTTGAGTCATCTAGAAAAAATGAGATAGAAACGTATTTTGATTTAGATGAAGATACTGGAAGAAACGGCACCTCAATCTGAGCTACGGTGAAGAAGTTATGGCCCTTTGAAAATGGAGAAATTTCTTAGAAAAAAGTGACGCAAATCTTTATGTCACTTTCTTCACGACTTTCAACAACTTTTTCCCAACACTTTTTTCTTCACAAACCAGCCTAAAATGGCACAATTAATGGACTTCACTTTTTCTCCTTTTTAGACTTCACTTTTTATTCTTTTTAGGCTATATGCCTCTTTATAAAAGAAAATGCTTTCCATCTATGAACGTGC
Source organism: Sambucus nigra (assembly GCA_949130495.1). NCBI lineage: Eukaryota > Viridiplantae > Streptophyta > Magnoliopsida > Dipsacales > Adoxaceae > Sambucus > Sambucus nigra. The sequence goes on from OX422220.1 coordinate 38,302,016, forward strand.
AGATTTTAAAAAACCTTCAATTGGTTATTTTAGTCATCTGGAGTATTTTGTGGAGAAGCCAGTCCCTTCTTCATTGCTGCCCACCTGGAGTTCGTGCGGGAGATTCCAGCGGACGACATCGAACCGACACCTACGGGTATTTCGTATGTCACACTTATTTTCATTATAATCCGTGTAACCGTTTTTACAAATTATAGTGGAAATAATATGGTTTTCCCCTGCGGGGATTTTTCCTGATATTTTGTGTCACATGCTTTATTTTATTGATAAATCATCTAGATGCATGCTTTTAAGATTTAATTGAAAAATTGTGTTTAACTAAATAAATTCTTAATTTCAACAAAAGCGCACTCTTCAAATTGGTATCAGAGCTCTTCAACTTTCCAGTTGACCAGTCCTCTGGATGGTGGCTGTAAAATTACCAAAATGCCCTTGAAGTTTCATATCGTGCCTTCGTTCACTGTTTTGACTTCTCTTGCATACCACTTGCATAAAGTGCCTAAAATCGTGGAACGTGAAGTCGTTGAGGCAGAAGTGGGACACATGATGGAGACGTTGAATGCTTGATTCTCGGAATTCGGATATATGCCATCATATGAGATCGTGTAGAGACGTACCAAATATAACGGCGTACGACATACACAACTGTAAGATATCGGACATGAGAAATATGTCCTTACACCATAAAAAAATAAGGGAACATCTAACCAAGCTGCTAATCCCCCCACCCACTCCCACCCCCCACACTTTTCCAAATATTGCAAACGAAAAGCATCCTTATTTTTCCAGCACGGCCACACCACAAATAAGAACCATTAAGATATGAACACCACTAATTGCAATTCGTATTATTCATACCCACTAAGACACAACAAAGCACGAATAATACGAGTTACAATTTTGGCACAGACACGTCACGACACTTTCCCCCGTTAAAAAATCCTGACACTCATGTCAATTTTTGGGTTAGTTACGTATCAGGTCGTGTTATCGCGTCCTTTCTGAATTAGCCACCCTCTCTTTTTTGTTGTAATTCATTATTCTCTTCTTCCTGGCAGGTACGAAAAGGATATGCTCGCATTTACAGGCTGCAGTCACAATTTAACAACAGAGGAAGAGGAAGAACTCCGTAATATGCGATACGAGGTGAGCCATTGGAAAGAAAAAGATATTGACGGGTCGGAGAGAAGGAAACTCGGTGGGTGCCCCTTGACCCCACGCGAGACATCCCTTCTGCTTAAGGGGTTGGGTTTTGAACCCAACACTCGTATTTACATAGTAGCAGGTGAAGCTTACGGGAAAGGAAGTATGCAACATCTCAAAGAGAATTTCCCAAACATTGTCTCCCATTCCACTCTTTCTACCGATGATGAATTGAAACCTTTGAAGAATCACCAAAACATGTTGGCTGGATTGGATTATGTTGTTGCGCTGGAGAGTGATGTTTTTGTTTACACCTATGATGGCAATATGGCAAAAGCGGTTCAAGGTCATCGTCGGTTTGAGGATTTCAAGAAAACTGTAAATCCTGACAGGTATATTTCCTTTTAATATTTAATCTTAGATGGGTAGTTTAAATTGGGACATTTGGACTTTGGCCCCCAAAGTTTAGATTTTAACTGACTTTAGCTGTTATTACGCTTCCATTAGTTGACCGTTGCAAGTAGTAATGAATGATCAAAATATGCCTGCTTGATGTCTAATTGTATATAAGATAGTGGGGGTTAAATTTCAATTATATTATAAGATAGTGGGGGCTTAAAGAGAATATTTTAGTAATTTATAGGATTTAAAACGTCCAACAAAAGGAAACCCATAAAAATGAGGGCAAATGTCTAGTAACTATATTATTTGGAGCTAAAGTCAGTTTCGATCTTAACCCAAAGCCTATTGACCCTTAGAAATTTCATTTCAAGATTTTATGAAGCCACGTGAAATTTTTGTTAATTATGGGAACGAATAAAAGACCACATATGCATTCAGCAATCACCAGCTAGTTGCCGTACTGGTTGTATTTAGAATAAATGTAGATGTACTTAATAAAACAATCCATTGTCAGTAAAAGGTTGACCCATTCCCTTGGATGAGTAACAAGAACCCGCTATATATAGTGAATACATGATGTAAACACAACATGAACCCAATGTACACGATATGAACCCAATACAATACAAACCGAACTATTCACGACTCTTAGTGGGTTCGAGTAACCGGTTTGACACGCTAACACCAACGGGTAGCCCAAACGCAAAACGAACTTAATAGTACATGACCATTAATGGGTTTGGGTCACTAATGGTTTGACCCAGACACGCTAACACAGAAGGATAAGGCAACCTCAAGTCATACACAACAAAAATCTGATTTACAGTGAATACACAATTTAAACACGAGACAAACCAATGTGATTCCAACTGAACTCTTAACGGGTGTGGTTGAGTAATTTTGTTCATGAACTCGATATGATCCGACCCGACCTGTTGGGATTGGTTTTGTCTAATGAGCATTATTACTTTGTTCATGCAGGATGAATTTTGTAAAAGCGGTTGACGATTTAGATGAAGGAAAAATTTCTTGGAAGAAATTCAGCTCTAAAGTGAAAAAGCTTCACAAAGACAGAGTTGGAGCTCCATACATGAGGGAACCCGGCGAATTTCCAAAACTGGAAGAGAGTTTTTATGCAAATCCCCTTCCCGGATGCATTTGCGAAAGAAACCCGTGAAAAATAGAATTTTAACTCGGAAAGTATTTTTTTGGCCATTTTGATTCCACATTTGTTCTGCTGCGAGAGAAAGCATTTAAGGGCTTTTTGCTATATCTTCATACACAAGAAATTCAGTATATTGTTTCGGAAATGAGCAACGAGGAACACATATACACGATACCAAGAAGTTTCAGCAGCTGCAGATGAGTGATATATATATTATTTTTGAGTTACATTTTATTAAGATGATCTCTCTCCATGAATTACATGTTAGGGGTGAGTGAAGTTTTTGAAGAGGTGTATTTTGTACCATGTTATATGAAGTTCTACCAATTGAATTTCATGGGAGGTGATACTGAAAGTACTGATGTGTTACACTTACTTCTAAGATACCAATACTACAGTATTAATTTTTGTACATTTTTTTCTAATGAAGAACCTTTGTCCTTGCTATTTGTCACAGCTTCATTTACAAACCTTTTTTATTAGAAATTTATACAATCAAATGGAGAAAACTTACCATTTGGTTCTTAGTAGAAATAAGTAAACTTTGTGATAAATTTTTGAGGAAAGTACTCTTAGGTTTCTCACAAACAAATTTTAAACACTAAGGCCTTGTTTGGTTGTCCCAAAATTGTAAATTGTATCATTAATAAATTGTCTCATTTACAAATTGACTCATTAATTGTGTTTGGTTTCATTAATGAAATGATTCATTAATTGTCCCATTTTAGCTTATGTGCAAAATCTGAAATTGGATCATTTCACAAAAAATGTGAAATGAATCCATTTGAAATAGAAGTCACATTAAGTGTATGTCTCCTCTCCCCCTTCCTCTTCCCCTCCCCCTCCCCCTCCCCCTCTCCCTCTCTCTTTCCCTCCCCCTCTCTCTTGATTTGTTTTTATATTTTTTTCATAGAACCTTAACATCAATTTCAAATTACCAAACATCGTGTAAAATTGGATTTAACTCATTTCAAATTCACTCATTTATAATCTACTAATTCACAATGAAACAATTTACATAATCAAATAATTTGCGCAACCAAACTGGGCCTAAAGGAATTTTGATAAATTTTAAATACTTTGGTCCACTAATTTTCTTTTTGTAGGAGTCCACGCTAGTGGCATAACAAGTGGACCAAATAGTAAATTGTTCTTAAATGTTTAAAAATTGTTATCAAGGGACTTAATTGTAAATTGCCCTACATGTTTTCTTCAGATATTAGGGGAGTGGGGCATAAGAAAAAAAAATTCTGAGAACATATTTAAATGAAACTGAAAGTGAGATAGTAATCTTATTGCTTAGATTTAGGGTTAGATTTAAGGAGTGGGGTTTTCTACCTTCAATTGGGAGGTGGGCGAGGCATTATTATATTATCATTTGGTATGTCAAAGACCTTACCATCACTTAAAGTCTTTGTTAGGAGAATTCTCTTTATGGACCATGTAGGTCTAAAGGTGTGTTATGTGGGCGATGTTGTGTGAGGGAGATTAGTTAGCACAATATTGATTGCAATCTACTCGAAGCAATTTCAAAAGAATTTTGCTTAATTAAAATGAGTTATTTGCATTTATTCTTGTGTTGAAAGTTAGAAACTCACATTAGAAAAGTTTCATTTATTATCCATGGGCTTGTACTTGCAACATTTGAGATGTGTTTAGTTGTGAAAAATAATTTTTCATTTTCGTTTTCAATATTTTGTTTTATAATTCGGCAAAGTATGTCCTCTGGGAATAAGAATGTGGTTTCATGGAAAATTGTTTTCCAACTTCAACTAATCTGGAAATCATCAAATACATGTTTTTTAGAATTGCTTAAGTTGAAAAACTATTTTCCACTCCTTACCATCTTAATGGCATATTGACAAAGATATAGAGTAAAAAGTGACAATCGAAAATGGAAAACAGTTTTCAACTAAACGGGCCCTTAGTGTTCTAAAATCACACTCTCATGAACATTAATATTGCAACATGATTATGTTACGTACGATCATAAATAACTTGAATGGACACTCTTTAATAAATATTTTACTCTACCTAGTGATCTTTTCTCATAATAGCTTCAAAGTTATCATCTTTCTTACAACGAATTTAAAAGGATATTTGTGGTCCCATCCACCCTCTTAGTGGACTCTTTAAATATTTTATGGCTTTAACTGATGCATCCACTCACGAGTCTCAAGGATTTTTGCTATCCACTCGAATAATGGCTCTCAAATCAATAAACTTAAAGCACATTTTATTGATCAACATCGTAAATCCATTCGCTTTGATAATGCATGACACTTCATTTCTCAAGTTTCTGTTGACCCTTATTTATCATAAGGAGTCGATGTTGAGTACCCAGTCTCGCATATCAATACCCAAATGGGTTCTAACCCTTGTCATTGATAAAGAATTTGCAACTTATAATGCGACCTTTACTTATGCAATCCAAACTCCCGGTCTCTGCTTGAGGACATGCCATCCTACATCATGATAAGGGCATAATTCAGCTTAGGGAAACTTCTTACCACCCTATTTCATCATCTCAACTCGTGTCACAATGTCAACGAAACATCTCACAATTGCGTAAATTTGATTGTACAGTGCACGTGCACATTCAACCACTGCAAGCATACTAAAATGGGTCCTCAAAGTCATTTGGGAATATATCTTGGTTACAATCTCCCTTGGTAATTTGTTATATCAAGCCACTAATAAATGATGTGTACCATTATATTTGCGGATTATAATTTTGATGAGACACTTGTAACAATCCCAATTTTCCTTATAAGGTGGTTAGTCTTATACACCAAGAATATAGAGCATTACAAAATTTATGTCATTCTAAGCATTAATGAATACAGTGGTATGATGACAACCACAACATAACGCGATGATAAAACGAAACAATACGATAAATCTGAATGTATATCTGAATATAAAAAACTCCATAATGGATATACAATGAAATTTATCGTATTGTTTCGTTTTATCATCGCGTTATATTGGGGTTGTCATCATATCACTGTATTCATTAATAGAAATACAGGAAAAGACAACTCCAATATCTCCTACAATGATGACCGAATAATACCGACTCTAGAATAAATCCACTCAACCATGCTCCTGCGACTACTGTACAACTAAAAAAGAATTTTTAAGAAAAATGTGGGTCAGAACCCACATTAATAGAAATATTTATCTCAACTTGAACAATATTAAATGCGACTTTTTACTTCTCATATCTTCCTCGTCGGTCCCAACGTAACTCATCTCACCTCTATCTAAGGTAATCCTAGCTATACATGTCAATCCTACTACACTAGGCATAGCTAACAACGAAAGTACCAAAGTCCCACAAATATATTGAAACCTACATAACTCCTATCTCACAATACAATATAGTTTTTCATCCATTGCTTATATACTAAAGATAATTGTAACACCCCGTATTTCTGAGCATTAAATATTTAATTAATTCAGGTAAATTTAAATTACAAGTATGTCGTAATTTAAAAGAATTAATTATTATGTGGGTATTTAAATAGTAATCAGGAGAGATAATGATTAATATAAACGGAATAAAATTTACGAAGTGTGTAGTAAATAATACGTGACTATTATTATGCGTTGTAGCGAGTTAAACGACGGGATTATATTGTATCTCAACTAGGAGTCGGGTATAGACTATATTAGGGTCTAGATGGAGACTTGCAGTAAAGTAACTCGGATGACGATTCTGAGTGCACAGTCGATTTCGTATAGGTCGAGATAGTCAGAATAGAGTACCCGGGGGTGGAAAATTAGGTCGTGGGATATTTTTAGGCATAACCGGGCCACACGGGGCTGTTCGGGTCATTTGGGCTAGGCCCATAAGCCTAATTTTGGGTTAAATATTATTTAACCTAAATCTAAGAGGGTTGAACGACAGTTAATCAGAATCTAACCCGAAGAACTTTAGAGAAGAAAAGAGAAAAGAATTTGGCGAGCTTTTGGGCGCCAAATCGAGAAGAATTGAGGGTGTTCTTCGTCAATTCATCTTTTACCTCAAAGGAATCAGACTCTACGAATCTAATCAGGCAAGTGGTTAACTTGATTTCAATCTAATTTGCAGTCTTTCGGTTCATATTATAGTGGGTGTAAACTAAAATCAGTTTTTGGGTGGATTCTTGTATGAAAATGGGTTTTTATGATTTGAATGCAAATCAGTAGATTAAACATGAAATTGGTGATGAGAAATCATCTAGTACTGTTAGAATTAAATTCATATTCGAAATCCATAAGTATATGTGTTGATTTGGTGATTGTGAAATCGAATTTGTGAAGAGAATTGTACAAACGGAAGAAAAACCCAATTCGAGAATTAACGTATGGATGTGAGAATCGTTAATATTAAATGATGATTTTGATGATTAGTAATGGTTGAGAACATATATTAATCGTTAGTAAAGTTTTGGTTGAGAATTGAATTAAAACAACAAGCTTTAAAAGTTAACGATCGTGGAATCCATAACAGCGTAAATGAAGAAGAAGACCTGTTCGCGGCATATCGATTTGGTTCCTAAGTCGAATCGATTCGGCAAGACGAATAGATTTGGAATAAGTCCGAATCGATTCGACTGCCCAGAATTAGGGAAAACTTTCTGTTTCTGCCCTAAATTCACGATTAATTATCGGGAAAACTTTTGTGTTACTTTTAAAATGTAAGGATGGACATATTTAATTTCAGCGGGCTATATTAGGGAGTTATTTAGCCAAATTGAGAGAAATCCAGGGCTAGGACCTCTATGTGCATATTATGAAATGGAGAGAATTTTGGATATCGGGATGGAATTTCGGGTAGAGTGAGTAAACCCATATCATGAACCAGTATAAAAAAATTGAGTCAAGTAGATAGACTCGGTTATCGTTGGCTAGTGCAAGGAGAGTTAGGCACGGGTTACCATACTTAATTAACTTTAATTGTATATATATAGAGATAGTGTGATAGTGTACACACACACACACACATGTGTGTGTGTGTGTGTGTGTGTTTGTGTATTTATTATAGATATAGATGTGAAGGATATTTATATAAATACATACCCCTCTAGTGCTATCATAGGAGGTTGCGCGATGTGGGTGAATCCCCTGGCTCGTGAAAGTAGGGAGAGTATAATCCTCAAGTCATAGCGTCCGGTATATTATGTTGTGATTCTTTTCGGGGTGAGACGTCTTGGTTATGATCCGGTCTCACACTCAGGGAACTATGATCGCCTCCACTACGCTTATTATTTTATTGCCTGATTTGGTGTGAGTTAATGTGACACCCCGAGTAATTAAATACCGGGTAGCTACTCCTTTATTAAATCAATACAAAATGCCAAGTTGGTCCAGTTAATAACATCACTGTCGAAAACATTTAATGGTTACTAACCACCTAGTATTTAAAAAGTGAGTTGCCAACTTTTAAATTAAATCTGATTAACATGCAATAAATGAAAGATAGAAATGTAACACAACCATTCACGATAAAGTCCAACTATAACGAATCAACAATTAAAGATGAGTCTCGAGGAAATACTCCTCACAACAATCCCAATATGAAATGAAATAAAACAAGTCTGCATCCTGAATTAATTACAAACTAAAGTCTGAATAAATGAAATATAAAATGAAATGTCTCTAAAAGATATGGGCGACATGCCCTACAACTGATGAAATCTGAATATAGAGTCAAGGAAAATGAAGCGTCTAATAGCAAGGCCCTGTAACTTCCACAACAGCTACAGCTCGTCACCTGACTGGAAATACTATGCATGGTGTCCTTGTGGCTGGGCACCTAAAAATGGTTTTTACAAAAAGATAGATTTGAAAGCAAACGGGTCAGAGCCCGAATGTGGAGAGTATTTTAAAAACAGTAAGTGCTTTAATAACAATTAAAACAATGGAAGCAAGATACATGTTAGGACGTGCTCTCACATGAAATACTCACCTCTCGTCTAACAGTGCACTCCTAACGTTCCTGTACCCAATACATGTGTTATTTATCTAACTAAACCATCATAAGTTCTAACCCAACAACTCGATTCACAATATGAATTCCCAATGTTATTACTTAAATAGATAGCTTTACTTGAACTCAGATTCTCAATTGTTAGCATTACCGTTTACTGGAGGTTATCCCCTTATTTATCTTCTCATGGAGTTACTATAAATGATTCTCATAAATAAACATCACAATTCCTTTTCATTTAACCGTATATTATTCGCATCATAAATATACAATATAAGCACCCCGAGGCTAAGCTGCGGTGCACACATACTCTGCTATCCATCCTGGTACATCACGTACATAAGGATTTCAAATTCCGAATCTCTCAGGAATTGTTAGAATAAGCACAACGCACAAAAATGGAGGCGAACATAATTCAACATATCCATGGTCACGTACATACCTACGCTCCATAGTCAGCTGGCTTAATAGCTCACAATTAAGTCATTCCCTTGAACTATGTCTTCTAGGTATCAAACTAAATCCGGGCACACAAGGATTTGAAGGCCCTAAGCGAACGTAAACCTCCCGTGATAGCAAGTATGGTAGGTATGTCATACACATAAGATTATATACTAAGCATGCACACATCATAGATATCTCAATATTAATAAAGGTATTTTCTACGTCCTTATACCATTATTCTAATTGTATACATTTTTAGTCTTCCGATAATATATAAAGTAGACTGTCGACACATTTCACGTCATAGATTCTTATGCTTAAAACATAACTCAAAGGGGTTATTAAGTTTCCTATTATTCCCACATATTACATCATTATTCTTAAGGTCCTTACTTCTGCCCCAAACCTCAATTCATCAATTTATTCAAAATCACTCTTTTAATCCTAATATTATCTCACTCATCGAGCTTCAATAACTTTTAGAATAATTCCTCAAATTAAATTCTAATTAAGGTTCAAACTTTATAGCCATACCTACTGGTCTTCCTTAAGTCTAAGGATATTCATAAGGTCTCCAATAATATATTCCAAGGGTTAATATCATTAAAATTTAACTAGGGGAAATTTTACTCTTTCTGGGAAGGTCGATCGATCGACCTTGACCTTCGATCGATCTATGGTGGTCGATCGATCGATGGTGGTCGATCGATCGACTGATGAATGTCGATCGATCGAACGCACCAGGTAGGCCGCGGACTGCTTCGATTTTCAGTTTTCAAATCATCTCAAAACACCATTAACAAGCATGAAATTCTAAGATAACGTTATAATATCATCATACAACCATCCTACAACAGCGTTAACGTTCTAAAACCAATAATTCATCATTCAAGGGCTTTGTTTGGATCAAATCTTCATCAAGAATTCCAGTTTTCTATTTCTTTCAAGAACATTAATAAACTTCTTCTAAAATCCGTTTTTAGATCATCAATGGTTATGTTTTGAATGCATAATTCGTCCAGAATGTTTCTACATGCAATTCCTAACATAGTTCATAGTTTTAATCCTCAAATTCATGGGTCTAATCAATCTTCCAAGATAAATTTGATGATAATCCTAAACATGGAAAAGCATAGCATTGAATCAATTATAATTAAACCACTTGCCTCTAATCTTCTCTGAATTTGATGTTGAATCTTGAAGGCTGAGTTGTTCTTTCTCTCTCTCTCTGCAGAATTCTCTTCTCTCTCTCTCTCTCTACAAGTTCTTCTCTAAGGATGATGACAATGGAGGTGGGGTTGGTTTTTGGCAAGTTAGAACTATTTCTTAACTTCTCCCGTAGCCCATTAAGTCCCTTAGTGTAGTTAGTGGGTTTAGTGGATAGAGAATAAGTCAGATTTTTATTTCTAATTTTCGTGGGTTTTAATTCCCAAATTTTCGAAATTACCAAAATGCCCTTTTATGTTACCGGTATGGCCCAATAATGCCCCGGGATCAAAACTTAACCCCCGGCTAGTGTTTTCTGACTATTTCGACCCTTCTGGACACGTTGGCGCACTCAAAATGATCATACGGATAATAGAAATAAAATTCACTTTTTAATTAAATAATTACTTTCCTGACGCGACTGTCACACGCGTCTCAACAAAATTTTCCAAATTGCCGTATTTCAATATCGCGACAATTTCAATAGTTACAATATTCGTATATTGCCATATATACACATTATAATCAAATACTAACTCACATCTCGTTAATATTTTATCCGGATTAATTCTCAATTAATTCACATTTAATTCAATTAATCCCATAAATAAATATCGATAAAAATGCGGGGTATTACAGTTAACCATCTCGTGGTATCCGGGTTGGATTGAGTATACCTGGGGGTGATAGCATTTTAAAGAAAACATTCGGTGAGTTATTACTCGGGAGGATGGATATTATATACGACATGTGTGTGAATATTGTAGTATAATTATATGTATATAATAGTGTGATTATTTATATACGGGTAAAATACATGAAGTGAAATTATATGATTTATATAACTAGTGAAAACATTATATGATTTTATTTGACTTGAATAAAAAGAGTTACTGGGTGAAATAGCTGAATAATCAATAGTAATATTACTCGGGCTAGAGTAATGGATAAGGAAGGGCCCATAACGAGGCTAGTTAGAAGGGGTAGTATAACTAGGTGGGATATGAAGAAAGCGGTAGGTGTGCACAATAGTTGAGGGATGAGGATTATCTCAATGGGAGTACGACACTAGCTTAAATATGAAAAGTATTCTTGCATTTTAATTACTGTAAACTTAATCACTTGTAAATATTTTTCAAATATTTTGGGTTCTAACCCTTGTCAAAAATATTTTCGAAACCTTTTATATGTACAGCCACAGGGACCCCAGACTTGATTATCAATTCTAGGGATGCGCAACTACATCATATGTGGATGTATGCAGGATTTGGACTAGACGCCTCAGTTGTTCATTCCTAGATTATGATTTCCTTATGTCAGTATTTCAATTTTGGGGATGTTGCCCTACAACACTTTACTCAGTTTATACAGTTTAAACTTGTATTGAGACTTATTTATTATTTGATGGATTTATTATTTGGATTTGGGTTCGATGGTTTATTCGGCAAGACATTTATTTATTTATATCCTGTGATGGTTTAGACTTTATTACTGTGTGAATGGTTTAATCTAGTTTCCATATATTGTTATCTGTTAAATGAAAAGATAAAATTTGACACCGACTTAATTAACTAATATGTTATTGGTAATAAATGGTTTTCAACAGTGATGATATGAATGAACCTAATGGGAATCATGGTATTACTTTAATAAATGACTGATGACCTGGTATTTAATTAGGCGCGGTGTCATAATAATATATACACATAGTACCTTGCGCAGAGAGATATCCAAATAAGTTAACCCCTCATTATGTACTAGCTATTATCCTACATAGTATCTACGTAAGATCTACCCACCACTAGGCTTTATACAATACTACACAATATTTCGATAAATTATGCACGTCACCAAACTAATTGTCGACCTATACAATATCTATGAAATTTAACCCATCACCATTAAACTACCTAATCTCCAAGTAAGTTATCCCCACCGTTGGACTAATTATCATGCTACATAGTATACAAGTAAATTAAGTCGATCGACAAACTAGCTACGTAATATTATCATAACACAAAGGATATATCCTTTGGGGACCTCTCGTGCCTTTAATGGTTTTATCCATAAGAGGTCCCACTTCTAATGATAGAAACATACACAAAAGGGGAAATCACTACGCCGACACACCAATCGTGTAACCACATACTACGTTGCACGAGAAGATCCAACCTTCAATGTCTCTATGGTGCGAGATGAATGACCCACAACACGTAGGATAATGACTAAACCTATACATCATCTGGTAGGGGCGTAGTACGCAGTACCTCAAATAATCTTATCAAATCCCTACCAATAGATCCTTAACGATTCTTAAAATTTCTATGCCTACAGATTAACAATTTTAATTCGGATATAACGTGAATTAAGATCGAACCAATTTTAATTTATGCTAAAAGATTGTTGGTTATGAATATTAATACAAATATTAATTAATTATATATTAAGTAATCTTTCATTTCATTTGCATGCACAGTGTAATATTTAATTAATTTGTGGAAGAATAAATTCGCAATCACACAAGATAGATTTATCGTGGAACCCTTCCGAAAAAATCACAAAAAATGACCTATTTCTTTCTATACAACACTATAATCAAAATGCAATGTTTTACACAATTCAGATGTACTTAGAGACACATTTGACACACTAAAAATGTCCCAATCCTCGTTATTGAATTTTTCTGCAGATTATGGCTCTTGAACATCATGCATGCCTCATTATGCACCGATATTTAGGCCTCAACAGGCTTTGGAATACTCCATAGTAATTTCTATTTTGTTTGGAGGAATGGATGCTAGTTTGATTAAAAAACAATCTTTACATTTTCATACAGTTTTACAATATTTTCTCAATCAAAATCTCATGGTAGAAAAGATATTAAAAGATAGGCAATTCAAATCTATCTGAAATTTTTATAGAGTTGTTAAAAGTTTCTTGCAAAACTTCTGTTACATTAGGGTAGAAACTCTTTGTATTAAACCAACTCTCGTAGCTAAGCATGGAAACAGGCCATATGCCACATGCACCCCTATGCGGTTAAGGGTTAGATGGCCTCGGTCGAGGTAGGTGAGGTACGTGACCTCCTCACGGAAGGCTAGTGAGGCCTACTAGTTAGACTCCAAATATTTAAACAAAAAGGATTTCATAAATTTAAATTCGTCCTTCAAATATATTGATTTTAATGACACAATAAGATTATTAAATATATTTAAATCCCATTAAAACCAAAAGGAATAATTGCTTATATAAATCATTTCCACCATTTCTTACAAGAAATCATTATGTGAATTTAATAATTATGAAAATTAGTTTTCTGGTTTTAAATACCTGTTGTGAAAACGATCTTCGGGGATCGTTTTTCTCGAGTTAATCCATTCCAAAATTGGTTCAGAAGCCCATATGCCTTGTTCATTATTATTCATGGTGTACGTTTTGGTCTATCTTGTAAAAGATAAACTTTTATCCTTTCAGATATCTTTCTCTATAATCCGATACAAAACATTGCACTCAATCCTATATAAGTCTAGGCTAACCGACTTAACAATTTGTCGCAAAATAAGTCGGTATAAAATCAATATATATTTGTATGGAAAAGAAAACGACACATATGCTACTCAAATTACATCTTCAAAAAGAATGTTAACACTTTGTCAATTTATAATCACCGAGGAGAATTTTGTATGCACATCCCAATATATACGTTAAGTGGATATGTGGCATAAACAAATGAACGGATGAATAAGCTCGATAAATTAATATCGTTCTACCCCCCCCCCCCCCCCCCCCCCCCCTTTTTATCTTGGATGGAGAAAGGGAAGGTTTGGCAATATTGCACAAGGTGATAAAATAAAGTGTGTATAAAAATCGTTTAAACCAAGAGTAAATTTAAACCAAGAGTAAATTTAAAATAAAGTGTGTATAAAAATCGTTTAAACCAAGAGTAACACCCAATAAAATTTAATTGAGGGGGAGCCCAAACAAAAAAAATTGAAGATACAATCAAATAAATTTAATCATAAAAATTGACAGCAAAAAAATCATAAAATAAAGTGCGAATTTTTCATATGCAGCATTTCATACATAACCAAAAAGTGCAAATACAAGTGATTGTTTACAATATTCCCATACGCGACTTCATTTTCTGAAAATATTGAAGGACATCTTTCGTGTCAATATTCTTGAAAATATCTCGTTAAAACTACATTACCAAATAATGATTCATAAAATTATCTCCCATTCGGTTACGTAATGAAATCTTAATGGTCTTCATTACAGAAAATGCTCTTTCGATGCTTGCAATTGAAACTGGAAAGATTAAAGCAAGTTTTACAAGCAAATATAGTAATAGGAACAATATATGCTTCTTAATTTTAATTATTTTTAAGCAAGCCCTCAAATCCTTGACAAATCATGGAATTCTTCATCATCGCGTATAATATCTATAAAGTTTTGGAGTTGATCTCCAAGTACCATGAGCTCTCGTGGTGAAAATTCATTCGTGTAGAATTTTGCAAACTAAAGTAATCTTTCCTTATCAAATGCGGAGAATGAATCACTTGGATCAAGACATGACATACATAAAAGCAACTCCCTATTCACCTCATTAAAGAGACTATTCAAATCTTGAAGTTGCATATCTATCACTGGATAAAATAATTCAATATGATAGTAATGAAGGTTTTTCCTTTCTTCAGTTTGTGATGTGATCTTTCGCGAATTACAAACAAGTCTTTCATATTTGGGATGGGTATATCATGTTTATTACAAAATAAAGAGACTTGGTTCAATAAAGAATCCCGTCCATCGTCCCTCATTCTTTGCAGACATCGCTTAGATAGTTTAATAAGAGCCATACCATTCACAATATCTTGATCTTTCCTCTATGATGCTTGTGACAAGTCATTTGTAATTCCCAAAATTGATTTCATTATGTATAATTTGAATAAGAAGTCAAAGCATTGCAATTCACACAACAAATCATTTGCTTCAATTATTTTCTCTCCAAGTGCACCATTCTCTTCAATAACCTCAAGTACATTAATCACCAAGGTAAACAAACAAATTATACTCATAAGTGTACAATAATGTAAACCCTAACGCGTGTCCCCCGCCCGTTTGAATTTCTTTCTTGGCTTAAACCTCAATCTTTCTCACGTTCGCCGCTATAAATTTCTTCGATAATCATTACAAATTGTTTCTCTCGAAGTATATCTCTACTTTTACAGGGAGGCTCCATAGTTAAAATTACAATTTTGTTAAAGAAAGAAGCAATAGTCGTATTTTTTTTGGAATAGCTACTAGTATCAATTGTAGTTGATGAGTAAAGCAGTGAACATATAACTTAGTTTTGTTTTCCATTAAAATTGAACTTTTGAGACCATTAAACTCTCCCTGTATATTACTAGCCCCGTCATAATATACTTGAGAGACACAACCCATGTATGGAAAGAAGTTACTCAATACATGCCTTAAGTGATAAGGATGTCGCTAGTATATATTTATTTGCAACATGCTCAAACATCATTAAGGCAAGGTTCACTGGATGACCGTCTCCTAAGGTACAACGTAATTTTTGAAGGTCTTTAAGGATAGTGGTCTCATGGAAGGTAGGTAGTAAATTGGAACACACGAGGTGGTGGAGTAGTCTATACTTGAACTTAAGTGATTTTTGTTGACTTGCGTTATGGAGACCCATATAAAGAACTTCAACTGTGTTACGATGAGTAGGGCAGGTGGAGAAGAAAGTGCAATAATTGTTTCCCTTGTACGATGGAAGGTGGAGGATATCAATGAACTTGCTAGCGGTGAGTTGGAATTAGAAACCTTAAAGTTGATAAATATTTGGGTGAGGTTGGGGTCTATTTCAACGACACTAAAAAATCTTTAACCAAGTATAGGTTAGATTATCCACCCACATTGATAAAATTTTCCCATATCCGTTCTTTAAGAATGGAGTGAACCAATGTTGCATCAATGACTACCGTATTGAAGTTCCGTTTTAAGAGAATTTTACTAAATCTCACAATGTGTTTTTGATATTTTCACACGAGTCTTTGAAGGGAAATAATATAACTATTATTGTTCAAGAACAAAAGTAGAAATTTTTAGGCTGTAGTAGGACTTGTGATCGAAGTTTATAATTAAACACATAAAGAACACGAAGAGAATTGTGTAGAAGAAAATGATGGTTTAACTATTTAGAGGATTTAAACTCAAAAACAAATCTCTCTAAATTTTCCTCTTTGATCGAGTGTCTTTGCTCTATGAATAATTCTCAATATTCTTTTCTTTAGAGTTTTGACAAAGATTGATTATCGTGAAATCAAACTCGTCTTATATAGCAAGATCTTTCAAGTATGGAAGGCTACCTTAAGACAAGTGGGAGGGTGGCATCATAAGAGAGATCAAATAACTTGAGTTTAGAGAATATTTGGATACCAAGAAAGTCTTCATGATTTCCAAAAAGATATTTGTAAAATATCTAGTTTGCAGACATCAATCGCGACTAACAAAGCAGGAGTTCGCTGATGCAAATAACTACGTCGCCAGCGAGGTGCCGACAAAGAAATCCGCAAGGAATAATAAAATAAATTGGATTTGAAACTCTGGATGACCTCTTAACTAGAGAACTCATGTCTTCACATCAATGAAGGTCTGTTTTGCAACAACGAGTAATCAACAAAAAATTCAGACTTTGCTTTAAGGCAATTAAAAGATATGAAGGCTTTAAACCTTACTCAAGCCTTCATATGATATAATTATTAAAATAGATTTAAAATTATATTTTATATTATGAATATTATACTTGCATATTTATATCACCTAAAACAAAAAACAAATTAACACACACAAATCAAATTTCCATTTTTATAAAATTCTAATTTGAATGTGACAAATTGTTAAAGAGTTTTAGAAAGTTAAACTACCTCAACCAAGTCGTAATATCAGTAAATCATCACATCTATGTCGGATTGAGAAGTCTAAGCATATCCGAAGCAAATGTAGCATAATCATTCTATGTCATAACAATCTAAAAGACTAAAAAAATAAAAAATTATACGGCACACGGAATATGACAAACCATTTATATCTGGGGCGCATGAAAATACACATGATTACACACAATTTCCACTAAATCATACATATCACCAAACTAGTTGTTTTACTATACAATACCCATGTAATTTGTACTACAATCGACCTAGCTAGCAAGCTACCCAATCTTCAAGTAAGTTATGTCCATTATTGGACTAATTACCTTATTGCACAATATAAAAGAAAACTAAATCCATCAATGAACTAGCTACAAAATATAATCACAGCACAAATGATATATCTTTCACGGACCTCTCGTGCCTTTATTGGTTCACTCAATAGGAGGTCCCACTCTTAATGGATCAAAACAAACACGAAAGGAGAAACCATTACACTAACAAACCAATAGTGTAACCATATACAACGTTACATGAAAGGATTCAACCTTCCATGTCTCTATAACTCGAGATGGGTAAAATCAATATAAATATACCTATATGAAACCCGCATCATCTTCCAAGGCCATGGTGTGTGGTCTATGAACAATCTCATCAAATCCTCACTAATAGATCCGTCATGAATCCACTCACACATTTTCGTACATCCACGCACATAACTAACGTATGCATGTGAAAACGACTAATAACTCTAACTATATAGGTTGGCCTAATCGCCTCCCGAGCTAACCCAAATCCATGTAATAGTGTTATATAACATACCCTAAACCAATATTTTGATAAATTAAGATCGATCCGGTCCTAACCTAGATCGTTTCGGTTATCCCTTAAACATTATTATTTTTATCAATGCTAGATCGATCTGCACTATGACAGATCGATACGATATCCCCAAAACACTTTTGTTTCACATGTTACGACTTAAAAACTCTATGACTGCAGTTTCCTTTCATCATAAACCTCCATAATAGGGTTTCCCAACTTCCAATCATCTTCAACAACAATATCGAGCGAATTCTAATTGTTTTAAAGTTATTCTATCATCATTAGTTCATCAAAAGGGATCACCCTAGCCTCCATTAATGATTTCATCGTAAACTTTTTGGTTTGACAACCTAGTTTCTACACAAGCGAGGACACACAACAATATATTTCATATTTAGTTCATAATCTATGATCTAAGCATGCATAGAAGGTCTTAACATAAGTTTTCCATTAGATTACATATATTCATCACCAATTAGGGTTTTATTCTAAGTTCTCCATAGATTTCATATGAATTCGTTCTTAACCAATTAATTAAACTAACCTAACGAGGATTTTTAAAGCAGCGATCAACATAAATAATTATAGATAATACATAAGAAGGATATGTATTTATTGCCTGAACTTTGATGTTTAATCTTTATTGATGGATCTTGGGTGATGAATCTATATTTATGGTGCCCCCTTGCTCTAAATCCTCCTTCCCATATATATGATTTCTCTAATAATTGTTCTCTCTTTAGTTTAGGTTCATAATAAAGTTAATGAATCTCCTCTGCCTCTTAATCCCGCAGGTCTTCTTTGGGTCAATCTTAAAGCCTCCTAAATGATCCCAAACATTAACCACATGGTTACAAAAGTTATATCAAAGGGTTTCCCAGCCTCAGGGGGCAACTTAACATGTTTTAACACTATTCCAAGCCTCAAGACCCCTATAGAGCCTAGGTAAACAACACATGTTTGGAATATTAAAATTTTTCATATTAATATTAAATAACAAGGTGTTTTAAATAATTTAAATTATCTGTTTTTGAATTTGTTCATTAACTTACACACAAAATTATTCAAATTAAATCCCAATTTGTTTATTATATAAAATTACAATGTATTATTACACTCTTCCAGCCATTTTAGGGTCCGTTCCTTAAAAAAAAAACTAGAGTTATTATGGAATAGTTCCACTTTGTCTCATATAGTGCTCAATGTGAGCATGAAGTATAAATGATAATACATATCCGGGGAATTTCAAATTAATTTTTGAATACTATTAATGATCCAACAAAAGTGATTAAGTCCCACATCCCACTTGTAATCCGCTAATCGAAAATAATATACCAGCAGACTAACTTTGATTTCTGCAAAAAATGAATTTGTTGCATACCTAAAGGTTCTTTTAGTAACCCGACCCTTTAATGTTTAACTTATCTTTAGTATTATTATAGAGTGATTAACGTGGTACTTATTTTTGTCGCGGTCATTGTCATTATTGAAATTAATGAGATTATTTTGGAATGTGTGTTCGTGTATAGGTGTTACCTAGAATAATGAAAATTAATATTTGTGAAAAGAAAGGGACTAACTAAAAAGAATTTTGAAATATATGCGTATATTGAAAATTTTCTGTAAAGTGTGAGACAACCATGTAATGAAAATTTACATAATAAAGGCCTCTTTACTTGCCCACATATAGGACACATGTCCTCACTTAAGCAAAGATTTGCATGCTATACCATAATAAGCCTACCGATTTAATCACAAAAAATAATATCACTACGTACCCTTGTTTTCTCTTCATCAGCCAAATAAAGGATTTTGGCAGTGAAAAAAAATAAGGATTTTAGCAAAAGCATTTGAAAGACTCGAAGGAATTTTGAAGAGGATTAAACATTTCTGAACTAAGGTGATGATTTCTCTTATCCTTAAATTCTTCTTCTCTAAATGTGGTCATTAGCAAGAGTGGTAGACATGGAAGATTGATTTAAGCTTCCATGTCTACCCTAGATAAAAAAAATGGAAGAAATTAACCATTGTTACTCTAATATTTTGAAATGTTTTCTGCAAATCCTTAAATATAAGTAGATTATTGCTTAGCAATTTCAATTCTATCTGAGTTGTGTTTTTTTATTCCAAAAATAGTCAAAGTCGTGGCCTATCTATGCTTTTATCTCACTTTACATATTGTATTGCAAAATTTTCATAATTTTTATCGAATAGGATAAAATTACCTTCGTTGTAAACCAAAACCGAAAACTTCTGATAATAATTGAGTGAGATATGAATTTTTAAAGTTTATTAAATAAATTAGGAAAAAAATCCGGACAACTTTATTTTGGTGAATTATATGACCCTTAAACCTACTTATTTTAAGAAATTTTTCTTTAACAAATGCGTTAAACATGTATGTAGTTACATGGGAATTATTTTATTTGAAATACTTCATTTAGCTATTTCTCTTGGGGTTACACAAAGTAGTTATAGAATAAATAATTTTAGATATGTTCATACTTGTTTACTTTGGTAAAATGATTTTCTCTGATATATTAGGCTCGTAACATATATTTTATATAGGTTAAAGAGGTAATATTTTTATTTCTAGCTCCTCTACAAAGTGTTTGGATGAAATGGTCACTTTTACCTAAGTAGTTAATGTTATGAATATATCCATTTAGCTACTCTCAGAGGAAGAGTTTCACACAAATAAATTTACAAAGAAATCTACTTTTGTGTCTGGTTGTTTATTTATGCCCATATTGTAAATTACAACTCACTTTAAAAAATAGATAAATTAAATGACATATTAATTGGCATTATCTCGTAGTTGAAAAAAATGTCAATTATTATTTCATTTTTTACTTATTAATTATGCAATTTTTATAAATTTACTTTGTTTCATACATAAAAAAATATATACTTTCAAAGTTGTTATAGGGTATATGCAAGTTGTCTATACGATGGTCGATGCCATTCTAGTTGTTGTACTCAAATTACTATTATCATTAAACTTGAGGTTTATAATGAGTCGGCCAAGATTGAGTCGTCCTATAATTAGTGCACTAATATAGTCCATACTCGTCAAAGTTTTAAGAGGTATAGATATACACATATGCAAGTTGGTATATATGTTGTGGCCGAGGGACATTGTATACTAGATGTTGGTAGTGTACGTGCCCATTCTTATTAAGATTATTAATTTTCCAAGTAAATACTAGAGGACCAAGTGTCGTGAGATAAATTTTTAAATGTCATAAACCAATATTCAAGTAATTATATGTCCATTCATATTTAGTTTCTATTCTTGTATTTATGTCTCTAAGATGGTAGATATGGTCTCATTTAGTGTTGAGTTTAGAATAAAAGAATGTTCTTATTGTGTCAAGTTGCTCATGATGTTGCGTAGTTTATATTTTTCAGGTCCACACATAGTTCAAGTTGATTGAGGTTCGTTATCAACATATACACTCATTGGGAACGAATCACTTATATTCTTCGATGTTATATTTTAAATGTTTATTAGTACTCGCGTAATAGTTTATGTATTTCACGACTTTATCTTTTTCACTGTACTAGTTGGGACTTTTCATTTATATTATGTGCATTTATGCTTTGATTATTCCCAAATCTAGAAACTTGTGTGTCTTACGCCGAGTCATGGTAATATATAACTATATAATTGTTTCACTGAGAAAATAATTTTGACACTAAGTGAGAAACTATTAAGACAAAGGAGACTCTGCCCAAATTTTCGTAAAATATTCTACTTTCTTAAATTCAAATGATTATTATGACTCCGGGTGTGATAGATTTGGCATGAGAGCCTATGTTCACTGTCATGTTATCGGATTATCATATTACGCTAGTTTTGTACAGAGTATGATTGTCATAGTGATTGATTCATTATTGATCCATTGTTCCTGTTACGTACAAGGACTTATGGATTAAGGCATGTGGGATGCACATGTGATCTCCACAGCACTTGGTATTCAACCTCGAGATATGGAGGCTTACCTTGACCCAATAGACTGGCAGGTTAAATGGAGGGTATTTTGGGATGCTTTTGATGTGGGAAACACTTGGGTGCACTATATGACTAAGATGCAATAGATATTTGTATATCAACATGTCATGTCACTGATGAGGGTTGCTTCATCAATGCTTACCTTTATTTGTACCCCACCTCTATACCAGATCATATTGTAGAGGATATTAGATAAGGGTGTTCAGGTATGGCCCGGGGGGATGGGGATGGGCGTCAACTCTATTTGACTGAGTTCCAACAGTTGAGCCAGATGTTCCTATTGTGGTTATTGATCCCATGGTACCTGTTGTACCGCTAGAGCTAGTGGCTCGAGCTGATGCAACCAGTTGAATCCATCCAACGGATTAATTCTCTGGAGCCAACAGTTTCAGTCCACTATGCGTCCTCGGGGAATACAGAGGAGTCCACGACCAGTCCCTTGGTTTGAGGTGGGGGGGGGGGGGGGGGGAGGTTAGCTCAGTAGTGGTTCACTTTTTTGTATGTATTTTATAGGGCTCAGTGTAGAATTTTCACATATTTGTTTAGGTTTTTCTATTTTTGTTTATGTAATATGGAGGGGGTCCATGTATATGTCCGAGGGTTGCCTGTGTAGTTTTGGTTACATAGTGTACTGGGCAACTAATCGTAGTTTGACTGCTGTAGTTATGGACATCTTCTTATGTGATCCTACTTTTATGTGGTGTGTTTACTTTGGTAATATCTTTTAAGCATATAAAGTAAACACACCACATAAAAGTAGGATAATGTAAACTTTGGTAACATCTTTTAAACATATAAAGTAAACACACTACATCAAAGTAAGATCATGTAATACTCATGTATATCATATAAGAATATGTCTATAAGTACATGATTCAGTCTACAGTCAGTTTCCCAATACATTATGCAATAAAAATACGCAGATAACCCTATATCATATATATAGAAGCCCTTCCGTATTACATAAACAAAAGTAGAGTAACGTAGACAAATATGTGAAAATTCTACACCGGCCCCTAAAAAATACATACAAAAAGTGAACCAGAATTGATATAACCCTGAACCACTTGACCTCAACCTAAGGGGATGGTCGAGGACTCCTCTGTATTATACCACATTGCAAACTTGTATTTTCCTTTGGTTTCTATAGTTGAGTTAACTCTGAAAAAATAAATGAAGAGCTCGAATATATTCACGAGGGAGATGGCTTCTAAGATATATGATTTTTTTTCAAAATACTGGTCTGATTATAGTCTAATTTTAGCAATGGTAGCTGTGTTAGACCCTCGTTACAAGCTGCAGTATGTCAAATTTTCATACAATAAACTTCATTGCAACGATTCATACCAAAGTGTTATTATAAGGGAGAAAATATTTGCTCTTTTTGGCGAGTACATTAGTAACTCTCACACTACTCTTAGCCTATCTACCTCTTCAAGGAGTGATAGTCCTAATGTTGTTTTGGATAAAAAGAATGAGACCGTTCTTAGTATAAGCACACAAAACATGCTTAAGGTGGTTTTGAATTTTTATTTTAAAAGTATTTAAATTAGGTCTACTTTATTTTTACTTGTCATCTATTACTTAATGTCATTTATAACATGGGAATTTAATGCTTATGAGATGATGGAACCTGCTTGTGTGCAAAAGTCGCGACTTCAAATGTATTTGGATGAGCCAAGGACTGATTTAGAAGAAAATTTAGATATCCTTAGTTTTTGGAGAGCCCATTAATACCATTATCCAGACCTTGCTTGTATGGCCCATGACATTTTGAGCATTTCGATTTCTACCTTAGCGTTGGAGTCTTCATTCAGTAATGGAGATCGTGTGCTTGAACAATACTGAAGTGCATTAAAACCTAATACTATGGAGGCTTTGATTTGTACTCGTGCTTGGTTGGTTGGAGTGAAATGTATATAATTTGAGTTTTAACTTTCTGGAATTTAATAATAGCAAGTTGTTGATTTTTTTTCTTCTCCCTTTTACCTTGTAGGTGATGAGGAGATGAATCTAATTGAGCTAAATGAGGATATCATTCAAGTCTAAGTAGATATCATTAAGGGTCTATTTGGCAACTCAATTCCAACCCAAAAAATTAGAATTCTAAGGCCAATTTTAATTCCACACAATTGAAATTAGCCTTCAAATTCCTTGGAATTGGGTTGCTAAACGGACCCTAAATAAATGTACAATAGTATACATTTTAAAAAAATTGTGCTGAAGCTTTTTTTTTTATTATGATTGACAGGGCTGATACTTTTTTTAATGGCTATAGCAAGGGGTGGAATTAAAGTTTTTTTTTGGGGTATTTTTTTCATTCTTTCTATTTTTTGACATAATTTTAAGCTGTGTTGTCACTTTATGTATTTATTATGATTACGTGGCTGATATTTAATCGCATGTCTTTAGCAGGAGGGAAAGGGGGATATACTATCTTTGAATGGCTTAATTGTAGTTTTTCTAGAAAGATGTCCTTTTTTTTACTTTCTTTTTTATCTAAATAATTATGGAAGAATGGACTTTTTTGGGTCATTGGGTGAATGGTTTTGTAGAACACTTAATGATGTTGGAAAATTTTGAACTTGTTGCCTTAATCGACTAAGAATTCACTATTTTGATGCTCGTTTACGTTATTATTATTATTATTATTATTATTCAAAATTCTTCTATTCTCACAATGTTTTTTAGCAGAATCATTTTGTGTAGCTGAATTTACATAAAAAAAATTATAGAAAGAAATATATTAAAAAATGCTATAGAATTTCATTCAATGTTGGACAAAACAGAACTTTTGTTTTTATCATTTCCATGCATATTCCTTTTACTAAAAGTGCTCTCAAAATAGATCTGAAAATAAAAATTGGATGAAAAATTATAATTCGTGTTTCTCATGGAAATTGTGTTTCTTATGCTAAATTGGATGAAAAATTATCATTTGTGTTAAACGTGTCATTCAATGTTTTATATGGATCATGTTTGTGACACCTAAAAATACACGAAGTCATGTCATTTTCGTGTTTAATATTTCTTTATAATGGTGTGTCGTGTCGTATCATGCCAGGTTAAAATATGACCCAAATACAAGAATTGCCACCCGTATCTGTATGCCCCAAGGGCGCATAACGAACTGAATTTGTTGGCTCCAGAGAATCAACCGGCTCGACATATTTAATTGGATTCATCGTCTAAAGCGGCTCAACATGAACCACTAGCTTTAGCAGTACAAAAGGTACCATAGGATCATGTAATACCCCCCCTTGAAATATATGTTTTGATACAAATTAAATGATTTATTCGAAGACGTATTTGGAGAAAATCGATGCACAAGTGAATAGGTTACTATTGCATATAAAATGACGCATTTCACATGACTTCTTGGCATGTTTGCCATGTATGGTCATGTATAGGGATACGCGACACCCATTTTAGTTTAATAGAATTAAATTGGTGGCACATCGATATCAAGTTATGTACGTAAGAATGTGAATTAGGAATCTAGACGACGCGCGACGCATCAAATTGCAACTTTGCACGATTTTTAAATAATTCACCATAAGGGATAAAAATGGTCTACACTAATATTTGGTGTTCTAAAATAGGGTTCAAGAGGGCCATGGGGTCAGAAATGGAATTTAAGGAAGTTTTGGCCAAAGTGTCGATTGATCGACACAATTACCCTCGGGACTCGATCGATTGACCCATCGATCGATTGATAACTGCTATGTTTGCGATATAGTGTGTTTCCTTTTGTGATGTCATAATACAAACCCTAGGATTAATGAGGTGTCAATTTGTGGGAAACCTAATACCTAATATAGAAACATTTGGAGTTAAGAATCTTCCAATTTATGCCTTAGAAGCTTATAGTTTTGTTATCAGAGAAAGAGAGAACCTATAGGAACCATATACACACAAACCCATCAATTTCTAAGTCCCTCTCTCTATCTTGGGTTCCCATGGGGGAAAACCTTCTGCTCTAGATTGTTCCCACCATATCCTACCTCTCCCATGCCCATTTTTCACCATTAAAGGCCACACCCAAGCTCCCAAACACATATAATTACCCTAGGACAGCTTGTTAGGTGAAGAAGATGATTCTCTCAGTATGTTTAATGGGAGTTTGAATGGGGTATTAGTGATGATGAAGAGAGTTTTCCATAAAGACGAGGTGTAGCTTCTTTGGAGCACCATTGGAGCATGCTTTTAGTAACCCCTTGAGGCTACCTTTGGAGGTGGGGGTTGCTCCTCTAACACCACCATTTCCACCACCAGTTTGAAGACTTTAGAGATGGGAATTCTAACCTTGGTTTAGGTTTAAATATGTGTATATTTTTAGCTAGTTTGTTTACATATATTAGGCTTAATATATATAGGATTTATTCTAGCTTGCATCCATGGTTTGATTAAATATAATCTCATCATTTTGTATGAAAATAAATTTCAAAAAGATGATTGGAGATGGGTTTTAAAAATGTAAAAATTTCCGAATGTATATCTTCAACATTTTATGGAATAAAATGTGTTGGAATGATGTTTTTAAGATAAATAATGTGATTTTATGCAAAGAAATGCATTAGGCTTATTTAAGCCATTTTATGAGATTAAAATGTGATTTTATACTTGAACAATAAAAATAAACGTAAAAAGGAAACTTTCACTTTAATGGGTTTTTTAAAGTGAGTAAAAATCATATAGAAAGTAAAATGAGTTTAATGTGTAAATACGTGAAAAGTAAGGATTTTCCATAAATTGTGGGTTAAAAGCTAATAATTGGGGTCAAAGGTTTCGAATGTGCAGATAGTAGCAAAGTAGATGTTAAGATGGGAAATCCCACAAATAAAGTGTGTATTTCAAATGTATAGAAAATGGGACTTTAATATGTAAAAAGGTGTTATTTTATATATTAAAGGTGTTAAAGTAGCAAGTAAGAATTTTGGGTTAATTGTGATATTGAACAACTGTTAAAAATGGCTAAAAGTGTTTTGAACGTTTTGTTGGAAACTTAATAACTATTTTTGGAAAATAACACTTATTAAAGGATTAAATTGCATGTTTGGCAATAAAGGGGTAAATTGATAAATTTACTTAAAGTGGAACATTTTTATGAAATAAAAATGTTAATGAATAGTTTTACACTAATGTGGGTGAAAATGAATTAATTCCCTAAGCGTGAATGATTTTTGGCATAAAATCAACATGTGTGTGAATAAATGACTTAAAGGAGAAAGAAATATTTTTTTCAAGTATTAATGGAAAAACGAACGGTTAATTTCGGGTGTTTGTCTTTGGCTCATAAAAGTGGATTAATATGAACATTGGAATAATTTTGAATACATTGAAAAGATAAAAGAACA
Source organism: Sambucus nigra (assembly GCA_949130495.1). NCBI lineage: Eukaryota > Viridiplantae > Streptophyta > Magnoliopsida > Dipsacales > Adoxaceae > Sambucus > Sambucus nigra. The sequence continues at coordinate 38,329,485 of OX422220.1, forward strand.
CTCGAATATTGCCGAGAAATAATTAAGTAAGGCATGACGTCCTTAGTGGTTAAAGACCCCAAATCCACTGCGCAGTTAGCATATGGTGATTGGAACCGACGGTGTGGATCTCATGAAGTCTAGGGATATTGGAGGATTCCAAGAAAATATAATGAGATTTAATTGGAACATGATAAGAAACAGGTTATAAGATGGAAATAACCTAACTTGTGTAAATATTTAAGGTTCCAATTAATTTAACGTGGACAAGTAGATTGAGAATAATGATTAAGGTCCATAAAGTAAAGTCAAATGGATAAGCAAGGTGACTTAATGGATGATTAAGCTACATAAGGAGGTTTAAACCCATAATAACACAAATGCTTGTGTTGTATAAGGCTTTCAATGTTAATGAATATTTTCTAACACGATGTGCGCATGTGTTGAAGAAAAGTTTTAGGTAATGATTAACAACTCTGGTTGAGTTAATGAACGTTGAGTAATGAACGTTTTGAAAGTAAATGAAAGGTTTTCCCAATAATCGTAAATTGGTTAACTGCGTGCATTAATGGGAAAGAATGCTAATGGGAAAGAATGTTAGTTTTAATCATAAAAATACAAAATGATTATTTTGTAAAGACAATCTGAATAAAACGGTTAAATACATTGGGACATATATTTTAAAAAGGTATATATATATATATATATATATACACATACGTATTTTCACATGCATGTGGTCGTAGCATGTGAGTATTCCTTTCTGCCGTTCGTTTAAATACTGCATTTGCATAAGTTTCCACTAAGCAATCGACTCACTCCCTCCTTTTGTTACGACAGGTTGTATGTTGTCCCGTGTTTTGAGAGTGTTGTACACGTAAGTACTTAAATTATATTTAAGTTAGTAGCTCTGTTTACTTGGCCTTAGGGGAACTCCCTTTGGTCACATCACGTAGTTTGATGAAAATTGGAATCACATGCTAATAAGTGTAACATTAAATAATAATAAAACTGGATTAGAAACATTATTTAGGGTTTATCTGTAATACCCCGTATTTTTGTGTATTTTTATTTAACTAATTTGAGTAATTAATTAGGAAAAATACGTTTTAATTAAATTACGCGAGTGAAGTAGTTTAATGCAATTGGATGATAATTGTGACTATTAAGTATTAATTGAGATATAGATACTGATTAATATTGCATTATGATATTTACTAAGTGTGAATAGTAAATATTTGATAATTTTGGTTATACGGCATAGCGAATGATATGTGCGTATTTTATTAATTGTGGTTATACGACATAACGAGTGATATGTGCGTATTTTATTTTATCTCACCAAGAGTCGCGTGTAGACTATTTTGAGGTGAGAAATGAGAAATATATTTTAAGTGACTCGGATGATAATTTATAGGTCACGAATGATTTCGTATGGGTCGAAATATTCGGAATAGGGTACCCGATGGCATAGTTTGGGCCCCGGAGTGAATTTTGGACCAAATCGGCACCTATTAAGGGCGTTTTGATCATTTTTCAAAAAGAGATGAAAGGACCTACGAAACTTAGATCCATATATCTGATATTTAGATATTGGGTTTAGGGCTCATAACACAAAAGGGTTAGAGAGGCCATTAGAGAGAAGAGAGAGAACCTATTTTCAAATATTAAAGAGAGATTTTGAAGATGGTGAAGAAATCTTGTATCCCAAGTCAATTGGAAAGGAAGATTCGAGAAGGAAACAATAAATCATCAACAAAGAACTAAGAAATAAGATCAATCAATCTAAGGCAAGTGTTTATTGCAAATTAAATTGATGTTATAATACCCATGTGTAGGGTTTTCATGAATAAATTGATTTTTTTGAGAAATATTTGATGAAAAGTATCAATAGAATACATGTTTGGGTAAAATTGCATGTAGTTGGTGTTCATATCTGTAGAGAATTTAAATCAGAAGAGTTTTGATTATTACTACATATTTAAATGTGGGTTTTGAATTGAATTTAATGGATGAACACAAAACTAGATTATGAAAGAGTTTTGAGGGTTTGATTCATTCTTGATTGATTTTAGTGAAGTTTTAATGTGTTTGAAACATTAGAAATCATCCTAACTCATGTAGAAATAGTTAGGAATAATCGTATGTGAATTTGGTGATGAATTATGGAAGTTGGGTAAATCAGAAAGGGTGAAAAATTGAAGCAGATGAAGTTGCACCTGTTCGATCGATCGATCGACCCAAACCTTCGATCGAGTAAGATTGAATGAAATGGTTCTAGTGAAACACCATAAGGGGGAGACCCATCAGGGGACCCATTTAAATGATTCAGAAGGTTGAATTCCTACCGAGTAGCGGTGGATTCAGTTGGGAGCGATAAGGACAATAGTGTGATCCTTAGGGCCAACGAAGCTAAAGGGACAATGAGGGTGGCCGTCGGGGTCGAGAATACCAGGGTTCGAGATAAAGACAACCATAATAGGGTTTGTATGGCCATGAATAGGGGATTATATGAAGAGAGTAGGACCGCATGCATTTATTTTACCCGAAGTGAGTAAAAAGGGACAAGAGTATGGTGCCTAACTAGGGAAATGGTTAAGATAGTTTTGGTTTAGTTCGAATAGGCGTGCCATGTCCAAGAACCATTTGATCACCATCATTATTAACAATTGGAAGTATGAGTTTTATCCTCGAGTTAGTGGGGTGAGTTTTATGTGACACGAGCAAGTCATTATTTCATGTCAGCACTAGATTCGTGTGTGAGATGAGTTTAGTGGGTATATCGTCGATATCACTATAATGTGTATAAAATTGCCTTCGTATAGCGGGGCTCTCTTTAGTACTATCTGTAAGGAGAGCGTGTGCAGGCACATGGAGTATATGTATGTTGAAATTACTCGTCCTAGTGTCATATCATGCGAGTGTGATATTACTTTAGGTATGGACTAATTAGCGACATGGGTGGAACGATAGAGGGATGTGATAGCAAGACCACCGTGTCTAATGTTTTAAGTCAGGATGTCTTATTTGACGAGGCCTCGCCTGAATGAAGGTCGGGCTCACATCTAGATTATATTATGATAGAGACTTCAGAGAGTATGTTTGTCTCGAGATATTTGATCCCGGTGTGTAGGTACTTTATTGATGTGAATGGAGGTATATTGGATTTACTGTTGAGCGAAGAGATTTAGCTCATTATTACGTTTAACACTCAGAACTTGGTGATAGGGAGAGCGCATTGTTATATTACTCCTTTAGAGACGTGGGAGTTGATATTTATATTTAATGTCTGGGGATAAGATTTTGAGAGTCCCGGTTAGGAGATTTAGGTCTATGGAGTTTGATTACCACCAATACTGAGTGATAGAGTATTGGGGAAGTTCTTTGTTTGAATGTTGTTACGTGATGAGATACGCATGGACCTGGACGAACGTCGTGAGTAAAGAGACGTCGATGGATGTTAGGGCATCGGTTTCGAATGTTAATCAATGGATTTGTAGAGAAAACACTCTGAAGGGTGTAAAGATGTTAAGGAGAAATAAATTTCAATTTATACCCATGAGTTATAGCCACATCGAGAATGCGAGGCCAATTTTAAGGAAAGTGCGTGTGACGTTTCCAGTGTTGTGAAGATATGCACCGATAGGAAGACGTAGGAATCAATATGTGGAACATATGCCTGAGAGAAATTATAGATAAAGCCGGAATGGTACGATGGATTGAATGTCGTGTGAGAATGACGATAATCCAAGTATATGTGTGCAATGAGAGTAGCACACCGAGATGGGTTGAAAGGATATGAGAAACCATTCAAAATATATCTCATGATAAAGAGGAGGCTGAACTGTTGTGGGAAAATAAAGAGAAGCCTTACACAGTTGAATGTTGAGAGTGGCTCGCGCGTAAATAGAATGTTTGTGACTATGGGGCAAAAAGACCCAAGAAGTGTGCCAGTTGTGAAAAGTGCACGGGCCTTTAATTTTGGCATACCGGGGGAAGAAGGGGAGTATAAATTATCACTTAATCTGAGATATTATAAGTGGATTTGGTCTTGGGTGAGACGTAGTGAGATTGTCTCCGGATGCACCACTCATAGATGGAAGAAGGTTAGCTCGAGATGATCAACCAGAATTTAGTAACAAGCCTACGTTGCTAGTGATGGAATGGGTAGGTAGGCTGATAAAACTCATGATGGGCTGCCAACACAGTGACTAGGTAAAAAATTCCTCCAAGTGTATGGAATGGATTGGCAGAGATGAAGTAATTGTTATTCTTTCTTTGAAAATAAGGATTGCACCGGTGCAAGGCACCTCCCATTGTTGTTGTGAATCATGATGAGATCCTGCAATCCCACCTCTGAAAGGGATTATCAGGAAGCGATGGGGACAAAGTTTTATTTTGAGCATATTATTTCACCTAGCCCGATGGTTAGACGAGAGGTGGTTTATTATGCTGTCTAATGCGAGTAGTGTGTGTGGTGCCTTATAGGGTAATTGAGGGGAATAATTACCCTGGGTAGAGTTGTGTGTAATAATTTGTACCGATTTATCAGGCACGAGGTACCTTCCGAGGTTTTGTGTGGGAAGACTTGTCGTTCACCATCTGGTTGATTAGAGGTGAGGGGATAACTAGATTTTTGGACTGGCCATAATTTGGAGTCCGTTAGATAATAGTGGAGTGAACCACAAACTATTTTGGATGGCTTTTGAATGTCGTAAGAGTTACATCACTATGAACATAAGTTCTAAATACTGACATGAGTGGTCATAGGTAATCGTGATTCCTCCCATAAAGGGGGTTCTAAGTCATGGTAAATAAGGGGAGTTGGCATTTAAGGTTGTGCAACCTTTCTCAATATGGAGACGATAGAGTCATTATTGAGATTACATGACTGATAGAGCGTATCGGTATGTAGTGAATTAGGAAAGCTTGTTGATAAACATGTGCTAGAGTGATTAAGCTTTTTGATAGGTGGCTACCACTAGCAAGTGTATAGTGGAGTAACCCTTATGTTATTATCATTTGAATTTGGGTATTAGAGGATGTCGTGATGTTATAGATCTTAAATTTTAGTATCAGTCTTACCCTAATTTTGAGGACAAACTTCCTTTGTAAGGGGGTATGTATGTAATACCCCGTATTTTTGTGTATTTTTATTTAATTAATTTGAGGAATTAATTAGGAAAAATACATTTTAATTAAATTACGGAGTGAAGTAATTTAATGCGATTAGTTGATAACTGTGACTATTAAATATTAATCGTGAGATAGATACTGGTTAATTTTGCATTATGATATTTACTAAGTGTGAATAGTAAATAATTGATAATTTTGGTTATACGGTACAACTAGTGATACATGCGTATTTTATTAATTGTGGTTATATGGCATAACGAATGATATGTGCATATTTTATTTTATCTCACCGAGAGCCACGTGTAGACTATTTTGAGGTGAGAGATGAGAAATATATTTTAAGTAACTCGGATGATAATTTATAGGTCACTAATGATTTCGGATGGGCCGAAATAGTCGAAATAGGGTACCCGGGGGTATAATTTGGGTCCCGGGTCAATTTTAGACCAAACTGGTACGTATTAAGGGCATTTCGATCATTTTTCAAAAAGAGGTGAAGGTACCTACAAAATTTAAAGCCATATATCTTATATTTATAGATTGGGTTTAGGTCTTATAACACAAAAGGGGTAGAGAGGCCATTAAAGAAAAGAGAGAGAACCTATTTTCAAAGCTTAAAGCGGGATTTTGAAGATGGTGAAGAAATCTTGTATCCCAAGGCAATTGGAAAGGAAGATTGGAGAAGGAAACAATCAATCATTAACAAATAACTAAGAAATGAGATTAATAAATCTAAGGTAAGTGTTTATTACAAATTAAATTGATGTTGTAATACCCATGTGTAGGGTTTTCATGAATAGATTGATTGTATTGAAAACTTTTTGATGAAAAGTATCAATTGATTACATATTTGGGTAAAATTGCATGTAGTTAGTGTTTATATTCGTGGAGAATTTAAATCAGAAGAGTTTTGATTATTTCTACGGATTTAAATGTGGGTTTTGAATTGAATTTAATGGATTAACACAAAACTAGATTATGAAAGAGTTTTGAGGGTTTGATTCTTTCTTGATTGATTTCAGTGAAGTTTTAATGTGTTTGAAACATTAGAAATCATCCTAACTCATGTAGAAATAGTTAGCAATAATCATTTGTGAATTTGGTGATGAATTATGGAAGTTGGGTAAATCAGAAAGGGTGAAAAATGGAAAAAGACGAAGCCGAACCTGTTCGATCGATCGACCGACCCATGAATGTCGATCGATCAATCGATCGACCCAACCCTTCGATCGATCGACCCAGGCAGATTATGGGTTCTTTTCTTGGATGAATTTTTTAGGGTTTCCAATGATGGAAGGGGATCTTAGGAGTGATATTATACTTATGTAGGGACTTGATAAAGACCAATATAGTATAGTTAAGGTCCATTAAGGTCATTGGGTGCAGTACTTACCAGAAGGGATAACCGATGGAGAGATAGATCGGGAAATGTGGGAATTGATCTACGAAGAGAGAGAGAGTAGACATCAATTCAACATGTATATTAGTAGGTTAAAGATGGTAACTACTAAATTTATATAACAAGGGGCTAACTAGGACCCTAGAGATGTGTGAACACTCCTATATATATGATAGTGAGATAAATCGTAAAGTAAATAGTATGACGAGTATGTGAGATATATATACAACATACTAACATGTATTATCGGGTTGTGTGAATACCTATTGGTGAATAATACTACTTAGGTTGTGTGAATATCTAAAGTATACTATATATATATTGGTGATCGAGGTATAATTTCGAGCCAAGAGATTGAGGTTTTGGAAAATTTAACTTGGCAACCATTATCACAAAACTGACTGATAGAAAGTAAATTAGCTCTCATTCCTTGAACTAATAACACATCATTAACATTGGGTAAACCTTATTCATTAAGAGTACCTTTGCCAATGACATGGGAGGTCTTACCATCTCCAAAGGTCACGTTGCCACCTTTATAATGAACAACATCCTTAAGTTTAATAATATCACCCGTCATATGATGCGAGCATCCGCTGTCTAAGTACCAACCAACACAATGCATCTCACAGCGTAGGGCTGTTAAGACTACAAAAGATTTTAAATTCGAATGTTTTAGCTGGGGTCTTAGATCATCAGATCTGATCCAAATAGGCACCGTTTTAAATTTGTTTTGTGCAATAATTTTGGATCTGAGAAAGGATTTACCAAATGGTCTTGATTTGTGATTAGTCCAAGTTCTAGGCTTACTAAAATAGTGAAATGATCCATTGCGATTTGAGATTTTATAACCAAATCTCCCACTTTTTAGGTTAAAGTAAAAATTATCATTTTTCTTTTGAAACCGTTGGCACTCAAAGTTTTGGTGTCCAAAAACATCACAAATAGTGCAGAATTTATTAGATGTAGGAAGGCCAGAATTACAATGTTTTCTAACAAAGCAAGTTTCAAATTTCTTACAAGAATTGGACATAACATGTCTAGAAAGTCTCTTAGCAGGGGGACAGTATCTAGAAGAGGATGTATCAACAAAATTTTCAATGAAGTAATCAATGTCACTTTCAAAATCATTTTCGATTAAAACTTGTTTTCCTTTGGCCTTTTCATTTGACTTGCTTTCCAACGGAAGAGCCATTTCTTCTTTGTCTTTAACAAAGAGGACTGGTTTGGAAAAATCATTTATTTCCATAATAGGACCATCATAACCAAACCCTCTTGTATCACCATGATAACGTTGGACAACAATCAATTCTTCAAGGTCAAAGAATTTTATGTCACGACTACGACACATTTTAAAGGCAGTTTCACAAACTTCTTTAGACTTTTCAACTTGCAAAAGTGCAGCATTATATTTGTCTTCTAAAGAAGTCAGATTTTCATTTAAAGTCGTAATCTGAATTTTAAATTCAAGTGACTGTTTTTCAAAATCAATTTTGACATTGCACATTTCCACAGAATTTTGTTGAGTTATCTTATATTGATTCTCTAAGGATTCACTAAGTAATTTAAGCAAATTCGATAATTCTTGTCTATTATGCAAAGTCCTGACATACAATCAACATAATCATCATAGCCAACAAAATTTTCATGCCCATTAGTGTCCGTGTGTGAATTGTTGCTATCATCAAATTCAGCATCATTAATGGCACGTTTAGCATCAAACGGAGCAGTTATTTCTAGCATAGATGGTTGACTAGCTAGTAAAGACTTAACAGCAGCAATTAAATCAAACACTTCATTATAATCAGAATCATCTTCAGAATCAGACATTCCAGCAAGATATACATCTCCACAACAGTCATAAACTTCTCCTAAAAACGCAAGGTAATTTGATTCAGTTTCAGCTTGGTCTTCATCTGATTCAGAATCAGAGGAATCATCCCAAGTTTTTGTAATGTTTGCCTTGAGCTTTTTAGGATACTTTGACTGTGGTTTGGATCTACATTCAGCAATAAAATGACCAAGTTTACCCCAATTGTGACAAGCCATTTTCGATTTATCAACCTTACTAGTAGAACTATCATGATCAACCTTTACTTTAGAATTTCTGTTATGGGGTCGATTGGCCTGACGAGATTGATTATTCTCTTGCATACGTCTTTTAGAAATAGAGTTTCTATGCTTCAAGAGTTTCTTAAGTTGAGAAGACATAAGTGCAAGTTGATTGTCAATCTTATCAATGTCATCCGACTCAACATAAGAATCATTATCAGACTCAGATTGTTGCTTAACTACCTCATGTTTGTATTTATTAGGACATGTAGTTTTAAAAGCAACTTTAGAAGAATTAGTCAGATCATTCTTAGCATAAGAAGTAAGAGTCTTTCTAAAAGCTGTTTCAAGTTCCATAGTTCTCAATTTAGAACTTAGCAATTCAGGCGTAAGAGAAGGATCATCCATTTCTTCAATGATATAACGTTTATGATCAAATCTAGGGGCAAGGGATCTCAAAATCTTAGCACACACTTCTTGATCAGTATATTCAACATCATTAGCATGCAATTGGGTAATAATATCAGTCAAACGCATATAGAAATCATCAAATGGTTCGTTATCTTTCATAACAAGCATATTGTACTGTTGGATAAGCATTTGAGTTTTGCATCTTTTTACCCTAGCATCGCCTTCATGTGCTATTACTAAAGTATCCCAAGCATCCTTACTAGTAGTGCAGTGACATATACATTTCAATTCATTTTCACTTACACTCATGAAAATCGCATTCTTTCCCTTATTATTGAAATTGCTTATCTTTTTCTGATCAACATTCAATTCAGTGGTTTTAAGTTTTCTAAAGATAGTGCTACCTTCTGCTATAGGAGTAGTGGGGTGTTTATAACCATTTTCAATTAAATCCCACACGTCATCTCCTAAAGTGCCTTGATTAAATGCTACCATTCTGATTTTCCAGTATGAAAAATTTGAGCCATCAAAAATAGGAGGTATGCTAAAATTACCAAGCCTAAGTAATTGACTTGAATCATCCATTAAAACAAGGTGAAAAGTGTTTAACAAAAGTTTTGAAAACAATCTTTAAAAGTCTAGCTCTGATACCACTTGAGGTGACCCCAAAAATGCGGGTCGGTGCGCAAAGACTTTATGTGCGGAAGTAAACTATTGTTGAGTAAACACCTTAAACCTACGAGTTTATATGAATGATGCCAAGGGGGACCAAATTAAACTTTTACTTAATCTGATTAACTTTTATGAAAATAATTTTAATTTTCAAAGTTAATTAAAGTCCAAAAGAGATTCAATTTTTAGGCGAGTTTCTAATTATTTAGTCCTACCTTTTCGTGTGAGGTGAAATGCAAGAAATGTACAACACACAGTATTTATTTAACGTCGCAAAAACCCTTCCCCGGGAAAAACGACGAAGTCCTCTTGGAGTCACCTAAACTACTTCCACTAAAACAATAAAAGAATAGGTACGAGTTACAAACAACAAACTTAACAATTAAAGAAGAATGATCTAGATATTATCCCACACGACCAAGTCTCTAGCCTGATTGCTTATTCAGTTCTCTCTTTAACTTGTCCTCACTTGTTTTTGCGTTCTTCACTTCTCAGCCTCCCCTCTAACTTCTTTAAGCGCAGGTTGGCTCAGTGCCTATTATTTACTTTCTAGTGAAGTGTGTGTGATGCAACATAATATATATCACCTATATCTTTGCAAGTCTTGTGTTATTCAAATCAAGTCATCTTGACTTTGAATACACTTTTGAAAAGCTTTCTTTTCTCTTTCTTTAAATCTCGAACACTAGACTTGTTCAGATATTACACAAACATGTGTCTACGCGAATACAAAGTGAGTGATATGTGAGTGATATGAGATGCAAACAATTTCTGAGAATCACTAACACAATCAAGTAATCAAGTTCACACAGATATATTCTAGACTGAACAGAAATAAAACATATCAAGCATACAGTCAGAAATATTCTAGACTTGATTTATTACTTGGTTTGGTTGTTTTTTGTCGGTGGTTTATTCGGCATGATTTTGTTTCATGTATATATCATGTTGATTTGGACTCTAGTATATTGTGAATGTTGTTTAGTTTTTGAACTATTTATTTGTTCTGTTTAATTGAAAGATAAAATTTGGCACTTATTTAATTAACTATTAGGTAGTTAGTAATTAATTTGGTTTTTTGACAGTGATGCTAAGAATGAACCATATGAAAAACCTATTTTAATTTGATAAATGCCTGATCACCCGATATTTAATTAGGTGGGGTGTCACAACTTCATTGCACTTCACAATTAATGCTCGAACCGGTTCGGGTTGATCCTTTATTTAGCCATAAATTCAGGTCGGGGAGTTACAAATTTCTATCAGAGCTTTAGGTAAATGTTCCTTTCATGTGTGACGTGGCGAGGTAGGTAGTGGATCTTCTCGGCGTCCATGTTGGTTTGGGTCAGTCATGCTAGATTAGTGACGGTTTCGATTCGTATCCTGGACGGTGAAGTCAAGGATATAAGCACGATATGGAAACTCTTATGAGATGGTAAACGAATAAGTTAGTAACCATTCATGTTCCGTGACATTTTTGATGTATATATGTTGGTAAGTCATAGGTGTCAGTGTAGGCTAATGGCGACAACATCGTGATATTTTACGTAAGACGTATTGTGTGGTAACTTTGATGATGAGAGTAGCCTTAGTAGTGGAAACATTAATTAGTGTTCATTGCGACCTAGTTATAAAGGTTTTATATTTCATCTATGGAGGTAAGGCGACTGGGTGGAATTCACAAGTATTGATTCTATGGTGAGAACGTATTGGGTCCCTTGGTTGAGGACTTGGGTTTAGTGTATCTTGATTATAATGTAGCTCTAGATATTCATGATGATTTTAAGTAACCTAGGAGAGGACCTATAAAATCGTGGTGATTTAGTGTTAAGTACTAGCGTTATGGTATTCTAGAATAGGACCCCTTACGACTTAACTGGGGTGAGCCTCCTCTTAGGCAATACTCGACGTCCTGTGTCCTACCAAAACTCTGGTGGTATTAATTTATAGTTTTAGAAATAATAATGTGGTATTGAGGAATATGATCCATTGTGGAATCTGTGGTGTCGGCCTTGGTGTTTATAGGCAATACTCGATGTCTTGTATCCTACCAAAAGTATAGTTGTGTTAGCTTGTAGATTAGCACATAGTATGATGTTTACATAACGAGGTAATTTAGTTATTATGGTTGAATACTCAGTGAGGATTAAATAATGTGGTAAAGTTAATTTGGTTTGTGGCTAGGCTTTTGGGTAGACATATGAATCCATATAATTATTCTTATGAGATGTTTACTAAGGTTTAGCTAGTGAGATGTTAATGCCGGTGGTAGATATTCCCTAGTTACAGTGAACTTAAGGTTGTGTACCGTATGTTACGATGATAATGATGTCTCTCCCAGAACCTTTTGCGATTCCTTATGGTGTCAAGGATATAACCTTTCAATTGGTATAACATGTGGTGACTAGGATTGATGCTTTGAGGTTATGAGTTGGTGGCCATGATCAGTTGTCTTGCATAATAAGATTTTGCCACGATGACTCTTACACTAGGATGTGTATGTCCATTTGGGGATGATTGAATTGGTGTCTTTTCCATAAAGCGTTTGAAAGAATTATTGTTGCATTAAAGTTTACACAACGATAATAGATTATTAGTGATTTAATCGTGGTTAAGTCATGTTGACTTGTGGCAGTGCCTCAGAGTTAGTTCCATGATTTGGTTTGTGAGCATGTGCCATAATATGACATTTGAAGATAATGTCAAAAATAGGTTGGTATGTGCTAGGTTATGCACCTAGGATACTTAAAACACGATGATGTTCATCATGGTTTAGAAATAGCACTTGTAATGGAGTGTTAGGCTTGATTATAGCACCCGTGTGTGTAACTTGTATGGTTTGGTGTTACTCTAGTGAGGAAATCATTAGGTCTTAGGCATGGGTAATGCTTGAAAGTTTGAGATGCCACTATGATATTTATGATTTGGGATCATGTAGGACGTTGCTAAGAGTCATAGTAGTGGTTCGTGAGTTGAATGTTTGAAACTATGTGAGCGTTGTGCTTCACTTGATGAGAGTGATCTCAAAACCTGAGGTTAGCTATCACGTGTTAGATTGTGGATACCTAGGTATGATATGTTAGTGGCTAATGGTAAGCATTGGAAGAATGTAATTTTATTTGGCCCAGATTTTCGTTCTAGCTAACGATGGAAAGGTGGCATTAGTCTTAAGGAAGGAAGCGTAGCATTTCAGCTTCCCCAAAAAATCAGTTTTGTACTTCATTTGTTCTGTAAGGATGGATAATTCACGGTTAGGACTTGCCAGGGTTAATGGGCCAAGCCAGGGTACGTGACAAGGCTAAGACGTTAGCAGATATCAGTGAGATATATATTTCAAGTGTGCATTATGGGTTCGTACTTCGTGTGGCATGATTCGTTGTTAAAATTTGATTGTTCCTTATTGGTCACCTGAATTTGTTGCATTCCTTGTGTCTTCTTAATCCCGTTAGTGGGAAGTTGTCAATCAGTTCTGATTTGGGTGTAGCGCTGCATCAGCTTAGTAGTGATGCGGGTTAAGCCGGTTGTGGCTGATGCGTTAAGGTAAATGAGTGTGCTCTTCTTTGGAGACACCTTTATTCTACACTAGTTTGTGTGTGTGCGTGGCTTCGCATTTGTCGCATATAGTTTACATATGTTACTTATTTTCTTTAGGTTAACAAATTTTGTTAGTTAACTGGTATGACTAGTTACGACTTGGTCATGGGTCTCGAGGTTGTGACTCGAGGATATTATGAGCATTAGACCCTGATAAAATATTAGATGTTAGTGTTGCACTTTGCTTGGAATTGTATGGATCGAGGATATGATCACTTATGTATATTTATGTTGCGATACCTAGGATGACTCTAGGTTAGCATAAGGATCTTTTAGGAGATGTCGATTGGGTACATCAATGTGATATAGTGATTATCTTATGACCATTGATCTGTATGATTAAAGATGTTGAGGTTGTATCGGCCTAGGCTAGGTGTGATCCAAAAAGTAATTGAGAAAATGTAGGCTTATAAATTCACGTAGGACGGTTTCATGAGGATGAGTTCATTAGTGATAGTATGATATTTAGTGAGTATCGAATATCTCGAGGATTTATCTAGATGGACACGTTGGGCATGCTTGACAATTATAAATAAGACCTTAGGGTTTTCCATGATTGGGTTATCAATGTAATTAATGAAACAAATAAAATCTTTGGGTTTTAGACCATTTTTTTGAGGATGCCCCAGGATTGGAAACTGGTCGTAGGTAACCGAATTCTAAGGTTGATGACCGCAAATTTTGAGGATGAAATTTCCTAAGGAGGAAAGATTGTAATACCCTGCCCTTGAAATATTTGTTTTGATAATAAATTGGGTGATTTATTCGAAGACGTATTTGGAGAAATCGATGCAAAAGTGATAGGATATATTGCACATAAAATGACACATTTCACGTGACTTCTTTGCATATTTGCCGTGCATGGGTGCACATAGGGATACGTGATGCTCATTTTAGGTTAATATAATTAAATTGGTGGTACATATATCTCAAGTTACATACACAAGAACGTGAATTGGGAATCTAGCCAGTGCGTGATGTGTCAAATTACAACTTTGCGTGGTTTTTAGAGAATTCACTGTAAGGGATAAAAATGGTCCAACCTAATATTTGGGATTCTAAAATAGGGTTCTTAAGGTCCATGAGGTAAAAAATGAAAGTTAAGGAAGTTTTGGTCAAAGTGTCGATCGATCGACACAATATATCCTTGGGACTCGATCGATCCATCCATCGATCGATCAATGAATTTTGATGAATCGATCGATGATTCGTAGGTATGTGATGTAGTCTGTTTCCTTTTGTTCTATCACAATACAAACCTTAGGTTTAATGAGGTGTCGATCTGTGGGCAACCTAAGACCTGATATGGACACATTTAGAGATAATAATCTTCCCATTAATGCCTTAAAAGCTTATAATTTGGTTATAAAAGAAAGAGAGAACCGTAGGGGTGCCATATACACACAAACTCATCGTATTTCTAAGTCCCTCTCTCTAGCTTGGGCTCCCATGGAGGAAAACCTTTTGCCTTAGATTGTTTACACCATATCCTACCACTCCCATTCCCATTTTCCACCACTAATGGCCCTACCCAATCTCCCAAACACTTGCAGAAACCATAGGATAACTTGTTAAGTGATGAAGATGATGTTTTTGGTATGTTTGATGGGTGTTTGAAGGGGGTATTCCCTATGATGAAGAGGGTTTTCCATGAAGATGAGGGGTAACTTCTTTGGAGCACCCATTGGAGAATTCTAGAGGAAGCTTTTGGTAACCTCTTGAGTCCACCTTTGGTGGTGGGAGTTATTCATCCTACACCACCATTTCCGACACCATTTTAGAGACTTTAGAGGTGGGAATACTAACCTTGGTTTAGGTTTAAAGATGTGTATGTTTTCAGATAGTTTATTTACATATATTAGGCTTAATATAGGTAGGATGTATGTTAGTTTGCATCCATGGGTTGATTAGTTATAATCTTATTATTTTATATAAAAATGGGCTTCAAAAAGATGATTTAAAATGGGTTTTGAAAATGTTGTTAGAATGATGTTTTTAAGATAAATAATGTTATTTTATGTAAAGAAATGCATTAGGCTTGTTTAAACCATTTTATGAGATTAAAGTATGACTTTCTACTTAAATAATGAAGATAGTTGTAAAAAGGAAACTTTCACTTTAATGGGTTATTTATAGTGGATAAAACTCATGTAGAAAGTAAAATGGATTTAATGTGTAAATATTTGAAAAGGAAGGATTTTCCATAAGTTGTGTGTTAAAAATTAATAATTGGAGTTAAAGGTTCAAATGTGAAAATACTAGCAAAGTGGGTGCTAAGATGCAAAATCTCATAAATAAAGTGTGTATTTCAAATGTGTAAAAAATGGGACTTTAATATGTACAAATAATTTATTTCACATATTAAATGTGTTAAGTACTAAGTAAGAATGTTGAGTGAATTGTGATATTGAAAACGTTAAAAATGGCTAAAAGTGTTTTAATTGTGACGCTGAAAACTTAATAACCATTTTTGGAAAATAACATTTGTTAAAGAGCCAGATTGCATGTTTGGCAATAAAATTGTAAAGTAGTAAATTTACTTAAAGTGGAACATTTTTATGAAGTAAAAATGTTAATGAATAATTTTACACTAGTGTGGGTGAAAATTAATTAAGGTCCTAAGCGTGAATGATTTTTTTATATAAAATCAACATGTGTGTGAATAAAGGACTTAAAGGAGAAATAAATAGTTTTTCAAGTGTTATTGGAAAAACGGACGGTTAAGTCCAGGATTTTGGCTTCGGCCCGTAAAAGTGGATTAATGTGAACATTTGAATAATATTGAACATATTGAAAAGATAAATGAACACTCTGACAGGAAATAATTAAGCAGGGCATGATGTCCCTACTGGTGAAAGACTCCAAATCCACTGTGCAGTTAGCATATGGTGACGAGAATCGACTATGTGGAGCCCGTGAAGTTCATGGATATTGGAGGATTCCGAGAAAAGATAATGGAATTTAATTGGAACATGATAATAAATGGGTTATAAGATGAAAATAACCTAACTTGTGTCAATATTTAAGGTTCCAATTAACGTAACATTGACAAGTATATTGAGAATTATGATTAATGCCCATAAAGTAAATTCAAATGGCTAAGCAAGGTAACTTAATGGATGATTAAGATAACTAAGGAGGTTTAAATCCACAATAACACAAATGCGTGTGTTGTATACGGCTTTCAATGTTAGCGAATATTTTCTAACACGATGTGCGCATGAGTTGAAAGAAAGTCTTAGGTAATAATTAACAACTCTAGTGTGAGTTAATGAACGTTGGGTAATGAATGTTTTGAAAGTAAATGAAAGGTTTTTCCAACAATTGTAAATTGGTTAATCGTGTGCATTAATGGGAAAGAATGCTAGTTTTAAGTATAAAGATATAAAATGATTATTTTGTAACGACAAGGAGAAGAAATGATATCTAATAACGTTTTTGGAATAAAAAGGTTAAAGGTATATATATATATATATATATATATATATATATATATATACGTTTTTTCACATGCATGTGGTCATAGCGTGTGAGTATTCCTTTCTACCATTCGTTTCAATACTGCATTTGTATAAGTTTCCACTGAGAAATCAACTCACTCCCTCCTTTTGTTACTGCAGGTTGTATGTTGTCTCTTATTTTGAGAGCATTGTAGATGTTAGTACTTAACTTGAATTTATGTTATTAGCTCTATATACTTGGACTTGGGGACACTTCCCTGGGTAACATCACATAGTTTAATGAAATTGGAATCACATGCTAATAAGTATAATGTTAAATAATAATAAAATTGGATTAGAAATATTATCTAGGGTGTTCCATTGCACTTCACAATTAACGCGCGAATCGGGTCAGGTTGATCCTTTATTAACCCCTAAATTCGGATCGGGGCATTACGGGTCAACTACCCTAAAGGGAACATCTGGCTTAGTGGGTGGAACTGAATCAATGGCTTAGTGGGTGGAACTGAATCAATTGGAGATGGCTCCTAATCTGGGGGACACACCTGACCACCTAATCTAAGATCCTCTATAATATGTTTTAATATCGAGGTGAAAGTACAGATAAGGGTAAGCATCGATGAAGCAAACCTCATCTGTGACATGTCGCAGTGATATGAAAATTCCTGTTGCATCTCACGCATATATTGCACCCAAGTGTTGCACATATCAATGGCATCCCGAAATACCCTCCATTCAGCCCACCACTCTATCGGGTCAAGACTGGGCTCCATACCCCGAGGCTGAACGCCAACTATTATGGATATCAGATCGTCATCCCACATGCTTAGATCCATAAGTTCATGCACGTAACATGAACCATGGACCAACAATGCATCAATTGATAAGATAATCATACTTGCTCCAAAACTAACTCAATACAATAATCTGATAACTCTATGATAAACCTAGGCTCTTATACTAAATTCGTCACACCCCGAGTTATAATAATAATTTGAATTTAAATGAAAAGAATATTTTTAGAATATATGGGCACAATCTCCTTTGTCTGAATAGCTTTACATTTAGTGTCTAAACTATTTTTGAAAGAAACAATTATATAGTTTAATATTACCATGACTTGACGTGGGACAACAACACGAGTTTCCAAATTCGGGAATAATCAAGGCCATACATGAACATAATATAAATAAAAAGCCCGACTAGTATAATCACCAAGATAAAGTCTTAAAATACATAAAATACTACACAAGTACTAATAACCATTCAAAATAATACGTCGGGGAATCTAAATGATCCATTTCCAACAAGCGTATCTACATATAATGAATCTCAATTAACTCGAACTATGTGTGGACCTGAAATATATAAAGTTAAAACCATCATGAGCAAACATTCTTTTCACTACACCCAAATGGCTAAATTATCACCTTTCAGCCGGTCACCCTTGTCACGGTCATTGACCGTGACAACAAACACGCGTTTTGTGTCACGGTCAATGACAGTGACACGCCCGTGACAAAGTATTGTCACGGTCATTGACCGTGGCAATACTTAAAATAATTATCACGGTCAAGGACCGTGACACGTCCGTGATAATTTACACAGCAAAAAAGCCCTACCCTTTCTTTTTTTTCCCACTGATTTTAGTTTTTCCCTCTCTTTCTTTCTCTAAGCGATTTCGAGGTTTCTCTCCCTCTCTCTAAGGTATATTTTTTCCTCTCTTTCTCTTTCATTTCTATATGTGTGTGTATATGTATGTGTATATATGTGTGTTTATATGTGTGTGGTGGTGTGTGGTGGGGAAGGGGGGCAGGGGGGTGGTGGGGTGGGCTGTGTGTGTATGTGTGCAGGTGTGGTGGGGGTGGGGTGAGGGGGGCAGGGGGTGTGGTGTGTGTGTGTGTGTGTGTGTGTGTGTGGCGGGGGGAGGGGGGAGGGGGTGATGGTGGTGGGGTGTGTGTGTTTGTGTGTGTGTGTGTGTGTGTGTGGTGGGGGTAATCTTAACAATTGTATAGCTTTAATTAATAAATTGTATATCTTTAATTGTAATTTTAATTGTATAGTTTTAGATGAAAGTAAATTAATAATTAGTGTCCATTTCATATGAAAGTAGGATTGCCTCTCATTGTAAATTAGTAAATTAATAATTGTATACTTTAATTGTTAGTTTAATTGATGAAATGGATTAATTGAGTAGATGAATTAGAAGGAGTACGAGATACACATTTGTTGTTTACATTGCTGTTGGATTATAGTGGATCGATGTTGGGTTGGTTAACAGTAAAAGTGGCATTACCACTGGATTATTGTCCATATGGGGGTGAAATTTTTTAACTTTTTTGAAAATTACTTTGTATATCGAACAATATATAATTATTAATAATTATTGGATTATTGTCCATATGGGGGTTGACCAATGTGGGTTTTTAGGTGTATCTGGTGGGTATTCTTTAGTGGTTAATTCTAGATATTATTAATAAAGATAAGTAGGGATCTTTTGGTATGGCTGAAAATGGCTATATTATTAATAATTATTGTGTGTGTGGTGGGGGCAGGGGGTGGTGTGTGTGCCTGTACGTGAGCATGTGTAGTGGGGGTGGGGGCAGAGTGGGGGAAGGGGGTGGGGAAAGGTGGGGGGAGGGGGCAGGGATGGGTGGTGGGGTAGGGGTGGGGGGCTGCGTGTGTGTCTATGTGTGTGTATGTGCGTAGTGTCCCTTGTAAAAGAATTGATTGATTATTAATTTTTTTAGTAAATTAATATATGATTGCCCCTTATTGTAAATTAGTAAATTAATATATGATTAATTATGAAAGTAGAATTGCTCCTCATTGTAAATTAGTAAATTAATAATTGTATACTTTAATTATTAGTTTAATTGATGAAAATAATTATTGTGTGTGTGGTGGGGGGCAGGGGTGGTGTGTGTGTGGTGGGGGAGGGGGTGTATGAAAGTAAATTAATAATTAGTGCTCATTTTTATTTGTAGTAATTGTACATATTTGCATGTCTTCTTATAATTTTTTTTATATGTACTAATAACATTTTTTTACAGCAAATGTCTCCTTCAGGTATTAAGGCGAGGATGATGATGCTGGCTATGATGATGTTGTCTGGGCTCGGTGGTAGCGGAGGCGACGAGGGCTCCTCGGCCCCTAGGTTCCCCAAATATGGCAAATTTGGGATTACCATCGAGAACAGGTCGGAGCTATTAGCGAAATCCCTCGAGCTGGTAAAGACGATCATCGGCCTGGGATATATGAGTTGGAAGGAGGTGCCATATGAGCTCAAGTTAGCTGTTTGGGCGGCACTACAGGTAATATATTTATATTTATATGAATATTTCAATTTCAATTTCGATTTCGATTTCAATTTCAATTTCATTTTATTATTTATATTTATATTTATTCGCAACTAACATTGTATTTGTTGGACAGGAACAATTCAACTTGGATCCTAAGCTACGCGATTCCGTCTTGGAGTAGTTGAGGGAGCAACACAAGACGTGGAAGAAAAATATGCGAACACGGTACTTTGGGAAAACACGAGAGTCCATTATCCAAAGGCGTGAATCCGTCCCGCCGAAGGAGCCGATCTCATTGGCACAATGGCAAAAGTTCATTAACAATGATATCGGGGAGCGACAATTGGCATCTCGCCAATCGGGGAGGAAAAATCGGGCAAACAAGATGGACGTGCACTACTCCGTCCGGACGCCTTACGCCGAGGTGGAGCATAGGATGATGGTAAGATTTAATTTTTCTATAATTACATAAAATATATTATTCAGCATTATTTTACTTTACGGGGCCGATACTAATTTTACTTTATATTATTTCAGGGGACAGGGAGTGGCCCTGGGGCTAGGCCACATAGGCTCGATACTTATGTGGTTCTTCGGACGAAGAAGGGGAAGGACAAGGAGGTGTCCCCTAGTGTCGCGACCACGATTATAAGTAATCCGACAATTTACTTTTTGTTAATTACGTTATAATTTTTTAGTTTACTTATTTTACTAATCATGTGCTTTTTGTCGTTTCACACAAAGCTTAAGGAAGTGCATGAGTCGCAGTCTAATGCCGACAAGGCATCTTTGTCCACAGACGCACTCAGCCAAGTGCTTGGCTCTGATCGCAAGGGGAGGACAAGGGGGTGAGCTCGCGGGTGGCCAAATCTAGGATCATCGGATTGGAGACAAGCGACACCGGGTTGGCTCGAACGGTGGATTCACATGACGCGAAGCTGTCCCGTTTGGAATCGACGGTCCAAGATATGTACTCATTCATGAAGCGTACGTTGGGCGAAGACCGTAAGGGGAAAAGGAAGGAGAAGGCGGTGGAGGAGGAGGTGCGGGAGGACGAGGATGTGGACCTCGCTGCTTCATCACCGACACGTGTGTACTTCGATGATCCACTTTCCTATTTGGCTCCCTTCAACAGACCGATGTCGACACTTGGTTGGCCGAGCGTGTTCATATTGGACGTATTTGATGGCCAGTGGATAGGGCGGGGGTTGAGGGACCCGAATATCGTCCAGGGTGGAATAGTTCATGAACGTGAGCTTCAAGAGATCGAGTCCAAGGTGCTCGTCACGAACGTGATACCCGGGAAGGAGAACTCCCTAATGTGGTTGAGCGAACAATGCGACATGATGCATATTTGTGGGTGTGTCAATTCGTATATCGTGTGGCCTACTCACCTCCTCACATTTACCCCAGACATGTAGTGACATTATTTTTAAGTTGGTACATTTGAATTATATCGTCATGTATATTGTTTCTATTTTGAATGTATATTTGCATTATCTTTAGTTTATTTGGATATATGATGTTTGAACATGTACAACGTTGCTATAACAGGTACAAATATACTGCTGGGCAGTGGCAGTGGCCATACTGCCCAACAAAGTTTTTTTAAATTCTACCCAGAATTGTCACGGTCATTGACCGTGACAATGTTTTAAAAAAGGGTCAAGACTTTGTCACAGTTATTAACCGTGACTAAACTTGTCACGGTCAATAACCGTGACATGTCCGTGACAAAAAAAAGTTGTCTCGTCCCGAATTGTCATGGTCATTGACCTTGACAAGTTGAACTTGTCAAGGTCAATGACCGTGACAATTCGACAGATTTGGTGTAGTGTTAATTCTAAACTCAACACTAAATGAGCCCACATCTGCCATCTTAATGACCTAAATATGATACGAATAACTAAATGCGAATGGACATATTATTACTTGAATATTTATTTAGGACATTTATAACTTTATCTCACAATACCTGGGCCTTTAGTATCCACCTGTAAAATTAAATATCTCAACAAGAATGAACACATCTACCAACAACTTCTAGTACACAATGTCTCTCTCCCAAAACACATATACCAACTTGAATATGCGTATATACCTCTAACAATAACAAGGATTATAGATTATATTAGTGCACTAATTGTAGGATGACTCAATCCCGTTTGACTCTTATAAACCTCGAGTTTAACGATAATAGTAATATGAGTACATCAAATAGAATGGACCCAACCATGTTATAGCCAACTTTTTCATATACCTGATAACAACGTTGAAAGTATACATTAGTACGTACGCAAAATGTAAATTTATAACAATTGCATAATTCACGAGTAAAAAATCATATAATGATTGACATGTTTTTCATAACGACTACAAGATAAATTGCCAACTAACACAATCATAAGATCTACTTTAAAACTTATTTATGACATTTAAGTTTTCTCTTTGTTAAAGTGAGTTATAATTCACGTATAGTATATTTAAGTAAATATACTATACGTGAAATTCCTCCTCTAAGAGTAGTTAAATTGATATATTCATAACTTTAACTACTATGACAAAAGTTAGACCATTTCATTTAAATACTTCGTAGTATAACTAAAAATAATGAGATTATAATTTTAACCCACATAAGATATATGTTACTCATCCGCGATTCTAATATATCATACAAAATCATTTTACCAAAGTAAACAAATATAAATATTTAAAGATTTCAATAATAAGGTTGTCCAAAATTATTTATTCTATAGCTACTTGATGTAACCCCACGAGTAATAGCTAAATGAAGTATTTCAAGTAAACTAATTCCCATGTAACTCACATTCATGTTTAATGCATTTATTAAAGCAAACTTTCTTAAAATAAGTAGGCCTAAGCTTCATATAATTCACCAAAATAAGACGGTCCAATTTTTTTTTCAAGATTTATTTAATAAACTTAAAAAAAATCATTTCTCACTTAATTCTTATATGAATTTGACAATTTTGGTGTCCAAAGAAAGGTAATTTTACATTCTTTCCAGATAAATTATCAAAAATTCGTAAAAAAAACAAAAGCATAAATAAGTCACGACTTTTACTTATTTTTAGAATAAAAAATACAACTCAGATAGAGTTGAAATTGCTAAGCAATAATCTACTTATATTTAGGGCTTTACAGAAAAAAGTATCATAATTTTTTAAGAATCAATGGATATTTCTTTCATTTTCTCTCTCTAAGTAGACATGCAAGCTTAAATCAAGCTTCCATGGAGGAAGAGTTCAAAGTAAAAGAAAAATCCCCACCCTAGTTCAGAAATGTTGAATCCTCTTCAAAATTCCTTTGAGTCTTTTCATTGATTTTATCAAAATCTTTGTTTCTTTCCAATGTGCTCCCCTTATTTTCTTTTCTTTCTTCTTATTGTAGCCTAGCCCTTCACATTCCTTTCTTTGGCTGATGAAGAGAAAATAAGGGTAGTTGTATTGTTTTGGTGATTAAATCGATGGGCTAATTATGACATGCATGCAAAACTTTACTTAAGTGAGGACATGTGTCTTAGATGCGGACAAATGGAGAGCCTTTTATTACTTTAATTTTTTTTTTCACTATATGGTTTGTCTCACACTTTAGGGAAAATTAACAATAAACATCTGTATTTTAAATTAGTTATAGTTAGTCCCTCCCTTTTTAATTTTCACAAATATTAATTTTCACTATTCTAGGTACCACCTAAACACGATCACACATTCCAAAATAATCTCATTAATGCCAATAATGACAACAGCAACGAAAAAAATAAGTACGCCATCAATCACCATATAATAATACTAATAACAATAATGATATCTCTATATTTTATATATAATTAAGAGAAATATGGGATAACAAAGAAATAGTTATCTATGACTTATTTATATATACAATAGCTACACAAATCTTATAGGCAATGCTGATGATAATGATTCAGAAAAACGTATTATAAATGAATGTCGACAAAGAGAAAATTGACCAAAATAAATTTTTTTCATCAAGATAGAACTTGAGTTTCTATATAAACATGATGTATTTATACATACGGTACAAACTCCAATCCAAAAGAGTTAACGCAATAGGTTACAAAAGGGTATTTGGAAGCAAATCATAATTAAAAAATGAATACACTCAATATAAAGTACACTTTTTGGGCCAGGTTTCCCATAGAAATCAATGAGTAATTATACAGAAACATACTCCCCCATTTTGGATGGTATAACTTTTAGATTTCTGATTAGCTTAGTTGTTTCTGAAAATCTAGATAATAGACCTACATATGTTGTGACCGCTTATTTATACGAGGACTTATACACTAAATTCTATATGAAAGGCCCAAAAGGAATTTCTTTGCATGAGATTTATGCAATTCGACTAATACATTCACTGTATGGCATAAAGAAACTAAAAATGATGTTTTCATGAAAAGGCAATCTAGAAGGGTATTGGACAATCGTCTTAGTGTATACTTGTATAAGGAAGGGTATGAAAACAATCTAATTTGTCCACATGTCTTTATAAAGAAATCCTCAACATGATTTGTAATAGTAGCAATTTATGTGGATGCCATATATTAAATCGACACCCTAGAATAGCTCGAGAAACTGCTAGCTATTTGAAGAAGGAATTTGAGATGAAAGACCTATCGAAAATAAAATTTTGTCTCGCCATGTAGATCGAGAGAAAATTTAGTGGGATTTTGTCCAGAACTTGATTACACTGAAAAGGTCTTGTACAATTTAATATGAACAAAGCACGCCCACCAATCACTCCAATGGTTGCCCGATATTTTAACATAAAGAATATCCACACCGTCCTAAATAGGAGAAGAAAATATTAGGTCCATAATTACCGTATCTAAGTGCAATTGACACATTGTTGTACTTGACACAATGCACTTGAATTTGCTAGGTCGATGTAGTTATGAACCAACCAAAAAGCATTGGAATTGTATCAAGCATATTATAAGAAATCTACACAGAACCACTGACACAAGTTTATTTTACTCTTATAATTCCACGCTTGTAGGTTATGCAAAATCTGGTTTCTAATACGATCTTTATAATGGTCAATCTCAGACATTTTATGTATTTCGTATTTATAATATTGTTATTTCGTGGTGTTTTACTAAACAGATCTTAGTAGCTACTTCTAACCACTTTAAAACTTTAGCTCTCCATGAAGCTAGTATATTTGTACTTCTTTTCATTTGTCTCCCATTACAGATGACAATGCAACATGCATTCTTCAGATTCAAGAAGACATTTATCTATAGAGACATAACTAAGCACATTTCACCCAAGTTTTTCTTTACTCATGAGCTCAGAAGAAAGTGATAGTGAGGTCAAGTAAGATCATTCAAGCGACAACCTAACCGTTTACCGAATCACGTCCAAAAACAACATTCTGGAAGCTTGTGTACAATATTGAAATGCATCAACTCCACCAACAGACATTTGAATACATGCAAATGAGGGAGCAACATATTATCAAGGGGCAAAATCATAGAACATGTTATTTTGGGATAGACGTATGTTGCACTTTTTTTCATTTAGCTAGGTTTTTCCCATTCCTAAAGGTTTTAACGAGACAAAATCAAGCATGTCCAAAACCAATACAATGATCATAAAAGTTAATACTCTTTTATTCACTTTGGTTTTTCCCACAAGGTTTTTCTTTAGTAAGGTTTTAGTGATGCAATAATCATTGAATGGTGAATAATGGGTACATCCACGGGCCACGGCAAAGTGTGGCAAATACTTTATATAACTGTGAATGTCCTAATATATTTCTTGTCAAATGTGTCTTTTGGTAGCTTCACTATTCACCATAAATAGGGGTGACCCCTTATAATAATTGAGATAAAGTGGAATCAAATTTCCATCCCTCTATAATTCTCTTGGTGGGGTACCTATTAAACATTACAATAGAAGGAATGCACAACAAAAAATTATCTTTTATTTAAATTTTCAATCAATAAAGTGCAAGGGTCATTGTGCCCCCTTATCTAATAAAAGATCAATATGTTTGAACTCAAAGAATTTCATCATTGTACACGGATTAGACTGATCCTAAGATTATGAACTCTCTTGTTCTTTCCTTCACAAAAATGTTTATAAAACAAAAATCTCGCAACACTCATCACACTAGAACAGTAAGAAGTAAAAATCACAAATGAATACTAATAGATACAAGGCAGTTCCTAAAGACTTCAGTTTTAAAAACATATGAAGAGGGTACGAAGAAGAGAAAACCAGAAAACAAGCAAGCACCAAAAATAGAGAGAGTCAGGCACTACAACTGTAGAATGGATTCAACAAGCTCATAGAGAGGCACTAGCTCGCCCTTGTCGATCAAACGGAATTCCTGCATCACACACATTCAATTTAGAAAATCTAAAGGCGCACGCACGCATGTTCACACACACATGAGAGAGAGCAGCAAATCCATTGATTTTCAGGAAAATATTAAGGGTCATTTGACATTTGATTCCCATTTATTATGCCATATATCACTTTGGGTAGCAAAAGTTAACTTATTATCACTTTGGGATCACTTTTTGTGAAGCATTTTTATACTGATTGTGACTTTTTGCGACACTCTTTTTTCACAAAAAGTGAAAATGGCAGCCAAAGTAATACTCCTGCCTCCCCGAATTTAGAATCCTATATTCCTTTTTGGATTGCGCTGAATTAAGAGTTCCTTTTCCTTTTTAGTCGAACACAAACATACCAGATGTCATGAGAGCTAAGTACTTCCTGATCTTGGCCATTGATTAGTATATCCTTAATAAACACAAAAACTCAAATAGGGACTCTCAAATTGGGATGGGGGACGTGATACGTTAAACTTTGGTACCCAAGTGATATACAAGATAAGGCTAAATGACCCAAAAAATAATTCAGTTAGGGTGTGTTTAAATGCGTTACAGATCCATTAATTTTCAGGGAAAAAATAAATTTCACTTAGTGGTGCGTTCAAGTGTGTGTGATTGTAAAGTTGAAAAAAAATGAGAAATAGTTCATTTTGACGAGAACTTGAAAAAAGAGACGAGACACTAAATGGGAAATTGTTTTCTTGCTTTTCCAGTTATCCCTTAAACATCTCTTGTACCCTCCTTTTCAACTTGTCGAAAAAATTAACTGTTTTTAAGTCTTTTAAAACTTTACAATCAAACATGCCTTTGGTAATAAGTAAAATGGTGAAAATGCTCATAGTTAAATTTTGTTCACTGTTTTGTCTGAAAAAAATAATTATTGCCATTATAGTTATTTATAATTTTATACGAATAACAGTTTTAACTCTAAATATGTAAAAGTATATTTCACCATTTTATGTTTCATTCAGTTGAAAAATGTTACCCTGAACCAAACGAGTCCTTATGATCGATGTGGGTGTATGGTTATTAATACGGTGCATGTTCCCGCAAATAAATTCTGTCAAACAACTTTTTACCTAGAAATGAATGTGAATGCTTACTTGGCAAACAATTATTGACATACAACCACAAAGCATATACTCCCTCCGTCCCAAATTAAGAGTCCATGTTTTTATTTTGTATAGATTAAGGATACACTCAATCAACGGCCAAGATTAACTCTAGGTCACCATTGCGGAACTTGGTTCATTAATTATGTCCAAAAATGGAAAATTGACTCTTAATTTGGGACAACTTAAAAAGGAATAGTGAATTCTTAATTTGGGAATGAGGGAGGGTAACATATGTCGTTTCAAAATAGACCAAAACTGTGATAACAAGTACATAGACGCTTTCAGTTATAATTTCAAGTAGCTAGAAAGAGTAAAAGGGATTGATATATCTTCAACAGTCCAAAACCTTAGGGACACATGTATATATCTTACCTAACCCCAAAGAATTAGATTTCATAGAAAACCGGAAAAGTAAGAGAAAATCTTACCGAGCCACTCATCTCTTTTACCAGTTTTTTATCAAATTAAACTGTTTTTCAATCTATTTCTATTTTTTGTAAACAAATAAAAACTAGGTGCGTGATAACTTACCCATGTAAAGAGAACAAAATGCTTAAAGCACGTATTGAGATGCGCTTCTTCCTTCAAACTCACAATTTTCTGAAAATGCGAGAGATAAATATGGGCATATACACGAAACAATCGCTTTGATATTGTCTTTATAACATCCAGAAAATTGGGTGGAAATGGTGCACCTGCAAAACATAACAATAACAAATTGAAAAAAAAAGGAAAACTAGTAATTTAACAAGAATGACATTGCATATAGAAATATCACATACCCAATTTCTGAGGAAAAATTGATTCATCATCTAGCTGAGTTTCAATCCACTCCATCAGATACTCCACATATTTAGGAGCAGATACCTCAATGGGTTTCTTTATAGTAACTCCATCAGCCCATCTATACTCGTATCTGCAGGTAGATATAAAAACTAACAATGTGAATGCATTACACTAGGCCTATTCTCATGTTTACTTTTAGTTTCAGACTCAAATTCTTTTAGGTGATTTTTCTTACTCGATCACAAAATCTTGTTTTGGGGCATGTCCGATTGGCATTACCATTTTTTAAAGAAAAATACATCTTTTAACTTAATTGTCACTTTTGTCGCGCTTGATTGCGAAAATATTATATGGGAACGATTCGAAATGTGGCATGGGCTCTATTTTTTCTCATTCTTTATGAAAACTATTTCTTACACAGCTCTTAAAGAATTGGATTCAACGGAATATCGAAAAGAGAACATCCCACCCACCCATCTCCGTGTTCACTCTTTTTTCAAATTTTCATAAAAACCACCTGTTTTTCATTTTTTTCCAACTTTGTAATCAAACGCACCCTTAATCCTAAATTGGGAAGTTATAGGAAACAACTGAAAATACCGTTGAAGTGAAGGTTCAATTGTATGAATGATGACAAGTCAAAATTATCAGATCCATAGAAACCGCAATGATATTTCTATGGAGCTAGATAATGTATATCAATCACTAAGCCAGAATAGCATTGCGTTTATAATATCACGACTCAGTAATTGCGGAGGGATTAAGAATGTTACTTTGCTCCTGCCGTCATTGTTGGACATGTTGATGCGGTGCAGAATTCCGTTAAAGTACCATAAAGAAGGTTCACTTGATTAAAGAAATCAACCGCTGTAGAAAAAGAAAATAAATAATGAAAACAATTATAAAGTTGCCCAAGATATATTGCTCTTCATGTATAAATGCAAGGCTGAATGTAGATGTGTTTTAACCCTTTGGGCATGCACA
The DNA here is from genome assembly GCA_949130495.1 of Sambucus nigra. NCBI lineage: Eukaryota > Viridiplantae > Streptophyta > Magnoliopsida > Dipsacales > Adoxaceae > Sambucus > Sambucus nigra. The sequence continues at coordinate 38,358,767 of OX422220.1, forward strand.
CTAGTGTATCCTAATTACTCAACAGAGCATTTTAAGCCTTTATGCTGATAAGATCAGCAATTTAAAATCATTACACTGTATTGTAATAGATATTATTACCACATGCCTTCAGTAACATGTCTCTGTAATAAGCTAATTCAATGAAGGAAAAGATATTGATTGAATCTTCAATAACATGCCTTAAAGAATCCTAATGCTTTTGCAAACTGTATCTGAATTGAGACTTTGGCGCCATTAACATATAAATGAGCCACCATAACAACTTTAATAATGCAATATGACAAACTTTGACATCGCAGCAGAGAATCTTACATGAAATAAGTTATAGAGCAAGTTATAATAATGAAATTCTTACTATATACAGCCAGCCACTCGTTAAGATCTTCTCCAGGGGGTAGACGCACAGCTTCCCTTAAGTTGCCGCTACCCAACGTGGCATCAATGTGTTTTTTAAGTTGTGCACCCTGCATTCATCTGAAATTAGAGAAAAGAAACAATATCGCCAAAAGGTTTTTGCTTTTCAATGAAAAAGTATAGATCTTTTTTGAATTAACCCAAACGACACTGTTCATATCAGAGACACTCCATTTTCATAATAAGTAGACATATAAGGAGGTAAGTCTAACTAGTATTGAACTAATTTATTTGACATACCCTGTGATAACGTTCATATTTGAGATCGCTCCCTGTTATAAGGGGGTATGTCTAATTATTATGAAAAAGGGGTATCTTTAATATTAACATTATCATAAGGTTAAATTATATGGCAAGAATTATGAAAATAATCATCAAAATAGCAAAGATAGAGTAACATACTGACCTTACTTCCCGATGGAGCACTTTTTTTAGGTCGAAACGTCTTCTGATTTCTGCACATATCAATGACAGGAGAATCAGAGAAGAAAAAAAGAGGATATCCTCATATTATAGCATGCAAAAGAGAGACAGTAAACAATCAGCACTACTATATAATGACAGTATTCAAAAGAAGGCCTTTTATAACACCATAAGGATGCTAATATCTTGAATTATAGACTTTATGAACTTTAATCACTTATAAAAGTATAATTAATTTTTCCAGTCTTCAATGCATAAATCAATTTTCTCGTCCATTTATATAAAACTTTGGGGTTTGCAAAATGAGAGTGCAATATGATAGACACCTACAGTTGATTGTTTCTACTAAAGCAACAAATCATTATAATGAAAACACCAAACAACAGATCTATCCCACCATTTGGAGATTCTGTCACAATTATATAGAAGTTGTAAGCATAAATTGAACAGTTCATAAAAGTCATCCTGTTTTTATCATATTATTGCTGTAGCAACAATATGCCAAAATTTCATTTCATTTCTATTTTCTAATTTTCAAATTCCTTTTTGGATGCCATAGGAATTACACCAATTCAAACCTAGCTAATGTATCAATTCAATCATACTGTATAATCTCATTAAATGAGTTATACATATCCAGATCTAACTAAAGTTTATATAGTTGTCTCTGCGAACGTTTATATAACTGTCTCTGTTTCCGAAAGACAATCCAATTGAATGATTATAGTCAATTATCACTATCACGGACTAAAATTAGCTTTGATTCAAAATTGACCCATCGCTCTAACTAACGTTTATATAATTGTCTCTGCTTCGAAAAACAATCCAATTCAACTATAATCGTCAACTATCCCAATCAAAACTAAAATTAGCTTTGATTTGATATAGAATCATATATGTCTCCAACTCTTTGGTTCCTCAGAAAAATTATCAAATGTTTATATATTTGTCCCTGGTTCAAAAGACAATCCAATTGAAGGATCATAATGAATTACCCCTTTCACCGACTAAAATTAGCTTTGATTCGAAATTGAACCATCGCTCTAACTAAAGTTTATAAAAATGTCTCACTTTCAAAAAACAAGTTAATTGAACAATAATCATCAACTATCACAATCAAAAACTAACATTAGTTTTGATTTGATATGGAATCATAATTGTCTCCAGTTCTTTGGTTCCTCCGACATATAGTCAACCTCCGCTCCAAAAGACAATTCGATTGAATTATCATCATCAATTATCACTATTCCCAACTAGATATAGCTTTGATTCGATATTGAACCATCACTTTAACTAACGTTTATATAATTGTCTTTGTTTCGAAAAACAATTCAATTGAACTACAATCATCAATTATCACAATCAAAAACTAAAATTAGCTTTGATTTGATATCGAATCAAAATTGTCTCCACTTCTTTGGTTCCTCAGACAAATAGTCAAATGCTTATATTATTGTCTCCGCTCCAAAAGACAATCCGATTAAACCACCATCATCAATTATCACTTTCACCGACTAAAATTAGCTTTAATTCGAAATTGAACCATCGCTCTAATACACGTATATATAATTATCTCAGCTTCGAAAATCAATCCAATTGAACTATAATCATCAACTATCACAATCAAAAACGAAAATTACCTTTGATTTGATATCAAATCATAATTGTTCCGTCAGACAAATAATTGAACATTTATATAATTGGCTATGCTCCAATACACAATCCAATTGAACAATCATAATCAATTATCACTTTCACCGACTAAAAACAGCTTTAATTTGAAATTGAAACCATTTCTCTAACTAACAAACACAAACATCGAGCGCTTATATAACCGTCTCCTTTTCAAAAAACTACCCAACTGAACAATTATCATCAATTACCACTACAGTAATTCTAGTCCGATACATTTTGGGCGACACGAATCGCATGTTTGTACAGTTGATAGAATTGATATAATTGTATCTGATTCTTTAGGTTCCTAATGCTTTTACAATTGACCTATCATCATTGATTATCACCATCACCAATTCAAACTAGCTTTGATTTCATTTAAATTTTTAAATAATTGCATCTTTTTCCAAACACAATCATCATCAATTGTTACCATCAGCAACTAAAATTAGCATTGATTTCACATTAAATCATTAACAAGCAATAAAAATCAATTATGAAACACATAATATACATGCATACTACATATATATATATATATATACATATACATACATACACACACACACACACACACACACACACACACACATATATATATATATATATATATATATATATATATATATATATATATATATATATATACATAGAAGAAAAAAACCTTCCGAGGCCGAAGAGACTCATGATTATTGGCTTTGTGTCCGTCACAGTGGAGCCTAGGGTTTCTATAATCTCTTTCTCTCTCTAAATATCATAAAAATGAGAGGACCTCACGAATAATGAAACAAGAATGAAGGCTATATAATAATATGTATCTCTTTATATCTCTATATATAGAAAGAGAGAGAGAGAGATTATATATATGACAGCCTGTCAAATATATATAAATATATATATATGTATGTATGTGTGTGTATTGGCCACAGTAAGCCAGGTCGTCTTCTTTGTTTGCCATTGCCAGCCTAGCTGGCTCCCCGAAATTCTCCTCACATATACGTTATATGCACAGATTTTTTTGTCCTTATATATCCTAGTCATTTTTGTTAGTTTATGTGAGGGATAAGTTCATTTACTAGATTGCCCTTGTATTTTTTCGGATAACGTGAAAATAATTGCGGAAATTTTGTTGGTATATTAAACTCATAAATTATTCAATTAACTAGCATGTAATCCGCGTGATGCGCGGATGTATTATAATATTTTGTAAAAATAACTAACTTAAAAAAAATTGTATACTATGACTATTATTTATTGGAAAAAATAAATTAAAATTTTAATTATATAATGGTATAGATAAATTTGAAATAATGTAACGAATGAGAACAAATCTTCATTTTATCTTAAGTTATATGTGTATACATGAGTAAAGGGAGAATGTGGAAAGAAAGGTCCATACAGTTACCGTTTGGATCCGAAGCACCAACCAAAATGAAAATACAAAACCAAATACATACTTCCTCAAAAATAAAATAAAGTCTAAGTTCCTGTCATGTTTGTATCTTCTTTTGACCAATTAAAATAACGATACATATAAAACAAATACCATGTAATGGAAATACATACATACCTCTATGGTGAAAACATATGGTTTATTAATATTCTCTAGATGCTTCTCAATCCTTATAAGTCTCAAGCTCCCTACTTGTCTATACTTTGTGTACCTCAAATGAGTATTGACTTTATAAATAAATAATTAGAAGGAACACAATAGAAACCCACACATGGAACCTCATGAAAAACCCAAATCAAATCGCAAAAGAAAACTCGGTGAAAAAAGCCAAATCAAATTCCAAATCTCCGGTGTGGGTTTTCTTCTTGTTTTGATTATTATTTCACATTCTCCTTTTACAAAACAAAAAAGAAAGCAACAATAAATGACTTTTGGAGCTGCCTTCCAAAATAACACAACCACTACCCAAAACTTCAACTCTTTGTATTATCATCATTCCTCTAGCCCATTATTTTGTAAGGGTAAAAGAGCATACAAGAACTACTATCACAAACATCTTATAGTTCGATAAGCTTTCTGACTCTGCTCCAGCTCATTCAAACTTTGCTTCTGCATCAAATTAAAGGAAATTACGGAGGATGTTATGCATTATTTTCATATACACAACATAATTTTGATCAATCTGCACCCTAATGGGTTTAATAATTTTGAAAGTACCTTGAAAGATGATATACTAGAGAGAAAAAGGAAAAAAACAATATGTTGATGGAGTCTATTGAAGATATGCATAAACTTATTCAATTGGGTATTCATAACCTTTAGCGGCTATTCGTTATTTGAGTGATCATGAGAGAAAGATTATTTTAACCTCCAGGCCTCAACCACACCCACCAAATGCCAAGTTGATATTTTCTTCCTTTACATTGTATGTTCGAAATAAAAAGTCACACATTGTGAGGAATGGAAAAGTCTAAACTAAATAAATTCAAGCCTTAAGGAAAGGGACGTATAGAGAGATGAGGGAGAAGAAGAGCACTCTTTAATAATTGCAATAGAAATGAAAAGAGAGATAATGACACTTGAGAAGAGAGAACTCGTGTATTAACTTGTATTTACACCTCTAATACAATCGTATTAGAGGTGTAATATAGATTAATAATAAGTTCAAACAATATAGTTAAAATTATTAATTTAGATATAATTACACTTATTAATGTAGATTCAGTTGTAATTGTAGCTGTATTCATCATTGTAACTCTAACTAGATTAATAAATGCAACTCTATCTACATTAATGATTGTAACATGTGGACTTATTGAAAAGTCTAAAAAATGTGTGTCCTTAATGTTAATTACGATAGAGTTAAGGGATTTTCATCATCTTTCCCTTTTTTTTGGAAAAAATGTGGTTGAATACGATGATTTTGTAATCAAAATGGGATGGGAAAAGTTAGCATCTGTTGAAGCTTTTAATTCTTCCACTTATCCCATAGTTTGTATGATGATATATATCTCACTCGCATAATAAATTTTTCTCGTGCTAAGGGGATAGAGAAGTGAGGATAGAAAATATTTTTTGTCTCGACTATTGTTGGGACAAGAATCTTACTCGTCAAGAAGGGGAAGGAAGTTTAGCATCCTAAACTATGGGTGGGTAACACCGAGAATATATTTACCCATTCACACAACGATTTTAGTCACCAAGATTGCCCATTATGATGCATTGGTGACTAAAACAAATCATTTAGTGTTCGAGTTAGTAGTGGAAAAAATAACTCATATTTATAAGGTCGCCCTTATGAAACTGTTAGGGACTGAATATGGGACGAGTTTAATTTTTGCATCTCGGAAATGGGTTGCTCATGAGTTGATGTGGGTTGAAAGCATATGTTCCATTCTCACTTGTCAATAAGTCTCTTTTCTCTCAAACTCTAAAGTCTCTTTTTTGTCAATCTCTCTCTCTCTCTCTCTCTCTCTCTCTCTATCAAGGTTCTAAAAAACGCGGGGCGTGACCGAGACGTGGAGGCCAAGCCTTAAGCCTTAGAAGCCTAGGCGGGCCTTAGGCATAAAAAAGCGTGAAAAGGCGTTTAGGCATTTTTTAATATATTTTAATATTTTTTGACTATGACAAGGCTATTTAAAATACTAAAATGATACATACCTTAAAAATATGTCTAAATATTTATAAATTAAAATACTATTTTTTTAAAATATAAAAAAAATTAAAAAAAATGCGTTTTTTCACGCCTTACTTCTAAAAAACTTGCGTTTTTTCACGCCTAACCCCCAAAAAACGTGCATTTTTTCACGCCTTACCCCAAAAAACGTTGACCATCGTTGACCACACCTTGATCCACGCCTAGGGCCAAAACTTGGCGTATCTAAAAAGCCTCGCGCCTAGGCGCGTTTTTTAGAACACTGCTCTCTATATATATAGTCCTGCTCTTGTGCGGACTAGTCCACATTTTAAGAATGCGGACCGGACATGTGTCACCTGGCGGTGAGCCCAGAAGAGAGAGAACGTGTGCCTATAATTTAGGCGATAATTTCTAGGCGCACCGTTAGGTGACACATATTCGGTCCGCATTTTTAAAATGCGGACTAGTCCGCACAAGAGCATTATATATATAAAAGAGTTTGAATATATACCAATTGATATATTTTTCGATCAACTCTAACAATTGGGTTTGAAAACAAAATTATGCTCTCAAGATACTCTTTTTCTTTGTCATCTCCACACAGTACTTTTTTTCTCTATATATAAATAGAAAACTTGTATTATATATACTAGAGGAGTAAAACTACACATACTCACAAAAAAATCATTTTGTGTACCCGCCTAACATGACAAAAATGGGTACAAGTTTTTAATGCATTGGTGGGACCCATTTTTATGCCCTGGCGGAACCCACAATAACAAGGTACAAGCTTTTTAATGCATTGGGTATGGGTTTTGGGTTTTTTGGTGGGTCGTTTTATTCATACTAGAATTATGAGTTTTGTTCTTATTTCCTATAAGTTATGAACTTCACTCCACGACCTACAAAATTTTTGTTGAATGAGTTATCAAATAACAAACTCTCTTTCCCAAGTTATATCGAAAAACTTAGCTTTATCTGACATTTATATAATTTTCTTAGATAAATATTATCGAATTTATATATCATTTTCTCGGCTTCCAAAGACAATCGAATTGAACTACCATCACCAATGATCATTATCACCAACTAAAATCATCTCTATAGACCTCTTGAAATTGAATCATCGATATAAAAAACATTAATACAATTGTCTCTCAAGTTTGTTTGGTTCATAAGAATAATCGAACGTTTATATAATTGTCTATATTTTATAAAGATAATCTAATTAAATAATGATCAATAAATATCATTTTCGCCCACTAAATTATTTTTAATCTGAAATTAAACCATCCCATTGAGTATATGTATACTCATGTGGCCCACGTCACTTGGATTGTGTTATTCCATTTTACAAATCACACTTTGAGTTTAGTTCAAGAGGTTTATGAAAGCTTCATCAAATTCATATGGGATCATCCATATCGTTGCCTCGAGTAAATTATTTAGGATCAGGGTATATTGACTAAAGGACTTCCATACATCTCCTCAGTTAAATACTTTCTTAAATTAAAAATTCTTCAATTTAACCTTGTGGTTGTTTAATATTTACCAAACACATTATGTTATGTATTGTTCTCATATAAAACTTACGTTCGAAATGTATCTTTGGTATTTAGAATTTACTTGGTCATAGGTTGGACAAGAAAATTCTGAGTTTTATTATAATCTGCAAAATTGGCAAACTCTGGCTCTAGTCGTGACCTTATTCGTTGGATGTTTAGCATGGTGTAGAAGGATTTTGCACGCACAAAACCTCTTCTTTAATGGTCACGATCTTTTGTAAGACTCCATGAAAAATCCTTGGCATGTGGCATGCCCTTGTGTCGCTAAGACTTCTTTCCATCGGAGACTTTTTTCGCATCTGCGATTCTGCATGAACTTTTACTTTTGAGGACATCTTTTCAAAATATTGCTTTATTAGTTATGCCATGACAAAATCATAGTTGGGCAACCAAATTGATTTTCTCTTGACCTATGGATTTTTTACACTTAAGTTATATCCCACTTGTGTTTATATACTTATGTATACAATTAAGAGTTGCTTCATTGCTCCAAAAGATAAGAGAATTATAAAGAAATAAAATATATTAGCTTTCAAGAGAACAATTCTTTTATCTTCTCATTGTGTTTTTCAAGTTAAACTTGGTTTATTCTTAAATAAAAAAACTATAGTTTCATATTCAAGCTTGTTTCGACAAATTATTTTCCAAAATATTTTTGTTCTTGAATATGGTCTACTTTAAAAAACCATGCAAAATACTTTATGAGTCTCTAAAAAAACTAAACCTCTCATTGTATCCTTTTCAACCATTTGATATCCTCATACATCTTAAATTGTAGCCAGTGACTACTCGGTGGTGCCATTGCCTTGGAACAAAATGCTCTTCTACTTCAAAGAAGAATTATTTGGCAGATGATTTGAAGACATTGGTCGATACTAAAACCAATATGGTTGTATAACGTACTCTAACCTTTAGCGCACTCCTTAGAGAAGATGGTGTGAAAGAGTTGATAGGAAGTTCGTGTATTGTGTAATTGATGTGAAACCCCATAATGTTTAATAATTAGGTTGATCAAGTCTATTTATTAAATAAAATTATTTATCAAAACAATTTAAATATCATCCTTAACATGAGGTAAGAATCAATGAATGATGATAAAAAAAACATTTTAATAAAACCTTAAATGATTATATAATATGGATATAATCAATCATCGTCACTAAGAAACAAGAGTACTGACTAACAAAACTATTAGATGCCAAACTCCCAAATAGTAGTACTATCTCTAAACAAAATTATTAGTCTAAGAATAAGATAGACTTCGTATTTCTCGACATAAAAGAAAAATACTAAAAGTAGGTTCAATACCTACATCTTCAAAACTCGATGGTGCTTGGAAGGGAAGACTGAATGATAAGAATGCTAAATATGGTACCTTGGAGAACCTGTAAAAAAGCGACGGATCATGCCCACCTCAACAAGATAATAACTACTCATTCGGGTAGTAAAACTATCAATCATGAATATAAATAATAAGTCTAGAGTTATTAAATTAACTATTATACCCCACCCTTACCAGTGTAAATCTTTTAAATTATCTATTTTCAATAATCATATTTCAAATCCCATCGTTTCCCATGTAAGGAGAATCAATTAGTAAATGGAACATCTATAACATCCTAACCGAGATGTATCCCAAACAACTGTGTTATTGAAATATGAAAGTAAATATATGTGTGTAAACTATAACATCCCCCTGCCCGCCTCCAAAGGAATATAAAGTATAACCGAATCATGACTCTAAACTAAGCCATGAAACATAACATATTAATTCTTATAGGCCCGTAGTGTTTATCCTAAGAGTATCCAAACAATTTTATGAATCTGTTAACCATTATAAATCTACCCCTTATATGTAAGGGCAATGGCATAGGTGTTATACATGGATGCTAAGACACCAAATTAATTTATGTCTAATGTGTAGAATATCAACATTTGTAGGTTGCATACTTTTGTCCCAATTCCCATAGGTATTTCTTCATTTTAAACTACTTACTAGTCTATTATCCTTACTTAATTTCAAAGAATTTTAATTATTAAAATTATATGGGAGTATTTCGTTCGTTAACATGTTACATATTACGTGGAAAAAGAGAAACATATATTTCCAACAAGAGACTCTAAGTTTAATTAAATGATTTTATAAATACTACAACCCTCCCCAATTTCCCATTAACAGATTGTGAAATTTACCATATAACCTATTCCCAAATTCCTAAATTTTACATGAAATGGGGAAAAAATACAAATATTAAAGAGTAACCTAAATCATGTGATTCCACATACATGGGAAATTCTAACAAGATTATCCAATGATCCACTCAATTCAATTTAGTAACTTAGACTAACATATTACAACACATGATGTCAGGAATTGCGTTCATTATTTTATTTACAAAAAATCACATTTTTGCAGTGTGGACAATACATAATAAACCCTAATTATTTCTACACAACTTTTGTATAGTAACTACTTAGTTAGAATTTCTATTTATATCACTAGAGGATAGAGTATAATTATTTTGCCTTGAATGATGAATAAAAATCCCTAAAAGAATGATGAAAGAAGTTTATATAAAAGACCCTTGAAATTAATCCTCAAACAATCCTCAATTGATAAAAGAATACCCCAAAAGTGTGGATAATACCCACTTGAAAACAAGTATGATCCTTCAAATGTCTCTTGAAAAATCCCCAAAAGTTCGTCCAAAAATATTTATAGAAATTTGTATTTTTGGCATAAAATGTAGATATAATTTTTGGATTGAAACTATATAAAATTTTAGTAGAATTTGGTTAAGTTTTGGAGATTAGATTGTGGGTTTAGGATGGGAAACAATAGGGTTTGTTTATACTATGTCGTAGGGAAATAAAATATAAGGAAGAAATAAGAGGAGAAGTCGGTGTAAGAAAATGGAAGAAAAAAGAATGCTTCCCCCCTTTTAAATCCCCTAAACCCCTGCCCTTACCATGTTCGACATATCGGCTCATGACTACCACTATAGTGGTTAGGTCTAACCATTATAGTGTCCTTCCCTGGCCTGGCTGCTAGTCCGTTTTAGTTTCTTTCTTTTAATATATTCCTTTATTAGCCTTAACGATAAATTGTTCACTGAGTAATACATATTGCCTTAACTACCCTTATGCTTCTACCATAATTACCATTATGTTAAGTTCTTAATTTACTTTCCAAAAATATTAAATAAAATGCTTAATTTTATTAAATTATAACTAACCCCCATAAGTTTATTCTTATATCAAAGCAAGTCCATAATTCCAATTAATTCTATTTTAACTTCAAAGTTTCTTATAAAACCTTCACTTAAATAATTATAAAATTCAAGTTTTCACATAAAATATATATTTAAATTTCTCCAAATACGAGGCATTGATTCAACGTAAATTCTTCATATTTATCCCTGTAATTTAGGCACTTTATCACTCCGTGCGATGTAAATTATATGATTTTATCTAATATCATTTCTACTAACCCTTTTGTGCTAGTGCATCGTGTTTCGTGTACTTTTCATACAATTTATAGATATTTCATGAGCTTGAAAGCAAATGAGAAATTAGACTAAGGCTAAGAAAGCAAGAAGGAAAAGTCAAGGGTCAAATTCATAAATTGTATATCTTGAATTCGAATAAGGGCACTAAAGGAGTAGAAGATGTTGAGCTCACGAGCACATAGGAAGAAATGGCATCCGATTTCGAGACATGGTTGGGAAGTTACGATGATATGAAGATAAGAAGAAGCAAAGGACAAAAGTGGAGGCTACTGAAAAATCGAACCGGTTTGGTCCCAAAAGGGAACCAGTTCGATCAAGAAGAAGAATTAGGCTATACTATAAAAATGAACCGGTTCAGTTCTGAGTAGAACCGATTCGGATATCTGTGCGCAAAATTGAAGTTATCCACTCAAAATTAGAGTTGTAAATGGTTCAAACTCTTATAAAAACGTGGGGGCTTTTTCCCAATTTATCCTAGGGTTAGTTGGAAGGCTGGAAACACAATTTTGAGAGCAAGAATGGAAGAAGAACATTGGGAAATCCAGTATTCATTAAAGATTACATTATTGCAGCTAAATTTAAGTATGTCTTAATAAAGTTTGCCTCTTATATCTTATTCTTAATTTCTATAGATCTTTTGCATGTTATTGAGTATATTTAGTTCTATATCATTCTCTTACATGATTAAATGTACTTTAATGATGAATATGATTACATGCAACATATAAACTATTTTATTTGTTAGCAACACCATGTTTGGCTAGGTTTCCAAGGTTTGGGATGCATGAACCCAAGCCTACGTGCTTCGTATGGATATAAAATATGTACTTGAAGTAAACGAATAATTGAAAACGTGGTAGTTTGTTTATTTAACCATTGTAGGACTTTTAACTCCGTTTGACCTAGGCAACCGAAGTGTTTAAGAATGCGATGGTTAACAATCTTGTCACGCACTTTATTTGTATTCTTGTTTACGTTTTGGTTGGGTTAATTCCTTTATATATGTAATTCTTGAAACAAGTAAAGTTTTTTTTCAATTAAATGTTTAATTCTTGACTAGTTTTGCATCCGTGAAATTACTAGGCGTTGGGGGATTGTATTCTGAACTTTCCTTTCTCTTATATTAATTAATCAATTAGTTTTGCATGTGTAGTTAACTTAGATAGGATTTAATTACTTCAATTGGAAGTAATATAAGGATCTCAACAATTATCACCTTTTCCCTTATTTCTGTGCATCAATCATTAGGGTTAGTCATCTTCCTTAGTATTCATCACGATAGATCGTCTTAGTCCCTGTGTTCAATACACGATTTATCGAATTTTTACTTGAGCAATAGATTTACACTTGAACCGTATTTATACGCGTTAGAGACACATTTAGAGTTGTGTCAAGTTTTTGGCACCGCTTCCAGGGACTAGGTAGATATACTAGGTTAGGTCAAATTAATCCTATAATTTGACTCTCATTCTTCAAAAAATCAAAAAAGCCAAAAGGCTAAAAACATTCATAAAATAAAAAATTAGAAAAAAATAAAATATTTTTTTTCCAAAAATACCCTCTCCATCATTATATGCAAAACACTCCTAATCCCATCATTCCTAGAGTACACGAGAATACCATAGTCTAGATTACCTCTGATAGCCCATGCACCCCAAACATACTTGCTTTCTAGGTTCCACCTCCTACACCACCCAACTCCATCACGAGTCACACATCTAAAGCATCGGGTGAGGAAAGCGATTTCGTAAGTGAGAACGTCATGTCAAACAATGCTAATTATGGTACGGGTGAGGGTGAGTTATTGTATCGCCCTATAAGAGACCTCTTATATCCCAAGCCTACCGTCACTACGGGATGCATTATACTCCCGTATAATGCAGGGCAGTTTCGTTTTAGAAATGGAATGATACAGATGCTCCCAACAATCCATGGTATGGAGTCAGAGAAGCCCTACCTCCACATTCGAGAGTTCGAGGAGGCATGAGAAACTTTCACGGACCAAGCATGTAATCAAGATGTAGTGTGTCTTAAGCTTTTCCCATTATCCCTGAAGGATAAGGCTAAGACATAACTTTGGTCACTAGCACCAAACACGATTGCCACTTAGAGGGATATGCAAGCCAAGTTTCTATAAAAGTTCTTTCCCGCCCATAGTACCAATGCAATTAGGGCTAAAATTAAAACATTTAGATAAAACAAGAACGAGCCCTTTGATCGATGTTGGGAGCGTTTCAATGAGTTAGTAAACATGTGCCCACACCACGACTTTAAGAAGTGGAAACTCATCTCTTACTTCCATCAGGGGATAAGCTTAACTTCCAAACAACTCGTTGAGACCATGTGCGAGGGAGAGTTCTTAGGGTTAAATACAAATTATACGAAGTACCAATTTAACTACATCGCCGAGACTACTCAAGCGTGGGACACATCGGACCTAAGTACCCAGCCCAAGCTTAGAAAAACGTCCACGACTCCTTTCGCATTCGTAATTTATCAATTGGATAAGGAAGCTGAACTAAAACTCCATATTAAACAACTAGCAAAGAGGCTAGAGGATGTGGTCGAGGCTAGGGGGAGAGACATATCCGTCTCCACTCGAGCAGTGAGAGAGAAGGTGTGTGCTATTTATGAGGCGGGACATTCAATGAAGGAATGCCCGATGATACCAACCTATAAAATAATGCTCCAAGAGAAAGTGGAAGCAGTAGGAGATTTTAAGGGTAACTTTAATGCCCCACGCGAAAATTATTATAACCCTTCATGGCGTAACCATTCAGTTTTTAGTTACGGGAAACCAAACGCAGTGATGAATCCTAATTCACTTGTTGACCAACACTCGCCTCCACTCCCTCCGTTCTAACATGCTCCACCCATACAAGCACCACCTCTTGCACTTTATATTACCCCACAACGAAGAAGTCTCGAGGACACTTTAAACCAATTCATACAAACTCTGTCAGCGATAAATTCTCAAAATGCCCAAATTATGCCGACTTAAAGGCGTCGTTGTCTAAGTTGCAATCTTCCCTAAGTGTCCAAGAGAAGGGAAAGTTTCCAGCCCAAGGCCGAAGACCTCCCCATGGTCAAAATTGTGTTAACTCTAATAGCGATGAAAAAAAAAAGCAATGTCAAGCGGTTACCATTCTACGTAGTGGGAGGGTTGTTGACTTGTCACCTCCCCCACAGGACGAGCAAGATGACAAGGTGGTTTCACCCGATGCAAAAGAGGCCGAAGATGCCCCCTTGGAGGAGAGTGATAAATATGACACAATTAGGCCCGAGGTGGTGGTGAAACCCCCTAATGACGCTCCTTACCCTCAACAGTTGGTTCTTCCCACTAAAGGAACCATCCATGATGATTTATTAGAAGTGCTCAAGCAAGTAAAGCTTAATTTACCTTTTCTCGAGGCAATAAAGAAAATTCTCGCTTATGAAAAGTTCCTTAAGGACTTGCTAGTGGTGAAACATAAACTAAAGTTAAAGAAGAAGGGATTTCTAGCGCAAAACATGAGTTCAGTACTTTTGAGCAACCTCTCGTCAAAGTATAAAGATCCGGGTGCACCTACCATTTCATGCACCATTGTAGAGAGAAAAATTGAGAGAGCGCTATTAGATTTAGGGGCGAGTGTAAATATTCTACCTTACTCCATCTATTGACAACTTGATTTGGGGGACCTTAAGCCCACAAAAATTACTCTCTAACTCATGAGTCATTCTGTCAAATACCTCGAGGGATTATTGAGGACGTGATAGTCTTTTTACTTCTCGATAGATTTTATCATTCGGGACACGGAGACTTCATCCCTCTCGAGCCATCATGCTCTTGTGATCCTTGGCCTCCCATTCCTATCTATGGATAATGCATTGATTAATATGCACAATGGGAAGATGCAAGTCACCTTCGGGAATATGACTCTCGAGACTAATATCTTCAACATCACCAAGAAAAGGGTGATGAGGATGACTTGTGCGAGATATATATTATTGAGGAGGTAGTGATTGAGGGTGAAAAAGTGGCGCGCATAACGACGCTAATCGTTGTTTTAGTTTCACCGCCTCAATACAAACAAACCTAAGTTACGACTACACTTGCGATACAAGTATAGCGGTAAGTCGGGTATCGAATCCACAAAGAATATTTGATAGATCTTAATTGGATTATTAATTCAGGAATAAAAGTGAAAAAGGGTGATGTATGAATGTAAATAAAAGAAAAGAGAAGTTAAGTCTAAATAAAGTAAAAGCGAGGATCGGGATATCATCCAACCATACGGATCGAAACAACTACTAATTAGAATTCCGGCTCGAGAGCAATTTAATTGAGCATTATCAATTATGTTAGAAAACAAATGCTAGTTCAAGGGTACACCAGGTCAACAACAAGAACTATTCAAAGGTGGTTCAACATTTGCGGCATATTAGGAGTTTTGTTGATAACAACTAGTTTAGTAACAACTAGTTTATTTGTTAGTTTCCTTTGTTTTCTCATGCACGTTTGTCATTTGTAAGCAATATATATATACTGCATCGTTATTGAATAAAGTATGCAACAGAATTCTATCTGAGTTTTGAGTTATAAAATCTTTCATGGTATCAGAGCAGGAAAGCTCTTACGAGTATTCTTGATCCTGGTAATCCACACTGATATACCGTTTATTCGGCGGCGGTAGCCACCACTCTATGCTACCGTCCGCCGGGTACATAATGGGATACGGGTTTGTTATGTTTGGAGATGAAAGAGAGAAACTACGTGGTATGATTGAGATGAACGAAAGGGAAAAGAAAACCAATCAAACTTTAGCTATAGGCAGCAAGAGTGGAGGACTGTATGTCTTTGATGAAGGTTTTCATTCCCTCTCTGCATTAAAAAAAAATGGCTCTAAATAAAGGATGGCATCAGAGGTTGGGATATCCAAATTCAAGGGCCATACAAACCTTGAGTAAAGGTAGTTGTTTAAATTTTAGTGTTTGGAATAACAGTCCTAGTGTGTGCAAAAAAATGCTTTTTATGATTTTTTTTAACTGTAAAAAAAAAAAACCTTGAGTAAAGGTAGATGAGACTTTCTTGCTACCATCATTTTAATGCTTAAAAAAAAGAGATTTGTGGTAACTTAGCACACTTTGCAAACATGATCATGTACGTTGTTCGCATGATCCAATAACTCAACTGGCCTCTGAATCCATTGAGATCAAGACGAAGAAGTAACGAGCCTCTGAATCCATCGTGATCAAGATTAAGAATTAAAGAGCCTTTGAACCCATCGTGATCAAGCTCATTTTGGCCCAAGAAGCCCATTACAGGTGTCAGTCCAGCCAAAATCGTTAATTAAGCCTCTGAATCAATTTGGATCAAGCTCATTACGGTGTAAGCGACCTTATTAATTTTTTTATAAAGATGATTATCGCGCCGACGTGTGCATCTACCGTGGCAAAAATTAATGGGTTTTGTTTAAACACAAGTCTTTTGGTGTAATGGAGATCTTCTCACTCGATTCGATCGCACTCATAACCAAACCTTTATCAACTCAACAATTTCAGTATCGATGGTCTGAGCTCAGTGTGTCTTCAATACCCACACTTCTCTTGAGGGGGAATGTTAGAAAACAAATGCTAGTTCAAGGGTACACCAGGTCAACAATAGGAACTATTCAAAGGTGGTTCAACATTTGTGGCATATTAAGAGTTTTGTTGATAACAACTAGTTTTGTAACAACTAGTTTAGTAACATCTAGTTTGTTTGTTAGTTTCCTTTATTTTCTCATGCACGTTTATCATTTGTAAGCAGTATAAATATACTGCATCGTTATTGAATAAAGTATGCAACAGAATTCTATCTGAGTTTTGAGTTATAAAATCTTTCAAATGAATCATAAACTTCACACAATAAGGAATTTAAGCCAAAGTTGCGAGAATAAACATTTAATCGAAAATTGGTCGCACGCGGATTAAATTCAGATTATCGCTTTAAACACTAACGTTGCATGACAAAGAAAGTTAAACGCATAATAATTTGACTTTAATACATGCGGGTTTAATTAAATGCAATTTTGCACAAAACCTAATTTTCGGAGCTCGGAACCCGTTAATGGCAGAACGAAATCCCAACCCTATTTATCTAAGGGAAATACATGAATTAAACTAAATTATAACTAATTAAACTAGGAAAGCAAGAAATAAAGCAATTAAACTAACTACAAATCATGGAAACTAAATTACAAAGTAAGGAAAAATGAAGAACAAAACTATATTAATGGTAAATGAGATGGAAAGTTCAACCTTACAAAACCAAATGGATGTCACCCTAAGAAGAGAAGAAGATGAGATCTCCAAACCAAACCCTCACCTAAAATGTCTTCTAAAACTAAGTATGTCTGATATTACAACAAAATTGGGTTATATAGTAAGTTGGAATAAAAGAAAAGAAGAAAGAAAAGAAAAGGAAAATATCTGCAGAAAATAGGGCATCGATCGATTGACCCCTTTGGTCGATCGATCGATCATGAAAAAAAATCCCATGTAGACAAGGATCGATCGATCGATCGATCAAGAAGGGCAAAAACAAGGCAGCATACTGCATTATTTTCTTCTTCTCTTCTCCCCTCTTTTGGTTTCAATGCTTTTCTCTTCCGCCAAAAGTGCCGTAACTTCTTCGTTAGGGATCTGAATAGCACACCATTTTTGGCCACGCGAAGCTTCTAAGGAGGGATACAACTTCTATGTAGATGTCGGGATAGGTGCCCAGACTGTGTATTGATCGAATTTCCCTTAAACGTGCGATTGTATACAGAACTTGAGCGGAATGCGTCCGAACTCTATACTTAGTACCTAAATATCTAGAAAAGCCCAATTATACCTCATATAGCATGTTAACAATATAAATCGAGGTTGTCTGGTTAACAAGATTAAATATAGAGATTAAGGCACCCGAGGGGGCTAAAATGCGTAGGTTCGACGGATGAAATACGCAATATTTGCGTATTATCACACTCCCTAACTTACACATTGCTAGTCCCTAGCAATGAAATAGGATGCAACAAGAACAACAAGTAAACCAAAACAGGAGATAGTACAAAAGTAGGATAAGAAAGCAATAAAAAGATAAGACCACTTTCGTGGGCGAACGATTGCATTTAGCATATGCAATAAGCCGTTAAACCCCGAGGTTACCCTAGTGGACGAGTGTCGTCTCGTGAGGGTTTTCAGGGATGAAACCCACAAACATCATAAAGTTTCCTCAAAATATGCCCAATCACATGCGAACAAGATTTCAACATGTTATTAGCAAAGCAAACGAATTCACGTGAAAAGTCCGTAGTTATTAACATTATCAAATGCACCTCAATGAAATGAAACTTTAACATGTGGGAGGGGAGTGAGCACACGCAAAATATGATTTGGCAAAAACTTAAATAAATTGGATGCTAAATATCAAAGCATGCATACATTCAATCCTCACGGGCATCACACTCATCAAGCAAATCACTCGAAACAGGGAGGTAACACATGAAACATGTGGGCTAAAGAGTAAATGTAAATGGAAACTAGGCCGCACACATGTCACAAATGAAGAACGCTATATATGAACTAAAAAACAATAATCTCAATGAAAGATACCGCACACTAAAAGAGGCGAAATGCATTTTCATAGATTATCACAACTATTATGACTTTTGAATTACATCAAATTAAGATCACATAGGACTTTAATAGGGTTGTAATGTAGGCTAGGCTAGGGTACGAAATGAAGGATATGTATGTACGTATTCAAAGTGTTCGGAATGAAAACTCCGGATAATGAGAAAATGCGGGCAATATCAAAATTGGAAAAACAAGTTCCAAACGTGGCATTACATATATCATCGGGGAGAGTAATCAAAGCTTATTTAACACTATACACAACATTTATAACTTTCTCTTTCTTTTCTTTTTCTTATGTTTTCTTTTGTTTTCTTTTGCTTTTTGCTTTCTCTTTTTCTACACTTTTTTCACTACTTTCTTTTCTTTACTTTTCAAACTCTCATATGCCTACATTGCAACCTACACACAACAACATCATTCAATCCCAAGTAACATTCCAAACAAAGGTGCGAAAAGTGTATGTATGGGCTAAAACTCCAATTTAGAGTTGGTTATGGATTGGGGTTATGAAACGAAAGGCTATATTTAGGATCAAAGGGGTTAATGAGGAAAAACATATAAGGGTGAGGTCAAGGCCAATATGAGTGATATAACGAAAGGCTATATTAGTATTGCAATGAAAGCTGTCATTATCGTTCTATCTCAAAATCAAACGGAATGCTAACTGTCTTTTCCTTTTTCAATTTTTTATTCTTTCTCATAGCACCTTTTATTTTATCTAGTTGCCTTTTCCCCAAGCTCTCACTTCATACACATATATGCATTTTTATATAGACCGATCATACACACAGACACACACACACACACATGTGTGTGTGTGTGTATACTCAAAACTACTTACACTCCCTATGTCACATACTTTACCTGTTATCATGACCTTAGGAAGTGGAATATTGGCGCATGTAACCCTAAGCCTAGAAATTACGTATGATAAATTCCTATGATTGCGTTATCACTAAAAAAATAAGTGGGATGCTTGTCTTTTTAACAAAGTTCTAACTAAAATCCCTCACAAATTTAATCTAACTATATAATTAGGACGACTAGGACTAAAGACCATCTACCCTAATCATGGGAGAAATTGAAAGGACATGAGACCGACCTGGACAACAAAGTAAGATATGTGGCCTGGATTGACCAAAAATCCCCTGGACATACTGGGTCATCGACTTAAAAGAGAATTTATGGCCAGATTACCTCAAATTCATGAGAATAATGACTATCACCTTCCGCAACATTGACTTCTTACAGTAGATTGACTATAACAATGGGTAACGACTCACATAAAGGGCGATCACAATCAATCTTTATCACTAAGAATATTGTAATTAATTAGAACTTTTTACTTGTATAAATAAGACACTAACGAGCACACATATTGACACTCTAAAAACTAGCACATATTTTGCTTAATACTTTGACTCTCAATCATTAATCAAACACTCCTAGTAATTTTTTGCCTTAGTAAATAAACGACTATCTCTTTATTCTTGGACATAGGAAAGGCTGACTTGTCGAACCACATATGTTATAAGTCAATTTAAATTACTGCATTGCACCCCAGGCATAATTGGCAATAACACCTCGGTTGATCTTGGTTTGTGTTTTGTGGGAGTGAGTGATGTCTTGCTCAAATGTTCGTAGTGTTTGTATTCGTAGTTACTCTTAATGATTTACATGCAAACTTGACTCTATTTCTAGCCTCTCATTGAATATCCCTGAAAATCCCATGAGTTACTAGTCGAACACTTAAGGCTTGTTTGGTAGTGAATTATAACATTGTTTACGTGTTTAAATAAAATTCTAGCAAAACTTTCGTTTGGCACACCTGGTTTTATATACTAAATTATAAATTTTTCATGTTATAATCTTGTTTTCTAAAAATAGCGAAGGATTTTTTTATTTTCTATTTTTGAATTCGGAATCGTTTATTATCTATATTTTTATGCATTTGTATGTTAGTATATAATATACATACAATACATTAATATGTGTGTAATAATAATAATAATAATAATAATAAAAAATTAGATGTTCATGTACACAAAATTACGTATATGTATGTATGATTAAATTATATAGTATACTGTTATTAAATTATATAGTATACTAAGATCTATATGTCAAATAATATTATCAATACAAAGATGATACTTATATAAAATTGTAGGTCCCCAAATATTGAAAACATAAACTTTTGCTTGAGCGGAATTAAGTTAAGGATGAATGCAAAACAACTTTCTCTTTTTGAAAAATTCTTTTTTAATTTTATCAAACCAAGTTGTGACACAAATTAACTTAATCAGATTTTATCTTGTTTAATCCTAAGCATAAAACTAGTGATTAAAGAAGTAAAATAAAGTAAAGCAATACTCACAATGCCAATGTACGAAGAAAAACCCAATCGAGAAAAAACCCCTCGAACGGCCCAGGTTAGACAATCACTATGACAAAGGTTTTACAAAGTCAGATGGTAGTCTTATACAACGACTCGATCCCCACGAGACTCGATGCTCCTCTTGTCTTCTACCAATCTTCACAGTGCCCATGCGGAAAGTAACCTTCTCCCACGATGCTCATCCACAACATGAGCCTCCACGAGTGTCTCGATGTCCACCGATATGGCCTTATCATCTATGATGTTGAAACCGGTATCCACCAAATCTTCATCGCAAAACCAGTAATGGATCTTCAATACAACCTCAAACTTGGTGCCAACAAGATCACAAGAACATATGATAATGAAAAGGTCGGATCTTGAAACTCTAAGGATGTTTTACTGTGAAAACACTTAGAAAACTTTGTGCAGAAACCTCTCTGTATTCTAAACTATTTTTCTCACTACACATCCTTCGAGGAAATAGAGCATGCCTTTTTATAAACATTTTAAGGTGGTGCTAGAGTCTTGTTCGAGCGAGATACTGCGTTGTTCAAACGATAGCAGCACTCGTTCGAACGACAACTTTTGTCATTTAAACAACGTCGTAATTAGAGTTTGATATAAATCCAACTTTGAAAACAGAGTTCTATTAAAAAACCAACTCTTATCCAACTCTAATCCATCCTCATCTGATTAACACGAAGTGTAAACATTGAAGACACTTTTAAAAATATTTTTCTTTTAAAAATACCATCCTTATATTTGTAAAATAAAATTTCGAGTATCATTAACATTATGAATTCATACCTGTGTGATCTCGGAATGCAGTTAAATATTGAAGACGAGGAAATTGCACCAATTTAAACTTTGGCATGATTAATTCCTTGTAGCTTTGCCTCAATGTCTTTAATTAATCTTCGACAAGTCATAATCTCGTAGTGATCAGACAATAAAAATCTACCTATGACTCAAACGCATTTTATACCGAGAATAAGTCAAAACTATTTTAAGACTCAATTGGAAATTTGGTCCTTACAAATCTCCCCTTTTGAGTATTCCGGGACAAAACCAATAGTGAAATGCCTAAGTCGGCCCGTCAAGCCGTATGATACCTAAATCCCATCCCATAAACCCAAAAATAAAATTACATCATCAGTGTAGGATAAGACTCATAAGCAATGGACCGACAAGCATGAAACTGTCTCTGAATGTCTGAATATGATGTAGACTTGGGATCTCGAATCTCTTTAAGCATACCTACACACATGAAACAGACAAGTACGAAGTGAAGTATGGTTCCAAATAATTTGTTATGTGAACAAAACATGATACCAACATGTGCAAATATATAAATCAGGATATCAAGTCACATACAAAAAACTCCCCTTACATCACAGACATCTCTCCTCCTTTTTGTCTCGAATAGACAATTCGGTGAAAAGATAAAGAAATCTAGCATGTGATATACCAATCCGATTACGTTAACTCCTATTATGCTAGATAAACATGCAACAACATACTAATTATGATCAATCAATGTCAAATCAGTAGCTAGCAAATAAGGAATCACACAAAAAATATATCAGACTAATCAGGTGTGATAAACTAACCAATGCAACAAAATATGTCAATGATTAAAGCAAAAAGCATAAACAGAAACCTAGTACCAATATATGAATCAATATGCACCAGGGTACTGAAATAAAATAAGTCAACCAAAAAAGTCAAACTGGTCAAACATGTTGTCGTTCGAACGAGCCAGGGATGTCGTTTGAACGAGAAGAGACATCGCTCAAATGAAGACAAATGTCGTTTGAACAACATAAACAAACTCTCACAGTTTCCCCATAAAATTAAACAGTGTTGCCCAGTGCAGAAATATCATGAAAATTCTAACTGGAAGGGGCTCAAAACTGCGAAACAGTAGCGAAACTAAAAAAACTAAAAAAACAAACAAATATAAGTAACATGCCAAGATAGTATCGATGTGACTAAACATGAACATGGAGTGTATGTGCGTGAAATAAAACAAATGAATCATAATTCTAACACATCGAAACGATCAAGAAGCTCTAATCCATAGCAATTTATCATCAAACTTTATTATAACCATATGTGACAATTAAAGTATGAGCTTAATGAACTAAACATCATGCACACGAATCTAGAATTTTGACAATTCTATAAACAATAGCGTCATGGCACGAATTTTCAACATTAGGATTCGTTGTGCAAACCCGGTTAAATTTTTAATTAATCCAAACTCCCTTAAATATATATCATATTTTCTTTTGAATGAACTAAACTAATTTGGCCCATTTTTGGCATATGATTCTTTTTATTGCCTTATGAATTTTTTTGGGCTCTTTTAAGCGGTGGCTTTCACGACGAGTCAATTTTACACTCTCGCAGTCCTTTGCCATGAACACATATCATTTTTTTTAATTTAATCCTCACGGTAAATGGTTATAACATGCAAACTCCCTCCTTAAGCCTACTTGCGCATAGATGATAAGATTGAGATAAGAACGTCTCATCAAACTCAAATATGCAATCCATATAAGACTCGTGCATGCGTGCAATCATGGCATATACACAAAGTCGAATCAAAACGCATATCAACTTCAAAAAAATCCCCATAAAATAATGGTTAAGATCATTTTAAGCATCGAGAATAATTATCAAATGTCCTAGCCACATGGATAATGGAAGGAAGGGAGTCCAAGCACACCAATATGCCACATCAAACATGTTAACTCATGACACAAAAAAGATTTTTTTTTTATATTTTTCAAAAAATTTTAACTCAAATAAAAGAAAAATATTTTTGTGTCTTTCTCAAAAATTTTCAAAAACCAAAATCTTTTTGTGTTTTTCAAATTTTTTTTATCAAAAACAAAATATTTTTGTATTTTTCAAATAAGTTGTAATAAAAATATATAATACAAATTGATAAACATGGTAATACACTCAACCTTTAGATTTAGTATGGGAAAAATCAAGTGCAACCAAATGAGAACCATGAAGTTTTATTTCTAAAGCTACCAGATCCGACTTCCTAACACAAGTAGGCGTGCAATGACGCATGGGGGTGGGGGGAATCGGGACAACTTTATTCCTAAACTTCTTAAACCTCTGAGGAGAATTCTTAAGGTCATAGAAAAACTTTCTAAGGTGACCTTTTCTACCACAAAGGGTGCAAGTGAATCGATGGTATGGGAAATGACCTACATGTGGACCTTTTCTAACGTTCCTATGTGGCTCTCTCACACAAATGGTATTGGCTTTGGGGTTGGGAACTCTCTCGTCATAGCCTATACCGAACCTATCTTTCTTGAGTTGGACGGTTGATAAATGGTGAAAAGTATCATCGCGTCACAACGCTAATCGTTGTTTTCTGTTCACCACCTCAATACAAAAAAAATCTAAATTACGACTGCACTTGCGATACAAGTATAGCGGTAAGTCGGGTATCGAAAATCCACAGAGACGAGTTGCTAGAATTTATAGGATTTAATACTCCTAAAATAAAAGTGTAAAAGGTGATAGGTTGGAAATAAAGAAAAGGAAAAAATAAAGAAGTTAAGTCTAAACTAGAATTAATAAAACGAGAGTCGGGATCGTGTCCCCACCATGGGCTAAACAACTAATAATTAGAATTTTGGTTCGAAAATATTTAATCGAGCATTTTCAATTAAGTATAAATATCACACCATAAGGAATTTAACCCAAAGTTGCGAAACTAAATATTAAACAGAAAATGGTCATACGCATCTTAAATTCGGATTACCGCTATAAACACTAACGTTGCATGGCAAAGAAAGTTAAACGCATAATAATCCAACTTTAATACACGAGGTTTCAATTAAATACAATTTTACACAAAACCTAATTTTCGGAGCTCAATGCCCATCAATGGCGGACGCACAACCCAAACTCTATGTATCTACTCACTACACATGATTAATCTAATTAAATAACTAATTGATAAACAAAACAGGAAATAAATAAACTAAACTAATTTATCAAGGCAAGAAAGTAAAGAACAACAAAGAAATTAAGCTAAAACAACTAAGTACAAAGCTTAAAGATAATGAATAGTAATATTAACTTACAAAGTGGGCAAAACACCCATGGAAATGAGGAGAGGGAAGCTCCAAAAAATCCCCAAAGTTCTCTAACCTAAAATGAAAAATCTCTCCAAAGAAAAACCCCAAACATTCTATTTATACCCCAAAATAAACCCCAAACAAAACCAAGACAAAAAACCCAAAATAAGTCAATTTTCGTCTATATCTGATGGGACCGGTCGACCTCTATTTTGGGACCGGTCGACCGCAGTTTCGGAATTTGCCTTGGGCTGGAGACAACCCACTTTTCCTCTCCGAACCAATTTTGATGCGTTGCACGAAAATGGCCATAACTCCCTCATACGGAATCGAAATGAGGCGTGGTCAGAACCGCTGCGAAGCTAATTCAATTATCTACATGACTCTATTTTGAAACCCTCCAAATTATGTAGTATGAAATTACCAAAATTCCCTTGAAATAGAAGAAAATACCGAAACCTTTCGAAAATGGGCATAACTTCCACATACGGAGTCAGAATGACGCACAGTTAGTAGCCACAGAAAGATAATTTGATGATCTACATGTTGGTAACTTCATTCCATAAAAAATAGTGAGTTTGAAAAGACCAAATTTCCTTTGAAGTAGCATTCGACGACGAAACTTCTCCGAAATGCAACCGAACCTCACTTTTAGCGTTCCAATACCTACAAAAGCACAAATAACCCCTACAAAGCATGTATATATCCAAATCCAAGATTGTCTGGTTAATGAGCATAATTATAGGCATTTAGGACCGTAAAAGTGCTAGAATGCATAAAAATAACGCGCGGAAATATGCAATATTCGATACGAATCACACCCCCTAACTTAAACATTGCTAGTCCCTACTGATGAAACAAACAAAACTAGTCAACAGAAGGAAATACAAAAAGCATATATGCATAGAAATATAATTGCCACTTTCGTAGGGAACACGATTGAATTTAGCATATGCAATAAGCCGTTAAACCCCTAGGTTACCCTAGTGGACGAGTGTCGTCTCGTGAGGGGTTTCAGGGATGAAACCCACAAACATCATATGGTTTCCTCAAAATATGCCCAAACCAACATGCGACAAGCCCAACAAAAGCGAAAAAGATTTCATATGCATTATTAGCAAAGTGAATGAATTCACACAAAAGTCCGAATCATTAAGATTATAGAATACACCTCATAGAATTGAAACCTTAAAATGTGGGAGGGGAGCGAGCACATGCAAAGTGTGATTTGGAAAAAACTTATATAAACCGAATAAACATTAAAGAAAGCATATATTCAATCCTCACGGGCATTACACTCATCAAGTGAATTCACTCGAAATAGGAAGCTAACACACGGAACATGCGGGCTAAAGAGTAAATGTAAATGGAAACTAGGCTGCACACATGTCACAAATGAAGAACGCTATATATAAACTGAAAAATTATAATCTCAATGAAATATACCGCACACTAAAAGAGGTGAAATGCATTTTCACAGATTATCAAAACTATTTAAACCTTTGAATTACATCAACCTAAGATCCCATAGGACTTGAATAAGGTTATAATGTAGGTTGGATAGGATATGAAATGGAAGGAATGTATGTACGGATTCAAAGTGTTCGGAATGAAAACTCGGGATAATGGGAAGATGCGGGCAATATCAAATTTGGAAAACAAGTTCCAAAAAGGCATTAGATATATCATCGGAGAGAGTAATCAAAGCTTATTGATCACTATACACAATATATACATCTTTCTCTTTATTTTCTTTTCTTTTTTTTTTCTCATTTTTTTCTTTTGTTTTCTTTCTCTTTTTCTCTTTTTTTTCACTACTTTCTTTTCTTACTT
Organism: Sambucus nigra; assembly: GCA_949130495.1. Taxonomy (NCBI): domain Eukaryota; kingdom Viridiplantae; phylum Streptophyta; class Magnoliopsida; order Dipsacales; family Adoxaceae; genus Sambucus; species Sambucus nigra. Next base: position 38,385,905 of record OX422220.1, read on the forward strand.
TTCTCACTCTCATATGCCTAAATTACAACCGACATCACAACAACAACATTCAATCCCAAGTAACATTCCAAACAAAGGTATGGAAAGTGTATGTATGGTTTATAACTCCAATTTAGAGTTGGTTATGGGAATTGGGTTATGAAATGAAAGGCTATATTTAGGCTCAAGGGGGTTAACGAGGGTAAACATATAAGGGTGAAGTCAAGGCTAATATGGGTGATATAACAAAGAGGACCTATGATCATTTCAGAAAGTTTACGCAATTCTCGAGTCAAACAACATATGAAAATCATGCTCAAGTAACACATTTCAAGTATGAACTCAATTAATGAACGGTCAATGAAAGAATAGTGAGATTACCAACGATTTAAACGTTTTCAAAGAGGAAAGAATAGTATATAACACTCACAAACGACGAAAGGTACAAAGCTTACTCGGTGTAAGTATATATAATGCAACAAAAGATTACCGAGTTATAATAATCTTAAACCAAATCAATATAACCATAAAAGTGCATGTGCTCATGGGATTAAAGTTTAATTCATGAAGTTATTCATAATATCAATAAGTGAGACTAAAGTCTAATAACTTCTAAAATCGAGAACATGCATCATTGGGTTGTCTTTTGGATCGGGCAATTATTGAAATTTATCATCGAAAACAAGGGCAAAATGCCCAATAAAGGAGAAAATAGAAAGAAAATATTTTTGAAATTTTCAATTTTTCTAAGAAAAGCATACTAAGTAACTAACATGTGAGCAAAAACATGGACTAAATACAGAAATGGATAGAATATCCCATACCCCCTAACTTAAAACTTGACATTGTCCTCAATGTGAATTAAGAACCAAGCCAAATAGAGGAAAAGAGCGATATTACCCAAAAGTGGAGCGATCCCCATAAGAACAAGTCCAAAGGATCTACAAAACAAGTTATTATGAGCATAGCAAAAACAAATAATAAAAAGTTAACTAATTACACTAGACTAAATTAAAAAGAAGAAAGATAAAAAGAAAGAAAGAATAAAAAGCTAACTATATACAACCTACTATTTAGACTTCACACTAACTATACACTAGAAGTCTAAATAGTTGAGGGTCCACCGTAAAAACGATTTGACTTTGGAGGATAACGGATGTACCCTCACATACAAGCATGCCTTCCAAAAAATATGAATTCCGTTTTAACAACGGAAGGCATGTGTAAGGCGAAAGAAATGAACCATCGTCAATTAAAATTTTTGGAGAGACGATGGGGGGTTTGTATTGCACGGGTGACAAAAACATGTAGGGACAGAGAAAAGCCGAATATCCTCCCAATGATTTTGAAGTTGGAATGGGAGGCAGCGCACACCAAGGCAAAGATACGATCGTGGAGGGAGACTCGAGCAAGTACTCCTCATCGGCGATAGGATTTAAAATATTAAAGTTTGAAACCGAATCATCGGGTACTTGTTCCGGTGTGGTAGTAGAGAATGAAAATGGGGATGAAAGAAATTCAATCTCATGAGATGAATCATCATCTCACGAAGTTGGAATTTCGAATGAAATAATATCATTTTTAATGAAATGTTCTTCTTTGGGGGCCAAAGAAGAAATCATTTCATTGCAAATAGATATTATGTCATTTTCATCCTCGCTTTCAATATCCATTACGCGATCGGCAAAGTCTACAATGGTTTGTTCCAAAGTAGGCACAAGTACCTCATTTGGTTCAAAACATTCCTCGACTTCGAAAGTCTCGAAAGCAAAATCGTCGTCGGACTCAAATAATAAATCCAACTCATGTTCCCACGAACGATTTTCTTCCCGATAACGATTTTCAATTTTCTCATTTTCATACATACGGAAACCCTCCCCGAATGTCATGGGTTGAGGTGCGGATGCATGAAAATGGGAACTTTGAAAGTTACTATCGGACTTAAACCTAAACTCATTATTAGAGAAATTTTGAAAACTATTCGAATTTGTTTCAAAATTCCTATTATAAGGAGGTAAAGGCCCAAAATCATTATCATCATCATCATCGAAATTCCAATAACCCAAATTTTGACTTTCGTTATACTCGCCCAAAGTAATATGTGAATTTGCAAATTTTTGGGATTCTAAGTATTGACCGAAAGTCATAGGCTTACGGGAATTTTGAGAATTATAACAAATATTACCGAAAGAATTAGAATAAGACATGATTACCCCAAAAATGGCTCGAAGTAGCGAATTTCACAAAGTAGGTGCACGCGGGAAAAATTCAAGCGTTTCTAAGTGCTCAAATGTGGAAGTCCTGCAAAAAGGTTAGAAAATAATACAAGTAGAAAGAAAATACTATGAAATACATATCAAATAAAGTCTAAAAAAAACTAGTCCCCGACAACGGCGCCATTTTGATAAAGGGTGAAAAGTAGCGTCGCGTCAGAACGCTAATCATTGTTTTCTATTCACCGCCTCAATACAAAAAAACCTAAATTACGACTGCACTTGCGATACAAGTATAGCGGTAAGTCGGGTATCAAAAATCCACAGAGACGAGTTGCTAGAATTTATAGGATTTAATACTCCTAAAATAAAAGTGTAAAAGGTGATAGGTTGGAAATAAAGAAAAGGGAAAAATTAAGAAGTTAAGTCTAAACTAGAATTAATAAAACGAGAGTCGGGATCGTGTCCCCACCATGGGCTAAACAACTAATAATTAGAATTTTGGTTCAAAAACATTTAATCGAGCATTTTCAATTAAGTATAAACATCACACAATAAGGAATTTAACCCAAAGTTGCGAGATTAAACATTTAACAAAAAATGGTCACACGCATCTTAAATTCAGATTAACGCTATAAACACTAACGTTGCATGACAAAGAAAGTTAAAAACATAATAATCCGACTTTAATACGCGAGGTTTCAATTAAATGTAATTTTACACAAAACCTAATTTTCGGAGCTCAACGCCCATCAATGGCGGACACACGACCCAAACTCTATGTAACTACTCACTACACATGATTAATCTAATTAAATAACTAATTAATAAACAGAACAGGTAATAAATAAACTAAACTAATTTATCTAGGCAAGAAAGTAAAGAACAACAAAGAAATTAAGCTAAAACAACTAAGTACAAAGCTTGAAGATAATGAATAGTAATATTAACTTACAAAGTGGGCAAAACACCCATGAAAATGAGGATAGGGAAGCTCCAAAAAATCCCCAAAGTTCTCTAACCTAAAATGAAAAATCTCTCCAAAGAAAACCCCCAAACATTCTATTAATACCCCAAAATAAACCCCAAACAAAACCAAGCCAAAAAACCCAAAATAAGTCAATTTTCGTCCATATCTGATGGGACCGGTCGACCGCGGTTTCGGAATTTGCCTTGGGCTGGAGACAACCCACTTTTCCTCTCCGAACCAATTTTGACGCGTTGCACGAAAATGGCCATAACTCCCTCATACGGAATCGAAATGAGGCGTGGTCAGAATCGGTGTGAAGCTAATTCAATTATATACATGATTATATTTTGAAACCCTCCAAATTATGTAGTATGAAATTACCAAAATTCCCTTGAAATAGAAGAAAATACCGAAACCTTTCGAAAATGGGCATAACTTCCACATACGGAGTCAGAATGACGCACGGTTAGTAGCCACGGAAAGATAATTTGATGATATACATGTTGGTAACTTCATTCCATAAAAAATAGTGAGTTTGAAAAGACCAAATTGCCCTTGAAGTAGCATTCGACGACGAAACTTCTTCGAAATGCAAACCAACCTCACTTTTAGCGTTCCAATACCTACAAAAGCACAAATAACCCCTGCAAAGAATGTATATATCCAAATCCAAGGTTGTCTGGTTAATGATCATAATTATAGGCATTTAGGACCGTAAAAGTGCTAGAAGGCATAAAGATAACGGGCGAAAATATGCAATATTCGATACGAATCAACGGTGTCTAACATCCTATCTAATTTCTCCGACCTAGACTCCAAGTCAAACTTAACTCTAGACGATTATCTTAAACTCTCCTCCGACTCCTAAATCCTAGACTTGAGTAGACGCCTAGACTCCTTAAACTCTAGCAACTCCTTTTTCAAGGCCTCCATCAAACCTTTAAGAGTTTCTCTCTCTTTCTCGAAGCACTCTAGCTTCTCCCTAAGCTTCTTCTCTTGTGCCCTAAGATCCTCAATTAATGCATCATTATTTTCTGCGGCACGATCTTTTAACTTAGCTTGCATTTTTTAGTTTACCTTTTTAACATTCACCGTCTACTCAAATAACTCTCAAAATGCAACTTGCAACTCTCCTACGTCGATCTCCTCATCCTGTCTCTCATCACCCTCACCCTCTCGGGAAGCACTCTCAATAGCCTCAGAAGTGTCATGCACATGAGTATCCTCATGGGAAAATATACCGTCATCTCTCACATGACATGCCATAAACTCAACAAAGTTACGTTCAATGGGGGAATCCTCTCCCTCTTCTGGTTCACTATCACTTAAGGTGGCGTTGTATGTTATCGGTTTCTTTCCCTCTTTCTTAAGTCTAGTGGGGCACTCAACTACTTTGTGACCATACCCCTCACACTCGAAACACATATCAGACTCATCTCTCTTAGGTTTCTCACTCTTATCCTTAGGTGTGGAATTTCCCTTGTTCTTGAATTTTTCAAAATTTTTGGAATCTTTGGATTGCTTATGAACTTGAAGAAACTTCTTGAACTTTCTTGCCAACAAGACGACATACTCAAAGTCAGAATCGGAATCGTCATTCAAAACTTTAGTTTCCTCCTTCTGGACTTTCAAAGCAATGCCGTTTTGTTTCTTTGGCACTTGCTTGGAGGTAAACATATCGAGTTCATAGGTTTGTAAGTAACCTACAACCTCTACTAGTTTTGACGAGTTAAGCATAAAAAGGGAATTCATAATGATCACTTTAGCATCAAACCTACTCGGCAACGATCTCAAAATTTTCTTAATTACTCGGTTATCGAGAATATTTTCACCTAGGTTAAATGCCGCATTAATAATCGTGGACAACCTAGTGTAAAACTCATCAAATGTCTCACTCTCAAACATCTTAATCGTATCAAGTTGTGTAGTGAGATTTTGCAACTTAGACGCCCTAACCATGATCGTGCCCTCGTGAGTGAGTGCCAGTGTATCCCAAGCTTCTTTCGAAGTTTCACAAGTCATGATACAATTATACTCTTCAGGTGTGACATGTGAGGAAATAGTGCGCAGGCCTTTAGAGTTATACTGTGCAAGCCTATGTTCAACCTTAGTCCATAACTCAATGGGTTTCAAACTAGTGACCTCACCCTCTCGTGTGATAGGTGGTGTCCAACCTTTTTCAACCGCTAACCAAACACGCTCATCAATAGACTTTAAAGAACTTCTCATTCACATTTTCCAATAAGCATAATTAGTGCCATAAAAAACAGGAGTGCGGAAATTATCATAACCACCAAAATTCATCCTTAGAAGAAAAAAGGGATCAAACACAATAAAAATATATTTCTAGCTCTGATACCAATTTGTAGGTCGCCAAATATTTAAAAAACAAACTTTTTCTTGAGCAGAATTAAGTTAAGGATGAATGCAAATGAACTTTCTCTTTTTGAAAAATTCTTTTTCAATTTTATCAAACCAAGTTGTGACACAAATTAACTTAACCAGATTTTATCTTGTTTAATCCTAAGCATGTAACTAGTGATTAAGCAAGAGTAAAATAAAGTAAAGTAATACTCACAATGCCGATGTATAAGGAAAAACCCAATTAGGAAAAAAAACCTCGAACGGCCTAGGCCAGACAATCACTATGATAAAGGTTTTACAGAGTGAGATGGTAGTCTTATATAACGACTTGATCCCCACGAGATTTGATGCTCCTCTGGTCTTCTACCAATCTTCACAGTGCCCACATTGAAAGTAACCTTCTTCCACGATGCTCGTCCACAACACGCGACTCCATGAGTGTTCGGTGTCCACCGATATGGCCTTATGTCATCTATGATGTTGAAACCGATATCCACCGAATCTTAATTACAAAGCTAACAACAGATCTTCAATAGGACCTCAAACTTGGTTCCAACAAGATCACAAGAACATATGATAATGAAAATCTCGGATCTTGAAACTTTAAGGATGTTTTATTGTGAAAACACTTAGAAAACTTTGTGCAAAAACCTCTCTATATCATAAACTATTTTTCGCACTGCACACCCTTTGAGGAAACATAGCACGCTTTTTTATAAACATTTTAAGGCGATGCCAGAGTCTCGTTCGAGCGACATACTGCGTCGTTTGAACGACAACGACATTCGTTTGAACGACGTCGTAATTAGAGTCTGATATAAATCCTGTAAAAGTGGTGATCGCTTAAATAAGCTCTGATACCAATTTATAGAATCGCTACAGAGGAAATATTGCGACATCTCAAAAAAATCCAATTTTAATTAAACCCTAAAACATGCATCTAAGTGATTGAATTAAATATGAAAATCAGACAATCACAAGATCAAAAATTAGGAACACCAAATTCAGGAAAAATCCCCGAAGGGCAAAACCTTTTTATTTTCACTATAATTTGTAACGAACGGTTTACACAAATTATACTGAAAATAAGAGTGACATATGAAATACCCTCAGGTGTCGATTCTGATGTCGTCGACTGGAATCTCTCGCAAGAACTCCAGATGGGCGACAATAAAAAAGAGACTGCTTCTCCACAAGTTACTCCAGATGAGTACAAACAATCCTCTTTAAGGTTTAAGGATTCACATACATATGTAGGAATGATTTTATGAATAAAGAAGGTATGAAACCTTAAAACATGAAGTCTGTTTTCTGGGTTATAAAATGCAGAAATCGTGTGCGAAAAAGACTTGGAAAACGTGTAGAATGAACCCAGATATTTATATGAAAATTCAGGCGGCGACGTCGCTCGAACGAGATAGACATGTTGCTTGAACAAAGACATGAGTCGCTCGAATGAGATCGCGTGACATCCTTATGTCGCTTGAACGATAGAGAGATGTCGTTCGAACGAGATCTCGCGAGCTCGACAACCGAGATAAGTCCGCTTTTACACTTAATGTAGCATAATGCACGTGTGAAGATGGTTGATGCATGGATTCAGATTAAGGCCGTCGTGGATGATCGTGTTGACGTGCCGAATGTAGCGGTATCAGACATACATACTGTGATCTAGGAGAAATAGAAAATTCCTAGATTCTACCTCGGACATTTATAAATTATGACCTTACAAATCTCTCCCTATGTCTATGCCGGTACATACATAAAAAATAAGAATTATGCTATTTCCATAAAGCAAATGACATATAAGATAATATCCCCATTAAACCCTCAAACTGAGAATACTAACTGACATGTCGTCAATCAAACTTCAACATCTTCAAATCTTCTACTTTTCAGAAACTCTCAAAGCTTTTCTCATCAGGGTGTGTAATCTAATAATCATCAATTTTGTACCTACACACATGAGATGAAGCAAATACCCGTGACACGCAATAGTTTGAAATATAATGATATGCAAAAATCAAAGAACAATTAAATCATTTATAAATCAACAAAATTCTCCCCCATAATTCATTTTTCCCCTTTATGATGTCCCCAAATAGACAAATATGAGAAGCACAAATATGGAAAATGTCACAAGGTAATAAACTTTCTATTTTTGATTTTTTTTCAAAATTTTTCACACAAAATATACAACAAAGAATCACACCATGAACAAACACAAAAACAACCAAGTCGGTGATAACGAAAATGTAGGGGTGTGATCAAATTCGATAGAAAAATCAATGCATACAAACATAAAATATGTGCATGATGAATATCGGATACTCCTAATGAATGAACTCAACATCTTCCTTAGGTGTAAAAAGATGGAAATATGAGACATTGACTCAATCAAATCAGCAAATCAAAGCTCAAAGTGATTTCCACACTAATAACGTCAAAAATTATTTAATGCTTTTTCAGGACTTTTAAGGAAGTGCAAACCCGTTTAAATTATCCAACCAAAATTCCCTCAGATTTATATTTTGGATAGAGGTGATCTAAATTCTCAAACATTGGAGAATTGATGGTGAAACCCAATGGCCTATATTTGGCATGAATTGCTTTTGATTACCTTTAAATTTTTTCGGGCTCTTTTAACCTCTTTGGACCCCGGATAATAAAATTTCTCAATTTTTTAGGTCCGATTTAACGGTGGCTTAGATATCGCAAAGTCCAAATGAGAACCTTTCATCGCCCTTCCCAGTTTTAAAAATACCACACAATCTCACCAAACGGTTTTTACATGCATTCCAATCTTGTCAAGTTTTATCGCATATGGTTCGTTGTATAAAGAGAATTGAGATGGAAACACTCAAGCCAATATGTGATAGACAAGTACAATAATCAAATAAAGTCATGCATGTGTTCAATAAAGGAGATAAGGAGCCAAACATGTAGAAATATATCACTAATCACATCTCAAAGACTCCAAACAAAGTAAAGAATATGGATGCAATGATGTAGCGTCTCAAATCACTATCAAATAGTCACATGGATATGGAATGAAGTTGTGACTCAGTCATCCTAAGTGTCAATCCATAAACAGTGTAAACAAAATAAAAAAATCTTTTTGGATTTTCAAAAATTTTAAAATAAAATCTTTTTGTATTTTTTAAAATTTTCAAACAGAACATATATAACTTTAAAATGATACAACCAGCAATAGGCATATAATATCGATATGATCAACATCCTATGCTAGCAAATAGTAATCACACAAGAGAATCCACAATGAAAGCAGATGTGATAAACGATCAATGCAATGTAATCAATTAAGCATGGATACCAAGAATAACTCCATATAAACTGTCCAGAAGCAACCCAGTAATACCAAAACATAATCATATGAACACTAGGTACTAAAAATAGAAGGGAAGCAAAAATTCCAGACATGTTGCTCAAATGACTCAGCTCTGTAGCTCGAACAACAAGGGCATGTCTCGAGAAGTGACTTCGCGCGAGACAGAGCTATCGCTCAAACGACCTATAGATCTCGCTCGAATGAGAAAATAAAAACTTTCCAGAATGCCCAGAAAATCATACCGTTTTGCCCAGTGAAAAAATTTCGTGAAAATAATACCTGTAAGGGGAAAACATATCCAAAACAGTGCTAAAACAGTAGTGAAACACGCAAATGAACAAATAAATCAATGTGCGCTATGTCAAAGTGAGTCATAACACTAGAAAGAATATAACATGATGCATAACTAGTGTATGACAAAACATCCAACACAATTAACCAAACGTCTCACATGGGGTGAATCACGTGCTATCAAACGAGAATCATGAACAAATATACCATAAGCCTCTAAATCCGATTTTCTAACCCAAATAGATTTTTAATGACACGTGGGGGATTGGGGAATCAAATTTATTCTTTTATTAACCTTCCTAGGTTCTTTTAAAAGCTTGTAACAAAAGCGCCTAAGATGATCTTGCCTACCGCAAGGTGTGCAAGTGTAAATCGGGCAGTGTGTGTTACCTAAAGCCGACCCTCTCCTTAAATTTCTCGGTTGCTCTCTCCAAATTTGCCTAGGTGGCTCTCTCCTAATGATCCTATGTGGATCTCTCATGATGTGCCTAGGTGTCTCTATCCTAATAACCTTCGGAGGCTCTCTTTTAACAATCGTCGGTTGTTCTCTCACACGTGTGGGGATGGCTTTGTGAATTTGTGAAACCCTCTCATCGAAGCCTATACCACCCCTATCCTCCTTAATTTGAATAGTGCCTAAAATCTTATCTAGCTTTTCAAACCTAGACTCTAAATCAAATTTTATCTTTCTCGATTTTCTTAAACTCTTCACAAGCTCACCTATCCTTGACTCAAGTACACGTCTAGAATCCTCAAACTCTAAAAGCTCATTTTTCATAGTCTCCATCAACCCTCTAAGACTATCTCTCTTATCCTCGACGTACTCAAGCTTCTCTCTCAAAATTTTCTCACGTTCCCTAAGTTCTTCAACCAAAACATCCTTATTTTTTAAGGCACACTCTTTCAATTTAGCTTTCAATTTCAAATTTTCTTTCTTCGTTTTTAAAGATTCAGCATAAAGTTCATTAAAAGTAGTTTGCAAGTCACGCTCATCTACACTTTAATCCTCACTCCCATCACCCACACTATCATCAGTAATCACACGGGTGGGAAGCTCTCGCCTAGAAGCATAAAAGACTTCTTCTTCCGAATCACTATCACTAAGGGTAGAAACATGAGAAACCGGTTTATTCAATTTCTTCTTTAAATTTGTGGTACACTCATCTAACGTGTGACCAACACCCTCACAACAAGGACACATCTCAGAGTCGTTTTCAACAGAAGATTTAAAATAAGAGTTCGTGTGAATTTTCCAATTAACCTTTTCAAAAAGTTGACATCGAAAATCATCAAAACAACACAAAGCCATTTTTGTGAAAAATCAGGATCAAAATACAATAACTTAGTGCAACAAGCTCTGATACCAATTTGTAAAAGTGGTGATCGCTTAAATAAGCTCTGATACCAATTTGTACTCTACAGCGAAAATATTGCGACTTCTCGAAAAAATCCAATTTTATATAAACCCTAAAACATGCATCTAAGTGATTGAATTAAATATGAAAATCAGACAATCATGAGATCAAATATTAGGAACACCAAACTCAGGAAAAATCCCCGAAGGGAAAACCCATTATATTTTCACTATAATTTGTAACGAACGGTTTACACAGATTATACTGAAAATAAGAGTGACATACGAAATACCCTTAGGTGTCAATTCTGATGTCGTCGGTTGGAATCTCCCGCAAGAACTCCAGATGGCTAGCAATGGAAAAGAGACGGCTTTTCCACAAGTTACTCCAAATGATTACAAACGATCCTCTTTAAGGTTTAAAGATTCACATACATATGTAGGAATGATTTTATGAATATAGAAGGTATGAAACCTTAAAACATGAAGTCTATTTTCTGGGCTGTAAAATGCAGAAATCGTGTACGAAAATGACTTGGAAAAAGTGTAGAATGAACCCAGATATTTATAAGAAAATCGAGGCGACGACGTCACTCGAACGAGATAGAGATGTCGCTTGAACGAAGACACGAGTCGTTTGAACGAGATCACGTGACATCCTCATGTTGCTTGAACGATAGAGAGATGTCGTTTGAACAAGATTTCACGAGCTTAATGACCGAGGTAAGTCCGCTTCTACACTTAGAAAATTTCTGCTTTTTGTTAAAAACAAATCAGACTTCGAAAAATATTTTCTGAAAAAATTCCTAAATATTTATGCAAATATGAATAACTCCAATAAACCATTTTACCAATAATTCGAAGTGGAGTACTGGGAACGGTTAAGAAGCACGTCACATATAGCGTGATGCACGTGTGAAGATGGTTGATGCATGGATTCAGATTAAGGCCGTCGTGGATGATCGTGTTTACGTGCCGAATGTAGCGGTATCAAACATACATACTGTGATCTAGGACTAATAAAAAATTCATATATTCTACCCCAGACATTTATAAATTACGTCCTTACAAATCCAACTTTGAAAACAGAGTTCTATTAAAAAACCAACTCTTATCCAACTCTAATCTGTCCTCATCTGATTAACATGAAGTGTAAACATTAACAACACTTTTAAAAACATTTTTCTTTTAAAAATACCCTCCTTACATTTGTAAAATAAAATTTCGAGTTTCATTAATATTATGCATTCATACATGTGTGATCTCGGAATGCAATTAAATCTTGAAGAGGAGAAAATTTCACCAATTTAAACTTCGGCATGATTAATTCCTTGTAGCTTTCCCTCAACATTTTTAATTAATCTTTGTCAAGTCATAGTCTCGTAGTGATCGGACAATAAAAATCTACCCATGACTCAAACGTATTTTGTACCGAGAATAAGTCAAAACTACATTGAGACTCAATTGGAAATTTGGTCATTACAAAAATTTTATACATGTATGTATGTATTAAATAATATTATTAATTGATGTCTATATATAATTTTATTATTGATTATAAATAATATAATACAAATGTGCATATATATGTATGTTTAAGTTTATATATATATATATATATATATATATATATATATATATATATATATATATATATATATATATACATAGTTTTTTTTTTTTTGTGAAAACTCAATTTAAACAAAAGTTATTAAATGCAAACTAATATTTAAAAACATAGAATACCGAATTTAAAAACTGTATTTAAAAGCCTTTGAATACATAACCAAACAAGTCCTTAATTTTTATAATTACACTTCACCCACTATTTTATTTTGCTTTAAAAATTTTCACCAATACTTATGAAAATCGTTAGTCGACTGGTCAAACCGTTATCTTTTGATTTCCAAATTATCCTTATTGTACATTAATGAATTGTAATACCCCGTATTTCATGAATAAAATAGAATTTAGTAAGAATTAATTTAATTTAGTCAAACTAACTAAATAATGTTGTGAATAATTGAACTTATTATTTATGATTTTGAGAGTTGGATTTAATGGTCTGAATAAATTTAAATTGGATCTTATTTTGAAATAAAAATAATTACATGTGGCATGTCACGTTTGAAAAACATAATTATGGGATAAAAATATTCGGTATGCATTTTGGAGAGTTTTACGAACCCGTTTAAGTGTTTTAGATCTTTAGAAATGGTCTCGGGTTATATATATATATATATATATATATATATATATATATATATATATATATATATATATATATATATATATGAGTTGAGAGGTTACTCGGCTAAGTGAATAAGGTAGTTGGGTTCATTTGGTGGTCTAAAGTTGTGGCTTAAGTCCAAAATCGGGATTAGTATGTTAATTACCTTTATTAAGAGTTAAATAACACCCTACCACATTACATCCAAGAACCCTAAGAACACACTTTGGGAGAAAAGGCCAAGAACCCTAGCAGGAGGATAGAGAGACAAAGATCAAAAGAAGAATCCAAGAATCAACCAAAAATACATTCAAGATCTAAGGCAAGAATTTTCTTGCTTAATTTTTATTGGTTCAAATTTCTTCTTTATTTATTGTGTGTTGTGATCCTTGTAAAAAATCTAGATTTTTGTATCTTGGAGATTTGATGATGAAAATCGAATACACTTATGATATAAGTGACATTTATGAGTAATTGGGGAATCCAAAATTGAGGATCGTTCGATTATAAGGATTAAATAAATAGAAATCATGGTTAAGGCTCTTATTGAAATGGTTGTGTTGATCCATATGTAGAAGACTTTTACACATATTATGAGGACTGAAATTATGATTTATTGTTATGAAAATTCGGAATTGATATGAACATAGATTGGTCACTCAAATTTATGGGATTTTAGATAATGAATTCAATGTTAATATACATAATTAATTACCTCCAGTTGGTGAACTAATCATTAGAGATTTATTTGGTGGAACATAAAAAATCATGTTTTGCTTTATAAAGTATAGGTCCCCTATAGAAGAAAAACTAGGAAAATGAATTCTCGAGGAGCGAACCGGTTTGCTCCTAGGCCGAACTGGTTCGGCTCCTGGGGGCTTCGCCGCGGGGTCCGTCGTTGGGTCCGGGTGATTTTTAGGAGTTCATATGAGTTGGTGGAGCTGTGTTTGAACAATCTTAGAATTCATTAAAAATGATAATGTGAATACGTTAATACATGGGACATATTTAATTAACTGGATGTCGAAGGGTGCTATATAATTAAAAGTCATTGAATAAATTAAACATGGAAGAATTATTAAGTGAGGATTATTACGGGAGGCACCAGGGGGAATAATGGGATAATTTCCTTACATACATACATATATATATATATATATATATATATATATATATATATATATATATACATCCCCTCTCTTGTAAGGATTTATTATGTTACAGACCCCGGTACATACTATTTCTTTAAAATAGTAAAAAAATGAATTTTTTGATGAAACTTCATGGATTTTATCTACACGGTGAGAAGATCATCTCCAATTTTTTTCATCAAAAAATTCAATAAAAAAACTGTTGAGATGAGGTGATATGTAAAAAAATGGTTTAAAATATGCATTTTCGACCGTTGAAATATTGACAATTATCTCACCCACTTATTGATTGAATATTTTGATAAAACTTCATGGATATTATCTCTATAGTGAGAAGATCATATCCATGAATTTTCATAAAAAAATTCAATCAATAAAGCAGATGGCGCCGACCCAACATTTGAACGGTTGAAAATGCATATTTATACCATTTTTTTACATAACACCTCATCTCAATGGGTTTTTTTTATTGAATTTTTTGACGAAAAAAATTGGAGATGATGTTCTCACCGTGGAGATCATATTCATAAAGTTTCATCAAAAAATTCATTTTTTTACTGTTTAAAAAAAATGGTATGTACCGGGGTCTGCACCATTAGGAGTCCTTACACGAGAATTTTTGTATATATATATATATATAGTTATATTGTGTGTGACACACCTGGGTTTGTGGACCGTCCTATCAGTTGGGATGTGTGCATTCGTCACCAGAGCACACGTAAGCACAGGTGTTCTAGGCGTAGTGTTTGGTCATATTTTAGGTACTATGTGGACGCGCCACTTATAGAAGTTAAGTATTGGTGTTGGATCCATGTGGCATCACTTGGTATGGGCCGTGGAACGGTGCAACTGCATAAGTACCATCCCACTTTCTTGTGTTTTATTTTGTCCGTTTTCGATAAGAGACTCCTACGAACTCACCGATAGAGCACGAACGAGACACTATAGGTAGATGCCTTAGTGTCGCATATATAATGACATATATGAAATTAATTGAAATAAGTGAAAGAATTCCTAAGTCTAATGTTGTGGATTAAATATATAGACTCAATACTACGTAGTATGAATGATATTAGATGTTATCTCTTTATGTGTAGTATATTGGGAAAGAATTAGTTGAGTGTATTTAACTCTGTTTGAGTACATTATCTTGTAAGATGCATCTTTATTATCCTATCATTTTCACTTATTCTATATCCATATCGGGTTATGGGTGGGTATTTGAGTAACACTTATTTTAAGTGAGGGGTGAGATATATTATTTATGAGAGTGATGATGGGAACACTCACTTTGAATTCACTATACTTTTACCCCACTAAAATAGGTAAGTTAATTCTTGCACACTTTAAGGCGCTGACCCAATATTCAAATGTTTTCTCCCCCCCCCCCCCTAGGCGTGTCTAGGTAAGAATATTAGGATTGTCAGGAGACCAATCTTGCCATTGCTGTCATTTTGGAGATTCCAATTCTTGATCCTATCTTCGGCTGTATTTTAATTTGGTTTATTTCATTTTGGATTATTGTAAGGGGATAAACCCGAAGTTTATTTCCTTTCGTTAGGTTGAGATATCATTCATATGTTGGGTTTTTAATTATTTATCTATTCATACGTGGATATTGGATTTATTTGTGCGTGGTTTTTTATTTAAATTTCAGTTTAAATCAATTGTGGTTTACAAATAAATATTTTTATGGTCTTGATGCTGAGCATGATATAGATTGTATAAGAAGCCCCATCTTTGCTGTATCGTGTCTGGCCAACCTTTACCTGAGAAAATAGGGGTTATAATAGTTGGTGTCAGAGCCAGGTTCTAGTGTCCTTTTCTCCATTGCGTTCTTTAACATGTAGAGGCTATGCTTAGGATTCATTATATTCTTGTAATTTGTACTAATTCACACCTTGTTTGCTTATAGATGGCAAATGAAAGGAGGGGTAGACCTAGGCATATTGTCGCAACCGCTGTAGATAAGGAGACTCATCTAGAACCATAACAACCACCTCATGCTTCATTGGGGTAACCCATTATTATTCCAACAGATATCTTACCATCGTGACCCAGGCAGTCTCCATCATGATGGAAACCATGATCCAACACTTTCTACCACCATAGGCTCAATAGCATCTACCACCACCATCGCAACAGGTGGTAGTTCCATCCCAGGCACCCGAGATAGTTTGGGATAGAGCTAGGGAGGCCTTCATAAAGGGCCAACCTCCAGAGTTTGTGGGCAATCCAAACATTTTAATGGCGAGCAGGTGGAGAAGGATTATACAGCTAAACCTACGGGTGGTGGAATGTACTCCAGTTTAGAGGCAGATGTTGGCCTTGTTTCGACTTGTAGGGGCAGCACTTCAATGGTGGGAGCCTATCACTTCAGAAATAAAGAGGGAAAGTTTGACAAAAAATGAATGATATGATAAATGAGGAGTAAGTTCATGGACCTCAAACAAGAATATCGCACAGTAGAGGAATATGAGGAGGAATTCATCGCTCTTTCTTATTTTGTAAAGGAGGAGGTGAACACAGAGCAGAGAAAGATGGAGAAGTTTATGCCGGGCACAACTTGGCACATCAGACAATCAATATTAGGAAATTCGTCTTTCATTACCTATAACCAGATGGCGAATGTTGCCTTATTGCATTACCAATACCATAGGGCATTCTAGAAAAATAAAAGGGAGAAAAGACAACGCTCCAAGACGTCGAACCATCATGATAAGGCTAATGGGAGTAACATCCAGGGGGTCAGCAGTTTTGGGGTCCTCAATATTTAGAGCCACATAAGAGATTTAGAGGCTCCGATGATCAGAACATATAGGGACAACAAGGCCTATACCAGCGGGGCCAATAGCAGAGATGCCACTAGGGCCAAGGGCATTAAGGCCATAGCCAATAAGGCGACAACTAGACAAGCATCAATTTCAAAGAAATTTTTATGTTTTTGGAGAGAAGGGACATTTATCCAAGAAGTGCCCTTAGGGAAATTGGGAAGCACAAGAGTTAGGGGTATAGTGAGGACACCGATCACCTCAAGGTGAGTGTCAACCAATGTAGGCCCAGCCACTGACGATAATGCCAACCTTACCAACATTACTAGCACCACCTCCGGGACACCAACCACAACTGCAGTATGGGTGTACGTACTATGTCGCACCAAGAGAGGGACTAGTGACAACATAGACAACAGATAGTATGTTCCTTAAATTTTTATCTTATAAGACATGCTTAGTTTAGTACTAGTGCGTAGTACTCCATTTTTATAAGTACCTTGTTAGTGCATTGGGGAAGGTAGACTTAACTTGTTGACATAACACTTTACATTAAGTCACCCGTGAGCTGAAGGGAAAACGTCTATATTACTTCATGTGTAAAGGTATATTGATTACCTTGGGAAGCCTTAGGGTCGTGGCAGATCTATTTGCATAAATAAGATCAGACTAAGATTGTATCTGGGCGATGGATTGGCAAACAAATCATAGTGCATGTGTTGATTTTATGGGATTGTTTAGAGTTAATAGCCGAATGTAGTGCAACCAGTTGAACGATGATGTTCACCACAATTGCGAGAACTAATTATGGAAATTATAATACCTTGGGTTTATATAGTAAAATAAGCGACAATAGAAACTTGGGACTTATATGATGTTTTTATAGATATTAGCGTGATTGCGAGAGAGCAATGTATTGAGGTAATGGTGAATATTTTAAGGAGATAATTGAGACAAATTTAAGAGCGTCAAGATTTTGTAACGCTCAGATGTGGCGGGGATCATCGTGTTGATTAAATTCGTTTGTGATTTTGGTGAGATTAATGTACGGGTGATTCAACCGAGGAGTCAGGTCGCCAAGTGATATCAGAATGTGAAGGGAAACGACTCAATTAGGAAGTGGGTAAGAGGACGACATGAACCATCTGTCAGATCCAGGAGTTTGGAGATACACCAATGATGAGTGAAATTCAGGGACAAGCAGGTGCCCAATAGTTAAAAATCTAAAGATAGTATCTTAGAACCAACAAAGGTTTGAATAAATCATAAATTCTATATAGTAAGGGGTCGCACAGGCATGATGACCTTAGTTACGGGACCCAAATGAACTCGAAAAGGTTGCCTTATATAGAGTAGGCACAACGATGGGAAATCTCAGAATTTATTACGAAGTGTTTCTTAAAACTAGAGGAATAATGAATGTTCAAATCGAGGTACGAACGTAGACTATATGATAATAATGTTATGTTTGACAAGTTAACAAATGCGATAATTATCCATCAATAAAATTTTATTTCTTATGTTAAGAATGTGCAAAGCTGAAAGCATTCGTATTTTAGAAGTATTTGGTTCCCTTGGGGACGTTAGGACTAGTGATAGTCTCGGTTACATGAGGTTGTGTACAATCACAAAAAATGTTATTATAATGACGATGTCAATGGATATAGGCAAGTGTAGCCTTTATTGGAATGATTAGGCATGTAGATCTTTAGGAGTGATTATGCACCCTAATAGGCTTAAATCCTGGACTAAAAGATCTCAATGACTGACGAAGCTATTTAGTAGTGTATCGGGAGCATTCATTGTTTGAATTTTACTTGCAAGACGTCACATGCACGAAGTTAGCAAATGTTGGGAGTCAAGAGATGTTGAATCCCAGGATGTTTTGTTACTGTTGTTGGTATTATCAAACTGGTAATTTATCAGGGTTTAGTGTATCCCTAAGGAATAATGAGACTTCTGTTGGTAATGGGCACAAACTAGAACTTACATGATTAACGTAAACATTTATTTTTATTTTCTTTTAAGCCTTGGATCGACGGATATCAACAACTGACTAAGCCATTTAGTAGTGTATTGGGAGGGTTCCTTGTCTGAATTTATCTTACAAGACGTCCCACGCACAAAATTGGCAAATGTCGGGAGTCGAGAGAAATTGGATACTAAGATGGTTACTTTTTACATTTACATATGTGGTGGTATACTTGTTGTATAAATATACTTGGTGTGAATGGTACATATTGGATGTATACGTGTCATTCATATTTGATAATGGTACGTGTGTGTATGTACATGTAATGTGAACTATATGGGTGCCCCAGTAATGCTATGATAGTCATAGACGAGCCTTTCCTTTCATCTCATGGGATGGTGCAGATTAAAATGCAAGGTTAAGCTAACGAAATTCCAAGGACGAAATTCCGTTATTAGGGGGAAGAATATAATACCCCGTATTTCATGAATAAAATATAATTTAGTAGGAATTAATGTAATTCAGTGAAACTAATTAATTAAGGTTGTGAATAATTGAACTTGTTATTATTTATGATTTTGAGAGTTGTACTTTAATGGTTCGAATAAATCTAAGTTGGATTTTATTTTGGAATAAAAATAATTACATGTGGCACGTCATAATTAAAAATACACTTTTTGGATAAAAATATTTGGGACTCATTTTGGGGAGTTTCACGAACTCATTTAGGTGTTTTAGACCCTTAGAAATGGTCCCGGGGTATATATATGAGTTGGGAGGTTATTGGGCTAAGTGAATAAGGTATTTGAGCTCATTTGGTGGTCTAAAGTTGTGGACTAAGGCCTAACTCGGGATTAGTAAGTTAACTACCTTTAATAACCCCTACCACTTTACATCCAAGAACCCTAAGAACACACTTGAGTAAAAAGAGTTAAGAACCATAGCAGGAGAATTGGGAGAGAAAAATCAAAGGAAGAATCTAATAATCAACAAAGAAGACATCCAAGATTTAAGAAAATAATTTTCTTTCTTAATTTTTATTGGTTCAAATTACTTCTTTATTCATTGTGTGCGGTGATCCATGTAGAAATTCTCGATTTCGGTATCTTGGTAATTTGATGATGAAAATTGAACATATTTATGATTAAGATGGTCCGATTATAAGGATTAAATGAATAGAAATAATGCTTAGGGCTCCTATTGAAATAGTTGTGTTGATTCATATGTAGAAGACTTTTACACATATTATGAGAACTGAAATTATGATGATTATACCCATTGCATGTAATATAAATTTGAGAGATTTATTGTTATGGAAATTGTAAATTGATATGAACATATATTGGTTACTCAAATTTATGGAATTTTAGAATATGAATTCATTGTTAAAGTACATTATTAATTATCAAAGATTCATTGGTGGAACATACATTGATAGGAACATAGAAAATCAGGTTTTGCATTAAGAAGTATAGATCCCGTATAGAAGAAAAATGGGAAAAATGAATTCTGGAGGAGCGAATCGGTTCGCTCCTGGGACAAACCAGTTTGGCTGGGGGTTAAGCTGCGGGGTCCACTGTTCCGAGTTGACGAAATCGTGTTCGGACAATCATATAATTCATTAAAAATTATAATGTGATGATGTTAATAAATGAGACATATTTAATTAATTGGTTATCGAGGGGTGCTATATAATTAAAAGTCATTTAATAAATTAAATGTGGAATAATTATTAAGTGAGGATTATTATGAAAGGCACTAGGGGTAATTGTAGGATAGTTACATTACCTTACCTTACCTTATCTACACACACACACACACATACACACACACACACACACACACACACACACATATATATATATATATATATATATATATATATATATATATATATATATATATATATATATATATATTTTTTTTGAATTATGTACACATTTTAATGGGGAGGATGAATGCCACCTTCTTACATATTTTAACAAAATGAATGATTGAGATCACATC
Source organism: Sambucus nigra (assembly GCA_949130495.1). NCBI lineage: Eukaryota > Viridiplantae > Streptophyta > Magnoliopsida > Dipsacales > Adoxaceae > Sambucus > Sambucus nigra. Next base: position 38,406,556 of record OX422220.1, read on the forward strand.
TCTTTCTTTTTTATAAACTTACTTTTTAATTTTTTGGTTTTTCCCTCCCCTTTACACGCGTAGTCCATCTCTCTCTCTCTCTCTCTCCCTCGTTTCTTAACCCTCCCATGCTGAGCTCCCACGCCTGACACTTCTCTCTCCCATGCTGAGCTCTCATGTATTCTCTCTCTCTATGAATTTTCTTCTAGATGCTAAGCTCCCACGCTTGACACTTTTCTCTCCTATGCTGATCTTTCATGTACTATCTCCCTCTCTCTGAATCTTCTTCTAGGTTAAAATGTATATCATGGTTTAAATGTATACTTTTGTGTTTGTTTTGGTACTAATTTGGTGTTTATGGAAGTACGCAGGTATGAATGGCTTAGGATTCTATGAGGTACTGTGGTACACATTCTCTTTAATCTTAATTTTTCCACTTGCAGCAAACTTTACTTTTATAGGCTCTTAAACCCTAGAGATTTCATCCTTATTTTGAATGTTTCTTTCTCCGTTTTTCAGCGCAATATCTCTATTTATTTTGTCTTAAACAACTTTGGGATTTTGACATTATATGGTGATGTAAGTTTATTCTTATTTATGTTAGTGTCACATTTTTTATTTGCAATTTTAGGGTAGTTTATATTTTGTCATGCCATCATTTTTTTATGCAAAAAGTGTGGAAACTGTGTCCTACATATAAGGTGAGATTTTCATTAGCCCCATGAGATGTTCGTCAAAATGCTCAAATAAGGTTTTTTCATGGGTCATGTGACAATTATCATGCTTTGGTGTCTGGGTGGCTAAGAAATTTTCATGTTTATTGTACTTTGATAAAAATTTGTACTTCGATTGAGTTTTGAATATGTTATGTTTGTTTTCTTGGTGGTTGTTACTGAAGATGTGGATAGTGAAGCACTTGTGACAGTTATACTTAATAAAATTCGTCCTGGATACTCATCAACTATTGAGGATGTAGGTTTATTCCCGATTTATTATATTGGCTTGGTATGCCAGATATAATCTCAAAAAGCTAAGAAATTTTATGTCAGCGTGTCCAAGTAATATGACATCTCTCCCTTGCTCTTCATTGTTTTTATAAAAAATGGTGAAATTATTTATGTTTCTCTATATGCATTGTGGTTTCTCAATTTATGTGTTTACTTGAAATGCCATATTTATGAAGTTTGAAGTGCCAGGTTTACGAAGTTTGTAGTTTTATTGTAGTTTCAATGGCAAGGGAATGAGAGATGTGGAGTTGTTGACATTATAGTGTTACAAGAAAGAAAGGGTTAATAATGCTTTGTAACATTTGTATTATTTTCCTTACTTTTTTGGAACCTTTTGTAGGTGAAAGAATTAAAATAAAAAAATGTATATAACCCTTGGTGCATGAAAACACCAAACAATGATCACTACAGGTAAAATGTTAGCTTTCATGTCTCTGTTCATATAAGTATTTCACGTATACCATTACTCAATGTTGTGATATCAAATTATAGATTCATATCTTGAATTTTACAAGGATTGAAAATTACTCACAAATGTAAGTTACTATAAGGACTAAACTATGAATAATTTATTTAGTTGCTCATTGTCTTAATTGGTGTGTATAAGGTCATGGACATTGAACCGTGACTCAGGCATAACACCGGATATGTACCAATTCTCCAATCAATTATGGTACTTGAGTTGGGTTCTTGACTTGATTATTTTTGTTATTACTTAATGTAATTTTTTCAATTCCAGTAAGAAGTAAATTTGTAACTTTTTTGTAAATCTACTCAGCTTATGTAAATTTAGTTGTAACGTCCCTACATAAATGTTAATTTTAATTATACATATAGAAATTACTTTGTCTTTTTTAGGTTCAATCTGTCAATGTTTTCAATGGTATTGACAGTTGCGTAAACCAAAGGGATATGAATCAAGTTTCCTCTATCTCTTTATGCTTCTAATTCATAAGAATCACACCTTTTCAGTTGGTATCAAATATAGAACTCATGATATACTATAAGTGAACTTTAAATAATTTAATTGTTGATTTTGGTGCATGCTTTTACATTTCAATACTTCTTGTATATTTGATTGAAATATTTGTATATTTGAGTCCTTTTGGAGTTCTAATTTCATGGAGATTCCTTTTGGAGTTTATTTATTTTTTCACGGGGATTCCTTTTGGAGTTCTAATTTATGTTATTATTATGTTATAATTTATATTACTTTATTCTAATTTGTAGGATTTCCAAGTATCATCCAAGTTCGCTTTTGATTCTCTCCACACAATTTGGCCTTTGATAAGATTTCAAGTACCAATAGTCTTCTTATATCCTTTTGTATGTGCAAATGCAATTAGAATGCAATTCAGTAGTTGCTTACGTACATAAAATACACATTTGCTTCTTACATACCACCTTTTCCTTTCTGAATCCTATCAAGTTACTCATCTAGAGGTGATCCTACTTACTCATCAATTAACTTAATTTCTCAATTTTACTTTTATGTCTTATGTTTAGTAATTAAGCATTTCTTTTGCATTGGGAGTAGTTTATATCCAATCCCTTAGTGTTGTGATTCTTCGTGTTCAAATACATGTATGTTTCTACATAAAAGGATTCACTATATTATAAGCTAAGTTGGAAGTAATTAACACCTAAGTTGGAATATTGATTTTAATTTGTGTTTTCTTTACATATTCAGGACTTTAATTTCATCAATGATTTGGCAACTGTAGATGATAGTGTGGTAGAATGAAATGGGGAGTTATTACTCTCCTAACACTTTAATTATTGTCTATTTGCTTATTTATATAATCCAAAAAATTTACACTCAGTCAACGCCATGCTTTTTCATAGGAAAACCTTCATTGAATTTCTGCAAAAGAGGAAGGCTTCATTGAATCTTTTGTTTGGGTTGCCATCTTTATTCAACAAAGTAAAGTGCTTAGCACCGTTGTAGTGTTAGAAAATCCCATTTCTATTTTTGATTTGTTACCTACAAATTACCTCATTACTTTATTTTATTTGGGATGTATGATTAGGTTCTCGAACTTAAACAAGAATAAAAGACATAAAATATTTTGGAGATGTTTCCTCTTCGAGGAAGATGATTATTGGATATGAAAAATTTCAGATTTAGGTAAGTTTACTTTCAAATATGGTGTGGATATTTGTAGATCCTATTTTCCTACTTTCCCTTTACTCACGAGCATAAACACCTTTATCTTCCATCATGATACATCTGCAATTTGTAAGACCACTTATACATGTATCATTTTGAATTCATGGTCCCTCAACCCAATTTGGACTTAATGTTGCTGTAATTTTGTGTCACCTATACTAAGTTTTATAATTTCAAAATATTATTCAGTTCACTAAAAACAACTTCGAAATGAAAATTCTTTTAGTTTGTTAGAAACTGTCATATTAATGTGAGGATGTTTTTGTGGGGAACATTGTCATGATGTTTGGTATTCTTTGGTAATCAGTGTGTACAACGATATATATTATAATTGGAATATGCAGTGATGTCTATAATTGTTAGATAAAAAAAAGAAAAAAAATTGAAATTATATGAGGTATTGATCTCATATAGTGGTATTTCTTCTTTTATTTTATCTTAACACTCTATTAGTTGTTTTTTTGGCTCACGCAACTACGAACTATATTTTTTAATTTTTGTTTCAACACTCTTTTAGTTGGCTCAGCACTGCTACACTAAAATTTCAGCACTTTTTTGTTTCAGCACACTTTTAGTTGGCTCACTATTGAACCCATTCAGACCTGCTGCACTAGAATTTCAGCACTGTTTTTGTTTGGCTCAGCACTCTTTTAGTTGTAAACTGAAGTACCAAGCCTTTTTTTGTATTGTCCATTCCCAAATAACATATATCCAAGTCAGATTCATACTCATTTCTTTCTGAATAGGGGAAAGTGATATCCAAATCATAATAGATACACCTATGTTGAAGGTTGGGAACACATATCACAAGTATCGTGTGAAGCGTAACTTGTGTCCTAATATTCAGGGTGTTTCTAGATCACTAACATATTGGTTATGCCAGTACTGTTTGTCATGATGCTCCACTAAGAGGACCGGTTGTCTCCGTAGAAGCCTTCATTGCCCTCGATCCCATTCACATCCCCACTCTGAAGATAACTCGCGAAGCTGTAAATTATACATAGTATTGTCTTTAGTGAGAACATGAACAATTTAGTTAGTTGCTCTGAAAGTTTTGCAACACCGTACATGTATCTCTATTTTTTAATTATTCGTCTTTTATCAGATATTCTTTAATCCACATCATGTTATCTGTTTTTCTCTTTCAACATTTTAACTTCATATTCTATCCAATTTTTAACATGAGATGCCCTTAAAATGCATGAGAAAACAAGAAAGACAGTGGTGTGGTAATTAGGAAGATTGCAATTCAACCTCATTTGTTCAGCAAGTGGAGTTCCCTCCTATAACATGTAGTATTTGTGTGACCTTAAAGAGGTAGTATTTTACATGTTTCAATAAATGGCCAACTGATTTTTTTTTTGTGATTTTTTCCATTTTGATGTTTAATATTTTAGTGTTGGGTATGATGGTGGATGATGCTACTGCTTTGACGATTTATTGGTCTGAGTTAAAGGGAAAAATTGGTGGATTGGCATTGGTGGAGAGTCCATACGGTGGGCCTCTTTAGCTTTTGATGTTCTTCACGAGGGCAAAATCGTTGATAAGGAAATCGGGAGGATCATGGAGCTTTTGATATGCAAATTCACAAATGTATTCCATTAGGTACTTTGTAATGAATCTGTATAAAATAATTCTATTATTTATTAATTTCACTCAAAAGATAATTTAGTTGACATTACTTTTTAACCATTTGTTTTCACCTAAAAATGTGAGATATTTAGTCCCAAACTAAATGGATACTTAATGACACGTGTTGCTAAAAAATATTTAACGACATAAGGGTTGTTTGGCAAATTGTCCTTATATTGCATCTATTAAACAAGAACAAAAAATGTTAGCACCGAATCATAAAGTATCCGGACTGTTAAACAACCATTAAAAGTATGCAGTAGGGTATGGATCAAACCCTGATCCGATAATTCACCCAAAACACTTCTTTCTTTTATGACCTCTTTCTTTTTCTGTCATCCCATGCCACAGACGGTAAAAATTGGCGTCCTGATCTCTTTTCATCATCGTTTGTTAAAGGCGCTTCGAGCTGAGGCATTCGATACTATATCGATTTTTCTGATGATGACAAATGTGCATTTTCATCTCTTTTTTAGTTATATTGTAATTTTGTTAACAACTATGTCCATTTTCATGCTACATACGACACTATGATGTATCTAATTGTATGCGTTTAAATAGAAGCCGTTGGACGTCACATAAATGTTTTGTATGCATTTAAAGTACGCTATAATATTTAACCTCATCAACGTAACTATGATGTATTCTTATTTCAAGTCCATATAATTAGTATACTACATAAAATAAATATAGTGTGCAACATAAATAAATATAAATTGTTATTTTCACCTTTGATTTTTTGCATTCTTATATGTGTCCTCATTCATAGGTTCAACCCCAAAGCTTACGTCTGATTTCACCCTCGACCAGCCAAACACTTTTGGGAACGGGATCCATAATATGTTTAAGCTTGACCTTAAGATTGATGAAGACACAAGTGAGGATGATGCATACATGCCACTATTGCAAGAATGATATGCTAACAATGAGGATAGCAAGATGGAGGAAGTTGACTAAATTTAAAGCTTTTGTCAAGTCTCTTTTTAGTTTTTCTTTACTGAATTATGGATAACTCGTTTGGGAATTATATCACATCTTTAGGATGAGAGTCCTGGATGCTGTTGGGATATAGTGGATTGTGCAAAAAATGTCCGTGTCTTTTGTCCGTGTTTTTATAATCCATTTTTTTCTGCCAACATTACTGCGATGTCTTTTTACTGACGTGTACAAATATATTAGCCTTAATTGTTGATTATCTTGGTGATAATTATACTTTTAGACTATTAATTGCTATTACTGTTACGGTTGGAGTATTTTTTATTGCTTAAATATGGTGGATAGTCATATAAACAAATCAAATTTTGTCCATTTGTGTAAATTGTTTAGACTATTTGCATGTTGTTGGACTATTGTTATGCAAGGTGTATGTTCCTATAAACAAATGAGACTATGACCAATTTTTTTAAAATTATAATTTGTTCTGTTGAGGAACGAAATTTTTTCATTTTGCGATTACGTACTTTTTGAAAATTTTCGTCGTGCCTTCAAGCACCGACATACCAATATATATATATATATATATATATATATATATATATATTGTGTGTGTGTGTGACATACCTAGGTTTGTGGACCGTCCTATCGATTTGGGTACGAGCATTCGGGATCGGAGCACATGTCGACACAGATGGGCTAGGCGTAGTGCTAGGTCATATTTTAGGTACTATATGGCAACGCCACTTATAGGAGTTAAGTGTTAATGCTGGATCCATTTGACATCGCTTGGTATGGGCTGTGAAATGGTGAAACTGCATAGGTACCGCCCCACTTGCTTGTATTTTGTTTTGTCCGTTTCGATAAGTGACTCCTACGGACTCACCGATAGAGCACGAACGAGACGCTATAGGTAGATGCCTTATTGTCACATATATAATGACATATATGAAATTAATTGAAATAAATGAAAGAATTCCTAAGTCTAATGTTGTGGATTAAAGATATAGACTCAATACTACATAGTATGAATGATATTAAATGTTATCTCTTTATGGGTAGTATATCAGGGGGTAAATTAAAAAATAATTATTTGAGAGTATTTAACTTTGTTTCAGTACATTATCTTTCTAGATGCATCTTTATGCTACCATTCGCATTTATTCTGCATCCATATCGAGTTATGGGTGGGTATTCAATTATCACAACTTTTAGGTGAGAGGTGAGATATATTATTCATGAGAGTGACGATGAAAACACTCACTTTGAATTCACCGTACTTTTGTCCCATTGAAATAGGTAAATTAATTCTTGCACACTTTAGTTTGCTGACCCAAACTTTAAATGTTTTCGCCCCCCCCCCCCCCCCCCCCCCCCCCCCCAGAGTGTATAAGCAAGGATAGCAGGATTGTCTTTGCCATTGCTTCCATTTCGGAGATTCCAATTCTTGATCCTATCTTAGGATGTCTTCTCATTTAGTTTATTTCATTGTACATTATTGTAAGGGAATAAGCCCGAAGTTTATTTCCTTTCGTTAGGTTAAGATATTATTCCCGTTCTGGGTTTTTAATTATTTATCTATTCATACTGTGGATATAGGATTTATTTGTGTGTGTCTATATATTTAAGTTCCAGTTTAAATCGATTATGGTTTACAAATAAATATTTTTATGGTCGTGATGCTAAGAATGATATAGATTGTATAACAAACCCCATCTTCGACGCATCGTGTCTGACCAACCTTTATGTGAGAAAAATGGAGGTTATTGTAGTTATCGTTTGTTTTTATAATTACACTTTCACCAATACATATGAAAATCTCTAGTCAACTGGTCAAACCGTTATCTTTTGATTTCTAAATTACCCATATTGTACATTATTGAATGCTTAATTAACTCTTCATTTTCTTTATTTACAGAAGACACTTTATTAAATTAATTTACCAATTAAATAAGTCACTTTATTAAACCAATTTTTTGACTATCAAAACCATTTTTTATAAATCAAAACTGGAACAAATGAAAGAGAGTCGACAGTTTTTAAAATAGTTCTTTATATTGTAAACAAGTTTTAAAAAAACATTTGTTTTTAGCTGTTTTCATGTTAAAAAAATTCGTGAAAGTTTTTTAATCAATAAACACATTAAAAAATATTTTTCCTTTTAGTTTTTAATAAGTCAAATCATAATGTGTGTAAAAAAGAGTTATTAATTTTTTCATGTTTATTTTCCTTCAATAAAAATCTATTTTTTCTTTCCTTTCACATTCTCGAATTAAAAAAATTGAAAGAAAAAAGCGAACGAAGAAAAGTTTCTCTTTTCAATTTCAATAAGTTTTTAAAAACTATTTGAATAACTATTTTATAAAGAGTTTTTATTAAAAAAATATTTATGTTTTTGCTTTATTTTTTTTATACTTTTTTCATTTACAGTTTTGCTACTTAAAAAGAACAAAAATAAAAAAAATCAGAAAACAATTTTTTCTTTTGAATTCTATTTTTTTTTAAATTTCAAATAATTTTAGAATGTTTAACATTTTTTGATCAAAATAATTGTTTCCTCTTTTTTGCTATTTAGTTGAAGAAACATTTTTTTTCCTTAAAAAGCTTTTTAAAGAGCGTTTTTATTTTATTAAGAATTGTTTTATAAAAATATTTATAGTTAAAAAAATTGTTTAATAAAGTATGTTATTTAATTAATATATTATCTCAATAAAAATATTATTTTAATTGAAAAATATAAAGCAAATTGAGTATTTAGTCTTTTTATAATAAAGATAACAGTTTGATCATGTAACGACTCAACTATCAGTTTCCATCCGTTTTGTTGGAAAAGTATAAAGAAAATTATGGGCTATGTTTAATTACGAAAACTAAATGGGCGATACAATCAAAATAATCCTTGTTTTTATGAGTACTAAAAAATAACATATAATTGATGTGAAATTAAAAAGTTAACGTAAATTGCATTTGGCCAATATTATTTGAAGAGACTCGTAACTGTGTCAATTTATATAAAGCCATTGTATGGTTTTTGCAACCACATAAAATCATGCAATTCCTAACTGAGCCACAAGCCATGTTAAGCACAAAATACACCCTTCATGATGCATCTCTATATACTCAAAAATGTTATACTCATTCTTATAAACAATTTAAACCCAACATAAAACCCTATAGAGCTATACATAGTTTAAACCCAACATAAAACCCTCTACAGCTACCGATTCCAGTTCAACCCTTAAAACCCTCTACAGCTACCGCCATAAATTCAGCCCCCATAAGCCGATTTCAATTGTAGCACTAAAACCCTCTACGGCTACCGCACCAAATTCAACCCTCAAAAGCCAATAGGAATGACTATAAATCTTCTAACCTTACAACTTCTCAAACCAATAATTCCTATGTTTTTTCACCAACCCGTTAATATATATATGTAGACCTCCTGGTATGTTATTCAACCCTTGCTCATAATTGAAAAGTTTTTTAATAAAAGGATCGTTTCCTGATAGTGGGTCTGATCTTGGTCTTTACTTTTGTTGTTTGGTTAATGGGATTTATAAACAATTTGCAGATTGGTATTTCGTGTTGGGGTTTGATCATGGTAGTTCATGTTGTTTTAAGAAACTCAGATGAACGGCTACACAGTTACACACAAGCACACACATATATTATACTGTTCTATTTAACTTTTACGACTTATATTTCATGTTTTTTTGGTTAATATTTTATTTGTACTTTTTGTTGATTAGACTTTATTTTTGGTGTTTATTTATTATCATTGCTCAGTGAAGTTTATTGATAAATAGTTTTATAGAACTGTTTGAATGGAAATTTTTATTGTGTTTTTGGCACTTATTCAACATCTTTACCTAACATTTGAGATCATAATGAATTCATATTTTACAATTAATTAAAGAATTAAAAAAATTTATTTTTCTTTCTTTGTTAATTATCAATGTGTTATTATTGTTGTTTTATTTTTTGGTGTATTGGCAATTATTGTTCAAAATACATTGAAAAAAATTGTGATAAATATGAAAATATTATAAAAAAATATTTTAAATAACAAAATTCTAGAAAACACCAAAGAGCTTCTTTTAAGTTTTAAAAAAAATGTTTTTAGGAAGACAAAAAATGTTAAATCAAGTATTAAAATCTTATTAAAAAAATACTTTTTAACAGTTTTTATGATTTTTACTAAAATAAGTTTCTTAAAAAACAGTTTTTACTTATAGTTTTAGGAAAAAAATTTATTTAGAGTTTTAGAAGAATAGTACTTATTTAGAAGAAAAATAGTTCTTATATAGGGATAAAACATTATTAAAAAACAGAAAAGTTTTTTTGAAGAAAAAACGGTAAAAAAAAGTTTTTCGGAAAATATTTTTAATCATGTAAATAAAAATGATTTTCATAAATCTATTTTTTATTTTTGTGTATATTTATTTTTCTTTCAAATATAATCTTTTACTTCACTCTTCTTAGATTTAAGAATAATATTCAATGAAGATATAAAATTTTAATGTGGATTATTCGTTTTAAGAATATACCTTTGCCTATATCACATAGGTATATATTTATGTAGTGAATAATTTTTGCAGGCTTCGTTCAACCGGTTCTAAGCGGAGAGGAAAATTAGTTTGCAAACTATGTTGGAGGATTTGAAATTTCGCTTGCAAGACGAATCTTTTATTTTTATTTTTAGTTTAACTCTCATGACATTTTTTTTGGTTGTTTGATTCAATATGGAATGACCATTTTGATTGTTTACGGGTATGAATTTGAGTTCTATCATTTATAAGAAGATAGATTTGATATTGAGATAGTTTTTAATTGTGAGATTTTATCCCCTTTTTTTTGTGCAAGTTTATTTTATTTTTTTTCTTATGACATTCCATTTTTTTTATGAAATCTATAAAATTTTGATGTTACAATTTCAAGTCAATTGCTGTTGAATACTTTTTTCAACTCGAACGTCAGATCGGATGCCACGGATAACCTCGCTTGCGCATCGCGCAGGTTTACAACTAGTTTATAAATAATATGCACACCACATTGACTTTGTTCGCATAATGTATTAGCAAGGTTCTAAAAAACGCGGGGCGTGATCGAGGCGTGGAGGCCAAGCCTTAAGCCTTAGAAGCCTAGGCGCGTGAAAAGACGTGAAAAGACGTTTATGTATTTTTAATATATTTTAATATTTTTTAACTATAACAAGGCTATTAAAATACTAAAATTGCTCATTTCATAAAAACATGTTTGAATATTTGCAAATTAAAATGCTATTTGATTATTTTAGATGAGATAATGGTCCAGTTTCTAAAAAAATCTTTAAAAGGCGATATCGTTTCACTAAAGCATTGTTGTTTTTAGAGAAAAAGTGCGCCTTAAAGGTTTTACCAAGCATAAGGAGTCAAAAACTTAAGGCGGGGTGTTTTTTCCAAGCCTCAAGCCTAGGCGTGTCTAAGCGGATTTTTTAGAACAATGTGTATTAGTAAATAGAATTATACTATTTGTTCAAATCAATAGTAATATTTGTTTAGTTTCTCTCAAATTAAGAGGTTATGTTTGGAATTCATAAGTTATTCATTGCCACATTACCTATGCATGTGTTTTGAATTTCGCTTATGGGATGAAGATTCCTTATTTCTTGAAACACGTTTTACATATATATTTAAACTCAAATATTAAAACAATATTAATATCTTATTTTGCTAATACCAACAAGAGTAATGCTTTTTGCTTGATATGACCAACTTAAATGAAAAATCTTTTAGGACCAACTTATGTTCCAAAGCAGCAGCATGGGCACATTATTCTCAATGATTAGTGAAATATATTAATAATGTTTTTTATTAGAAAAAAAATGTAAAAGCAGCCTTGTTTTGATAGTTGGGAAATGCTTATCTAATTATTGTATTAAATAATGTGAGATTTTGTGGGGAAGGTGGGGTAATGCAATTAGCTGTATCAATGGTGTGGGAGTGCATTGAATTTGATCCTAGCGAGTTGCAATTTGTTGCTACAGCAAGACATGAGACAACTAGATTCTTGGATGTAACAGCCCTTTAGTTTTTTAATAACCAATTCTTTTATTGAACCATACTTGTTTTGTTTTGGGAAAGTTACAAATCACCCTTTATATTTTAATTAATATTTAAATCCAGCTTTAATTTAAAAATAGAAATAAAATGTACATAACGCTCTCTTTCTCAGCTAACTTGATGACAGTAACAAATATTACATCCCTCCAAAATTAATAATCGCAATTTGAAAATGATAGTTTTTTAAGGATTAACTCAATCAATACATAAGATCAAGCCTTCTACAATAGCATAGAATTGGTTTGCCGGTTTTATCCAAAAATAAAAACCAACCACAAAATTGGGATGGTCCGAAAAGGAAAACACGATTATTAATTTCGATCGTAGGGAGAATAAGCACATATATTTGAGAAGTGAAAAATATTTTTGACCCCATCAATGGAGAGTGGTTTTAAATTAAAAATTGATGGCGCTTACAAATTGTTTTTGCTCTCTATGATGACTTCTGGAGTTTTAATGAGAGGCCGAAATATTTGTTGACCCCTAAATAAGGATTAACATTACCTTTTAATATGATTGACCGATATATGAATACCTCAACAATTTGTTCGTGTTTTAATCAACCACATTAAATGGTAATGTTAATCCTCATTGAGAGGGTCAATAAACTTGGACTCAAATTTTTTTACTATCAAAGTCACTATTTAGTTATTTCACTGGTTGAAGTGATTGTTTTACATTCATGACATGGGTGAACATCGGCATTACTCGTCTCTTTAGTTTTGACATATAATTTTTCATTCTTAAAAATTATTCAAGTTGGTTTGGTTGAACTCCATCTTTGATTGTGTTGATTATATTAATTGTATTGATGGTGTTGATTATATTAATTATATTGATGGTGATTATTAACTATTCCGTCTCCTACCAAACCATCGAAGCGATCTAAACTAGCCAAGGTTCGACATGGGCCAAAACCAACATGACTCGCCTCCGCAGTCTAACATTCAATTTTTTATTCTTAAAAACTATTCAAGCCGGTTCAATTGGAATAAGTGCTCCAAACCAAAATTGATCGAATCGTGCATAACCCTAATGCAATCATTCTCTAGCCATAAACACTACTTAAGATGGGCCTAAAATATTTATCATAAACTAGCATGCAAGCCACGCGATGCGTGACCGAAAATCTAACTCAATTCATTAAACCAATCATTTAGCTTCGTAGGTTAACATTAGTTTATAATCAAAGTCAAATATCAAGTTACAAAAAAAAAACACAAACAATTGTGGTTGCTCGATTAAGAAAATGTTTTACACTGCCCATTCTACTAAAGAACATATATGAATTAAAAAGAACATCTTTTCATAGAGGGTAAAAGAACATAAATAACTTGCATACTTATTGATTCTTTCCTAGCGAGTCGCGCGATCACCAAGAACAAAGTTTGGGACAAAACCTCTTTCACTTGAAGTAATTTTCGAGAAGATGGTAATATCCAACCACTAAAAGCATCAAAACTATTAAAGCAGTGGGAGAAACCCATAGCAAATAGTTCCATAACTCTTTAAATTGTTTATGATACAATGAAAAGAGACGTTAAGAAAATGTGTATATAGAAATTTCTACTAGATAAAATATTATGGCCCCTAAAGACCTCTTACTGCCTCACATAAAAATTCTTGGTTTATTTTAAAATAAGGCTTTAGAAAGAATATGCCGAAAATTGATATATGGTCTTTCTATAAGGCGTTTTAACAAACAATTAGTGTATTGTTTTATATTGAAAGCAGTAGATGCATTTAATAATTACACGTGTCCATTAGGGATAAGAGATCCCAAATTTAGTTTTGTTTAGGCTATATATATATATATATATATATATATATATATATATATATATATATATATATATATAGAGAGAGAGAGAGAGAGAGAGAGAGAGAGAGAGAGAGAGAGAGAGAGAGAGAGAGAGAGAGAGAGAGAGAGAGAGAGATTGTATTTCCCATAAAAATGTCACATTCAACAAACATGACAACAATATATCTAAACCTAGTTTGTATTTATCTTGTGTCGAATGAATTTTATTTCAACATGAAAAAGTTGTTGAAGCAATTCCAATATATAACATTTATATAGTGTAAGAGAGCGCAAAACTTAAAATAAAACGAATGTCAAAAATATTATTAGGTCAAAATAACGTGGAATTAAATTTATAAAAATTAATTCTTAAATCAACCTTAAATGGGATGTCTACACTGGTGGGTATAACCGAATAAATTTCGTAGGTCGATTTGTAGTGGTTCTTCAAAGATACAAATTCTATGCAGAATTTGCAAAGGGTTCCTACAAACTTCATTTGTTCGTAGGAATTTCTACGAACAAATAAAATTCGTAGAAAACATAAATAATCATCTTTATCATATTTTTGGGTTCTTACGAAGAATAATAGTCCGTAAAAGTTCCTACGAACTTCTGTTGTTCATAAGAAATATTAGTTTTGTTTCCTATGAATAATAAAAGTTCGTAGAAATTGTTTTACAAAATCTTAGGGCCCGTTTAGTTGTGAAAAACTGTTTTTCATTTTCATTTTTCATATTTTATGTTATAATTTGGCAAAGTATGACCTCTAGATGGGAATAGGAATGTGGTTTCATGAAAAATTATTTTCCAACTTAAGTTAATATGAAAATCATAAAATATATATTTTTTAGAATTGCTTAAGTTGAAAAATAGTTTTTTACTCATTCTTCCCATCTTATTGGCATATTGGCAAAGATATAGAGCAAAAATTGAAATGAAAAATGGAAAACAGTTTTTCACAACTAAACGGGCACCTAGAGCAAACTTTACGGGTAGTCTAAAAATACATAATACTAGCTCAAATATACCTGCTATAAAAACAAAAAAATGTTGCGCACAGTGTAAATATACCCTACGAGGAAACTAAGACGACACCGTTTAAAACCCCATACTCTTCCGCGGAAGAACATGTTCCGCCTAAGGGATTCTACACTATTTCTTAGGGGGAAAACAATGTTCCGTATAAGGCTAATGCCATTTTTCACTATCTCCCCCAAACTCTTGTTAATTAATTTAAGACCCCATATTTATTATCTCCATCCAACAACCAACTATCCAACCAACCTAATTAAATTTTTTACCACTACAAATATTACACCTCCCGAACAACAATTTAATCACCACAATTTTTACAAATCTCATCAGCAAAGCTGTATACTTCTAAAGGTATATTTAAAAAAAAAAATTGTAAGTTATTAATTGTTTTGATAATGCTAAGTCATTTATTTTGTTTGTGAATGATTTTAGTATGTTATCCATATTTTAGTATGTTAGCCACGACTGTTAAATATTTTATATAAATTTTAATCATTTTGTTGAATTTGTTAGCCCTATTTTATGCGAAAAAGTTGTTACTGTAATTAAGCCGTAGATTGTTAGTAAAAAAAATTAGACTTTATCCATTTTTTCTTAGTCCAAAATATATTTAAGCGAATATAATTTTTTTTAAATGTATTTGATAAATATATAATATATATTGGAGCTAAAAATAAAGGATATGGGAATTTTTATAAACGAGATATAGGAAACTGTTTTCAATAATAATATTGAGTTGAGACTAGGATATGTGGTTAACCAAATTCAACTTCTATGTATAAAAAAAATAAAAGGGCCGTTGCGAAATCAAAAAATAGTTGTTGATATTAAGTCTTGGGCGGAATATAAAAAAAACTGATTTCAATTACAAATATAGTCGTTACAATCATTTGGGGATAAAAACAGAAATAAGGATAGTTGGGTTTAAGTCTTGGGCGGAACATGATGTTCCGTTTAATGAATTTTTTTCCCCTTTTCTTAGGCAGAATATGATGTTCCATTTTAGCCGGATCCTACAAAAAATCGAATTCGTTCAATTCGACATTTATTATTTTTTACCCTAGCAACGTATATATATGCACTTTTATCTTATCCACGGCATACACATAAACAACATATATATATATATAAGTTTTAGCTACCCATAAAGATTGCTCTTAGCCTTCTACTGTAGGAATTGGTAATGACTAAAGGCAAAAACCACTTTTAATTCTGTAAAACAACCTTTCCTAAATACTAGCAAGAAATTTTCCTCCTCGTTTAGTGATGCACTTAACAAATATGCTTGCAGGGCTTTACATGGTCCATGTTTCATTACAATTCACTGACATTACTAAATACCATTGTCTTATTCTTCTGAAAATTCATAAATGGAAACATTGATGTTCAACTATCTTACTCATGTAATTCACGTGGGGGCATTTTATAGCCTCATAATCTTACATGAGTAACTCATGTATATTCAAAAGGATTGCACCAATTCAAATGCAAATAAAAAAAGGAGTCCAGATTTTTTTATCCATTATGTAAAAATTCATTGCCTTTTTATATATATAAAAGAAATGATTTTACGAAGATTAACTGCAATCTGGGCATGATAATTGTCAAATTTATCATAGAATTATGCAAGACAATTATAACAGATTAACACAAAAACACAAACAAGAATAGGAATTTGTGTTAAAATTGTTGTTAGTAATAATTTATGGGATATTGTATCTTTGGGAAATAAAATAGGAGATACTTTCACATGGAAGCAAATTCAAACAATAATATAACGTACGGATCTAAACTTAAAAATCATATAAAGAAAATTGGTGTCGAGTCTCGTGTTCACACAATTTTCTTAAAATAGACCCGTCCCCTCTTCGATGTTGAAAATTTGTCTCACAAAATAGAACAATACTTTCTTATTTATAAAAGTGAAACTTTACTTTATACTCTCATCGATTGACTCAAGAAGGGAAGGAAAATAGATAGACATTCAACTCTCAAAAAAATTGAAGATTGTTAAAAAATTTTAAAGATTATTGAGAATGGACGAGGGATTTATTTATAAAAAGGTAGACACCAACTTTTCACGAACCATTGTGTCTATAAAAAACAACTTTAAATAGAATTTACACTCAATTAAAATTATTATATTAAAATAAAATAATTTCCAAATTTGTTACCGATGGCATGACAACCAATGGTGACATGATAATGCCACCTCTACAACCACGAGTCACATTACCTTTAATTTTAATCATTGTCAAACTAGTATCACTATTTTATGCATTAATGTTACTATTGAACTAAATATTTATTTCGTAAACTTTGGGCTAAATGTTAAATGCCCCTTTTTCCATTACACCATAATTTAAAATTATATACGCAAATTCATTTAACATATAAAATTTATTCTCGAGATAATTTTTTTTTTCATAACATAATAGTGTATGACACCAAACCATCTTGTGATTTCATTTGATGTAAAGCTGTTAAACTTTACATCATTTTCAACATCAAAGGGCTAATATCAAATTTTGAATTGACCAAACATGTATAGACTTATTTTCAAAGTTTTGTTAGGCTCTTCTCTCATGTATTTTCTAAATTGTATTAGGTCTCATAATCATTAAAAATCACCATCAAGTGCCTTCTAACTGTCTCTCACCACCCATGTTCTTTCCACATATAGTGAGACTTGTCCTATTGTTGTTAAAACGGGACTAACAGCTAAAAAAAATAAAAACACGAGCATGCACGTGTTTACATTCTCATGAACTTTTTGAAGAAAATTAATTAGCATTTTCACAATTTCAAAAAGATTATAGTACTACTAACCTTTTTTTTTATGTTTGTAGATTAACTGTGCAACATATTACAATAGTATTCAGGGTCACGAAGACATTTAACCCCCTAGAATCTTTAAAAAATAATAAGTGACATCCAAATGTTTTGGTATCTATATCTATAGTATATAATAAAAATTGTAGATCAAAATCGCGTGAAGCTGACAAGTGACTTGACACGTGACATTATTAATAAATGTTTTAGGTTTTAATTTAAAAAAAAAACGTTGCCTATTCAATGTATCTTCATTTTTCAAAGAAGGAACTCCAAGAGTGGATAAATCAATGCTCTCTATTAACTACGGTTAAAACATTGATTGAGGGGCTATATATCTCCTCTTTAATTTGTGTCCTATATGAGTGAGAATAACAAATATTGCGGTGAATGTTTCATTTGTTGAGGAATTCGTTTTTTGTTTATATAGCTTATCTTCACATTTTAGTTTAGTTTGCTTAAATCTTCTTATTTCGATACAAGATTCACAGGAAAAGCAATGAGGTATCCTATCTATTTTGCAAGGTTTTACTGGAATTACTGATATACACTACACCAAATTCTGCGAATGGTCACGCCCAGTTGGTCACGGCCCAAGTCCGCGATCATCTGGTCGCAGACTTGGGTCGTGACCAACTCAATTTTTGGCGTGACCATTTCCATTTTTATATTGAGTCATGGATGCTTTGGAAGTGGTCACGACCCAAGACCCTGACCACTATGGGTCACGGACTTTGGTCGTGACCCATGGTGTGACCATGTTGGCGCCAAAACCCCGCCAAAATTCCCTCCAACTTGGTCCCGGATGGGTCGCGGACCTGGACCGTGACCACTTCCGGGAAAAAAAATTGGTCGCGCAAATGGGGTCACGGCTGGGGACCGAAACCAAATTTTGAAGTGGGTCACGGCTTGGGGCCGTGACCATACCTCATTTGAAGGTTGTTGGTCGCGCATGGTGGGACTGCTGTTGGTCGCGCATGGTGGGTCACGACCTAGAGCCGTGACCACTGCCGGTAAAACAAATTGGTCGCGCAATTGGGGTCACGGCTTGGGACCGTGACCATACCTCATTCGAAGGGTTGTTGGTCGCTCATGGTGGACTGCTGTTGCTTGATCACGGTGGGTCACGGCCTAGAGCCGTGACCAGTGGTCAAGGGATAACTAATTGGTCGCGGAGGTTGGGTCACGACTCTAGGCCGTGACCAGGTCAACATATTAAAAGACGATTTACTAAAACACTACTCAAATTTCTTCCATTCGCGGTTTAGCTTTGGACGATTTGGGCGATTTGGGATTTCGGATATTTGGGGTTTTGAGATTTCGTCTAAGATTCCTGGAAGGTATGTGTGTATATGTGTGTGCATTTCGATTTGTTTTGATTTGTGGCAGCTATGTGTGTATGCGAGTGTATGTGTATATGTGTGTGTATGTGTGTGTGTATATATATGTGTGTGTATGTGTGTGTGTACATTTCGATTTGTTTTGATTTGTGGCAGCTATTTGTGTGTATATCCGTGTGTGTATAGATTATGACAATAAACCCTAGATTGTATGTGTGTGTGTATTTTTTTTACAAAATAGTATTCAAAACTCTAGACATTATGTGTGTGTATGTGTGTGCATGTATGTGTGTGTATGTATAGATTATGTCAATAAACCCTAGATTGTAGGTGTGTAAATTTTTTTGACAAAATATTATTCAAAACTCTAGACATAATATTTTTTTGACAAAATATAATTAAATGTTTATATAATAAGTAAAAAAATTATCCCGATTTGAGAATACGATGATAATTTACATATATCTAGACTTAGGCTTAAAAACATGACTTTAGAGGGTAAAATCTCGAAACAACCCCCGAACGGTCCCGTGGGTGGCACCAACACATATCACGGGACAAATGTAACTCGTAGGAACAGACACCGTAGTCGCGGGTCTCCCGATTTGAGAATACGACGATAATTTACATATTTCTATACTTAAGCTTAAAAACATGGTTTTAGTGGGTGAAAACTCGAAATAACACCCGAACGGCCCCGTGGGTGGCACCAACACCTCCCACGGGACCAATGTAGCTCGTAGGAACTGACCCCGCAGCCGCTGGTCTCCCGGTTTGAGAATATGACGGTAATTTGCATATTTCTAGACTTAGGCTTAAAAAGATAGCGTTAGAGGGTAAAAACACGAAACAACACCCGAACGTCCCCGTGAGTGGCACCAACACCTCACACGGGACCAATGTAACTCATAGGAACTCACCACACAGTCGCAAAACTCCCGGTTTGAGAATACGACGGTAATTTGCATATTTCTACACTTAGGGTTAAAAACTAGGCGTTAGAGGGTGAAAACTCGAAAAAGCCCCCGAACGTCCCCGTGGGTGGCACCAACACCTTCCACGGGACCAATGTAACTCGTAAGAACTGACCACGCAGCCGTGGGACTCCCGGTTTGAGAATAGAATGGTAATTTGCATATTTCAAGACATAAGCAAAACATGACGTTAGAGGGTGAAAACTCGAAACAGCACCCCAACGGCCCCGTGGGTGGCACCAACACCTCCCACGGGACCAAGGTAACTCGTAGAAACTGACCACGCAGCCGCGGGACTCCCGGTTTGAGAATACGATGATAATTTGCAAAATTCCAAACTTAGACTTAAAAACATGGCGTTAGAGGGTGAAAACTCGAAACAGCCCCCGAACGGCCCCGTGGGTGGAAGCAACACCTCTCACGGGACCAATGTAATTCGTAGGAACTGATCACGCAACCATGGGACTCCTGGTTTGAGAATACTACGGTAATTTGCATATTTCTAGACTTAAGCAAAACGTGGCGTAAGAGGGTGAAAACTCGAAACAACCCCCGAACGGTCCCGTGAGTGGCCCCAACACCTCCCACGGGACTAATGTAACTCGTAGGAACTGACCCCGCAGTTGCGGGTCTCCTGATTTGAGAATACGACCATAATTTACATATTTCTAGACTTTGGCTTAAAAACATGGCTTTAGAGGGTGAAAAATCGAAACAACCCCTGAACGGCCCCGTGGGTGGCACCAATACCTCCCACGGGACCAATGTAACTCGTAGGAACTGATCCCGCAGTCGCGGGTCTCCCGGTTTGAGAATACGACGGTAATTTGCATATTTATAGACTTAGGCTTAAAAAGATGGCGTTAGAGGGTGAAAACTCGAAACAGCCCCGAACGTCCCCGTGGGTGGCACCAACACCTCCTACGGGACCAATGTAACTCGTAGGAACTCACCACGCAGTCGCGGGACTCTCAGTTTGAGAATACGACGGTAATTTGCATATTTTTAGACTTAGGCTTAAAAACAAGGAGTTAGAGGGTGAAAACTCGAAACATCCCCCGAACGTCCCCGTGGGTGGCACCAACACCTCCCACGGGACCAATGTAACTCGTAGGAACTGACCACGCAGCCGCGGGACTCGCAGTTTGAGAATACGACAGTAATTTGCATATTTCTAGACTTAAGCAAAACATGGCATTATAGGGTGAAAACTCGAAACAACCCCCAAACGGCATCGTGGGTGGCACCAACACCTCCCACGGGATCAATGTAACTCGTAGCAACTGACCACGCAGCCACGGGCCTCCCGGTTTGAAAATACGACGATAATTTGCATAATTCTAGACTTAGGCTTAAAAACATGGCGTTAGAGGGTGAAAACTCGAAACAGCCCCCGAACATCCCCGTGGGTGTCACCAACACCTCCCATGAGACCAATGTAACTCGTAGGAACTGACCACGCAGTCGCGAGACTCCCGGTTCGAGAATACGACGATAATTGGTATATTTCTAGACTTAAGCAAAACATGGCGTTAGAGGATGAAAACTCGAAACAACACCCGAACGGCCCCGTGCGTGGCACCAACACCTCCCACGGGACCAATGTAACTCGTAGGAACTGACCCCGCAGCTGCGGGTCTCCCGATTTGAGAATACGATGATAATTTACATATTTCTAGATTTAGGCTTAAAAACATGGTTTTAGAGGGTGAAAACTCGAAACAACCCCCGAACGATCCCGTGGGTGGCACCAACACCTCCCACGGGACTAATGTAACTCGTAGGAACTGTCCTCGCAGCCGCGGGTCTCCCGATTTTAGAATACGATGCTAATTTGTATATTTCTAGACTTAGGCTTAAAAAGATGGAGTTAGAGGGTGAAAACTCGAAACAGCACACGAACGTCCCCGTGGGTGGCACCAAGACCTCCCACGGGACCAATGTAACTCGTAGGAACTCATCACGCAGCCGCGGGACTCCCGATTTCAGAATACGACGATAATTTGCATATTTCTAGACTTAGGCTTAAAAACAAAGCGTTAGAGGGTGAAAACTCAAAACAGCCCCTGAATGTCCTCGTGGGTGGCACCGACACCTCCTACGGGACCAATGTAACTCGTAGAAATTGACCACGCAGTCGCGGGACTCCCGGTTTGAGAATACGACGGTAATTTCCATATTTTTAGACTTAAACAAAACATGGCGTTAGAGGGTGAAAACTCGAAACAACCCCCGAACGGCCCTGTGGGTGGCACCAACACCTCCCACGGGACCAATGTAACTCCTAGGAACTAACCCCGCAGCCGCAGGTCTCCCAATTTAAGAATATGACGATAATTTACATATTTCTAGACATAGGCTTAAAAACATGGCATTAGAGGGTGAAAACTCGAAACAACCCCCGAACGGCCCAGTGGGTGGCACCAACACCTTCCATGGGACCAATGTAACTCGTAGGAACTGACCACGCAGTCGCGGGACTCCCGGTTTAAGAATACGCCGATAATTTGCATATTTTTAGACTTAGGCTTAAAAACATGGCGTTAGAGGGTGAAAACTCGAAACAGCCCCCGAACGGTCCCGTGGGTGGCACCAACACCTCCCACGGGACCAATGTAACTTGTAGGAACTGACCACGCATTCGCGGGACTCCCGGTTTGAGAATACGACGTTAATTTGCATATTTCTAAACTTAGGCCTAAAAACATGGCTTTAGTGGGTGACAACTCGAAACAACCCCCGAACGGCCCCGTGGGTGGCACCAACACCTCCCACGGGACCAATGTAACTCGTAGGAACTGACCCCGCAGTTGCGGGTCTCCTGATTTGAGAATACGACCATAATTTACATATTTCTAGACTTTGGCTTAAAAACATGGCTTTAGAGGGTGAAAAATCGTAACAACCCCTGAACAGCCCCGTGGGTGGCACCAATACCTCCCACGGGACCAATGTAACTCGTAGGAACTGATCCCGCAGTCGCTGGTCTCCCGGTTTGAGAATACGACGGTAATTTGCATATTTCTAGACTTAGGCTTAAAAAGATGGCGTTAGAGGGTGAAAACTCGAAACAGCCCCGAACGTCCCCGTGGGTGGCACCAACACCTCCTACGGGACCAATGTAACTCGTAGGAACTCACCACGCAGTCGCGGGACTCTCAGTTTGAGAATACGACGGTAATTTGCATATTTTTAGACTTAGGCTTAAAAACAAGGAGTTAGAGGGTGAAAACTCGAAACAGCCCCCGAACGTCCCCGTGGATGGCACCAACACCACCCACGGGACCAATGTAACTCGTAGGAACTGACCACGCAGCCGCGGGACTCGCAGTTTGAGAATACGACAGTAATTTGCATATTTCTAGACTTAAGCAAAACATGGCATTATAGGGTGAAAACTCGAAACAACCCCCAAACGGCATCGTGGGTGGCACCAACACCTCCCACGGGATCAATGTAACTCGTAGCAACTGACCACGCAGCCACGGGCCTCCCGGTTTGAAAATACGACGATAATTTGCATAATTCTAGACTTAGGCTTAAAAACATGGCGTTAGAGGGTGAAAACTCGAAACAGCCCCCGAACATCCCCGTGGGTGTCACCAACACCTCCCATGAGACCAATGTAACTCGTAGGAACTGACGACGTAGTCGCGAGACTCCCGGTTCGAGAATACGACGATAATTGGTATATTTCTAGACTTAAGCAAAACATGGCATTATAGGGTGAAAACTCGAAATAACCCCCAAACGGCATCGTGGGTGGCACCAACACCTCCCACGGGATCAATGTAACTCGTAGCAACTGACCACGCAGCCACGGGCCTCCCGGTTTGAAAATACGACGATAATTTGCATAATTCTAGACTTAGGCTTAAAAACATGGCGTTAGAGGGTGAAAACTCGAAACAGCCCCCGAACATCCCCGTGGGTGTCACCAACACCTCCCATGAGACCAATGTAACTCGTAGGAACTGACCACGCAGTCGCGAGACTCCCGGTTCGAGAATACGATGATAATTGGTATATTTCTAGACTTAAGCAAAACATGGCGTTAGAGGATGAAAACTCAAAACAACACCCGAACGGCCCCGTGGGTGGCACCAACACCTCCCACGGGACCAATGTAACTCGTAGGAACTGACCCCGCAGCTGCGGGTCTCCCGATTTGAGAATACGACGATAATTTACATATTTCTAGACTTTGGCTTAAAAACATGGCTTTAGAGGGTGAAAACTCGAAACAACCCCTGAACGGCCCCGTGGGTGGCACCAACACCTCCCACGGGACTAATGTAACTCGTAGGAACTGTCCTCGCAGCCGCGGGTCTCCCGATTTTAGAATACGATGCTAATTTGTATATTTCTAGACTTAGGCTTAAAAAGATGGAGTTAGAGGGTGAAAACTCGGAACAGCACACGAACGTCCCCGTGGGTGGCACCAAGACCTCCCACGGGACCAATGTAACTCGTAGGAACTCATCACGCAGCCGCGGGACTCCCGATTTCAGAATACGACGATAATTTGCATATTTCTAGACTTAGGCTTAAAAATAAAGCGTTAGAGGGTGAAAACTCAAAACAGCCCCTGAACGTCCTCGTGAGTGGCACCGACACCTCCTACGGGACCAATGTAACTCGTAGAAATTGACCACGCAGTCGCGGGACTCCCGGTTTGAGAATACGACGGTAATTTCCATATTTTTAGACTTAAACAAAACATGGCGTTAGAGGGTGAAAACTCGAAACAACCCCCGAACGGCCCTGTGGGTGGCACCAACACCTCCCACGGGACCAATGTAACTCCTAGGAACTAACCCCGCAGCCGTAGGTCTCCCAATTTGAGAATATGACGATAATTTACATATTTCTAGACATAGGCTTAAAAACATGGCATTAGAGGGTGAAAACTCGAACAACCCCCGAACGGCCCAATGGGTGGCACCAACACCTTCCATGGGACCAATGTAACTCGTAGGAACTGACCACGCAGTCGCGGGACTCCCGGTTTAAGAATACGCCTATAATTTGCATATTTTTAGACTTAGGCTTAAAAACACGGTGTTAGAGGGTGAAAACTCGAAACAGCCCCCGAACGGTCCCGTGGGTGGCACCAACACCTCCCACGGGACCAATGTAACTTGTAGGAACTGACCACGCATTCGCGGGACTCCCGGTTTGAGAATACGACGTTAATTTGCATATTTTTAAACTTAGGCCTAAAAACATGGCTTTAGTGGGTGAGAACTCGAAACAACCCCCGAACGGCCCCGTGGGTGGCACCAACACCTCCCACGGGACCAATGTAACTCGTAGGAACTGACCCCGCAGCCGCGGGTCTCCCGATTTGAGAATACGATGATAATTTGCATATTTCTAGACTTAGGCTTAAAAAGATAGCGTTAGAGGGTAAAAACTCGAAACATTCCCCGAACGTCCCCGTGGGTGGCACCAACACCTCCCACGGGACCAATGTAACTCGTAGGAACTCACCACGCATTTGCGGGACTCTCGGTTTGAGAATACGATGGTAATTTGAATATTTTTAGACTTAGGCTTTAAAACAAGGCGTTAGAGGGTGAAAACTCGAAACAACCCCCGAACGTCCCCGTGGGTGGCACCAACACCTCCCACGGGACCAATATAACTCGTAAGAACTGACCACGCAGCCGTGGGACTCCCGGTTTGAGAATAGGATTGTAATATTTATATTTCTAGACATAAGCAAAACATGGCGTTAGAGGGTGAAAACTCGACCCGTGGGTGGCACCAACACCTCCCACGGGACCAATGTAACTCGTAGGAACAGACTGCGCAGCCGCGGGACTCCCGGTTTGAGAATACGACGATAATTTGCATAATTCCAAACTTAGGCTTAAAAACATGGCGTTAGAGGGTGAAAACTCGAAACAGCCCCCGAACGGCCCCGTGGGTGGCACCAACACCTCTCACGGGGCCAATATAATTCGTAGGAACTAACCACGCAACCACTGGACTCCTAGTTTGAGAATACTACGGTAATTTTCATATTCTAGACTTAAGCAAAACATGGCGTTAGAGGATGAAAACTCGAAACAACACCCGAACGGCCCCGTGGGTGGCACCAACACCTCCCACATGACCAACGTAACTCGTAGAAACTAACCCCACAGCTGCGGGTCTCCCGATTTGAGAATACGACGATAATTTACATATTTCTAGACTTTGGCTTAAAAACATGGCTTTAGAGGGTGAAAACTCGAAACAACCCCTGAACGGCCCCGTGGGTGGCACCAACACCTCCCACGGGACTAATGTAACTCGTAGGAACTGTCCTCGCAGCCGCGGGTCTCCCGATTTTATAATACGATGCTAATTTGTATATTTCTAGACTTAGGCTTAAAAAGATGGAGTTAGAGGGTGAAAACTCGAAACAGCACACGAACGTCCCCGTGGGTGGCACCAAGACCTCCCACGGGACCAATGTAACTCGTAGGAACTCATCACGCAGCCGCGGGACTCCCGATTTCAGAATACGACGATAATTTGTATATTTATAGACTTAGGCTTAAAAACAAAGCGTTAGAGGGTGAAAACTCAAAACAGCCCCTGAACGTCCTCGTGGGTGGCACCGACACCTCCTACGAGACCAATGTAACTCGTAGAAATTGACCACGCAGTCGCGGGACTCCCGGTTTGAGAATACGACAGTAATTTCCATATTTTTAGACTTAAGCAAAACATGGCGTTAGAGGGTGAAAACTCGAAACAACCCCCGAACGGCCCTATGGGTGGCACCAACACCTCCCACGGGACCAATGTAACTCCTAGGAACTAACCCCGCGGCCGCAGGTCTCCCAATTTGAGAATATGACGATAATTTACATATTTCTAGACATAGGCTTAAAAACATGGCATTAGAGGGTGAAAACTCAAAACAACCCCCGAACGGCCCAATGGGTGGCACCAACACCTTCCATGGGACCAATGTAACTCGTAGGAACTGACCACGCAGTCGCGGGACTCCCGGTTTAAGAATAAGCCGATAATTTGCATATTTTTAGACTTAGGCTTAAAAACATGGCGTTAGAGGGTGAAAACTCGAAACAGCCCCCGAACGGTCCCGTGGGTGGCACCAACACCTCCCACGGGACCAATGTAACTTGTAGGAACTGACCACGCATTCGCGGGACTCCCGGTTTGAGAATACGACGTTAATTTGCATATTTCTAAACTTAGGCCTAAAAACATGGCTTTAGTGGGTGAGAACTCGAAACAACCCCCGAACGGCCCCGTGGGTGGCACCAACACCTCCCACGGGACCAATGTAACTCGTAGGAACTGACCCCGCAGCCGCGGGTCTCCCGATTTGAGAATACGACGATAATTTGCAAATTTCTAGACATAGGCTGAAAAAGATAGCGTTAGAGGGTAAAAACTCGAAACAGTCCCCGAACGTCCCCGTGGGTGGCACCAACACCTCCCACGGGACCAATGTAACTCGTAGGAACTCACCACGCATTTGCGGGACTCCCGGTTTGAGAATACGATGGTAATTTGAATATTTTTAGACTTAGGCTTTAAAACAAGGCGTTAGAGGGTGAAAAATCGAAACAACCCCCGAACGTCCCCGTGGGTGGCACCAACACCTCCCACGGGACCAATATAACTCGTAAGAACTGACCACGCAGCCGTGGGACTCCCGATTTGAGAATAGGATTGTAATTTGTATATTTCTAGACATAAGCAAAACATGGCGTTAGAGGGTGAAAACTCGACCCGTGGGTGGCACCAACACCTCCCACGGGACCAATGTAACTCGTAGGAACAGACCACGCAGCCGCGGGACTCCCGGTTTGAGAATACGACGATAATTTGCATAATTCCAAACTTAGGCTTAAAAACATGGCGTTAGAGGGTGAAAACTCGAAACAACCCCCGAACGGCCCCGTGGGTGGCACCAACACCTCTCACGGGGCCAATATAATTCGTAGGAACTAACCACACAACCACTGGACTCCTAGTTTGAGAATACTACGGTAATTTTCATATTCTAGACTTAAGCAAAATATGGCGTTAGAGGGTGAAAACTCGAAACAACCCCCGAAGGGCCCCGTGGGTGGCACCAACACCTCCCACATGACCAACGTAACTCGTAGAAACTAACCCCACAGTTGCGGGTCTCCCGATTTGAGAATACGACGATAATTTACATATTTCTAGACTTTGGCTTTAAAACATGGCTTTAGAGGGTGAAAACTCGAAACAACCCCTGAACGGCCCCGTGGGTGGCACCAACAACTCCCACGGGATCAATGTAACTTGTAGGAACTGTCCCCGCAGTCGCGGGTCTTCCGGTTTGAGAATACGACTATAATTTGCATATTTCTAGACTTAGGCTTAAAAATATGGCGTTAGAGGGTGAAAACTCGAAACAGCCCTGAACGTCCTCGTGGGTGGCACCAACACCTCCCACGGGACCAATGTAACTCTTAGGAACTCACCACGCAGTCGCGGGACTCCCGGTTTGAGAATACGATAGTAATTTGCATATTTCTAGACTTAGGATTAAAAACAAGGCGTTACAGGGTGAAAACTCGAAACATCCCCCGAACGTCCCCGTGGGTGGCACCAACACCTCCCATGGGACCAATGTAACTCGTAGGAACTCACCACGCATCCGCGGGGCTCCCAGTTTGAGAATATGATAGTAATTTGCATATTTTTAGACTTAAGCAAAACATGGCGTTATAGGGTGAAAACTCGAAACAACCCCCAAACGGCACCGTGGGTGGCACCAACATCTCCCACGGGATCAATGTAACTCGTAGCAACTAACCACGCAGCCTCGGGTCTCCCGGTTTGAGAATACGACGATAATGTGCATAATTCTAGACTTAGGCTTAAAAACATGGCGTTAGAGGGTGAAAACTCGAAACAGCCCCCGAACGTCCCCATGGGTGTCACCAACATCTTCCATGGGACTAATGTAACTCGTAGGAACTGACCACGCAGTCTCGAGACTCCCGGTTTGAGAATACGACAGTAATTTGCATATTTCTAGACTTAAGTAAAACGTGGCGTTATAGGG
Organism: Sambucus nigra; assembly: GCA_949130495.1. Taxonomy (NCBI): domain Eukaryota; kingdom Viridiplantae; phylum Streptophyta; class Magnoliopsida; order Dipsacales; family Adoxaceae; genus Sambucus; species Sambucus nigra. Next base: position 38,435,433 of record OX422220.1, read on the forward strand.
TGAAAACTCGAAATAACCCCCAAACGGCACCGTGGGTGGCACCAACACCTCCCACGGGGCCAATGTAACTCCTAGGAACTGACCCCACTGCCGCGGGTCTCCCGATTTGAGAATACGACGATAATTTATATATTTCTAGACTAGGCTTAAAAACATGGCTTTAGAGGGTGAAAACTGGAAACAACCCCCGAACGATCCCGTGGGTGGCACCAACACCTCCCACGGGACTAATGTAACTCGTAGGAACTGTCCCCGCAGCCGCGGGTCTCCTGGTTTGAGAATAAGATAGTAATTTGCATATTTCTAGACTTAGGCTTAAAAAGATGGCGTTAGAGGGTGAAAACTCGAAACAACCCACGAACGTCCCCGTGGGTGGCACCAACACCTCCCACGGGACCAATGTAACTCCTAGGAACTGACCACGCAGCCGCGGGACTCCCGATTTGAGAATAAGACGGTAATTTGCATATTTCTAGACTTAAACAAAACATGGCGTTAGAGGGTGAAAACTCAAAATAACCCCCAAACGGCCCCGTGGGTGGTACTAATACCTCCCACGGGACCAATGTAACTCGTAGGAACTGACCCCGTAGCTGCGGGTCTCCCGGTTTGAGAATAGGGTGATAATTTGCATATTTCTAGACTTAGGCTTAAAAACATGGCGTTAGAGGGTGAAAACTCGAAACAGCCCCCGAACGTCCCCGTGGGTGGCACCAACACCTCCCACGGGACCAATGTAACTCGTAGGAACTGACCACGCAGTCTCGGGACTCTCGATTTGAGAATACGACTATAATTTGCATATTTCTAGACTTAGGCTTAAAAATATTGATATGTTGGTAATTTTAACTCATATATGCAATTTTTCAGCTTGATTAAATTTTTTGTAAAACTACTTGGTTACTGATATTTGTTTTTTATGTATCCTATCATTTGTAGGATTTTTGCACGCGGAACAAATGAAGGAGGCTATGGTTTACATCATGAAGATTGTTTATATGTTGTGGACATTCAGGATTTTGTTTTTTGTGTTACAGCCGTACGGGCTTTTGTTGTTTAGTTTTATGGCTGTGCGGGCTTTTATAATTTGATTGTTGAATTTTTTGGCCATGCGGGCTTTATAATAAGCAGGTTTTACATTTACAGGTTTTGGAATGTCAAGAAAACAGAGGAAACTCTGCCCAATTTTTTTGGTCTGTGAATTATTAAGACAATTTTTAAGTTCGTATATATATTTGTTTATTAACAACGTTCTCGATTCTCAATTTGTGATTTTTTTATTGTTTTTCCAATAATAAATATTTGTAACACCTCGTACGCGTCAAACGTTATACGTAGCAACCGACGGTGCACTCACAGGACCCCCAATTTTTGGATTGGACCAAAAAAATACATTTTTTTTAAATTATAGTTAAATATGTTCATGGACTTTGTCCATGACCATTTTTATTTTTTTCGTCATGGTTGTGGTTCACGGACTTCGGCCGCGACCATTTTTTTTTGTCACGGTTGTGGGTCACGGACTTGGTCCGCAACCATTTTTTTATCACGGTTGTGGGTCACGGACTTGGGCCGCGACCAATTTTTTTTATTTGTTTGTCACGGTCGTGGGTCGCGGACTTTGGCCGCGACCAATTTGTCACGGTTGTGGATCACGGATGAAGGCCGAGACCAATTTTTTTAAATTTTTTTTGTCACGATCGTGGGTCGCGGACTTTGACCGCGACCAATTTGTCACGTTGTGGGTCACGGATGAGGGCCACGACCAATTTTTTTTAAATTTTTTTTAAATTTTTTTGTTACGGTCGTGGGTCGCGGACTTTGGCCGTGACCAATTTGTCATGGTTGTGGGTCACGGATGAGCGCTGCGACCAATTATTTTTTAAATTTTTTTGTCACGGTCGTGGGTCACGGACTTTGGCCGCGACCAATTTGTCACGGTTATGGGTCACGGATGAGGGCCGCGACCTGTCACGGCATGGGTCACGGCCCAAGTCCGCGACCATTTGCCTTGATCCTCTCTCGGCCGTGACCATTTTTTGGTCACGAACGTGGGCCGCGACCCACGATAATGGTCACGCCCGAAATGGTCACGACCCAAGTCCGCGACCCACAACTTTGGTCAGGGATTTTGACCGTGACCAATCGCCAGTTTTGGTGTAGTGATAACTTGTGGATTTGCTGCTTGGAGTCGAAATGGACTTCCAATAGAGTCATGATGGGTAGATAAGGGCATTTTGTTGGAAATTTGACTTAGAAAAAGTTGTTCAGAATTTTCTGGACATAATTTTGAGCAACTTTGAGCTTAAATTTTGGTGGAATCCACACTACGATAATTGTTGGACCATATACAAACGCGTTCTCCCCCGTAAGGAGATTAACGTAGGATATTCACATGTCTAATGTCATTAAGTTATGAATGATAAATATGTTCCTAAATGACTCACAAAGGAATGAAAGTTAATGAATTGGGTATGCTTTAACTCTTGTCCCACATTGGAAGAGTAGTGGAAAGTTGATGAGTTAGTAATACCCCAAGTATGGACCAAGGCTTGGATGCCTTGGGGTATCCCAAATCTTTGAATGAGAGATGACTTACACTATGCATGTGTTGGGTTTGGCCCAAAAGCCCACACGCGCATGCCATCCGGTCAGCTTTTAAATTTTTTGGTCCGTTTTAATTTAACTTTCTGGACTTTAATTGTTAATTAATTACGAAATTAATTAATTATTAATTAACTGTTTGACAGTTAATTACCAAAGGTCAATAGTTAACAAAATTAACTATTTTTGACAGTTAATTTCGGTTTTGACCGTTCCAACAGTAAGCACAAAAGCTATAAATACAAACCATTCCCACCAGTTTTAAGTGATGTCAACATAACCCCTCCAGAAAAATTCCGAAAATGTTCATTCATCCAGAAAAATATTTTTTTCGTTTCTGCCTATCATATTATTGTTCTGATTGAGTATTAACACATATTTGTGTTCGTTGGGATTAATTATTGCTGTGCTACATAATTAATTCGAAAAATCCGTTCTATCTTGGGAGACAATTATTCAATAACCTTGGAGCACATTGGAGGGAATCAATTTGCCTTAAGGAGACTGTTCTACAGGGCTCGGATTTATTTTTAATTTCTGTTATTAATTCTGCAATATCAAGTAAGTTATTTTAATTCTGTAATTTCGTTTTAATTCTGTAATTTTTATTTCACTAATTATTCTGTACATTTTGGTAACTAAATAGTAGACATAACAATCTTAAGGCAAATTTATCATGTTCTACTGTTTTTAGTGTACAATTTTTTTTAATTAATAAATCTGTTTTGACAGAAAATTTTGAATTAAAATATTACTTTATTACATTAATTTAATAAAACAGCTTTTGTTACAGAATTTAATTCTACACTATTTATATATTGTGTTAGAAAATAAAATTTTTATTTATAAAATTTTTAATTCTGTATATATAAACTTTTAATCTTAAAATTATAATTCTGTTTTGTACGGAATTTTTTAATATTAAAAATAGTGTGACACAAACTTTTTTTGGACTAGTATAAACTTGTGTTTATATTTTAGTTTAATTCTGAATATTATTTAGAATTCTTTTGGAATTCATTTTTTATTAATTATCTTTGGAGGAAATTGGTGTACAGAATTTCGTATTCTGTTTTGATTAATTCATTTATATATGAATATTATCATTGATAAAAATTCTATTTTTGTAACAGAAATGGAATCGTATAGTACGAACACTATTCCTGCTAATGTGACTGTCACTAACACAAATGTGATTACACCCATATCTATGCCACACAAGGACAAACCGAAAAAGTTCAATGGGGCTAACTTCAAACGTTAACAAGGACAAATGTATTTCTATCTCACTACCTGTCAACTGGATAGGTTTGTATATGAAGAATTCCCCTCTATTCAAGAGGGAGATGACTCGAAAAAGGTTGCTGCTGTTGATACTTGGAAGCATTCTGACTACCTGTGCCGGAATTATATTCTAGCCTACTTGGACAAAACATTGTGTCATGTCTACTGCACGATCAAAACATCCAAGGAATTGTGGAATTCTTTGGAAAAGAAGTGCAAAACTGAAGATGCTGGGATGAAGAAATTTATCGTCGGGCGTTTTCTGGACTTCAAAATGGTTGACTCTAAACCAGTGATCTCGCAGGTGCAAGAACTCCAAGTGATCCTCCACGACATTCATGCTGAAGGAATGTCCCTTAGGGAAACTTTCCAAGTTGTTGCAATTGTTGAAAAATTTCCACCATCTTGGACTTTATTCAAAAATTATCTTAAGCACAAGCGAAAGGAAATAAATGTGGAGGAGTTGGTGGTCAGGCTAAGAATTGAAGAAGATAACCACGAGTCTCAAAAGAAAAGTGGGAAGAATCCAATGGAAACGAAAGTCCATGTTGTTGAAGGTCCTAAGAAGAACAAGCGAAAGCATAATGGGGAAGGCACTTCCAAACAGAACAAGAAGAAGTTCAAAGGTAAATGCTACAACCATGGTAAACCTGGACACCGCTCAAGCGAGTGTCGTAAGCCTAAGAAGCAAAATAGGAATAATCCTCAAGAAAATGTAACTAAGGGTGAAAATATCACCAATGACTTGGCGGATATTAATCTTTCTGCTGTGCTCTCTGAATGTAACTTGGTTGAAATACCAAGGAATGGTGGGTGGACACTGGGGCCACACGACACATTTGTGCAAACAAATTAATGTTTTCTACCTATAAGCCTTTGAAAAATGAGGAGATCCTCTTTATGGGTAATTCTTCCACTTCTAAGGTGGTGGGACAAGGAAAGATTGCTATAAAAATGACTTCTGGAAAGGAACTTACTCTCAATAATGTTCTTCACATGCCTGATATCCGAAAGAATCTGATTTCTGGATCTCTCCTGACTAAAAATAGTTTCAACCTTGTGTTTGTGTTTGATCGCTTTGTGTTGTCAAAGAATGACATGTATGTAGGAAGGGCTACCTAAATAAGGGGCTCTTTAAAATCAATGTTCTTACTATAACCCCAAAAACATCTGTTTCAATGAATGAAATTTCTAGTTCTTCTTACTTGATTGAGTCATCTAATATTTGGCAGGCTAGATTAGGATATGTTAATTTTGATACATTGCGTAGATTAATTAACTTGGATTTTTGCCAAAATTTAATATTGATAAAAATCATAAATGTGAAATTTGTGTGGAATCTAAATTAGCTAGATTACCTTTCCATTCTGTTGAAAGGATAACTGATTTGTGATTTAAAATTTGTTCAAACTAGAGGTGAAAAAAAATACTTTATTACTTTTATTGACGATTGCATAAAATATTGCTATGTATATTTACTACATAGTAAAGATGAGGCTATTAATGCATTTAAAAAATATAAGAATGAAGTTGAGAATCAATTAAGCAAAACGATAAAGGCTATTATAAGTGATAGAGGAGGTGAATATGAATATACATTTAAGGAATTTTGTTCTGAAAATGGAATTATTCATCAAACAACCGCTCCTTATTCTCCTCAATCGAATGGTGTTGCTGAACGCAAAAATCGTACTTTGAAAGAGATGATGAACTCAATGTTATTAAGTTCAGGAGCTCCATAAAACTTGTGGGGGGAATCCTTACTTTCTGCTAATTATATTCTCAATAAAGTACCTCACAGGACACCTTATGAATTATGGAAAGGTCGAAGACCTTCCTATAAATATTTACGAGTGTGGGGGTACTTATCCAAAGTGATGGTTCCTAAACCCAAAAAGGTAATAATAGGGCCAAAACCCGTGGATTGTGTGTTCATCGTCTATGCTACTAATATCAGTGCATATCGATTTCTAGTTTGTAAATCTGAGATTTCGGATATTCATGTAAATACGGTTATTGAATCGAGGGACGCTTAATTTTTTGAAAATGAATTCCCGTATAACATGACCCGAGAATTTGGTCCTTCTAATCAAGCTACTACAAGTGGTACTCATCAACCTATTGAACCCATAGAGGATGAACCAAGACGTAGTAAAAGAGCAAGAACCTCGACTTCTTTCGGTCCGGATTTTCTAACATATTTGCTGGAAAATGAACCTCAATCGTACAATAAGCCATATCCTTACCCGATGCTTCTAATTGTAAATAAGCAATTAATAGTGAAATTGAATCCATATTACAAAATCATACATGGGAACTAGTGGATCTTCCACCAGGTTCAAAATCGTTAGGTTGTAAGTGGATCTTCAAAAAGAAATTGAAGGCCGATGGATCAATTGACAAATATAAACCTAGATTTGTAGCTAAAGGATATAGGCAAAAGGAAAGGTTGGATTACTTCGACACATATTCACCGGTAACAAGAGTAACGTCCATTCGGATGTTAATAGCAATAATTGCTATTAATGGACTTGAAATACATCAAATGGATGTAAAAACTGCATTCTTAAATGGTGAACTAGCCGAGGAAATTTATATGGAGAAACCTGAAGGGTTCAAGGCTCCCGAACAAGAAGGAAAAGTATATAAGCTTGTTAAATCACTTTACGGATTAAAACAAGCACCTAAGCAATGGCATGAAAAATTTGATAATGCAATGTTATCAAATGGTTTCAAAATTAATGAATCTGATAAATGTGTTTACTTTAAATACATTAAAAATGGATATGTCATTGTATGCCTCTATGTTGATGATATGCTTATCATGGGTAGTAACTTGGAAATTGTCAAAACTACAAAACAAATGTTGAGTAGTAGATTTGACATGAAAGATTTGGGAATCGCCGATGTTATATTAGGAATTAAAATTTCTAAAACATTGGATGGACTTATATTATCTCAATCTCATTAAATAGAGAAAGTACTTGAAAAATTCCAAAAGTATGATATTAGTCCTACCAAGATACCTGTAGATCTAAATTTACATCTAGAAAGAAATAATGGTGAAAGCATATCTCAACTATAATATTCTTGTATTATCGGTAGTTTAATGTATATCATGATCTGTACACAACCGGACATAACATACTCAATAAGTAAGCTAAGTCGATTTACGAGTAATCTAGGGAGAGGTCACTGGAAATAAATATTGTGAGTTTTGGGTTATTTGAAATATACTCAAAACTATGGACTGCACTACTTAAAATATCCAGTTGTTCTTGAAGGACATTGCAATGCAAATTGGATATCAGATACATAAGACTCTAAGTCTACAAGTGGGTATGTGTTTACCCTTAGAGGTGCAACCGTTTCTTAGAAATCCTTAAAACAAACATGCATTGCTAGATCGATAATGGAATCCGAATTCATTGCACTAGACAAAGTTGGAGAAGAAGCTGAATGGCTTCAAAATGTCTTAGAGGATGTTCCAAATTGGTCTAAACCTGTGCCCGTGATATGTATACATTGCGATAGTCAATCGGCAATTAGAAGAAATAAAATCACATGTATAACGAAAAGTCACGACATATTCGTCGTCGACACAATATCGTTAGATAATATAGCGGATCCACTAATGAAAGGTTGAAATTGATAGCAAGTTAAAAGATCATCGAGAGGAATGGGTCTAAAGCCTATAAATAAATAAGAATCAATATAGTGGCAACCCAACCTAGCTGACTGGAGATTCCAAGATCTAGGTTCAATGGACAAACCGAACTACATTGTATTCAGTAAGCACTAGAGGAGATTTTATCCTATCCATTCTAAAGATGAGACAGTGCATATATCTGCTGTGAAATTAGGATAAGTTATGCTTTTAATGACATCCATATCTTAGTATGTCTAAGTGGGGGGATTGCAGGATACTCTTTATGGAAGTCACCTACGTAAGGAAGAAGGGGGTCACTCTATGAGAAAAATAAAAGGCAATTTCTCTAAAATATTCACAGAACCAAGTGGTGTTCATGGCCAAAATGAACACAAACGTGAGAACCAACTGTGTTGAAGAATTGTTGTGTGAATACTGTTGTCTAGGTTTACAGAAACAGTTGACGGTTCAAGGACATGAAGTCTACTGATTAACCAAATAAATTCGATAATATATCACTAAGGAAAGTTCAAGGCCACTAGGCTACTTCTCCTGATGCAATAAGTCTTCAGTTTTACTCAACTTGTGTTTGCATCTGCATCTGCATTAGCATCTGTATTGTTTTATTTATAGCGATATATCATTCATGTGGGGGATTGTTGGAAATTGGACTTAGAAAAAGCTGTCCAGAATTTTCTGGACAGAATTTTAAGCAACTTTGAGATCAAATTTAGGTGGGACCCACACTACAATAATTATATGACCATATACGAACGCGTTCCCCTCCGCAAGGAGATTAACGTAGTATATTCACAAGTCCAATTTCATTAAGTTATGAATGATAAATATGTCCCCAAAGTGACTCACAAAGCAATAAAAGTTAATGAATTGGGTATGTTTTAATTCTTGTCCCTCATTGGAAGAGTAGTGGAATGTTGATGAGTTAATAACACCCCAAGTATGGACTAAGGCTTGGATGCCTTGGGGTATCCCAAATCTTTGAAGGGGAGATGACCTACGCTATGAATGTATTGGGCTTGGCCCAAAACCCCACACGCGCATGCGCGCGCCGTCCTTCCGACTGGTCGGTTCGGTTCGGTCGGGCTTGGGCTTAGGCTTATAATCTCTTAAATATTTTGATTCGTTTTAATTTAACTTTCTGGGCTTTAATTGTTAATTAATTAATTATTAATTAACTGTTTGATAGTTAATTGCCAAAGGTCAACATTTAACAAAATTAACTATTTTTGACAGTTAATTTCGATTTTGACCGTTCTAACAGTAAACACAAAAGCTGTAAATACAAACCATTCCCTCCAGCTTTAAGTTGCTGTCAACATAACCCCTCCAAAAAAACTTCGAAAATGTTCTTTCATCCAGAAAAATGTTTTCTTCGTTTCTGCATATCATATTATTGTTCTGGTTGAGTATTAATACAAATTTGTGTTCGTTGGGAATAATTATTAATGTGCTACATAATTATTTTGGGAAATTCGTTCTATCTTGGGAGACAATTACTCAATAACCTTGGAGCACATTGGAGGGAATAAATTTGCCTTAAAGAGACTGTTCTACAGGGCTCAAATTTGTTTTTAATTTATGTTATTAATTCTGTAATATCAAGTAAGTTATTTTAATTCTATAATTTCATTTTAATTTTGTAATTTTTATTTCATTAATTATTTTGTATATTTTGGTAACTAAATAGTAGACATAACACATTTGTGTCAAGTATAGAGCTAAATAAGAATGGTGTATATACATATCAGCCTAATAAAAATGACTACTCAGTAAGAAGTTGTACAGTAAATGGTTTGGTCTCCAATAATAAACCCATATTTTTTTACTTAAATTATTGAGAGATTTTGAACTTCATTTTAGTATAATTCTACGCCATGCGATATTCCATTTAGATTCGGTTTGATTTAAAAACATCTTTTTTCTTTGTTAATTTAATTAGGTTACCAATATTTCGGCTTTTATGTATACCGTTCCTTAGAAATATATTTGTTTTTCTTGCTGGATTTGTTTTAGAAAACCATTTTTTTGTTGGAAATTTATTATTTGTGTTTTTTTATTGATTGTTGACCAACTGCGGGCTAAGAAAGTGATATATATATATATATATATATAGTGCTGCTCTTGTGCATACCAGTCCGCATTTTAAGAGTGCGGACCAGACATGTGTCACTTGACGGTGAGCCCAAAAAAGAGAGAGATTGCCTATAATTTAGCCTCTCTTTTCTGGGCTTACCGTCTGGTGACACATGTCTGGTCCGCTCTCTTAAAATGTGAATTGGTATGCACAAGAGCAGCACTGTACTATTATATATGTTGATCCATATATATAAAAAACAAGCAGAAAAAACATATGGCATGCATTGTGTCGCCTTCGTGCTAGTAATAATACCTCTAAAATATTATCCTGCAATGAGTTTTTCTTCCCAAATAGAACTCCACGTGGCACCTCTATATATCCTTTAAATCGTATTTTTTCGTCATTGCTCATTCAATATTCAAATTGGACCCTTTTTTGCCATTATCTCTCTCATCTCTTTAATTTTTTTAAAAAACAAAATTAGGATAAAAGGGTTTTGGGTATAGGTTTTTTGGCTTTAGTTCCATTTATAAAGATGTATTTAGGCTTCACTCTCATGTGTTTTTAGAATTGTAAAAAGTCGCATAATCTCCCAAAATCGCCTATAACTTCCCTGTAACCACCTGTTGATGTAAAAAATTAGATAGCTCTAATTATTCAATCACAGATAAATAAAATGAGACAAAGATTTTAAAGTGGTTCATCCTTATAAGAATGGCCTACGTCCACTGTTATGTTATTGCTGAGTGTTTTGGGAATTCTTGATTACAAGCTCTATCAAGAAATTTCGGTCTCTTTGAATGAGGGTGATACAAGGTATTTATAGCCCTTAGGCTGTTCATGAAAGGGTGTTACATTAAATGATACACATATGAAAGGGTAATTCATTTAATGTTCTTCAAACGTGCGCGTCAAGATGATAAGCATTCAATGAATAGTTGAACTGTTGATTATCTGGCAATTAATGCTGTGGTCGAGGTGCAGCTCGAACCGCCTTAGTTGCTCGTCGTCCAAAAGTTCCTCGGAGCGTTGGAGTTCCTCGGAGGATAAGAGTTCCTCGGAGGGTTAGTGTTCCTCGGAGTGAGCATGTTGGTCGGGGAAACAATCTTCCTCGTTGCTATTGTGCCACGTAGATTGGCACGTGTCTTCTTATTATTCGTCCACACCAGCGTACTAATTTTGGTGTCAACAGAAGCCCCCAATGTTTCATATTTCGAACTTTGAGGAGTATGGAACATTTTTTTCTCGGTATATGGCGATATTAAATGACCTTCCTGGGTTTTAGGAGCCTTTTCTTCGTATTTAAATTTCCTTCCAAATTCGCAGAATCCGCCTTTTTGCATTTTTATAGGCGCTTCGATCTTCGTGCCCTTTTTATCCTTTTAGCCGCCAGTAGCGTAATATTTCCTTTTTGTAATCATTTCTTTCGCCGTTTCCCAAGGCAAGGTATTTAAACTTCAGAGGCAATCCCCTCGTCTTCTACCTTTTCAATTTCTGCTTTCGAGTTTTCTAAAGCATTTCTCTCTCTTGTGCGTTCATTTCCTCCTTCGTTTGTCAACAAATCTCCTTTTTCCCTGTAAGCTCTTCTTCCTTCTTCTTTTATTCATCATGGTTTACATTATCGAATCTCTTGAGAAGTTCCGCTCTGACTTCTCTATTCCTTCCTGGGTAACTTTGGAGGTTCTTTCTGAGCCTTCAAGTTATTTTGATTTGGCTGAGGGACACTGGTTCCCTAGCCTATTTATTGATGAATGTGGATTTTCTTTTCCACCAAATCCGTTATGTTTAGAATTCTGTCAGTACTTCGACGTTGTCCCTGCAAAAATAGCCCCCAAAACATGGAGAATAGTTAATGGGGTACATAGGTTAAATCAAACTCATAGAACTCGTATAGGAATTCCTGAGATTATGTACTGCTACAGATGGGCTGTTTTAGACAATGTTTTTTATTTAAAAACTAGGCTTTTGAATAGGGCCTTAGTAGTCAACCTCCCTGATGCCAACAGGGATTATTTTGAACACGGGGTAGTTATAAAAAATTAGCAACATGCACCTATGGTTGGAGATGCAGTATATGAAGGTCCCAGATGCCCCCCATATGGCAATGGGATAGGTCGTTTTCATCTTATTTTGTTTCTGAAATTATGATTTCATGGTATTTGATAAAATGTATGAGTGATATTTCAATATGTTCTTGTTTGCAGTTGACAGCAAGAGAAAAACTCCAAAAGAAACAGAAGTTAATATCAAGCATTTAAAACATATCTGGAGTTTGCATCAAAGAGTTGCAGACGAGCACATCAGGTTTGCTTCATATTTGCTGCAGTACAGGAGCTACACATCATCATTTACTGCTCGTCCTATGGTCAGCATTAGTGACCCATTGCCAGCTTCCGAGGAATCTTCACCAGAATCTCACCTTCCTCTAAGTCAGAAGATGGGCAAGAGAAGAGTTCCTGCTATCTTCGAGGAGACTTCCTCTGCCGGGGATGGAAAGAGGAACAAGGCTGAAGTCCCTAAGGGGACCAAGAAAATTGATATTGTTCCTTCTGTTGCTGTTCAGAAGGCTGCCGAGAAGCCTCCAATGGCTCCGAGCAAGAGAAGTATTCTGTGGAAGTGGTCACTATTTCCCCCACCAAAGGTTCTTTGGCTGAAACTGCTGAAGTTCCACTGAGGAGATTGAAAAAATCCTCCTCGGTGAGTTTTTCTGAAGCCATTCCCCATCTCCAAACTAGTGGAGCTGGTGTTCCAACCATCATTCCCCCGAGCTCTGCAATGAGCTCGGTAAAGACTTGGATTATTCCTGAAGTCCAAGGCATCGAGGAAAACATGCCTAGGGATATGCTGACATCCCTAACTACTCGTCACATTGCTTCAGTAAGTTTCTTTTTATCTTGAATTTTTCCTTCTATCAATATATGTATCTCGGCACTAACTCATCACTACCTTCTTTTTCCAGCTGGTGAGTTGTTTTAACACCATTGTGAAGAAAGATGAAGAGCTCAAGGCTTCAAGCTCCTCGTCTAGAGTAGAGGATGCATTCCATGGTTTGGCCCAATCTCTGAAGGAATCCCGTCAGAAGTACGACGAGGATAAAGGTGAATGGGAGAAGAAATTGGCTGCATTTGAAGCAGAGAAGGTGCAGTTGGGAAAAAAAGTGAAGGACTTGGAGAGGGAGAACAAGAAATACTCCGAGAAGCTCACTACTTTCGGGGAGCTTGAAAATAAGCTGAAATCAGCTGGGGAAGAGTTGATACTTCTGCGTGAAGCAAATCGTCAGAAGGAGGAGTTGGAGGCCAAGCTGAAAGCCTCCGAGGACCTTCTATCCGAGAAGCTCTCCTCGGAGAAGATGAAGAGAAAAATAGCTGTGAAGAAATCCTTTCGAACTGGTTGGGATAAAGGATGGGATAGGGGGGTAGAAGCAATGATGACCTAGGTGAAGTATGGAAGTTTGAAATACTTCCATGATGGTTGGATTGCTGCCTTGCAGGAATTGAAGGTGAGCGAGGACTCCGAGCTATTTCAACAACATCTCCCTGGTCCTCCTCCAGTTATCGAAGACGAAGATGAAGACGAAGCTGCATCTGAAGAATCTTCAATGATTGTGGGTGATCAAATCCTTGCTCCTCAACCCAACCAGACATCTGCTGAGGAGATTTCTTCTTTGTCTGCTTCTCTTGAACAAATCCCAACTTTAGCCGATCAAATCAGTGTTCCCACCGAGCAACCAAGCTCCTCGTCCCAGCTTCCCGAGAAAGTCTTGGGAGACAAGGAAAAGGTGTGAAGTTGTTCGGTACTATCTTTCTATTTTTCTTCTTACTTGTACTTTGTATCTCAGATCTTTGTAACTTTTCCTTATGATCTAATAAAATTTGAGTTCTTTTCTTCCATACGATTATCTCTTCTTTATCTACACTCTGTCTTGATCTTCTTTTTCTTTCTCTGTTAGTTTCTGGCTAGGATGGATCTTTTGTCTGCTAATGACACAAAGTTGATGCAACAATGCCATGAGTATTATAAAGCTAGTCACACAGACCTCAGTGCATCAGAAGTTGTCGACATCCTTGGCCATGGTGCTTCAGAGCAGGCAGTAGAAGCTTATCAATACTTGAAATGTCTTCTTGATCGTGCTGTAGCCAACAACGTGGCCTATTATGACATGATCAAGGAGCTTCAATATACTTTAGAAGATCTTGAGACTCAGTACAAAGAATCAACTGCCCTTCTGC